>CM059285.1:7728915-7738915 GCA_030347295.1 Setipinna tenuifilis
CGCAGTACACAATGCACACAGAGCAATTTAACCTCTGCCGTTAACCCAGAGTGTGTAAGTGCGTTCACTTCACACAACAATTATGGCAATACTGTATGTAGTGCAGTTCAAGGACCCGCACAATGCACTTGTAATGGTCAAAGAAATTACTATAGAACACTGGCCAGGGCTGGCAGACAATCTTACATGATGGGCTACATAATGGAGGTAAAGGACCACCAACCAATTTATGAAAATGGTGCAGACCACCTTACAAATGGATTTTTTAACATTACATACTTATACACAGTGTTTGTATTTCACTTTAAAAAGCTTTGCTATTGTTGGGTGTCAAATTATGTACTTAAAGTCAGATGGTGCTACACAAAGTTCATAGTAGACACAGAGCCTAGTAATTAAGTGTTCTGTTTGCAGAATGCAATTTGAGATAGACTATGATTACAGTTTTTACAGGGTACAGTTTGTTTAAGCTCAATTTTAAAAACCGTGCTCATTTTTTCAAAACACTACGCATGACCAATACTGTTCACTAAATATATTTCAATCATTGTTTTTTTTTTACTTTTGCGTCACACAAAATCTGTCAATATGCTGAAGTGTTTGCTTATTGCATGGTTGCATATGGAATAGCATTTCAACAAAGAACCATGTTCACAAAAAACACAGTAGTGTGTTGTTGGAGACAAAAAGTTACTCTAAGTATCATTTCTGCTCAATTTGGTGGCATGCCTCAACCCTTGGTTTTCAAGGTAGTCAACAAATGTCACTCTAATGTGATCAATTTATTCCTGGTCTTCTCTGTCTGCTCTACTCCCACTGTACCTTGCAGTGACAGTATTTACCTCGTCCTCTTGTTACCTCTCATCTCACTCTAATCTTTACTGTCCCTCTTTCTCTTCCTCTTGCTACAACACTGCCTTACATTTATATTCAAGTCAGGGTAAATCCCCTGTTTTCTGTTCTACAGTGTTTAAGCCTGATTGCTGAGTTTTGCATTTTGGCCCTTAGTGTTTTGGACCCGGACAATTGTGTTTACTCAGTTGATTGCAAAAGTGTGGTCAATTGATAGCTAGTGTTTTGAAATGGAAAAAAGGTGACATTACAATATAATCATGTGTGTAATGCATATACGTGTGTCTAATGTTTTGCAAATCACTGTGTGTAGTGTTTTGCAAAAGTGTGAAGCTGAAAATGTGCTTAGAGTGGTGCCAACCTGAGCAAATGTTTTCTTATTTGAGTGTTGGGTTTCATTAATTGTGGGAAACTTTAGATTTTAGTGTGTAAGCAAACATAAACAACTGTAAATAGAGAAGAGTAAGCTGAACTCTCTGCATCTCTCTCTCTCTGTATCTGTTTCTCTCTATTCTCTGCCTCTCTCGTTCTATCTGTTTCTCTCTATTCTCTGCCTCTTTCTGTCTGTCTCTGTCTGTCTGTCTGTCTGTCTGTCTGTCTGTCTGTCTGTCTGTCTGTCTGTGTCTTCGTCTCCGCCCCTGCCTCTGTCTCTGCCTCCCTCTCCCCTCCTGTCAGATGCAGTCTTTTTGAGTTCTGTGAGCAATAGAAATAAATAAAGCACTCTAAACATACAGGAAAGAGTGAATAGAGAGTAAAGGGTCCATTCTCTGATGTACCCCCCTCCGCACTGCCTCACTTCAACTCTCCCATCTCCAAGGACCCAGCGCTGTGGAGGGGGGCGGGGCGGGGCGGGGCAGGGGGGAAGTTAACAGCACGGAAAATAGGGAGAGCAGAGAATCCTGCAAATGCCAGTATTTAGCTTCAGGAGATTAGCACGGCTGCTACACACTCTATTACGTTTTTGCGAGAAGTGAAGGCGGCTCCTTTCTTCAGGCTGAAGTGCTGGAAGTTTTTTTTAGTGAAAGACAAAGAAGCACGGGCCGCTGTGCACCTCAACGGCAGCACTGCAGTAGGGCTCATAGACCAGCCCTAGCTGAATATCTGGGTAAACACCAGTTTATGCAAATGAAGAAGAACTCATCGCACCAAATCTCCTCTAAACACTGGAGTATGTGGGGGGGAAAGATAAGGCTGTGCAGAGAGCTACTCCAAACACCTTTGCTTATGCACAGAGCCTCTCTCCCACAAGCAGTGACAGATGTGGCGAGAGGGATAACTGGTGAGCACAGAGCTTCTCCCAAACACCCGTGTTTATGTAGGCAAGAAGAGGGCTCTGCGCACAAAAACCTCAACAAATGTGCCGAATGAAAAGCACAAAATGACACCAGCTTGTGAGTGCCCTGCATATTTGAGCATCTCTGGGATCTTGAAGCTGTGCCATCCTCCTCCTCCTCCTCCTCCTCCTCGCTGTCTTCCTCCTCAATGTCAAAGTCCCAGTTACACCCACTCCCCGCTAACAATAGCTCCTCAGCTATTCCACTTGGCATCCGGCCAGCTTCCAGTGCCGTTGCCTTCAGGAGGCTGCGTCCTCTCTCGTTACGAGGGACATCTCTCTCTCTCTCCCTCTCTCCCTCATCTCTTCCTCTCTCTCTCACACACACACCCTCTTTCATCTCTCTCTATTGCTCTGTCTTTCTCTCTCCTTTATTCTCTCTCTCCCTCCGTCTGTCTGTCTCATTTTCTTTCTCACACACACTCTCTCTATCTCTCTCTCTTTCTTTCTCCCTTATTCTCTTTCTCTCCCCCTCATCTTTCTCTCCCTCTCTCTTGTCTCTCCCTCTCTCTCTCTCCCTCTTATCTCTCTTTATCACACTCTCTTTTTCTTTACCTCATTCTCCCTATCTCCCTCTCCCTCTTTCTTGCCACACCTCATGTCTCTGACCCACTGCACCGGTCCGGCTTGCACAGAGCTGGAGAGAGGGCAGCCAGAGGGCCTGGGGTTTAGAGAGAACACCAGACAAGCCACTGACCAGACCTAAACGTCCAGTCAGCAACTCTGCTGAGAGGGTTTTTCATGTTTGAACTCAACAGCCAATCAAATCAAACCGCCCCCTTCTGTGCTCCTGAAGCAATATGCTGATTGGCTGGGACTGTGCATCATCAGGTTTCCATGATTACTTACAGTAATACAGCAC
Source organism: Setipinna tenuifilis (assembly GCA_030347295.1). Lineage (NCBI taxonomy): Eukaryota > Metazoa > Chordata > Actinopteri > Clupeiformes > Engraulidae > Setipinna > Setipinna tenuifilis. Next base: position 7,731,963 of record CM059285.1, read on the forward strand.
AGGAAAAGAAATCCTTACAAGAAAACACTTTAAATGCACATTACATTTTTTGCCAATCATTTTTACACTAGTCTCAAAGCAATGTCCACTTTTTCAAAACTCACCTAACACAGTATGGCACATGTTACTGATATGTAATGTAAATACACACTTTATCAAATGATCTAAGTAACATTTGCATGAATTTATGCACTTTTGACAATAGATGAATACAGAGTATAATGAATAAATTAATGATTTTTGTACCTGGGTAAAGTACCATATGTATCAGAAATGTTGATGCTAATCACGAAAACCAAGTGTTTTTCAGTGTTTTTTCTATATTTTGTAATTTTTTTAGCATAGTATATTTCAGAACTGAAGATAAATTGTGTCAATCAAATATGCACAATCATGCAAACAGAAGACAAATCACTCCAGAAACACACCAGGATAACCTGTAACATGTTTTACCTTCTCCATGTGCTTACATATAATCACATTGTGTTCCACTGCAGAAAAGGTCAACGCTCATTACCTGCATCACTTAGAGTTCCTAAAAATTACAGCATTTTTCACTGCAAAGAAAAAACATGTAATGTGTTGTAAATGTATGTAAATATTAGCCTGGGCCCACCGATACTGCCTGTGACTCTACACTGAATGTCGCGTTCAAGTCAATCTGGCCAATCAGCCTATTCTCGGCTGTTCCTTTGCTCGAAAAACAATAAAAAACTAAAGCTACGCATTCGTCATCAGAATTTGTTACATTATCGTCTATTTCTTTAAGGCTTTGACCCTAAAGTTAACCATTTGGATAAGAGTATCCAAATGTTTGCAAAATAAGCTGTAGTTGTACATAATTTTGTTGGTCATGAATATCAACTGAGAGAAGCACTTGAACACTGAGAACACTGTTTATCTCCTATGGTCTATGGTTGGTGCAAAAGCGTTAAGAGTTAAGAAAAAAGTAGCCATGATATTGAGTAAAATGAGTTGGGTAAAAGGTGCACACAGCACACTGCACTGGTGCACATCTGGGTAAGACAATTTATAGTGAATGTGGATAACTTGTGCAAAAAAACGCTGACTGGAAACATTATTTATGAGTCATGTCACTTGTTCCCTTTTTACAGAGTCAGGCCTTTGTATGGACACTGAAGAGAAACCTTACAAGAATATTCACTGCCTCATGTATACAAATGTTGCACAATTCATTTCTATGATTCACATATGGGTTATGCCAACTTATAAGCTTTCAGTCGGTGACTCTTTGTCAGGCCACAGCATAGGGGTAGCCATGGGTGGGCTGGTGTGGGCTCTATAAGTTTAATTGACTGTTTTAGTAATACAAATAACCGATGTGTTTTGGGCTAGGGCTAGGCCCACTTGATTTTTTTTTGGGCCCCCACCCATTGTTAGGATTTCACAGGGCTACAAGGCCACAAGCATGCGAGTCCACACAGCTAGTTTTGCTCTGGGGGGGGGAAACCACTGATGCTGGTGATAATGGCTGAAATGGCCAGATTATGATTATCTATTCATAGACTGGAAGATAATTAGGCCCCCAGCAATGTAGAGCTAAATAGTGCAGCTACGGCTGGGGAACAAAAAGAAAAGGGATACTCACATGAAGTAGATGGGGTATCCGCCTTCAAAATACCAGCAGTATTTCTTGGCCTCAATACACTGCAATGAAGAAAACAGAGAGAGAGAGAAAGAGGGAGGGAGGGGGTAGGGAAAAAAAGAGAAAGAGAAGGTCTTTGAGAGTTTGTTGGAAGCTTTTCTCCTCTGTAATGCAGTTGGAGTTAATTTGCACTAATGTGAGGAGGACCGAAAGTGAGGGTATTGTTACCAAGACGACTGCAGAGTGTGTGTGCGGGGGGGAGGAGGAGTGTATTTAGACAGGAAGATTAATCATTGTACACTACAGGGGAAATAAGGAAAGTTAGAAATCACACGCTAGCAAGAGGCAAAACACACACAAAACATACACAATTATAATCATATGCATGCCCACATCGAATAGATGAGCAACTGCAATTTAGGATTTCACACGCAGTCATCACAACTAGCGAAACTGTTGGTTACTGTAACGAAGGGGAGGACAAGTTTCGGCTTCAAACCCAGATCTACAGGGTACCAAACATGCACTTTGATGCCAAACCACCTGGCTCATTGGTATGGCAGCCAGAGCACACCCACAACCCTAGTGATGGTCACTTTATATTACTGTCTCTGCTACATTCATTAGGTTCAGTGTAACAAAGTGTGTAACAATATGTAACATTATGGCCCGGTCAAATAGAATCCTCCGCTTCGCGACAGGAAGTTATTTGGCTGCCCATATTGATTAATGCTGTTGAATGCACGCCTCGGCGGCTGCTATTCCCTACTTATGTACCTACTTTGTATCACAGGGTAAAGGTTAGTGTTAGCTATGTATAGTGTAAGTACATAACATGTTGTTACATGTAGATACACTAAAAAAGGAACCATAAAATAAAGTGTTTACGTCCAACAATTTACGTCATAGTTTTACTAGTGTTTAGTACAAAGTACCTAACCCAGTCAAGGTATGTTGCTGCTTTGGCTGAGTTTTGCCCGTGTTCGGTATCACATTTATGTTGAATAAACTTCACACTATATGTTGCTGTGACCTAACTTAGCCCCATGACAAATCCAGTGTACAGCACTCAGTTCGGATCAATTTACACCAAAAGAAGTGAAACGCAGGGCTTGAGTCGTTGGCCATGTGCTTGAGGTAGTGGGGATATATCAGGCAGGGCTAAATAGCTTATGTTTAAGGGCATAACTAACTGTGTTAACAGGGAGACAGTTAGCACTACCATTAATGATACTCTCTGATAAATCTTCTTTCAAAAATAATGCACCAACATTACATTGCAATACCTCTTCGTGAAAGACCTAAAACACATCTGACTACTGTGATTGTGGACTACTCAACCACCTCATAAAAGGGAGTGACAGAAAATCACTCTTGATCTTTCTAAGCTGATAATGACTTCCATACTGCCATTCATACTGCTGTCCAACTCTCATTCTCACTCACTCACTCTCTCTAGGTGCTTTCCTACTTCTCTCTATCTGTCTCTTTGTATGGGGTAAAGTACCTGTCAAGGAGTATCATTCTCAAAAGGGGGAAGTGAGGATCTCTTCTCTCTCTTGAAAATCGATACCCAGCAAAAAAAAAAAAATGGTGCGCCCTTAATGGCTCCTTAACAGTCAGTCATTTCACAGAACAACAAACTTCCTGAAATGTGCCAGAGCTTGTCAGGCATGGGCTTTGCTAACAGCAGCCACCCCCCCCCCCCACCCCCCCCCCGGGTAATTCAGAGCATTGGTAGTAGGCATGTGTTTGATCATTTAGGGGCTAAAAGCAGACAGCGTTCTTTTGTGCAGTACAGCTTATAAAACACATAGAGCCAGAGACAACAAGGGAAGAGGTAGGATGAGGTGAATACAATCTTCTCTAAGAAAAAAAGTGGCTTATTTTTTATCTACCCTCACCACACACAGGAGCTGCACAGATACCACAATAAGGATTTATTTTTCTACAAAATATGCACCTGCAGAGCAGCAGCAGCAACAGGAGAGAGAGAGATAGAAAGAGAGAGAGAGAGAGAGAGAGAGAGAGAGAAACACTCAAGCTCCAAATAGTCAGGTGTGCTTTCCATGCACCAACAAGAAAAACAGAGACAGGGAGAGAGAGAGAGAGAGAGAGAGAGAGAGAGAGAACTAGAAAAAGAAAGAAAAGGACAAAGAAAAATAAAAAGAGAGAAAGAGACAAAGACAGAGAAAGAGAAAGAGAACAAAGCATTTCACCCCAAACGGCAGGCATGCTTTCCATTCTCTGAAGCCTGTTGACAAGAATGGCGCGTAGCTTGTCAGTGGAGACTTCAGCTAGCGCACACTGAAGTGTGAAGGCTATTCTAACTCTCGGGGAACCTGTTTCCTGGAGCCGGCATGTATTTACCAACCCAGACAGAGTGCCTATCACGCTGCTCCCCTCACACAAGCTAGCACTCCCTCCAATCTCTCTTCTCCAGACTTGTCAACCTTAACTACTGGTTTTCACCACAGCTCAAACACTTCACTACCGATGTGTTAAGATTTTTCTAATGTCGGGGAAAAGTTGTGCAGGAAGTGTTCATATGAAGATCGATGTTTGTTTAGGTTTCATTAATGAACATGAAGAAAAATAAGTATGTTTTTTTTTTGGGGTTAACATATTCCACAGCACAGTCTCTAGCTGGCACAGATGCCTTGTAGGGCAGGGTATTAGTTTACAATCTAAAGCTTCTGACCATAATTTTTTACTTGCTCACATATGCTTGCTCACAGACTAAACAATAAACTGTTGTTTGGGGAGTGCAGCTTGTACAGCCATGCTACTGAGATTCTAGTATTTTGCCAATGGCCTCATCAACTGTCTCGCAGAGAGCATACAAGTCTGACCTACAGGCTTCCTTAATGATAAAACCAGCCTCTGTAGTTTGCATACCAATTATATGAGGCAGAGTGAAGATCATAGGCTCTGTCTGAAAGAGATTTATTGACGCAGACAAATTCATTCCCTTCTATCAACTCTCAAATCATTCATTCACTTTAACCGTGTTTTGGTCTGCCTGTCATTTCGGTAGGTTAAAGACTATAGACTGCTTCCAACGAACTCGTTCTGAATATCTTAATTTTCCTCCTAAAAATTCTGCTAAATAAAACACGACCCTGTGTATAATTATATCTGCTGTGTTCTGAAAATACAAAAATGGACACAAAACTAGTCTCACAACATCTGTGGGTCAAAATGTAAGGTCACTGGGCATGCCTTAATGAAAACACCTTACAAGAGTGCAGCCACATGTAAATTAAAGGGGAACTTCCATCGTTATTTTTATTCATATTTCTGTGTCGGCACTATTGGTTGAATGCATTGTGCATCATTTCTGTGAAAAATTACGCTGTTTTCTGTAAGCTATAACAGGTCTAGTGGTTGAACGACTGCTTTTTCCGGTGTCCCTCGTGAATATCCATGACCTGTCAATAAGGCACCTCTGATTGGGCAAATTCGCTGTCTTTCGCTCACCTAGCTTCTGTCCACCAATCCTTTGGGATGTGGGCTTGCCATACATGGCTCTGGGCGGGGCTTACGACCTAGTGACGTAGATAGGTTTAGCATGCTCTGATCTGCTCGTTTTGGTTAGCTCGACCCTTCAATGACCAGTAAAACCATGAGGGTTGAATTTCACGTCTTGGAATGCTGCGTGCATATACTGCTTGTTGTGAGCCACCACATTGTAAATAGAGCTACTAAAAGTGGTTTTTGACGGAAGGACCCCTTTAAGATGTAATACCTTTTTTTTCTACTGAATCGATGTTATGCACATTTCAAATGTTTTCACTTTGAATGCTCAAAATTGACATTTAAAAAGATGGCTGTATAGCCAGGTCATGGGCCAGAAAACACCCTCTTAACAGCCTCCACAACGTATCACACATCAACTGGCATGATGCCAACACTTCTCTCGACAAGCTACATCCTCCCATAGCCCCTTCGGGATAGCGACAGCTTTCAAAACTTCACCAAGTGTAATAAACATGTAAATCCTCAGACAGCACAGCAGACAGAGATGGGGTTGGTCAGTAGACAGGACAGGATAGGGCTTCATAGCGCATGACTGATAAGGAGCAGCTGGCAGAAGCATAATGCTTGGTCAGGTTGCAAAGGATGATGCTCTGCATTGTAGTAATGTAGCCATGCTAGCAGAGGATGATGCTTTGCCAGGGAGTAACGCCGCAGCAGTAGCTCAGTGGCTAGTCCATCTCAAAGTGTGTTATTAAATTAAGATAATGCTGTCTAAATGCAGTCTGTTATAGAATTGTGCTTGTTTAGGCAGTAGAAAATGATGCGTTGTGCGTTAGTAATGTAGCTGTGGTAGCAGGGGATGATGATTCACGAATATAGCCGTGACACAAAACAAAGTGGCTGGTCCATGTCGAACTGTGTTATTTTCTGCTACATAAATGCTGACAACGTAAATGCTGTCTAGATAATGTCTGTTATCTTGATTATACCCTTGGGGCCACAACTAATGTTAGGGTATCAGTCACTTTTGGACAATAAACCCTTATAGGTCAGACATGACACAGTGAAGAATGCTTAACAGTGTGAGTATTTTTAGTGTATTTATTTTCATGATGAAAAAAAAGGCTGAAATAAAAACAAAAATGTTACCTTCAGGTCTCACCAAAAAGTGTCTTGAAAATAACAAGGGTTGTCAACTTTTGGGAGTGCTGGTGACTGAACCTTTGCTAAAATTAATATGTTTGGGGAAGTAGCAACAGTAAAAGAAAAAAAAAAATGCAACCACATCACCACACCCAGACGGAGGGCTTGAATTCCATTAAAAAGTCAGAAATTGGCATCAACATGTGAAAGTAGGCTGAGATCCTGGTTGTTATCTGAAAAAGCCACCAGAGTGCATCAGAGCAGGGAGAGAGATCAGATGTGGCAATTCCCAACGGATGTTTATCGGAGTGGCAATCCATACTCATTCACCACACCTGGACAGATCAAAGTACCCAATGTCACCACAGAAACATCCGCAGAGTCACTGTATTACCACAATTTACTGAAGTGGCCGCTGGTGTATGTGTGTGTGTGTGTGTGTGTATGTATGCGTGTGTGTGTGTGTTTAAATGTGATTGTGTGGAGGAAAGGTATGTATTACAATCAGCCAGGAGGTGATTTATGCAACAACAACCTGGATGCCTGCCGTCGAATTTGGTGTCATCTTCAATTATGCCCCGCTCCCACCCCACCCCAGTTTATCCGCCCTCCACACCGCCACAAATCCACCCCCACCCCGCCACCTCGCCTGCTCCCACGGTCCATCCATTCACAGCACCCAAACAAGACAGGCTCATTGATGGCCTTGAATATAAATGGCCAT
>CM059285.1:7743915-7821415 GCA_030347295.1 Setipinna tenuifilis
CCTATAAAATACACAATGCCAAAATCATACAGAATCAGGAATTTGGTTAGTAAAGTCATATCAGAGTTCAAAGTAGATCTGCACTTGTTTTCAAGTTCACTCATTTCTTAATTATAGGCTTTCAACCTCTTTTGCATTCAGCGGTTTTAAAGGGGACATCATGTTAGTCTATTTTGACACAGCCCAAAATGCATAGTGTTAACATCTCAGGTCCTCCCTACAGTTGGTGCTCTCACACAAAATTAATGCATCATCTCCGTGCAATGAACAAAGCATCAATTTTTACAGATGAACTCTTGAGGCTCAAATCTGATTGAAGCATCATCATGCATATTTTTGCAATAACCACAAAGCTTAAAATGTACACTGTCATAGCACAAGTCCCTTACCAAGCACTGGAGGGTAACACCCCTCCTAATAGACCTACACATGTTTTAATACACTATAAAATTCTTTTGAAATCAATAACACTACTTCTACTACTGCCACATTTCCCATTACAGCCCGGACAGAAGAAAGATGTGTGGAAAAAACACTGTAGCAGACTCCCGGGCAAATTGCTTCTGAAATCTGGTAAAACAGCAAGATGAAATTTTGCAACTAACACATAAATACACACAAAACAAACAAACTCAAAGTTCATAGTGCCTAAGCATATAAGATGCATGCAGTGCCTTTTCACTCTGCCTTCTGAATCACACCTCATCTGATTTCACACAGACTATACAGTTCACCTTTAATTAGAATCAAAACAAGCTGCCCTATAAAAGCGTTTGTTACGCCTGCACAGCCTAAATGGAAACAAAGTCTCCACACACACACACACACACACACACACACACACACACATTGGGAAAGTGAGAGTGGCAAAAAAAAGAGTCCTCGCTGCTCAGCATGGCTGTCACGTCGGCGGCCTCAGATGTAGCCCTGTAGGAGGCTGAACCCTGTTCAAAGAGTGGAGAGCCAGAGAGGTGTACCACTGTCACAAAGCCGCCAGTTAACTAAGCACTGACCTCCAGCATTAGCCTTACACAACTGAAGCTGATATATGAGAGAGGGGAAGGGAGAGAAAAAGAAGGACAGAGGGGAGAGAGAGAGAGAGAGAAAGAGAGAGAGAGAGAGAGAGAGAGAGAGAGAGAGAGAGAGAGAGATAGATAGAGAGAGAGAGAGAGAGAGAGAGAGAGACAGGCCCGAGAAAGTGTTAGAAGTAATGTAGTAGAAAAATCAAAGATGCATGTATGTTGGGGCGTGCTTCCATTGTATCCAGTGTATCCCCACCCCCTTCCATTGTATCCAGTGTATTCCCACCCCCAACCAGATCTCCCGAATCTCCCGCCACACTAAACAAAGGCATCACACCTGTATATAAGGAGGGCGATATGCCCCATATCTTGGAGTTTGTATGGTCACAGCCTTAGGTGCACGCTGTATTAAGCTCCCGGATCCGTCACAATAAACCTCGGAGGTTTTGTCATTTACCACTACTCGGCTTGGCTTTGTCTCTACTTTGTTGGTAACTAATTTTTGGACGACATTATGGCGCTGTGAGCAGGGTCTTTCATCTCTGAGACGCAGTTGGGGCCGGACGACGGAGAGGAGGCTTCCCACGCCGCGACCTGGGGAGAAGCTTGGGAGAAGGCCGTAGGGGCTATAAAAAACAGCTCCGTGGCACCCTGCTTCTCGATGTCGTTCGAGTGCCTCTGCGGATCAGATAGCAAAGACCGAGCTGTGTAAGGGAGAAACCAGCCGAGTATGGTAAGTACACTGAATTTACACATTTAAAGCTGTGTCTATAATTCAGGAAAAAGGCCTATTGTTTGCCTGCCCTTAGACGGGCAGAGGATTATTAAGGTGTCGGGGACACCGCCCCACTACAAAAATATTGGGCGCTGATAAATTATTTATTTGGTTATACTAGCGTGGGGATAAAAAGCCTACTCTGGGAGTAGCGGTACCAAAGTCTGCTCGAGGAAGCAGCGAGCTCTAAGTCTATTTCAGGGAAATAGCTGCTAGCACCTTGTCCAGAAGACAAGAAGCTCGTTCAGGGAACGGGAAGGCTCTGGGAGTCTGTACCTTGCGGGGCAAGAAGCTCGTGCCGGAAACGAGAATGTGTTGGTAACTTTGTGTGTGTGTTTGTCATAGAAGGAACAGATCTGGTACATGCAGTATTTATAATCGTTAGTGCTGATTATCATCATATGGGTGTCCTTGATAACTCCCACTAGTATGCCGACGGGCATTGAATGTTAGTGAGCGAACGAACTAGTGCGTTTTCGGTGCGTTAAGCCAGCGAACCATTAAAAGTTTGTGTGTGTGCGAGCCTAGGTTGTGCGTGTGCGTGTGTGGTTGCTTACGTGTATGTTTGTGCGTGTCTATGTCTGTGTGTTATTCCCTCAAACTGCATGTCTTCTGCTCTGTTGAGAGCATAACAATTAACCGAAATCTAACACTAACCACGAGCATGTTTTCCCCTTTGTTTCCGGAGCGAGTGAATGAGTGTGTGAGAGTTGGCTAGGCCAGCCAAGGTAAATGGTTTTTTTTTGTGTTTGTAACAGGGTTAAAACATTTTACTTCGTTTATTTCATGTTTTATTTACATTTTTGTTGTATGTGACGACTGTGTGTATGTGCTGTTGCAAGATGTTTTTTTTTTTTATGTGCCTGTGAAAACCCACAGATGGCTATTCTGCCTGGAAACAGAGTTGATGGTGAATTTGATTGGATGTGTAACTCTGATTTATCCTGATTGGTCGGTAATTGAAAGAGTGAGTCCGTGCGCATTTTTTTCTAGAAGAAAGAACGCTGTTTTCGGAAAATTAACCTCTGAGACAGTGCTAGGCGGTAGAAGTGCAGCTTTTTACAGTGTTGGGACTACGGAGACACGACGCAGAGTGTCGTTCGACTGAACAAGTTGAACCTAGGAGATTCTGCAGAAATCAAGGAGTCCCGCGACGCTGTGGGAAGCTAGGCTACATCGCTGTTGAGGTCTTCTGAACATTGCGCAACAACGAGGTAAAGGTGTTTTTTGTTTTGTTTCTTTGTTTGGCTCATGAGAGTGAAGCGGCTGTTAAGTTTGTGGCCTCACCGATCCCAAGCTCCGAACAGGCCTGCAACTCATAGACATTCATTGAATCAAGTTTGCGCTGAACGGTGAACTGTTTGAAAGGCGAACTGTGGACTGTAAATATGTTATGGGTATTGAATTTGGACGTGTATTGTTGTAAATATTTATGCTGTTGAAGGTTTACTTTATATGTTGGGGAAAGTAGGGATTTACCCTTACTGGGATAAAGTTATATATGTGTGCTGGGTATCACAGTTCAGTTAGAATCATTAGACAACAGACGGGATATAAAGGAACAACGCGGGGCACCCTTTATAAGTTTGTACTTACAACATACTTGTAGCATACTTATCATAGTGTTGCTACAAAGACCACATTTACCACTTTCATTTGTTCACAGGATTTCCAGTTTAGATTTGAAAGACTGTATGGATTTGTAACATGACATTTAACTTTCACGCTTTTATCCATTTCTTTGTTTAGGTTTATGAAGCTAAACCTATCAGGCGAAAATATGATTTGATGCAGAACCTGACTTTAACAAAAAGTTGATTTTGATAACAGATTTCGAATTGTTTTTGTCACTGCTAAATATGTTTTCTGATGAATCATCATTGAGTATACTTGTGCAAAATGTTTTGCCTTTACATAACCTCTTTGTGTTCGTTCACAACAGATGCAACAGCTTGTTTTAATCCCTGGTTCAGCAGACTTTGAAAACCACTCAGGAAAGACTCCTGCTAATACCTGTTTTTTATGCTAATCGATTGCCATTTGGTCACCTAGAGAAGGTGTGATGAATTTGATGTCTGAGACGTCTCAGCATAGAACATAGAAACACATACATTTTAATACTTTTAAGTTATACTGTTCATTTTGCCTCATATACTCAATGCAGAGATTCATTTATTTATTTTGTTTGCAGTTATTCCATTGTTTGCTTGTTTTAATTCACTGATGAGACTTATTGGTTGTCCTGTCTTTAGCATTGTCATTTCTATGTCCATAAGGTCACATTGATATAAGAAGAGTTCATGTCAATCTGTAGTACATATTATGCTTACAATGCAAGCCCAGGACACTTAAACTTTAATGGCTAAAGTGCAGTTTGGTCTCAACCTCCACACCATCCTCTAGTTGTGCATTATTTTAATTCTGCCTGTGTTATCTAAACAGTTTTACGTTTTTCAGAAAATAATTGTGTGCCACGGTCAAAGCAAAACACTGAAGGAAGACACCATTAAGAGGTGTTGACTGCTACACACACCACGACGCCCATCAGACCTAAGCTGTTCTTGGTCCATTGTTAAGTATTGGTGAGTGGGAAAAAACTCACTGTAGGCCCAACAGGTCCGGTTCTCTAAACTGATATGTGTGTGAAGCCACTTTAAAGAAATGTGGCGGGACTGTTTGGGTTGGTTAAAAGTGATAAATGTTGGGACTTAGTAAGCTAAGATTTTGAGCAGAGGAGAAGGGGCAAGGTTGTAGAATCACATCACGTGTTAAGCTTTGGTACACTTCTGGTATTATGTCATCTCTCCTTTGCTGATTTAGAGTGAAAAGTTTAATTAATGACGTAACTTAATAGTGGAGATCAAAAGGTGCTTCCCCGTCTGAGTTATTTAAACTTGTGGCGTAATTTAATTGTGGACACTAAATGGTTTTTCCCCGTCAAGGTTAGACATTAAGGATAGTTGTAAGATTGAAACAAGGTAAAACTTGTGTAGTGTTTGCTGCAAAGGACCCTGATCTACTAAGCTGTTAACAGCTTAGCAGATCAGAAAGGGGGAGGAGTACGGTTTGTAGACTATAGGCTATTAACTTTCAATGGAAAATGGGGGGTAGCTTGATGGCTGATGAGTCTAGGATCACCTTCTGATTAGTCTTGAATTACTTCCTGATGGTTTTTAGGATCACCACCTTTTTGCAGACACGTTAAGTCAACACCCATCGTCGCCTAACAAAAGCTGGTCAGTCTGAGCTACTCTGAGCTACAATCTCTTTGGGTGTCAATATTGAATACACAAGTACTGTTGGATTAGAGTGTCTTTGTGTCCTTGTGACTTTGTGTCTCTGTTTTAGGTCAGATTCTAAGAAAACAACTGACTCCAATAGCCCAGCCAGACATGTATAGTCTAATCAGCCTTATGAATCAAATCAGTTTCAATGGAGGATGGGGGTGAGGAGGGGTTGTGATTCTGACTGTACTCATGCCTGCACTATCAATACTACAAGTTATAGGTTAACTACAAGTTATCAAGTCCTCAGATGGACACTGGAAAGCTAACTGAAATCTCTATAGGAGATAGTTTAACCATTTTCATAACTACACTTAAGATTTGTTTGAGATTTGCAGGAAACCGACGCCTTGCCTTTCACCAGTGAAGAACAAGGATTCTACTGATTCTGCTACATTCACAAGGTGTCAAAAGGGGGACATTACAAAGACCCCTGTGCCAAGTCACATTTTACTGGAGGAAGACCGGAGAAAGTCATTGGTGAAATTGGAGCAACGAACCAACACAGAAACTACACACACACACACACACACACTTTTAGCATAGTGGACCTACTGTGGGCAGAATAAACCCCATGAGCAGTACGGATCCAGAAGGCACAGGCAGTCTACCCTGGCTTTCAGCATAGGCGTTACAAGGTTTAAGAAGATGAAGAGGATTACTCTTGTTTGCGTGTGTCCACACACAGACACACTGCACACCACACACCACATGAAGAGGAGTCAAACATCATATGCGTCATCCCCATACTTCTTTCTATTACAGGAATTCTACAGCTACCAAGATGATGGTGTTCACCATACTTTTCATATGTGTGTTTAGCATGGTCTGTTTGTTTTTGTTTTGCTTTCCATGAGTCTGTTAGCATGGTCTATTGTTGTTGTTACTTCTTTCCAACATTCTACAGTATTCTGTCACAGCCACAATATCAGAGTATTAGAGTTTCAACATGTAGAAAGATGACACAAGATGACACAATTGTATAGACCTTCTTTAATGCACATTTTTGTCCGCTCTCGGCTGTCCAAACCTGGGTGGTCATTCTCACATGACACCGGAAAGGAATTTTCCCAAACCTCTCATCGGTTTCCACATAATTGGCAATGATAGTGGTTTTACTTTGGGTAACATGGTTTTCGCCTTTCCCTGCGAGTGTGACTGATAAAGAAAAAAGAGACTGGCAGGTCTCATTCATGGAAACTGTAAATGTATTTGTTTAGTTCTTCTTGGATGCATTAATGGTAATTGTAATAGTCCAGTCAGTTAGATCTATAGTCATAATATCATGTTGTTTACGGTATTTCATTTTGCTCACGGAACCATCTTTTTATCTGTACAGACTCTCTACTGTAAATTACCTTTTAAGCTGAAGTTCAGAATGTTTTTGCACATGTTAAGGCTGCTTTTAATTTATTTTAACCTGGGTTTTATTTCCCTCCATTGTAACGTAACATGTAACATTTTTTTTGTTTTGTGAAAGTTTGAAAACTTTCAAAGGGGGGTAATGTAGTAGAAAAATCAAAGATGCATGTATGTTGGGGCGTGCTTCCATTGTATCCAGTGTATCCCCACCCCCTTCCATTGTATCCAGTGTATTCCCACCCCCAACCAGATCTCCCGAATCTCCCGCCACACTAAACAAAGGCATCACACCTGTATATAAGGAGGGCGATATGCCCCATATCTTGGAGTTTGTATGGTCACAGCCTTAGGTGCACGCTGTATTAAGCTCCCGGATCCGTCACAATAAACCTCGGAGGTTTTGTCATTTACCACTACTCGGCTTGGCTTTGTCTCTACTTTGTTGGTAACTAATTTTTGGACGACAGTAATCCCTAAGCTAATGCTACAAGACACCTCCATTCCTTAGTGGAAAGCTTGTGTTGTTCAGAATGTTTTGTCCCCATGGGACCTTTCTAATAAAGACTTTCTTCCCCAGATAAGTACTTTGTCATGAAAATCCTGTTGCTGGGAGTTGAATAGAGAAAGACAATGCACCACCTCCTGAATCTACTGCTACATTCCCATATACACCAACACAGGAATATTATGCACTGATTCGGGTTGTTCTTTCCCCTGAGAAAGTAAAGTGACCCTATTAAGGCGCAGTGTTTGATTGTAATCCCATTTTTTGTTGTCAAATCAAGCCCAGTGCTCCACGGAGTCCACCAGTTGTCCGTCCAGTGTGTGAACTTGAATTAAATTTATACATCCAACATACAAGCATACAGTAACTCATGCTCAGTGAGTTCATACACAACAATGGCCCTGTGAATGGAAAGGAAACTGACTTTTAGACTCGGACAAAGCCATTGTCATTGCCAATCAATCAACACGGTACTTCAGAGACATGGAGGCCATGGGGCAATGCTATTGTCTGTTTGGCCCCAGTATTGAGGGCCTTTTTTGGAAACTGAAATACATCACCGATGAGTTGCTTTCAAACTCACCAAAAATGAAGACCGAATGATTCCTTCCACTACACAGGATGGAAGTATGGACACATGGGAAATATCACTATTTAAAACTAGATTTTTTTGACCCACAGATTAAGATATTGTTTATTATTTTTTCAATTCAGTTCACTTTTTATTAACAATATGAAATGTTTTCAGACTTAAAGGACACCCTGTATGAGTCTGCAGCCAACAGACAGGCAATAAAGAGGATGGGTCACCCATAAGACACCTTAAGGAGAGTTTAACGGAATGCTTCCCTCTTTATGGTGCCCCAAATGCACCCCAGAGTTTCCTGAATGGTTTCCGCGGCAATGTTAAAATGAATATGGGTGTGTGTGTGTGTGTGTGATTGTGTGTGTGTCCGTCCAAAGGTGCTGCTAGAAATGTTGGGCCCTGTAAAAAAAATACAAGGTAACACTTTATTTTACAGTTACTTTTTTAGTGTATCTACATGTAACATGTAATATTATGTACACTGTACCTAACATTAACCCTAAGCCTAATCCTATATGGTACGGTAGGGCTGGGCGATATGGCTAAACATTTGATCACAATATATTTTCCATATTGACCGATACCGATTTTTATCACGATTGGTTACTATGATCTATAAGGGTGGCTTGTCTGAGCAGAGGCCCTAGAATTGCCCTAACTTGTCAGCCTTGCGATGTCTGGCCTCAGCTAGTATGCACATGACAAACACAACAGGAACAACATTCTCTAGGTTGTAGGTTACTTCAGGCATAACCGTAGATACACATTATTCTTTTGAGATCAGTGCTCCACACACTACTGTTTCCTGTTGTAAGACAGAGCACAAACATAAACAGTGACAACATTTTCCTGTTGTAGTTGACTTCACACACCACAAACACACATAGGCACAATCATCGGGTGTTGTAGCTAACTTCAAGGACAAATAAGACAAAACAATGTCATGTTGTAGGGGATTTCACACACTTAAACTGGGCTTTAACGATTTCATGTTGTAGATCACTTCACACACACCAACACAAGATATGACCATCTCTTTATGAAGGCTGCAGTCACAAACAGGAGCTACCACGGTCCTCCTGCTTAAGGCCACTTCACAAAGCCCTCTTTGGGTAGCTCTCACATCCTTCAACCTAACCCACTATCAGACCGGCACTGGCACTAGCATGTCAGTGCCAGAGTTACCAAAGCTGCATAATATCACATTTTGGTACACAATATGTGACATTGTACATTACTCAAGCGTAAAGTTACACAAAACAAAAACACTGTAAAATAAATTAAGTCTTAGCATATTTCCTAGTGTTCATATGCGATCTCCAAGGCTGTGCCTGAAATGTTCACTCATTCACTTTCTAGTGCACTAAAAAGTGTGCGAGTTACTATACTATACTGCACTATATAGTGAATGCATAAACATTTTGGATTTGGCCTATGTCTCTTTCCATCTTGTCTGATTTGTGCATTGTTCAAATGAACCAATTGTCAGAGACTAACAATAGTACCAGATTTACCAATCATCAAAGACTTCACTAGAACATCAGTATCAGAGTTACCAAGGCCGAATGGTATTACATTTTGGTACACAGTATCGTACATTGTATAGTAAAAGTACACAAAACAGGAGCACTGTGTAAAGTGTCACTATCTTTCCAGTTCATATGTGATCTCCAAATTTCTCCATGTTTTTTTATGATTAACACTGTTATGGAGGAGACCCCTATTTTCAGACCCCTATTTTCCCTTTTGTTTGTCAACTCTCTGCCCCTGCCTTTCATTACACCAACAAAGCTGTCTGATTGCATGGTGCTCATGACGTCACTGTGCTGTTTGTGAATATGACATGCCCTTAGGAAATGATGAAAAAGAGGAAAGTGAGGCCTTTGGTGGTCTCTGTCTTCACAGCATCATTAAGGTAGCACTACATGTAACCACACTTTCACACTACTCGCATCACATCAACGCTCTGTCTCTCTTTCTGCTCCTGAATAAAGTAAAGATCAAGGCAAAGCACACACCATTTCTGTGGTTTTCCATCAACGCAGCTATGCTCTATGATCAGACATCTTTTAAAAAACATTTTTACTCTCTCATTTGTCCATGTAAGCAGTAAAATATCTTAATCAACTGAAGGAGGACTTGACTCACCTTGTGTCTTTTATAACTCAAAGACCACTATCACAGCATCTCTTCTAAGCTGCTAGCCACAATGATTAAACATCCTTTCTACACTAGTTATCTCTGCCAGCTGTACCCCCCCCCCCCTCACCCTTCTTCTCTCTCTCACTATGAATGGCATTGAAATAGCTTAATCAACTCAAAGACAGGCTGGACTGACCTTGGCTGCTTTAAACAATTATTGCAGCACCTCTACTCTTCTAAGAAGCTAGCCAACTGGGTTTTACGTACTCTCCTGCTCTGCTTATCTCGGCTCTCTGTCTCTCTCCTGCCATTCCCTGGCACACGGTAGCAGCTCTACTAATCTCCTGTGAGGTGCCTTTGGATGTAGACACGCATGGCACGTAGCCTAGAGCCCACAGCCCTGGCCTTAGAGAGAGAGAGAGGGAGAGAGAGAGAGAGAGAGAGAGAGAGAGATTTGTGTGAGAGAGATGTGTGTGTGGGCTAGTTTATATATTTATAGCATTCCATGTTTTATTTAACACATAAAAGTCACTTCATTTCTTCACCACGCTTCTTTCGTCATATTCATGCGCGCGCGCACACACACACCTTTGATGAGTTTCACTTTTGCTGTTTCACAGTTAAATGTGGGAGAGGCAAACAGGAATACATATATTCATGCAATGCCACGTTACAAATGTGCAACTGCAGAAATTACACTTCTTTGGTCTAATGAAATGAACCTCTGTAATCTCTGGCAGCCAGTCACCCATACCAGCACATCAGGGAGAATGTGCTGGAGGAGAGAGAGGGAGCAAAAGAGAGAGAGAAAGGGAGCGAGAGAGAGAGAGAGAGAAATAAAGAGAAAGAGAGAGAGAGAGTGAGAGAGTGAGAGAGTAAATGACAGAGAGAATGGTTTACTAAAGGAGTCAAGGCTAAATTAAGCAATGGTAACAACTATCGCTTTTTAATTAGCCTAATGTCTAATTGGCGGCAGGCCTATATTACACCTGACACTATAATTAGCTTCTGAGTGACTCAAGTTTGCCGCTGTCACAAAACAAGCACTGACTAACAGTGCTTCCCATCCACTGCATAACTCACGGCCCTGTGAGCCCACAAGCAGACAGTGGCTTTGCATTATTCAATGGGTGTGGAAGCCGGAGGAACAAGAGGCCTGTATGAACTCCACAGCATAGCGGAGCCAGATAAATCAGGGAAAGCATTGGCAGAGCGCTGTCCTAAAACACACACAATCACAGACACACACACACACACACACAGTTTTCAACCGCTCACTTCTGTACTGTGTGAAGTGATTGGTGCAAGTAAGAGTAAGTGGCTATGTCACACACTTAAGGTGGGAAAGCATTTTAGAATACTTTTATCTCTAAACACAACACTGAAATTGCAAATCCATTGCATAGCATGAACACCTATCCGTTACATGCACGTCCTGCAGCAATTGGAGCGAATCATTGCCATTAGGTCTACAGGCAAGGATGCTGCCTGGACAGATGGTGATGGTTATTGTGCTTGTTGGATTGCACGGTTGGAGTGTACAGTTTTGGCAACAGCTTGTAGTTTTGTGGTCATATACAAAACAAAAATAAATGTTTAATCTTGAGTTCTTCCTCAATAAAATTGAATACAAACTCATTCACAAATTGCTGCTGAACAGTCTCCTTCTTACTGGACCCATTTGCTAGACTAATAGACTAAATTAAGGTAACGCACTGCTCTAGCAGACAAAGAGTTCCCGGAATGTACTGAGCCGTTAAGTTTTTTGTTGTGATTCTTCCGATTCTTTTCGCATTAATCTATGTTTCACTGTGTCTTATCGCATAAACAATGCGATAAATTCAGCGTGGTTTCTATCGCGTCATCTGAAATAACATGACTGATATTCTGACGAATAGTCAGGAGACAAAGGATAATTGCATCATAGAATAGCTACTGTACGCTTGCTTTCATGTGTATTGAATGGATTCAGCACCATTCTCAGGCATATCTACAGAATCACTAAACAAACTGAACATTATCTTTAGACAGACCTTTAGACTAAAATAGCATTGTCTAACATCCTTTTATGCTAGTTGCTCAGGACACCTACAAGGATCCCGCTGGGTGCAGGGTACTGATGACAACAAACAGCTCACCTCTAAGACAAACCCCAACGTCAGGACAATTCCAAGTAGTTGATTTCCCATCTTTGCTCCTCGCATAAGCCACTGAGCACAAACGGAGTTCTTCAGTCACGGCGTCAATTTCATACCGCAGTAGGGTTATAAACACAGGCGATAGGACAAGGGGCGCTTTTCATAATTCGTTTGTCAATTGGCGTTACAAACATCCAGCAGCGAGCGCTTTCCTGGACCGCTTTCGATGCGGGATAGCACCCCGTCTGACGTAGACCGCGTCTTTGTTAAAGTCCTCCGAAGGTGGATATATTCGCCAAAATGGAAAAACAGATGGACTTGCGCTCTTTCTAGACACAAAGCATCGTGAAGTCAAAAGCAAGCGGACAGAACACAGAATACGGTACATGAGATATAATCCACGCCCCTTTTTCAGTCAGGTCGCTTAGATGACAGTGTTGGAAAGTAACTGAATTTCAGGTCAAGCCAGGTTGGAAGGCTATAGACGGCCGAACTCAACAGCCGTAGCGCACAGGCCTCCCTAACACTGCAGTTTGTCAAATTCCAGCAACTTTCTCAATCTTGAAATCTCTCGAATTGAAGGCAGAAGCACTGACCACTGTAGCAAAAAGACCACCACTGTTCACCGTAAATTTTCAGCGAGAAAGACAATCAGCAATTTGCTACTCTAGTCACTCAAATTCAATGTCAAGTGAGTAATCAGCTTGAGACATTGCTTGGGTTGCATAGCTCATGAGGAAAAATAAATAGGCAGGATTGTTCTTAGTTCGTTTTTTTATTTCCTGAAAAATGTTACTTATCCAAAACATCACAGAACTAAAACCTCATATATATTATTTTTTGTTTGATACCAACTAAACATAAATGTTAAGTACCACATAGGAGGAAGAGGAAGACTACCCCCTCCATGTCCCATAAATTGATGTAGGTTGCCATAGCAGCAGCATATCATCAACAGAGAGGTTGAGAGAGTTGCTGAGAGGAGAGGACAGAGAACAGAAGGAAACAAGAAGGTTAGGGACGAAAGGGAGGTATTCCAACAAGCTGGAATAGGATGGGACAAAAAAGAAAGCAAATTGCATCAGGCAGGAATAAAGGGTAACTGTTCAGTGCTGTGTTAATTGGCCCGCTTCTGTAATGATGAGCCTCTAATGAGAGGTGATAATGTGCACTGATGAATGGGTAGCCCAGCTTCTCCATCACCTGACTGCACTTCACATGTCTTAAGCTGTGGCAGTAAAAATGGGCAGACGGGCAACGCGGCAATGGCAGTTTTCTGTTCCCAATTAGTTTTCTAAGATCTAAGAGACCCGTCCTGAATAGGCTAGCTGTAGCCTCAGTGTTTGTGACAGCCTGCACTGCCGCCATGAACAGGACGCAAAGGTCCTCAGACAAACGAGAACAATGCCACTGGGTAGGCGTGCAAGCCAGCACGCCTCATGCCCACGCACCACACGGACTTGGCGATGGACACAATTTAACCTGGCAAAGGGTGCGTCGGCCTCGGTGAGACGGTGGCCATGGTGGTACCTGTGGTGAGACATGAAAGCCTCACACAGAGAGACATACGAGCAAGGAGGGGAGGGCAAGACAGAAGCGCCTTGTCGTTGGGCCTTTGTCTTGTGTTTAAACTGAGATTGAGAGTCATTGCCGCACAGCACATATGGGACCCGAAACGCAGGTCCACACACAACACTGGTCCAACCATCTGGGCAGCATGAAGACAAAGACAAAAACGGCCCTTGATAATGTTTTACTTTCTGCAATTTTGTTTTCTCTTGCAGCTGCAGCAAGGTCATATGAGGACAATGATGCCATATTGTCTTGCATGCATCACCAGCTCACACACCATCCCCTTTCAGAGACAAATCCAACAGCCCAAGAGGGAAATCAGACCACTGGCAAAATGGAGCTGAATTAAAAATAAGTAATCCACCAGGCAGCAGGCTGCTCCGCTACGCTGAGAGGCCTTGTTGTGGCATCCATGTATGTCTGCTCTATCCATTACCATGCCTGTTCTTTGCCATGTGCCTTATTATTACTCACTGCCCTGGCCTGCCCTGTCTGCCATGCCTCTGTAATGCCAGCTAATGCATCCAATGGAAACTTATGCATCACTTAGGTGTCCATTCAGGGGCCCGATCCCAGCTGCCAACGATGTTGGAAAGGCTACTTTATCACACACTTATTTAGCATTTGTATGCATAAGGGCGCATTCTTGGAGTTCTTTAACTGTCTCTAATAAATATTTATTTTGGACAATGAATATATTTATGAAGATGTTCAAGGACATCGATACACGGCAATGGGGTAACCACAGATGGATTTGATAAATGGCTGGCTGTGTTAAAAGTGTATCCTCTGCTGTGTGCAGTAAATAAATAGTGAATTCATCCTCATTCTGCACATGGGATGACTTGAACTGATTTTTTCAGTTTATGAACCCTGTATCGACTTAATTTCTGTGGGCAGCTCATTTTGAGAATGATCCAAGCTTTTGAGAAGGATCCAAGCAGTTTCCCAAAAAAGCATGGAACACTTAAGTTGTTTCAAAAGAATCCCTCTTAAAAATCATTCCACATTAAATCTTCTGTCAGTGAAGCATCATAACTAAAGTAGTACATTAAAAAGTAAATAACTAATTCTTAATGTTGCCATGAGTCATCGACAGTTTCAGCCAGCATGATCTACAAGGGCATGAAAACAGACAATACATTTTTCATTGTTATTGCAATGAGATGTCATCTGTTTTGACATTGTATTAAAGTCAGTGACCTTTAAGCTTTTTTTGAAGGGACGTGTACTGTGAACAGTAGGGACACTAGCAGGAACTGGGACACTAGTAGTGATGTTTTTGGCAGCTTGTTTTAATTTTAGTTTTAGTCTAGTCTTCGCAGCATGCTGTCATTTTAGTTTTTATTAGTTTTAGTCACGTCCATACTCTTTAAGTCTAGTCAAGTTTTAGTCGACTAAAAGTCTGAGCATTTTAGTCCAAGTCAGAGTTATCCATGACTATTTTCGTTATTTAGTCATTTTTTAGTAATGTAATTCTGTTTAACCTAGTCAATATAGTATAAGTAGTAGTGTACACGCAACCAACATTTTATTTTAGCCAAACCAATTTCACAATTCAAAGAAGCTTGTTATTATATTACTGTTACCGTACAGACTCGAGATACTGTACATCCATTCCAGACACGGAAGGGATTCTGATAAGTACACACACACACGAATTTAAATAAACAAATAAAATGTCATCAGGTGGGAGTTAAATGTTTGTGGTGGTATCTTCACCATTTTCATTTATTTTGTCATGTCACATGGTGTAACATTTACCCAGTGACTAACAAGCTACCTGTGTCCCAACTGTAGTGACAGTGGTATTAGCAATCGCGATTATTTAGCATTTTTCTTTGTTGCTCTTTATGGGACTTGGAAAAAGAGAGGGTGTCACACATGCTGTGTCTCATCATTTTCAGTTGTTTAGTTAATTTAATCGTGTGAAAGTACTACCCTGACCTTAGCAAGTCAGCTTCTTTGTATGCTGGCCCCTCTAAATTGTGGGACGGTCTCTAATTAAAAAAAAAAGCAAAGCCCCTAGGACAGTCGGCCCACCGGTAAAATATCCGGTATGCCCCATTACCAGTCCAGGTCTGAGGGAAGTGTTGAACAAAAGCTGACAGATGAGGGTAATCTTTCTGAAATTGTTACGAAAGATTCCCACTCATCTTTTACCTTTGGTAAACACTTTCAGGATATCTGTCTTAAGCACTAACTTATGACGGACGTACTGTACCGTATACGGTACACTTCGTTGTGCAGTTGTGTAGCACTCTCCCTCACTCTTACTCCCTCCCCCACATACATACAAGAAGTATTATAGTGATGTCACATATTTTCTGAAAGCTTAGGGTCTCGGGAACCTACTTATGCTATGCGTTAATGCAGATTTGTGTTTTGTGGATTTTTTTTACAATTTGTGTACATTTCAAAATGGCCACGTCCAACACACGCTTTTGAAAACGTACATTGGCATACCTTTGATCCTGAAAACCTCGGTCTTGAAATGTCGATAAGAATCCATAAAAATGAAATATCCATGCTTTTTTGTCAATAATATATTTATTAGA
Source organism: Setipinna tenuifilis (assembly GCA_030347295.1). NCBI lineage: Eukaryota > Metazoa > Chordata > Actinopteri > Clupeiformes > Engraulidae > Setipinna > Setipinna tenuifilis. The sequence continues at coordinate 7,759,860 of CM059285.1, forward strand.
TGCACAATCCAACTTTTCAGACAATGACAATTGTTCTTCCGTGTTTCGACGTTCCAAGTTTGATAGGCCGGGAGCCAGGTCCACTCCACTTTGCTACCCTTTTTCACTATTATTTCCTGCTATCACAAGTTCATAAGGACCACCCCCAACTCGGCCCCGTTTGGTCTTAGGGCCCAAAACACAGCCTAATTTGGAAAAACTGTCTGCTAGACAAATTGTCAGCAAAAGTGATACTTTTTAAGCATTTTATTACATATATCATTCCCCTAAAATCTACATTTAAGACCTTTCTATCTAGAGGATAACAGCTGCTATGACGAAAGTTCTCCACTATACCTCAGATCAGCAGAAAACAGAACTTTCAGACATTACGATTTCATATGGGATTAAGAGAGAGTTGACTTATGTACTGCTACACTATATTAAGTGAATTACATAAAAAATAAGTAATGTTACCCCCCTGGGTAGGATGCAACACAGTTTACAATCACACAAAATTAATTAACCAAATGGGAGAATTAATTAAAGAACAAAGTGTTATTTTATTGTGTAGAACATGAACTTTCAATCATCATTTTCCTCTTCTTCTTCATCATCCATATTTGTATGGATTTCATCAGTCAAGTCATCTTCATCTGTGTCCTTCTTTGCCAAGACATCAACGAGGGCTTTGGGGATGACGTCACCCTCAAACCATAGTGGGTCTAGCTTGCCCGCTTCTGTTTTTATGTGAAAACTGTGCTCGAGAGGGGATGGGATCTCTGACTAGTGCTCATGAGTCCTCTTCCAGATGCACACTTGAAAGTTTACACGTTTCATGTGCTGTAAGAGGACCCTCTTGCAAGGTGGGAAGGTTGAGAGGTCAACTGAGAGACCCTGACAAAGCTCAAAGCTTGAGCCACACACTTTCTTGACTTTAATCTCTCTTGCCTCATCAACCTTCGTTGACGACGATACTTAGTCATAGTTTTCGTTGACGAAAGCAACACTAAACACTAGCAGGAACTCTCTACAGAGCCCCAATGAACTTCCCGTTTACCGGTGCTACTAAGCTGCAACAAATGTTGTCTTGCGTTTTCTTGCCAAACTGTTGAAGCACTTTGAGCTACATGTTGTATGAATTGTGCCATAGAAATACAGTTATTATTATTATTGTTGTCGTTGTTGTTGTTAATAATAACAGATTCAAAATAGCAATAAGACATGTGAAATACAAGATGGTTAATTGTGATGGTAGTGAGGGGGTATGGTCAAGTAGGATAGACTATTTTGAACAAGTGTGTTTTGAGATGGGATTTGAAGATGAACAGAGATGTCATGGTATCGATGTATTGTGGGAGTGCATTCCAGGGTCAGGGAACGAAGCGACAACAGGATTTAAGCCTCATAGTGGACGGGCAGGCAGGTGCTGCGAAGAGGAGGGGGGCTGAGGAGCAAAGGAGTGTAAGTGTGTATACTTCAAGGAATTCAATCAGGTATGGAAAAGCTAGAGTATAAGTTAATTATAGTAAGGTACATATGGCATTCCATAGGGGTTAATGGCAAGAGGGTCTGTGGCCTTGACTGTCTCAGCCTTAGACAGAGGCTTGGGGTTTACAGAGGCCTGCTTTACAGCCTACACTAAGGATAATGTACTCTCTGAGATTCAGATGGTCATCAGTGAGTCCGCAATGCACTGTGGAAACTGTTGTTAGGACTGTAATGGTTTAAATGATGCTTAAGTAGGATACTAATACAAATATATCATGAAGAAAAATATTCTGTAATACCAGACCCACTCAGCCTTGCTCATTTTAAATATCCTTTATTACTCTTTAATTTTCCAAACAAGAACAAGAGGGCTTACATAAGAGTTTTGGCTATGACAGCACGTTGAAGTAGCTCCAACTGAATCACAACTAGAGTCTGTTCATTTAAAGCCCAAGGCTATCTACCACCACTAATTTGGATCTGATCATTATCTTGTCAGCATGGTGGCCTACCATTCTCCCTGCAGTTATGTTGGTCTGTTCCGAATGTATTATTAATGAAGTTTAAATTTATATTATCATTTCCTAAAGCCATTTGGAGATACCCACCAAGAAACATACTTTAGCAGTTTCCCAAAGTTATCTTCTGCCTTGGCATGCCTTGCCTTGCCTGTGAGGTTACTAATGATTGGACCAGTTGTCTGGAACCATGGGAAAATTATGGGAGATTATGGGAGATTGTGAATTTCTACATTGACTCCCTTATCTACACACATTTCAGAACCACAAAGACTATAGACTTTTGCATAGCTCCACTTTGGCCTTTGAGGTCAAATACATCCTTTGCTCCCACAGACATTCAGCCTGCCTATGGTGTAGTTTAGTTGGAGGTGTCCACATTGGAATTGGAGGCTTCATGACCCTAGCCAAGTTATCCAATCTATCCAAACTCTCAACCCATACTCTCATGCACATCATGCTCGCCACAAACGAGTGGCTTAAATGTATGAAAATCACTCTTTGTGCGTCCCAAATTGTTTGTTTAGCGCAAAAATGGTACATTGGTTACCTGTATGTACCCATTACCTGTACATTAGTGATATTTTTAGAGGTAACAGCAGCTGCGTCACTATACAACATTTAATGTTATCATGCCAGAGATCATATCATTTCCACCAGCAATATACCCTTTTCTGATAATCAGACTCCCGTACTCTTGTGTAACCATTCCAACTGCTGTAACTGTTCACAACTGTTTGGACTGCTCACAGACAATACAGTGCCTGACAAAAGTCTTGTCGCTTATCCATTTTGTAGAAAAAAAAGCTTATAACCTTACTTTTAATTAATCCATTGGTTTTAGAAATGTCTCATATGAAAGCTAAAACCCTCCTAAATTATGTTAATATACTGAAAATAAATTTGCTTTACTGAAGAAAGATTGATCATTTAATGAACACAGAAAGGTCAGATTTTGGCAAGACAAAAGTTTTGTCGCCTACAGAAAATTGAACAAATAATTTACTTCAAATACAAAAATATGTTGCATAACATCAGTGAATCAAGTAATGGTGCTGTGAGATTCATATTTAATATCTTGTAGGACTTCCATGAGCTTTAAGGACTGCATCCATGCGGTTCAACAATGATTCATACAATTTATTGATGAAGTCATCAGGAATAGCAAAGAAAGCAGTCTTACATGCCCAGAGTCCATAAAGATTCTTTCGTTTTGCCTTCCATGCTTCCTCTTTCACTCTACCCCAGACATGCTCAATGATGTTTATGTCTGGTGACTGGGCTGGCCAGTCCTGGAGCACCTTGATCTTCTTTGCCTTTGATGTAGAGATGGAAGTATGCGATGGAGCACCATCCTGCTGCAAAATTTGTGGTTGGGAATGTAAGAGGTTGCTAATACTTCTTGATATTTTAGGCTATTGATATTGCCTTCCACCCTGCAAATGTCTTACACCCCCATACTGAATGTAACCCAAAACCATGATTTTTCCGCCACCAAACTTAACTGTTTTCTGTGTGAATCTTGTATCTTGAATCTTGTCAAAAACATCTCCAGTCTATTCAGATCTTTTTCTTATTCTTTGTACTTGACGCTGAGACACATTGAAGGTGTCAGCCACCTCAGCAGTGGATCTAGTCTTCACCCTCTTGATAGTTAATGCTTTGGTCTCAGGGTGCATCTTAGGCATGTTGTCAGAGGGCAAGTTAGAGTTGATGTGAAGGTTTGGTATGCTGGGGTTCTTTTTATACACATCCACTAATTGATTGATCAATAACTGATCACAGATGAGGCTGTGATCTAGGATTGGGTGCATCATATGACAAGGCGACAAGACTTTTGTCTTGCCAAAATCTGACCTTTCTGTGTTCATTAAATGATCAATCTTTCTTCAGTAAAGCAAATTTATTTTCAGTATATGAACATAATTTAGGAGGGTTTTAGCTTTCATATGAGACATTTCTAAAACCAATGGATTAATTAAAAGTAAGGTTATGAGCTTTTGTTTCTACAAAATGGATAAGCGACAAGACTTTTGTCAGGCACTGTATATCGTAAATGGGCTGATTGTGTGAGAGTTGGAGTATATACCAAAGGGTTATGTCCTTAGAGGTGGAGACAGGGGCGTAAAATCAGAAGGGGTTAGCTCAAAACGCATAGATTATTTTTTATCACTAAAATAGTCACTGACACTTCTAGAGCCTTCCGATTGAGTGGGCCTGATTGATAAGTGGGTGGGGACAGGTCCACCCAAGCTCAGGGTGGGGGGTGCAGTGGCGCAGTGGTTAGAATACAATCCAAAAACCTGCAGGCCTATGGAAAGTAATCACAATATAAAAGTTAAAAACTCATCACCCCTCCATTTATATCTGTCTTGCTCCAACTTTTGAGCTATGGAAGCATATGGGCCCTCAGCGTGCCATGCTGTAAAGCTCAGTGAAATAGAACGGAACAGAGAACAGCCTCTACCGAGCTCTCAGTCTATTTCAGGCCCACAATTACAACATCGTCAACACAAAGATTTACAACATATTGTGTCCTAGGAAGTCCACCTGAGAACACCTTCTTTTACTATATGTAATTGTGCAGAAGTTATTTGGCACTATTTTAGAAGTATTTTAGTCTAGGCCTAACCTGCTACATGTGTTTTTACTAAAGATCCTTCATTACTTTAACCCTTTTACTGATTCCATGTTGTTATCCAATGAAGAATGAAAGGGTTCTGTTCTATTAGAGTGTCTTTAAAGTCTAAAAAGTTCAGGTCTAGGGCCCCCAGGGGAGAAGGGAAGCAGGAAGAGGTACCAAAAAGTAAACCGCACCAGAGCCAGAGAGTCATTCTGAGGTTCTGAATTATTCATGTGAATCCAACTGTCACTCTCAATAAGTTCCACTCACGCTTGTGGACCCAACGAATGGTTCAACTTCACCCTTGCGCATGAGATGGCTATTTTCGGCTACCTCACGCAGTGACTCTGCGCTTTTTGGACCACACAGGAAGCTGCAGGAATGTGCTGACTAATGCACTACGGCGCCATTGGACTGGTGATCTGGCATTGCAGCTCAGCCTCCCATATAAACCAATGACTCATTTATAATTACAGCAACATCGATTTCACAATTCAGCTGGCATACTGGCATGTGTATGGGCTGTCAGGTAAAGTCAGTGGAGTGTGTTAAAAAGGGCCAAATCTGTACCTGCTCATACTTTCTGACTTGTTTTTTTGGTCAGCCAATTAAAATGCAAATAGTCCATAAAATGGTGGCAGAGCATCTATAAACTGCCAGTTACAAGTCAACCAAGTGACCAGTCTAAACTGCTTCAATCCATCACCTCACACAAATCCCTCACACAAGCACCTCAGCCAACCTCTTTCATAAATAACTCCTCTGCCCTCCTCCACTGTAAACTGAATGAATGATATCGCTTAGATTAAGACACAAACGTTACGTTGATGTGGAGGTGGATGTGTAGGTAGAGTCTATTTTTTGCTGAAAAAAAAGAACTTGGCGCGTTGGTTTAAATATATATGCTTGCAATATAACAGCAGACAGCTTGTGTTCAGAAAAAAAGGTGGAAAGGAAAGGAAAAAAGGGAAAAAATGGTGTAATCTGTGAGATCAGAGAAAATTGAGCTTTCTCACAGAGAGAAGAAACATTTCTGATTGACTCTTCAGCTCTTTTATATATTCTCATAAACCTGGTCTTATTTCTCCTCAGTCTCTGAATCTCTGAGATAAGTTCAATCTCAACCCCAGTGTTTCTGTGGGAGAAGAAAGTTCACGTCTAGCACAAAAGTGCTGCCAAAAGCACCCCAGCACTTGATTGAACCTGTAGCCACAAACATATACCTCACAGAAGGTAGGAACTCACATTCAACTCACACTTCATCAAGTTCCATGTAATGCAGATACTCTGACAACCTAACTGCTACACCACAGTGAAGGCTTCTGCCCTTTTTTTCTCTTTTCTTTTTTTGTGTTTCTTTTAAGACAAAGCTCCTGCATTAACTGCTCCTGTGTGGTCGATGCACCAAATGTGAAACACCGGTTCCAGCCCTCAGCAGCCAATTATTTACCAGACAGTTATTTTTCACAGACGAGCATTGACTTATATAGCAGAGGGGAAGCACAATTGATCACAGGCTGTTTATGGCTGTTTGAGCATTGAACTGGTGAGGCAAATGAGGAACAAGGTCTTCTCTCAGCCATGCCTGCTGTGTATGTGCATATGTGTGTGTGTGTGTGTGTGTGTGTGTGTGTGTGTGTGTGTGTGTATGTTTATGTGTGTGTGTAAGAACAAGGTCTTCTCGCTCCCACAGACAAATGCTAGCATGGAGAAGCAGAAAATCCATTCCATCTATTGGAATTGATGGGTAATGGCAGATTCAAAGCATGAATTATCTTTATGTTTATTTGTGCCGATTTTACCAGGTAGGAGTTAAGTGTAAAAAAAATTATACACTCTTGTGTAAAGTATGTTTTGAAAAAAACTGAGGACTGAAATACTCAGTAGGGGAACAGCTTTCAAACATTTTCCCCTAAGGCTTTTTGAAGAAAAAAAAAAGTTCCACAATCTGCTGAACAAAATGATCATCCAGCAGGGCTTCTATGCATATGCGCGCCCTCCCCATGCTCTGGAAAATGCACAAAAGCAATCCAGTGGAATAAATTAGACAAGCAACCATTTGGATCCAATCAGTGTGTGCGGTCTGCTCTTTCCTCTGCTGCCATACTCAGACTGAGATGAAAGTGGCTGAGGCGTATAACCCATCAGCAACTATGCTCTTCTGTCCACACACACACACACACACACACACACACACACACACACACACACACACACAAAGCTTACACAGACAAACAAACAAACGCACACACACACACACACACACACACACACACACACACACACACACACACACACACACACACACACAGAAAGGGATTCATAGAAACACAAAAAGACAAACAAATACAAACAAACACATACATACACACACTCTCACACACACACACTTGAAAATGGATATGGATACAGAGAAACACAAATACAGAAACGAACCCAAAAAACATACACACAGATACACTACAACAAACACACACACACACACACACACACACACACACAAAGAGAGAGAGAGAGAGAGAGAGAGAGAGAGAGAGAGAGAGAGAGAGAGAGAGAGAGAGAGAGAAAGGCATTCATAGAAACACAAGTAAGACAAACAAATACAAACACACACACATACACACACACGCTCACACACACACACACACGCACGCACACCTGAAAATGGATACAAAGAAGCACAAATACATAAACAAACACAAAAAACACACAGACACACTAAAACACACACACACACGGTTCCTGAAACTCCCAATTCCTCAGAGTGTGTGGCATCTGATCTGAGGATTGGCGGTGGTTTGTGGTCTCCATGGGGTGCCAGGTGTGGGAAGAGGAGAGCGCTGAGAGGCATTGCCTGGCAACCAGGGACTCAGACGGGGCTGTGCTGGGCTGGGCTGGGCTCCAGAGCTGATGTGCAGGGTAGGATCACACACCTTCTCCACACACACACACGCACACACAGACATACACAGCACCCATCCACAATCCACACCCTCTCCACACACAGCACCAATCCACACACACATGCACAGCACCCATCCATACACACTCTCCACACACACACAGCACCCATTCATACATACTCTCCACACACACACACACACACACACACACACACACACACACACACACAGCACCCATCCACACCCCTTTTCACACACACAACCCACCCACACACACTCTCCACACACACACTCACACACACACACACACACAACAGCGATCCACACACCCTCTCCACACACTCAGCACCCATCACAACAAGCAGAGCCTGCCGCACCACAGTGGGTACACTTTCTCAATGTATTACGTGTGTGTGTGTGTGTTTGAAAAAGAGTGAGAGGCAGGAAGACACACTCTCTCTCTCTCTCTCTGAGTGTGTATGTGTTTTCATAGATGGATGTGTGCGTGTGTGTGTGTGTGTGTGTGTGTGTGTGTGTGTGTGTGTGTGTGTGTATGGCACTGCATCAATTGGTTTTAAAAGGTTCCACTGTCCCCCTCATCAGGTCATTACTGTGCTGCTGGAAAAGTGCTGAATGTTTCATGAATTACTCATGCTGCAGGCCACTCATGCTGCAGCAGTGTGTGTGTGTGTGTGTGTGTGTGTGTGTGTATGTGTGTGTGTGTGTGTGTGTGTGTGTGTGCTGTCCCACTCTCTGAAATCAGCTAATTTCAAAGCAGGGCAGAACATGTGTGAGCTGTCTTTCTGCAGAGCTGCATGTGTGTGTGCATGTGTGTGTGTGTGTTAGAGAGAGAAAGACTGCAAGACCACTGCAATCTCCTCATTGACTCTGACTTAGTCGAGGGTGTGTATGCAGCATGAGTGTATCATATATCTGCATGTGCCCACCCCAGCTCTTTGTGTGTGTGTGTGTGTCTCTCTCTCTCTCTCTCTCTCTCTCTCTCTCTCTCTCTCTCTCTCTCTCTCTCTCTCTCTCTCTCTCTCTCTCCCTCTCTATCTGTATGTGTGTGAGATGCTCATTCATAAAATCTGTGCTGATGCAGCAGGAAGAGGACACACCCATGAAGCAGACTGGAATATTGCAGGGACTGCTGACACCATTGTGCTGTGTGTGTGTGTGTGTGTGTGTGTGTGTGTGTGTGTGTGTGTGTGTGTGTGTGTGTGTGTGTGTGTGTGTTTGTGTGTGTGCATGTGTATGTGTGTCTTTGTGTGTATGACCATTCTCTAATGGGAAGATATTAAAAGATAAAATATAGCATGTGTGTGCTCTGGGTAAAAAGTCTTCTCTACATGTTATACACATGGAGAATCCTAAGTAGGCTACATGTATTAAAAGAGACATTACAATTGTCAGGGAAGTAATGCTGGATCTCTACACCTTCTTGATCAAAAGCAGACAACAACTGAGAATAATACACGTCATAAATGTAACAAAGCAGCAAACCATTCTGAGTGGATTTGTATAGGTATCTGAAGCAAATCAATTATTAAACTGGGTGAAGGATTATGTATGATGGTGTAATTAACCATGTGAACACCAATGACACAAGACTTCACAAGAGTCTTCTCTCTGCCTCTCAATAAACACCTATAACAGAGCTGGAGATCTGTCCATACCACCTGATCAAAACCAGCATCATTATTTAAATGTTTAGGATGGACGTAGCCATGCTAGCACTGTGCTAGCACCTCTGCTCAGTCTTGTATCTTGCTACAGGACTCCAGGCAGGCAACTGTACGTAGGCTCCAGTTTGCCTACAGTTTTTTTGGTTTCCAATCGAGGGAAGACTATGATGCTTGGTGGCAAGGCTGTAGGGGATGATGTTGAAGGTAAACATTAAGCATGACTATTTATGCTGCATTCAGACATTAGCCATTGGTTGAAGGCAGACCCAATAGTTTTTAAGTTCACACAGAGTATCTGCCTGTCAGAAAGGACACGTATGGATATGTATGGACGGAGAGTAGCCAGACTCTTTGCACAAAGTGAAATGAGGGCTAGATTAGGTGTGCATTAGGGCAGTGTTCCTCAAAGTTTTTCAGAGCGAGGACCACTACATCACCTTAAAAAGAACTCAAAGATCACCCACCCCCCATCTCCGAGGCTAACAGGGCTATGCAAATGCGTGAATTGGTGCAGCATGACAGCCCTAACTAGGGAATGGCATGAAGATGATACATGTTGTTTAAACACACTGTGCATAGCTTAAGAAACATGAACAAATTAATATTTGAACACAACTGCTCGTGGACCACTTGTGGTCTCTTGTGGACGAGATTTTAAGAAACACTGCGCTAGGGTGTTTATATGAAACATGGCTGACCTGTTAGACTGACCTCTAACTAAACCACTCGTTTTCAGCACCACGAACAGCTCCTGGAGACTGGAAATCTGGCAGCAGTTTAAAGCAACACTATGGGCTCTATTTTCACGATCATATGCGCATTGTCTAAAGTCTGTCGCACAAGTTGCTTTGGGGGCGTTCCTGACACAATTTGATATTTTGACGGCGGGAAAAGTGAACATTGCGCCAGGCGCATTGTTCAAAAGGGTTGGTCTTGAATACTTCATTAGTCATGGGTGTGTTTTGGGCGTAACATACAATTAACCAATGAGAATGTATACTCTCATTCCCTTTAAAGGCCAGCGGCGCATTTTACATGGTCTGTTGCTATTACGGTGGCGGATTTACCTGGATGGCAGGTGTTTTTCAGTGGAGAAGACCGATCTGCTCCTGCGTGAAGTAAAAGTGCGTGAGCAGTTAATCTTCGGGGATGGAAAGAGTCCCCCCAAACCTCCGCTGGTCAAAGAAGTATGGGAGGAAATATCTTCAATAATTGTGTCCTCCTCCTTTGGCAAGAAGAGAACCTTTGAACAGTGCCGAAAGCGGTACAACAACGTTAGAAGACAGAGAAACAAAAGCTTTCAACTCAAAGGAAACATCAAAAAAAGTAAACGGAAGGTAGAGGTCCATCAAACCATTAGTCCATTATTTTTCTTTTTGATGATTTGTCCATTTTATTTCTTACAACTTGCCACGCTGTTCATTTAAAACTACAAAATAAATCGTAAATAAACTGCAAAACATTGCTGCTGCTGTTTATTTAAAACGACAAAAGAAATCGTAAATAAATTGCAGAACATTGCTATTGCTGTTTATTTAAAACAACAAAAGAAATTGTAAAGAAATTGCAGAACATTGCTATTGCTGTTTATTTAAAACAACAAAAGAAATTGTAAATAAACTGCAGAACATTGCTATACTCTCTAAATTTGTGCCTGTTTGCTTACTAAAACATTACAATACATGGCTATACAGGCTATACATGTTGCAGCTCTTCTGCCAATTGAGCTGGCCTCTGGGTTCAAAGCGTTGTGCGCCCTTAAAATAGCTTTTCAGCAATGCACGACTGACGACAGACTAGGTTTATCTTGATCAACGGCGCATTTCCTTTATTCATTCTTATAATAGTATCTGGTGTGCTTTGCGCCAGACCACACCCCTTTTTTTTGCTGACACACCCGTGAGGGCGCAATGTCATCTGCTATCTAGACAACCTGATTTTTTGCCTGAAAAAATGAACGATGCGCTGGCACAGAATAGCAATGACAGCGATTTTGTTATTGTTTGGTATGCAACAGTACACAAAAGAATTAACAACACTAAAGATACTTGTCAAATGTGATATATTTGATGATGTGCAAATGCATCAAACACAATCTCTTTAGGTGATTTGGATTACTGATTGTATCACTGCTAGTCATTGTTGTTTTTCATTTACACAGCAAAAAGACCAGTGTTAAATTGACTCCCAAGAGGGCCCAAAGGTGTATTTTCTGCCAGACCCTGAATAAGCTCAGCCTCTGCATGAAAGGGAGTCTGGGGCAGAATGCCTATTTGCTTATCACAGTCAATTTGGCCAAACCAGGCTGGAAGCTCCAGACCGCACGTAATCATCACAAGCAGACAGCTCTTTTGTCGGAAGCCTGAAAAGACCTTTAGCTGTATAATATTTGTCAAGTCACCGGCAGACAGAGACATTCAGTATAAACAACCTTCACTCAGTCCAAACATTACATCCTCAATGAGTGGTTATAATTTGTATAATATCAAACAGAATACACAGTGACAATCATAATGCTTTCATATCCAACTTGTCCACACTTGCCAACCTGATGTTTGCCTTCATTGCAAACCAGATAAATAACAATATTAGTTCAAGAACTAGGTGAGATTAAGACAAGAGCAATATTCAGAGAGAACTGTAAGCAGCTTTGAGGAAACACAAACACATTACATTATTACATTACATTACTCTTAGCAGTCTGTTTTATCCAGAGCAACTTACAAAATGAGGACATAATAAAGCTAACAGAGGTGTAGAGGAACACAGAGTAAGCAGACTACCCTCATACACACAAGGAGATGCATGTGCCTGAGTAAGTTTCCCGGAGCAGGGACACTACAGACACACATACCTCCTACACACACAGACTTATATAAGCGTTAGGCACCTAGGAAAAAGAGTTGGTTAGTAGTAGTTAGTTTTGTTAGGAAGGCAAGCAGTCTCGGAAGAGAAGGGTTTTTACCAGTTTTTTAAAGGTCAAGAGGGATGTTGCTGGTAGGTTGTTCCACCATTGAGGGACAACGACAGAGAAAAGTTTAGAGTAACCTCGCCTTGTGTGAAGAGAGGGTACGGCCAGACGGTTTGTATTAGAAGATCGCAGTGCTCTAGACAGGACAGGAGCCTTTAGTATGACATTGAAATAGGTGGGGGGGTAGCTAAAACTCTTTTGAGTGACTGTGGACAGTTCTGGTGTGTGTGTGTGTGTATAGTCCAGTCCTGGTGTGTGTGTGACTGTAGGCCAGTTCTGGTGTGTTCCTGACTGTAGGTCAATTCTGGTGTGTGTGTGCCTGTGGGCCAGGTCTGATGTGTGTGTGTCCATGGTCTATTGCCTGAGAGAGTTGAGAGTGTGTGAGCATAAATTCTGTGTGCTGATAAGCAGTTGGTAGAGCCTGGGCCCTGCAATACTTCGCTGTGTTGTTTTGTGCTGTGTTGTGCTGTATTGTACTGTGCTGTTTATTCTCTGCTGTGCTGTGTTGTGTTGTGCTGTGTTGTGTTGTGTTGAGCTGTGCTGTCCTGCTGTGATGTTCTGTGATGTGTGGTGCTGTGTTGTGCTGTGCTGCATTATGTTCGGTACTGTGTTGTATTGTGCTGCATTGTGCTGTGTTAAACTGTGTTCTGCCGTATTGTGTTGTGCTGTGATGTGCAATATTGTGCTGTGCCATGATGTGCTGTGCCATGTTGTGTGGTGCTGTGTGCATTCTCAGTTGGAAGTCACACCCACTGGCGTAGCACTGACTAAAGTGCGATCAAAAGCTGTGATTACCACCCCATGGTGACGATGATGAAGTCCTTGTGTCTTCATCAGAGGCGGCTCGGTGAACAGTACGTTTTAACACAGCAGGAGAGCGCTCAAGTCCTCAAAGGGAACAAAACAACATTTCTACCACAGGGACTGCAAAAGGGTGGGAGGGCCAGGGCACAAAGAGAAAGGGGGAAAGAAAGAGCAGGTAGACAGATAAAAAACATGAGTAGAGAGAGACAAAGACAGACAGCGATAAATAGATAGAGAGCAAGACTGAATGGCAGAGATGAGGAAAGGGGAGAGAGCGGGGATGTGCATGGGGAAAGTGGACTGTGTACTCGCAGAAGCAACAGGAGGAGACCTTCACCAGTGGAATTCACTGGTTGTCATGGCAATAGCTAAAAATGGCGGGAAGGATATGCGTATGCAGGTCATCACATAGGCTTATGTAGGTGTTGACAAAAGTAAGGTGAGTCAGAGGTGTTATATACAGTACATGTACAGATAAAGATCTGTCACTGACAGACTTCACCCAAGCCTTGAAGATAACAGTTCTTAAGGAAAAAAAAAAAAAAACAAATAAACAAACAAACAAAGTGAAGAATAAACAAGCAATCTGAACACTTCACTTCAAACCCAGATCAAGTCAGTGTATTCTTTCCTTTACCCCGCTCTAAATGCCAATGGGACTACCGCAGGCTGCAAATCGACACTTGTTATGCAAATGTCACTATCCATGCAAGCAGCCATTTGTCTTTGGCCACTGTGGACAAAAACAGCAGACACAGTTGGACCATTAGTATTCCAGATGGCAGGATTACACCCCCAAAGCAGAACAGCAACACTCCCAAATATCACACCATTTTGGAACAGAGGAGTTCACACAAGAAGCTCTGATATTTACTTCTTTTTCGTCTGGCTGCAGATAGCCCACTGTGTCCTAAAGAAACAAAAATGTCCTATCTGAGAGTAATGTGCAGAGGCTTGGGTGCAGAGGTGTGCCTTTTGAGGAAGTTTCATCCTATTTTTTGTCAACAAGCCAACCAGTGTTACCTGAAAAGACTTTGTGAGGGGCTGAGACAGTGGTGGTAGAAGTGGTGTTAAACTTGTCTAAATAGCACTGGAAAGCAAACAATACTCCGAGACTGAATTCTCATTGAAGGCTGCTGGCAGAAGGGTAAGTCATCCGTGAATGACCTACACAACCTCCTTCTGTCAACACACACACACACACACACACACACACACACACACACACCACAAACAAAACCAACTGAATCACAGAATCACAATAGAAGTGGTAAAATCTACTGATTAGAAATGCTAATGAACAAAAATAGAAAACCAGAAATCTATCTTTGTTTCTCAGTCGTCTTCTCTTGAGGACAAAGAGAGAGAGAGAGGGGGGTGTCACAAAATAGTTAAAGAAAGTCAACAGATTCCACAAGTTTTCAAACTATGTTATATGGAGCAAGAGTGCCCTCTGCAGTAGAAAGAACTGATTATTCTAAAATGCTTAAAAACATGTCAGTTATTGGAAAGGTCTTGTGACGGCCAGGCGTCATTGGGAAACAGGAACATTATATCATTATATCATTATGAATTTTCATTATCATCATGCCTTGCAACCACACCTGGCTGTAAAGGTCATTTAGATTAGATCATTTCCAGACGTAAGAGTTGTATGTCTTTGGTGTCATGGTGCCCTCTAGTGGACAACTTTGCATATTACAATACAGAGGCGGCTCATCATAAAGGAATTCGTCATGTTGATTATTCTTCTAGAAAATGTCATGAAAAAAGTGCGGATCCAGCCAATTTAATAGCTTACTGCGTTGCCATGCAAACGCCCAACAAAATAGCCCAGTATTCCCCTTCTGACATCAAGCAAAGCTGTCTAAGATTTACTCTGTGTCGCATATGGATGCGGTGCTGCTGCCACCGAAACTCACAAACAATTTATCTGCAGGCAGCATATGACTGGGTAATTGCGTCTATACCTCATCTGTGTCAGACCTGGCCGAGGTCCATATTGCACTGCATTTACCATAGCGGGCTGTGCCGAGCACTGTAATGAATGAGGACAGCCGCATGCTCATCAGTAACCGCCTGAAAGTTAGCATATGGTGTTATAGGACCCTTCTCCCCAGTGCCATTCTTCTTCTGGGTGATTTCTGTGCCCTGGAAAGAGTCCAGCCTTCACCGGGTGCTCATCCGAACAGCTGCTGTTCGTTATTTTTAAGACACATGTCCATTTCCCATTTCCATTTTGCATATTTGCTGTCAAAACAAGTGTCCCTAGATATGACAAATACACTTTTGTATTTATTTCCACGCTGCAATGCAATTTCAGGCATTTGATGTATCTCTCCACCCCGCCCCCTACCACACACAGACACAAAACACAAATCTTGTGGTTGCTCTGCCATTTCTAAGTACACCAAGAGACCATGCAAATCTACAGGCTAATAGGAAGAAAATATTAAGGAGAATAAAGAGGAGGATGAAGAGGAGAAACAGGAGGATGAGAGAAGAGGAGTCTCCTTATAAGGATGCATGAAAGAGGGAAGTAAGGGGTGGGGGGGGGGTCTGGATGCACTTGGTGGGTTCTTAAGTTCAAATATCTATGATCTTCCTCTGGGGTTAGTCTATTTACCTGCAGCGTGGCATTCTTTTGTCTTTCTGTGACAGTATAAATCAAAAGTCAGAAAAGGAGCATTATGAAGGGAATGTTTCCATCTTTCAAAAACAAAAGGGCCACAGCGGGAATACTGCCATCGAATAGTGTCTCACCTGTGCCAGGTATGCAATGATCTGACATTATTTTTTACCAGGCTAGTCCACCATTGGTTCTGGACAAGTTCTTGCTGCAAGCAACATCCCCTCCACTTCAGTCAGAGTATTTTTCTGTAGGATGAATTCATGGGCAGATGCACAAACCCTTCACAGGGAATGAAGGGGCCTTATGGAAACAGCTATCAGGGGTAGTGTTAGGCCTGATAAAGGGGATGGGCTATTGATGTAGAGAAAGTCCAATGACCAGACATTATGTAGAAGCTTGGTTTTAGCCAAAAATATTATTGTTCTGTTAAAAGCACAAGCATTGTTTTATTGTAATTGTTCAATAATAATACGTTTTCTCCCTATTTGTGCTGTTAGTTATGTTCTTACACATCCATATCATAACATACTTGTGTGTGTGTGTGTGTGTGTGTGTGTGTTTTATTATGCACTTATTCAAGATCATGAAGCGAATGTTTACATTTCGCCACCTACTGGGGTGGAGTGTATATTGTAACGTGTTTACATTAATTTGTTCTTGAGTTGTATGTAGACAGGCTCTGGTTCTGTTTCGAAAGAGAAAAATAGACACAATTTACAACGACTTCACGGTATTTCCTCCTCTCCTCGATCTTTTTTTTTTTTTTGCACATACAAGGCAATTCTAAATACAAGTAAGCAAGGGACCGGAAGTTATTGCGTTGACCCGGAAAAACTCTGCCTGAACAAGTAAATGAATGGAGTGTGTGCGTTGGAGACGACTGGTGTTTTGACTCAAGTTTTGATCAAGTAAACTCATCCTCAGAGGACCAGAGAGTTAAAACATTTAGGCATATCAGCAGTAATGATTGAGCCCATGAAACGTGCTGCCGATATGGCAATAGTGCCCGCCGCTGTGAAGAGGCCCCGGAACGAGCTTGTAGCTTCGGCACAGTCCAAACAACTTATGCCCACTGGACCCCCGCGATGCTCAAGCCTGGAAGCCCCAATCATGTTGCTATCAGGGCATGAAGGGGAGGTCTACTGCTGCAAATTCCATCCCAATGGAGCCACGCTAGCCTCGGCTGGATACGACCGCCTGATCTTGATGTGGAACGTGTATGGAGAATGCGAAAACTATGCCACGCTCAAGGGTCACAGCGGAGCGGTAATGGAACTTCAGTACAACACCGACGGGAGCCTGCTGTTCTCAGCCAGCACTGATAAGACGGTGTGTGTCTGGGACGCAGAGACGGGGGAGCGGATAAAGCGTCTGAAAGGCCATAACGCTTTCGTGAACTCCTGCTACCCAGCACGCCGTGGTCCTCAGCTGGTCTGCACTGGCAGCGATGACAGCACTGTCAAGCTGTGGGACATCCGCAAGAAGGCATCGGTTCACACTTTCCAGAACACCTACCAGGTACTCAGTGTTACCTTCAACGACACCAGCGATCAGATCATGTCTGGGGGCATTGACAATGACATTAAAGTTTGGGACCTGAGGCAGAATAAGCTGATCTACAGCATGCACGGCCACGGGGACTCGGTGACAGGACTCACTGTTAGCTCAGAGGGATCCTACCTGCTGTCAAACTCCATGGACAACACCGTGCGGGTGTGGGATGTTCGGCCCTTTGCTCCGAAGGAGAGGTGAGTAGGCTACACCACAGTCTTTTGTTAAACTGTGAAAATAACATAGAAACGTACTCTATATTTCAGTCTTCACTGTCAGTAAATATGTTGTTATTCGTCATAACATGGTCTATGTGTATTATTACACTGTGATTAGGGTTATTTTGTAATAGTGGGATAACATGAACACAAGATAATGAAATCATTAATTACAGTTAACTATAGTTTTGATTATTGTGGCAGCCAAAACAAACATACAGGTGAGGTAGATGCCCCTTAAAAAAAAAAAAAAACTTACACCCAAATTTAGAACATACTGAAGTTGGTGGATCCTATACTGGTCTGAATGAGTCACAGAAATGGTAACAGCACGCTATTTACCACCATTACGTTACATTTACATTTACATTGAGCAACTTGCAGTAAATTGGATACAGGGACAATCCCCTTGGAGCATTGTGGGGTTAAATGTCATGCTCAAATGTCATGTCATGCACTTCACCCATGGATGTTATTCATGGTTGGTTTTTCACAATTCACAGTGACCACCAGAGTCACTTGCATATAAACATGATGTTAATTTCAGCATGACTGTGTTGTAGGTGTGTAAAGATCTTTCAGGGGAACGTTCACAACTTCGAGAAGAACCTTCTGCGGTGCTCGTGGTCTCCAGACGGCAGTAAGATTGCCGCTGGGTCTGCAGACAGGTTTGTGTATGTTTGGGACACCACGTCTCGCCGGATCCTGTATAAACTTCCGGGTCACGCGGGGTCAGTCAATGAAGTCACTTTCCACCCTGAGGAGCCCATTATCCTGTCAGGCGCCAGTGACAAACGGCTGTACCTGGGGGAGATCCAGTGAGACTCATGACACGTCTTTGCCAGAGGAGGGACAGCCACTGAAGGACGCCTGGTGATGGGATCCATAGTCTGGTGTGTGTGTCTGCCTTCAGGTGGCTTTGAATTGGACCCTGAGTCGGCAATAAAAGTGATGATGAAAATGGGCTGGCTTAAAGTAATTCATTCTGGACTTGGAAAAAGTTATTTTTTTGGACAATCTTGCCGAACATCACCGTACTACATGGGTGGATACTGTGGTATGGTGACGTTTGGACGAGACTGTCCAAAATCATCACTATTTCAAGTCCAGAATGCATTGCTTTAAGCCAGCCACTCATTTCAAACAAGCCCAATGAAAGAAAGTTGTGTAGACCACTGTGTGCCCACCCTATTTGACCATATGTGTTAAAGAATAAAAGACAGTCAACTTTTTCATATGCAATTTTAGCATTTATGTTTAAGACTCTGAAGCTATTTTTTGGACTTTTTGAATAAACTTGATTAGAAAATACTGACGTAGAAGTATTCTTTCGTCACACTAGGACTGGACATGGGCATACCCTTAAAACATGTTCTTCATTGTCTGTGCAATTTACACACTTGAGATTTAGAACGGCAAGTTTTAAACATTATTTGAATCTGCCACAGGGTCTTCCATTCACAAATTCTTACAAAACATTAAAAATGGCAACATCGTCAATGAGTCCCACACTATTCACCACATTTATCGGTAAAGCATACAGAAGAGATATTACAATGCCATTTGTTTTCTTTACTGCAAAGACAAACACAGCATGCTGTTAATTAATTAACCACCTCTGCCTTTTTGCCACTATGAGAGCACAAGTGTAGTTGGATGTGTGTGTGGATGCACTGGTGAAGTACCTGGTACTATTTCTGGTGAAGCTGTGTGAGTTAATTGGTGGTGGAGGAGATTGCCATGGTTGCTGAAATGCTTGCCACAGTTGGAGCAAGACAGTGTACTCTGCCCTGCATCAGTGAATTGGTGCTCCCTTAAGTGTTTCAGAGTCTTGAAACTCTTGCCACACATGCTGCAGTGGTGTACGTTCTTGCTTCTTGTAATCTTTGCTTGAGGTCAACCTCTGAGACTGGCATTAGCCTGTGACAGACAGCGCATAGAAAACTGCTTTTCCGAAACTATGGGCTTGTTTGAAATGATTAGCTGGCTTAAAGCAATGCATTCTGGACTTGAAATAGCCTGCCAGGCAGTCATTTCAAACAAGCTCATATCTCATTGCAAGGGAAACATGAGCTGCTTAATCAACCCAGGTGGTGAGAGATAATTGGATGCAAAATCAGTTTAACATAAACATTATAAATTTACTTACTCAAACGAAAGGTTTATGGGAACTGAGTTTGTCTATTTTTGTGTGTATAACTTCTTATTTATTCTCATTTTAAGTGAAACAGCAATGGCTGATAATAGGTCCTGCTGATAATAGCATCACTTCTGCAGACTGTTTTGCAGCAGCCTGATGAGTGGCTACATCTCATTTCATCTGAAAGGTTTCTCCAGTGCTAAGAACTGATGGTGGAATGAGAACTAAAAATGCCTTTCTGATGTAAGGTAAGACGTTGGGCTTGTTTACAATTGCTGGCTGAGTGGCTATCTTAAAGCAATGCATTCTAGATTTAAAATAGTGATGCTTTTGGATAATCTCGTCCAAACCGCCCATGTAGTAGGGTGGCATTCAGATGAGGGTGGGGTATGGTGATGTTCAGACGGGACTGGCTGAAAACGTCACTATTTCAAGTCCAGAATGCATTGCTTTAAGCCAGCCACTTAGTCAGACAGTCATTTCAAACAAGCGAATCTTCAAGCTGCAAAAAGAAGTGCAGTTGTCTTCCGACCCAACACCCATCAACACCATGACCTGGATGAATGACAAGCTAGTGCTGAGTGGTTCTCCATAGCAGCCTTGTTGTTCAGGACTCCCATTTAGCCCCAAACTCTTACAGCAAATCACCAGCACCACAGACAACCCTCTCAGTGGGATCTGCATTGTCATCTGAGTGTTAGAGCTCGCAACCCCACACTCTTTTATTGTTGGTTCAGTTTTGCAAGGGAGGTGCCCCCGGTTCCTAAAGAACGAGAGATTCATGCACAGAGATTCTTTGTAAATTGCAGTTATGAACAGAGGCGATTTTAGCATCTGGTCTTTAGGGGTGCACTGAGCCAGGGGGTGCCGAGCAGTTTCACGGGGGTGCCTTGGCACCCCTAAAAATGGTCTAGATTCGCCCCTGGTTATGAATGCTTTCACACATAACACACTAGTTTGCACAAAGTGTTGTCCATCCATTGCATTGATAGAAAGTAAATAAATCTACCTCACTAATACAATAGATCACATAGTGATAACATGCAGACTTAGCATATACTTAATTAAAACAATGCTGGTGGATAATAACAATGTTAATAGTTTAGAAATACTTCTAAAATATAGTCCAGGTTAACAGTAGCTATTAACAAGGATTATGTTTTATCCTATGTTAGAAGATTTTTTCAGCCATGAAAAATAAATACTTTGTCTCCATAGTATGAGAATGTTTACTTTCGTTTTAACATTCTTATACAGACATGCAATGAAATCTCAGCAATCAACCAGTAACACTAACAACCCCCTTATCTGACTGCGCAGGACTGTCTGGTGTCCATTATTACAATCTGTGGACACACATACATCTGGCTCTGCTTTACACGAGAATAAAGGCCTCAGGCTCAGTGTTTGGTCAGCTCCCTGAAACCCAAAGAGAAGAGGAACATGTTAAAATGGGAATACTATAAACTAAAAAGCTGCAATTTAACTGTTTATCAGCAAACTATATAGTCTGCTGGACAATATAGTCGACGGCTGGACATTCAATTAATAATGCTTCGAGCACTGTTTATCTAGACAGCATATTCACATGCAATATGGCTCAAACAAAAATCTCTACATGGGCAGATCTGATAGATAATCTAGTCTGTTGTTACTATACCCAGGGTTGACCAGTTGTTCTGCTTTGAACTATTCCCCTTTTCTCCAATAAAATATGCAGAAATAGACATTTGGGAGAGTAAAAAATACCAATAAATTAAGGTGTTGAAACCTGAAATATTTTACACAATTGACTGCACTGGGCATATTCATCATCTGTAGAACCATCCTATATTTCCACTTTAATGTTTGTCTTAAGCTTTTTACAGCAGGTTGACATGACAGCTTTTTTCAGCCAGTAGCACAAAGCCACTGTGCAATAGGGCTCTTAAAAATACTCTGTAACGAACACAGAGCTGCAGCAACCAGTCCAATATCAACAACAGAACGCGTGCCTCTTCTCCTTGCTATTCTTCAGTAGCGGTTAGTGGCAGTTTGTAAGCAACCTATATCGGAACATATGTTGCGCCTTCATAATTCACAAATTCACTCGGACAACTTCGCAGGGCTTCCGAGACAACCACAATGAGAAATACTGCCATCTGCTGAATTGGAAGATAAATGGGTGGCAACAGGAAAGAGCCATAATGGACACAATAGCCCACAGAAAACTGCAAGCAACTTCAGGGCTCCTTAACCAACAAGTGACTTAAAATCTTCATTAGAGGTTGAGGCGTTCTCTTTTTTCATGACAGTTTATTAACACTGATCATGCCGGCTTCTGACTGTTTATGTCATTTGGTACCCTATATCTTACCCAGTGGATGAGGATGAGAAATGGCACTACAGCAGATATTTAATCCTTAATGGACTTTAAATGAAGATATGACAAAAGGTTACATTAACTAAATATGGATATGGAGCTTTGAAGGTCTTCTTTTTTTCTTTACAAAGAACTCAGTACTCTCTATTCTATAGTACATTTATTTGCCAAATATTACTCCTGTGGGAGAATTGTACTTGTCAATCGGGGAACAAATATGCATAGTTCCAGTCATGCTATGAATGGGTCTTTCTTTGTCATAATTTGAGCAAAGATAAAAATTGCTTTCCCTTATGATTAATCGTAATTCATCGGCCTTCAAAAGTCTACATTTTTGGAGATAAAGTAAAGACATTGTGTTATATTTTTTTCAAGCAGTACAATTACACTTTTTAAAAGTTAGTCAGCCCATTAAAGAGGGAACGGGCAAACCGTAACGAGACACTATTAAAGGAAAAAAGTAATAAATAACCTCGACCATTTTAAAAGTAGATACTCAAACACAATACACGCACGCCATCTAGCGTGCAGAGTTGTAACTGCCACAACGTAGTCCGTCAAATGCATGTATTAAAAAAAAGTAGGCTATGGTTATAAGAACTGCAATAACAGTTTGCAATATCTGTGACCTGCTGACATGCAATTATAACAGTGATAGGGTAGTTAGACCGTAGCCTCATCCGAATTACTGGAAAAGGGAATTTAACGTTTCACCAATTTTTTTTACTTAATCAAATGGGATATTAAGTTCATACAAATTCGTTGTAAATTCAGGATAGCCATGGTTTCATTTGTTCTGTATGACACTGGCGACAGTGACTCTTTCGGCGCATATGAACCAACAAACAAACGTCGAGCGATGCGTTTTCTTTTGCTTTTTTATTGAGGCTGGTTACTGTTTAACATCCCCACCCAACTTTCAGTTTGTTTAGTAAATCGATCTAATGACAGGCCCCTCACGCCCGCAAATGTGTGACTGAATGAATCGTAGGCTACATATTCGCGCCAGTCAATCTGTCTACAGTGTGGACACAACTCAAAGACGATAGAAAGACATTGTCACTAATCCTGACCTAACTAGGCTACAGGCGGTTTCATGCACGTAGGCCGCAATAAAGGTAAGAACCATTTCCTACATCCGTACGAAGTAAAAGACATCTAGGGTAGTTAAAATCAGCTCACGTTTCTCATGTGGTGGGCAGTGTGGACGTACAGTATAAAATATGACTGCTAGAACTTTATTACAGTTAGTCTGTTGCTAGATCACTCCATTTCACAGTAGAAACCCTGCTTTGTGTCGTATCACGTGATTGTAGTATCAATGTCAAAACAGCGGTTCGCATTACTTTCTGTCTTCTTCGCTTAGCAGGCGAGTGAAGGGTGTTTTGGATCCATAGGTTGGATCATAAAGTGTACTTCCGTTTTCGCAACAGCCGATGGTTTAAATCCATAGAGTTTATTTTTTCTACTTGGTTATGTCCAAATGGCAATTGCGAAATGGTTGAAAGACAGATGCAATCTGCAGTTATTTTATATAATAGTCTGTGATTTAATAAATAGCTAAACTATGCCTTTGATCATGTCAGGCACATATCCCCAAGACTGAAAGGTGTTTCCCTCTGTAACACATTCCTATTTGTTTTATGCATTGTTACTACTACTACTACAACCACCACCACCACCACCACTACTACTACTACTACTACTACTACTACTAGGCCTACTACTACTACTACTACTGCTACTACTAATAATAATAATAATACTATAAACTATTAAGCTTAATCCCTGATCTGGTTGTACCCGCTGCTGTAAATTTTGCTTTAGAGAATGTTTAGAAAATGTAAGCTATTCATATTTCAATAGCAGTACAATACCATGGAAAGGATACTCACATGAGAAATCCTTGAATGCATCAATGCCCCAGCCACCGTAACAAATCATTAATTACTGTGATTTCTGGCTTACCCCTGCAGCTGTTTGTCAGAACTTAATTCAATAATAAGTTATGGAATGGTATAGCTTCTGTTTTCTAACTTGCTCCTTATTATTGGTTTACTATGACCAATCTGAACAAAAACAACAAAGGTAAGCAAAACAACAACAACAACACTCTTTGCACAAGACGTGGACTTGACACTCCCTTGAGTTGGCTTTGTCATGGGTTGTCAGCCAGTCAATTGTTATTTTTCCAGGAATGTTTCCTCTAACCTACAAAGCAATACAAGGGGACATGACTTCATCTTTTATGGCTGTGCGTTTATGTGGTGTGGATGCATGGTAGGCTAGGCCAGTCACACACACTTCCTCCCCCAGAGCCCCTGCTCAGGCTTAGCATACTAGCCTCTAAATCCAGTGAAGGGCAAGAGCCCAGGTTCCCTTTTCAAACACTGTTAATGCTACAAGCTTCACACCTGGAACCTGTGCTCTGTTCAGGGGTATTTTGTGTGCTCCTTGCCATGGGTAGATGAGGCCTGAAAAAATAGTCACGTCTGAATAATCTAAAGGCTTTTGCAATGATATGGGCATTGTTAATCGTAATTGGTGATGTACTGTGATGGTTTCATAAGTGATTTAGTAGAGAGATGTGTGTTAGCAGTTCTTGGCATGAAATCTGTAATTAACACAGATGATTAGCAGGGCTATGCAGTATTCCAGCCAACTACTTCTAGCATTTTATGGTTCAATAACACATCAGTAAATGCTCTGAAATTGTTAAAAATGTTAAAGCCACAGTCCGCGATTTGGTTGCATCTCATAACGAAATATATATAAATAAAGGAAAAAGATTGTTGATGTTTTAAATAATTAGCGAATCAAATCAAATCACAGATTCTGCATTTTGCATTCTGTGCCTCTAAAGCACCTTGTTGATTGGCTTAAAGTGCGTAAATCTTGGCCTGGCTGCCGTGTTTATTTTTCATTTATGAGCCTAGCACAGGGTATATATGCCTGTTTCTCTTAAGCACAAACTCTGAACAGTGGGGTATTCCAGAAATCAGATTTAGTCACTTACCTGGGAATGGTACCTCTGAGCAGGTGGAATAGAATCACTCTGTGGCTTCACTCTGAGGATAATTCACTGAGGATAATTAAGCCATACCATTATAAAATCAGTACTGTATATTTACCACTCACTCTGAGTTACCTCATCTGGTTTAGTCACTAAACCACCTACTTGGAACCCTCCTTTCAGGCAGACAGATGCTGCTATGAGCAATTTGCTGAGTTTTCCTCAATTGCACAAAGACTTCAAGCTTTGGACACCAGTGAAGCATCCTCATGACTAAAGTAAAAACAGAATAGGTGCTAAAATTCGCTTTGGCATTGACAGTATGAAGAGCAAAATATAGGTGTGGTTTGTATGTAACTATACCCACTTAAAAACAAATAACAACACCCCCTGTGCTTTTTAAGAAAACGAAAACAAGTAATCAACAACAAAAACACAGATAATGCATGAAGGTAATGATTGACCAAATTTAACATCCCCTCTTCCCCTTGCTGGTTTGGTATGGCATTGTGTTTGGTATAGCATCAAGTTTTGCCACACTTGATTTTATAAGTGTCAATCAAGACCCACAAGTAAATATTTCACTAATGGTTCAACGATTGGAAAAAGGCATTATCTTGAGATTGGGCTGATAAATGCGGATAAGCAGAGATAAAGTATGTGTATGAGAGCCCCAAAGGTAAGCAGTGCCTGAGTCCCTGACCAGGTAAAGCTCCTCCCACACCCCCGGGCTTGACAAATCAGCGTTGGTCCGCGGTGGGGGAGAGATAGCTAGATGTGCAACCTCAGGTCACCTCATGCGTGCTAAGCAGCCGGGGCCCTGTCAGGCAAGCGAGAGGGCTTTGCAGAGACAGTCGGGCAGGTATGAAGTATCCGCCAACACCTCTCTCCAAATCCCTGCTGGACATGGAGGTGGCCAATTACTCTGAGGGTCTGGATCCCACCTACAACACCCTGGGGTTTGAGAACGCGATGTGCTCTATGGAGGGGGTGAGTGGTGGGCTGCCCGGGGCCAGCGTTCATTCACACAGGCAGGACAGCAGCAGCCATTTGCCTGTCTGATGGGCCGTGTCCTCAGCCAGTGCTGATGGTTAATTAGTCAGAGTGTTACTGGACAGTGGGCGAGGGCCCTGGGCTCTTAATGCAGAGTGACATTCAGTCTGAATCAGGATTGAGCAATGTAGAGGGACCACTGATGGATATTTATAGGCCTGTGTTTGTATTTGCATGACAGGTGTTTGCGATTTCCATGAAGCATGTCGTATCCTCGGTGGTAGTTTTGCTGGCTTGCAAATAATCAGTAAAGTTGCTGTTTGTTTCCTGTATAATGAGAATCGAATGAGACAACCAAAGTTTGAAAAAGATCACTGTTGACTGGAAGAAGTTGTATTGAATCATTTTCCAATCTGGCTGGCAACATGAGGGGTTTTGTAAGTGGATCTTTTCAGGAATGGTTGAATAATTCCTCTCCATATTACTCCCATTAAGCCAGGGCAGCTAATGATTACCTAAAATTCAAAAGTTGCCATTTAACTTAGTTCAAAATGTAACACAGGTTCCTGTAGGCTGTCACAGTAGTATGAGGTGCCAACCGGCCCTACCATCACTTGAAAAGCTGATTAGTAACATTTATAGTAATTAGTGAAATTTAATGGATTTTCATAAAGTAATGTAGGAAAGAGACTTTGACTTTTTTTCGTTATACTTTCTTTATCACCGAGACTACTCACAATTTCATGTAAAAATGCAGACCCTGTGGTTTCTCTTTGGGACAAATTGGCCTTGTTATCTTTATAGTCTAGCATACTGGCATCCCTTGTGATAGAGAAAAGTCATAAAACAGCATGAATGAAGAAGTGATCAGAAGGCATGCTGGGTACTGCCATTTTTAATCAGGTTGCTCAGAGAAAAGAAAAAACTAGGTTGAACACAGCACTATTTGTGTTGGCTATTTAATTCAAACCCAGGCTCGTGTATGGTAGTTGTTCTGTTGTCGGCGTATATTGAACTTGGAGATAACGCATTACAGGTCTTGTACAAAGATAAACAGCCTTGCGATAAAGACAAACCATTGTGTGGCCTCTTTAAGTTAAGATTTGACCAGGGAGGATACCACTATGTATTTTTCTTGATTAAACCTTTTGTATTAATTCTTGTTTATGGCCTATATAGTGTTGTGAATGTATGAAGTACTTTGGATTTCTCAAGACCATACTTGATTTTTTTTTAGAATTCCATCTTAACAGTAGTTTCAAATTATTTTGTCTATCTCTAGAGGATCACCTTCTCCTTTTGAGTCTCCCTGCGAACCCTAAAAAATAAAACACAAAGAATCAAATTAAGCATGGAGTAACAGCTGGCAGCAATGCAATAATTTAAAGACGGCAAAAATGTAGTCTTATTGGCGCAACTCATTTATTAACAATATGTGTGCAAATGAAGTTATGGGTTATGCTGAATCATAAATAGGTGGCACTCCATGCGTAATAAAAATAGCAACAGAAATGCCAGTCTCCATTGAATATCTGTCTTGAAGATGAAAACACAATGGATAATCCTAATTAAGTCTGTCCTACATAACAAGGAGATTTCAATCAGCCCGCACATAAGAAAGGCGAGAGGTCCCCTGTTGCCATTCTTTTGTTGAAATGTTATGATTTTGAATGCACAAAGGAATGATTGATTTCTCCCACCCCTGTACCCTAACAGAGGGGAGCCGGTCTCTGATTACACAAGAGGGCCCGCTTTTGGTGGAGACCCTTTGTTCACATATGCACAACTCCCTCATTGAAATCTTGGGCTACCCAATTAGCAGCAGTGACAGAGAGACAGCTCAGTTTGACAGGCATCCACCTAAGCTGCACTGCGGTGCTCATCCATGCATCTTTCACGGAGATGCTGCGCTAACTGCTAGCATGCTGAGCTTGAATGGTCTTTATGAGGGCTGGAGTGGACACTTGGAAACAGGCGCTCGGCCTGATGGGAAGTCATGTGTTTTGTGTATGTGTGTGTGTGTGTGTGTGTGTGTGTGTGTGTGTGTAGACATCATGCCGGCCGATCCCAACATGAATCCAGGGGATAGTGGCCTAAACTCCAACTGTGCCATCTGCGGGGACAAGGCCACGGGCAAACACTACGGGGCCTCCAGCTGCGACGGCTGCAAGGGCTTCTTCAGACGCAGCATACGCAAGAGCCACGTCTACTCCTGCAGGTCAGAACCTCTCTCTCTCTCTCTCTCTCTCTCTCTCTCTCTCTCTCTCGCTCTTTTGCACACACACACACACACTCACACACACACACACACACACACACACACACGCACACACACACGCACACAACCACATATACACACACACACAACCACATATATGCACACACATGCTCACACACATATTAGGGGAAATTAAAACACTGCCAGGTATGTAAAACACAAAGCCAACAACACAACAGATCAAAAATACATAAATAAGTAGCATAGATAAGTAGCTGAAGATACAAATTACACAACAGGTAAACAAAAACCAGGACAGAATACACAGTACAGTAGCAAGATCATTAACCTCCAGGTCACAACATGGAGACGCCCTCTAGTAATAGAGAAGTGCAATAGTGACATCATCTGTTTGACCAGGCATGGCCCCCTAGTGCCTGTGGTGCTATGCAAAACACTCAAATACAAGTTTCTGTCAACACAATCTTTATTTTAGACATTTGCTAATATATACAAGTTTCTGTCAACACAATCTAATTTCAAACATTTGTCTAATATAAACAGTGTGGTATAAATACAATGGCAGGTGAAAAAGATTTACACAGTCTCACACATACTCAACCAGGGCTGATAAACAGAGGGTGTGTCATGGGTCCCAGGTTTTAACACTATAAGGCTGTCAACTTTTAATGGCCTTTACAAACATACAGTGACAAACGCTTGTGGGGATTTCCTGCCCTCTCTGTGCTTCTCTCTGCCTTTTGCAGGTTCAATCGCCAGTGTGTAGTTGATAAAGATAAGAGGAATCAGTGTCGCTTTTGCCGTCTACACAAATGCTTCCGGGCAGGAATGAAGAAAGAGGGTAATTTGAACTCATACAAGTCATTTTTTACACTCACAGGAACAGCCCAAAGACACACACTAACACACTCACCCATACACTCATAGCGCTATACCAACCTAATCTCACTCAGACACTCTCTCACACATTCACCCACACACTCTCTTACACATTCACTTACACACTCACTCACTGCACTACATAAACTCTGTCCGAATGAAGACAAAGAAAGGTTACACAGTGAGGTAGTGTGTGACATATACACAAACAAGAGCTTACAGGTACACCATGGTTTGTTCAGAAAGACAGAAGAAAGGAGGAGATAGACAAAGAGTGAAAGAAAAAGAGAGAGAGAGAAAGACAGAGAGAGAGAGTGACAGAGACAGATATGGAGACAGAGAAAGAAAGAGAGAGCAAAAGCAAGGCGCTCAGCAATTGCAGTGGAGGGCAGCCATAAAAGAGGCGTTGATTACACAAGGAATGTGCTGTTTATTGGAAGGCTAACCTTGGCAGTGTGGTTTATGATGGGTGATCATGTGCTTTCTCCTTCACCCGCCCTGCGAACATGTTGTTCTCGGTAGGGGATTGGTTAAACTTTTACCTTTCGGTCCTCTCTGAGGTCTCTAAGGTCCTGCCCAGTTTCATGAGAAAGATGAAGTTCAAGCACTCATTTTCATTTAAAGAAAAAGAAGCTACATTTATATATACAGTATATACCTGATAGATAGATAGATAGATAGATAGATAGATAGATAGATAGATAGATAGATAGATAGATAGATAGATGTGTATGTGTGTGTGTCAAAGAGAGAGACAAAGAGAGGGAGGGAGAGAGAGAGAGGAAGGAGAGAATCATGCAAATGAAAATAAAAACAAGCACATACTGCCTTTTTGTAGGAGATGCTTCTTGATGGATGTCATTACATGTTTAATCAGCTGATTGCTGGTATCTCCTCATCAAGCTATGGAACGACAGCACTGACTGCACATGTCACAGCTCTGCTCAGTCTATTACACTCACATCCATGCCCTTGGGGAAAACAAGCCTGTTCTACTGACAGTTAACTGTACAAGTAATCAGCAATCATCTCTGTCTGTGATTAGCTACCTAATCAGTTAGACTGTGTGTGTGTGTGTGTGTGTGTGTGTGTGTGTGCGTGTGTGCATGTTTGTGTGTGTGTATGTGTGTATTTTTCAGCGGTACAAAATGAAAGGGACCGTATCAGCTCCAGAAGAAGCCTACCAGAGACCAGTGACTTGCCGCCCATCACTTTACTTGCTCAAGCAGAATCTCTGTCACAGCAGGTAATGCACGCACACACACACACACGCACGCACGCACGCACGCACGCACGCACGCACGCACGCACACACACGCACACACACACACACACACACACACACACACACACACCAACACATACAAAAAATGAAAGAAAACATGCACAAAATGTATGGATGCAGTGATTATGATAATGCAAATCAGTGAGTGCAACAAAAGTAAGCTCACCATAAAATAGTTTTTTCAATTCACATTATTAAAGACCGATGCTGACTGCTGTTTTCAGGCAAACACATTCTTGATGCTGCCAGATACAGTGTACATGGCCTTTGTCTTACCAAATCTCATGATGACTGTGTTAATGTTCATCATAACTTACTTTTATTAGTAGTTCTTTTAAATTACCTAAGTATACTTTGGAGAGATCTCAGGGGAGTATTAGGAGGAGGAGGTGGCTGGCTTGAAAAACCAGGGCACGTGGCACACATAGTGCAGCAGGGAAAACTAAACTTCAAACAACTACCACAGTTGGTAGCTTGGTAAACCAGACCCTCGTACTTCATTTCATTTCGTACAGAGGGTCTGTCTGAGGTTCCATTGACATGGTTTTCTCAGGCAGAATGTTGCCTAACCAATGAACGAACAGAGGTAGTGTTTGTGAGCGATGACATTGACTTTTGTATTGTAGTGCGTAGGCAGGCTTATAGGCAGAGCAATTGCACACGTTAGGACCAGACGTTAGCAATTGAGTAAAGGCAGATGAACGGCAGAAAAAAACGTTTCTCAGTACAGCACAGCCAGACCCTCTGTATAAAATTTAAGTACGAGGGGCTGGTGTACCAGGCTACAGAGTTGGATAATACATAATGGGATTCTTTGGGAATGCCTTTGTGTCAAAGGAAGAAAGTTGGAAGTTTTTTTTTTAATTAAAATCAGGAACAGAATTAATCCAGGTAATACATTATACCACAATTTACTATATATTGAGAACCCTTAAAATTGTAGTGTTACTCTTCTTTGAACTTTGTTGACCCACACATGTTGTATTATGTACTGTAGGCAGACTTCTATTTGATATTTTGTATTTTACTGCCCCTTCTGCATATATGAAATAGAGGTCTAAAAGAGGTTCTGGACAAGGAGAAAAATACCATATACACTCCCAAAAAAACTCGCCCAATTTATTTTCTTTTATTACCAATATTTCAACTAACAGGTTCTACTCTCAGTGCTGGAGAACTCCTTGTAGCCAGGCAAAACTACTCTCAGGCAGAGTTCATTTACATCGTGGACAGAAAACACTGCTGTACATATTGGGGAAGCCAGCAGTGGTGCACACTTGCTGTTGGTGGGCTTTATAGCTCACCTTCACTCTGTACCAATCAGTGTGGTGTTTTATTTTTTAGCAGTTTTAAATTCAGTTTCATTTTACAGTGGACTGTTCACATGAATGCAGGTGAGGCACGATAGGATATGGACATAAGAGCTAGTTTGGAAACGACCCTTTGACTCCAGCTCTCTGCCTGTCTCTCTGTTTCAGATCAGTGGCATCAACCCCACAGTGCCCCCCGATGTCTCGGAAAAGAAGTCAGCCACCATCGTAGACGTCTGTGAGTCTATGAAGCAGCAGCTGCTCGTTCTGGTAGAATGGGCTAAATACATTCCGGCCTTCAGCGAATTACCACTTGATGACCAGGTAATGGCCATTATAAAAACCAAACAGGGCACACTAATGGGGAATGGGGGGTAGCTTTAGCATGGGATTACATGTGACTTAAAGACAGTATTGCAAACAGCTCTGCAGACTCTGCAAACAGCTGTATCTACCTGTCTACTAGCAGTGATTTTCACTCAGTAACAAACTAATGCACGTATAATTACATGTACGTATACGTACTCCTGTTTTTCATTCACATGATTAAAAACTGTATTGATCTATCAGCTGTCAGACTGAGCTTTGTGATAAGAAAATTACACACTGGATTAGTTAAACAGTTCCTGCTTTTTTATCCAGGTGAGCCTTCTACGGGCACATGCTGGAGAACACCTCTTGCTTGGTGTTGCCAAAAGGTCGATACCTTACAAAGACATCCTGCTTCTTGGTAAAGACTACCATCCCATACAATTTAACACAACAGAACACACTGATACTGTATACATAACTATAACATAAGAAATGTACTAATCTAATCTTACAAGCTTTAAAAAAATGTAACACACTGATGCTGATTGGTTATGTAAATGTTAATGTGTGGTATGGTAATGTGTGTATGAGAAGCATGGTTTTCTCATGGATAAGGTGTACCCACAGGTAATGGCTGTGTAATCCAGCGGAACTGTCCGGAGCCAGAGATCAATCGGGTTGCCAACCGTGTCCTGGACGAATTAGTCTTGGCCTTCCAGGATATCCAGATCGATGACAATGAATATGCCGCCTTAAAGGCCATTGTTTTCTTTGACCCTGGTAAGTACATATTTCACTCATTAACTTGTCCAGTAACAAACACAATGCCTTGATAGCAAGCCTGGTTAACTGTACCTGGGCCCTGTTCCATCAATGGCGCTCAGCGCAAATCCTCGCTCAACTCGCATAGTCTCGCTATGTTTAGACAGAAGTCCGTTCCATTAGTCTTGCTAAAGTGAATCTCAGCTGAGTTGCTCTGGTAACATATGCTCCGAACTAAACCTGGTAGGGAGCAGGTTTAACTTCGGGCTTAACGAAGCCGTGTTACTAAGAAAGTCGACTGGTATGAAACCGAATGACCACCGAACAGTTCCGCCCATCTCCGCCAGCATGTCACGACATCAAATTTGAGCAATTGTCCCATTTAAATTGTGTCTGGGGTGACAATGCGAGGAAAAAACACAATGAAGTCTACTCCTTTCAGTCTGAGAATTTCCGATGACCAACAGATAAAAAAAAAAACCTTAGCGTTTTGTTATAGTAACAATCAATACTTTGGTCATGACATTACTGTCGGAATTGTGTGGCACTGTGGGTTAGCGTGCTGCGTGCTATGCAGCCGACCCGAACATTTCTTTTTATAGCATCGCTATTTTCTTCTAGTGTAATTGTAGGTTATGTCTGAATAAAGTCACCGCATTCTTATTAACCCTAATTCAGTTGAATTCCTGAATGTCTTGCCCATTGTGGAACAGTAGCATGACCATCCATTTTAAAGGAGGATGAAATTGTCAAATGTGTGTACAGAAAAAGCAAAAAGCCAAAAAACAAGGAATTAAAAGGAAAATGGAAATCTAAAGCAAACTGCTACAAGTATGCGCTGTTACTCATGAGATTCGAACGCCGGTCGGCCGTATGACATGCGATGTCGTTACCACTCGCCTATTGAAATGAGGGAACCGTGCCGCTCCACACATAGGCCTAAAACTTTATTCCTCAAATATCAGCTCTAGGTTTTGCCGGTTTTGCCATGATCGCGATTTCGACAATCGAGGTCATGGTCTTCTTAAATACTCCGCCCAGACGCCAAGCGCAGGGTTTAATTAGCCGCGCTGGCGTGAACCTAAACTAGAAGCAGTTGATCTGAGTTTGAGGAACTGGTTGCTGATTAGATTTAAGCTCGCGCTCATTGGAGCGCGGCTTTCGCACATAAGCGCCGCTGTGTTAAGAGCGTTTGCAGGAACAGGGCCCTGGTAAAGAGTATCTACATCATGACGTACATTGTAACAAAGTCTGTGGCAACATTATGCATTAACTCTGTAAATTGGAGCAAGGAGAATATTTAGGATTGGGGTTAGTGTTAAGTATGTACAGTGTAAGTACAGAAAGTGTTAAAATAAAACATTACTATGTCCATATATTTACATGTGCATGTTATGTTCCTTATGTTCATGTTCATTAGTACTTTGTGTGTTTTCTGTTGTGACTATTTTATCTGTTTGTGAACTATGCAAATTTGCAGCCACTCTCTTTTTATTGTCTTTCTTTTTAATTGTTGTAATTTATCTTTCTTGTATTTGTTGCTTTCGTTGTGGCCCTGCGACCCTCTGTAGATGCCAAGAGCCTCCGTGACCCGACCAAGATCAAGAGCATGCGGTTTCAGGTGCAGATGAGTCTGGAAGACTACATCAATGATCGTCAGTATGACTCGCGGGGACGCTTCGGGGAGCTGCTGCTGCTGCTGCCCACCCTGCAGAGCATCACCTGGCAGATGATCGAGCAGCTGCAGTTCATCAAGCTCTTCGGCCTGGCCAAGATTGACAACCTGGTGCAGGAGATGCTCCTGGGAGGTGGGTCGGGAAGCGCACTCACATGGGAAAAGTGGGCAAACTGTTAGTTAGTTCTAAGCAGGGGCACCACTAGCAGGGGCGGGGTGGGAGTGGATGGGGAGGGTGGCGGTGAGGCGGGTGGTGAATCAGGAGTGAATTCAGGGGGGCCAGAGCTTTACAGGGGCCCACAAAGGACCATGGTATGGTTGGGGTGGGGGCCCAAAATGACTTTCTTTCAGGTGCCCCACAATTTTTAGTAGTGCCCCTGGTTTCAAGGGCCTAGCCACCCTTGTTCTAATCTTACACCATCAGGAGATGCTTCTGGGAGGTGGGCTGAGGATAACCTGGTGGACCAGATTCTTTCACTTTGTTTCACTTTGTGCAAAGTGTCTGGATACTCTCTGCAGGCAAACATTGACTTTGTGGTGGGTAGACACTTTGTTTAAATTGTAACACTTTTGCGCCTGCTTTTAACCAATTGCTTCTTAGATGCAGCACACATACTAAAACTTAGTGCTTAACCTTAACCTTATTGCTTTAGACCTCCCACCGACTGATCCAGCCCTCCCTTTGTTTGCTGACTGAAAACCAAAAAAAAATCTGGTCGAGGCAAACCAGAGCCTTAGAAGTGTTGTCTGATGGAGTACAGTAGCTAAGTACAACATTGAGCAGAGGTACAACAGTGGCGCTCGCCTGGCTAGGTTGGGGAATGTACTTCCACAGGAAAAAAGAAGGCGAATTGCTAGTCTGAAGGACCACCTTTGTTCTCTAACCTTACAATATCTGACTAAGTATGACCTGATTATCGAAATCATTATAATTCTTTTGATTACTTACTCCGGTGTGCTCTACTAATCAACAGTGATGGTGCTGATGAGTTGAATCAGGTATGCAGAGCATAGGAGCAGGGTTTTACTCCCTACTAGAAATGTGCCATTAACGTACACAGCAATATTATGAAAGATTGTGGAACACTAACCACCTCAGTCCTCTGTGAGTGTACACTCTAGCCTACTGTCAAAAGATGGAAATTAGGTATGGAAAGAAGATTTCTGATGTTGATATCAAGTCTTGTATCAACCAGGTGTATCAGTGGATCTGTTCTTGTTTGTAACTATGTTTTTCTTTTTTATTTTATTAATATAATTTTAGTATTATTTTTTTCCCTGCATTGCCCTCAGGCCTGACAGCGGAGCAGCCCCATTTGCACCCCCCCAGCCATCCCCAGCTGTCCCAGGACCCCCACACTGGCCACACACTGGTCATTAGCTCCATCAGCTCCATCAGCTCCATCAGCTCCATACCAGGCCCAGTGCACATACAGCAGATCAGTAAGGCACTATTGTTGTTGTTGTTATTATTATTATTATTATTATTATTATTATTATTATTATTATTATTATTATGTCTCAATATACCAATAAATTATTGAGACTGCTCTGGTTCTTATTATACAATTATACACTTTAATTTTCATTATATAAAATTATAATAAATGTATAAAATTCTATATTTTTATCTCTTCTTTGTTCTTTCTGTTAGTACTGTTAATTTAGTTATTTTTTAGTTATTTATGAGAGCTACATTAAATTGCTCCCATGTATAAAATGTACTCTGTAATTGATCTTGCCTTACCTTCCCCAAGCATAGTGGTTTAATGAGAACAGTGGTTCAGGGTGATGAATAGCAGTCTGCTAAGTGCATTTGGAAACTTTTGATTGGCACTGCACGCGGTAGCTTAGTGCTGTATGTTATTTCCCCTGCAACTCAATCTAGCAGAATGGACCTGCATTTTTGTGTGTGTAATTTCTTGTGAATTTATTACAGTCAGTGATTGAAAAG
Organism: Setipinna tenuifilis; assembly: GCA_030347295.1. Classification (NCBI taxonomy): domain Eukaryota; kingdom Metazoa; phylum Chordata; class Actinopteri; order Clupeiformes; family Engraulidae; genus Setipinna; species Setipinna tenuifilis. Next base: position 7,796,159 of record CM059285.1, read on the forward strand.
GTGATGAATGGTGGTTTTCGAACTTATAGCTGGATGCCTTGCATTTATGTGAAATAATGGTGGGCACCCTGTCTGAAAGAATTTAAATTTTAGGATGTTGTAAATATGGTACATTCATATGAGGTTTCAATTGTGTAAAACCATTTAGAGTTTTATCATGTATGGCTCTACATTGTGCATCCTCACCTATCTGACTACTTCAACACAGGGCACAGAAAAAAGGAGATACGTAGCAGAATTACTTGATAGCCAAATGCTGTTCCTCTAACATAGTTACACTCAATCCCATTTAGACTGAACTTTGAATGAGCAATATGATTTCATTCATAGCTACTACTGCACATTCCTACAAAATGGTGATTTTTTAAAACAAAGTGCCCAACATGTCTGTTTAGCTTGTGGTAGCCTCTTGTCTTGACTACGTCTTTACTGAGTTCTGCTTTCTGCTCTGATTGTAATGTTAGGAAAGATGATCTGATATTTAGATAAAATGCTCAGGTGGGAAACTTTGCTGTGCTTTCAAGCACAGTAGGCACGTAAGTAAGGAAGTAAGGATTTAAGGCTCGAAGGAAGGAAGGAAGGAAGGAAGGAAGGAAGGAAGGAAGGAAGGATGTAGACAAGAAAATAAGTAAGGAAGAAATGAAGCAAGTAAGAAGCAAGTAAGAAATAAGAAAGTAGGTACTGTAAGCAAGCTATAACACATGAATTTGCATGACACCTTTCTTAGACAGACATTGCTTGCTCTGCAAGGACACTAAAATCACTTTGTTAACACACAACATCCATCTCCTGCCTTTCCCCAGCTTCTCCAGAGACCCCCATTCCCTCTCCTCAGCAGATACCTAGTCAGGAGGTGTACAAGACAGCATCAAGCCCCTCCGCCATCCTGCTGCCTGCCTCCGAACACATGAACAGACAATCACCAGATGCTTCTCTCTGAAGCATCAGCATTCTTTCTTTCTTTCTTTCTTTCCGTTTACTCTTTTTTTCCCCGTTCCTTCAAACTATGTTTAGGCAACCAGATATTATATTTGGAAATGTGTATATTTCAGAGAGTGATTTTATTTCCATTAGGCCCTATACCTCCGTGCAGATGTTGGCTAGTTAATTTACCTAAATGCCTTGTGGTTCTTTGTTGTTAGTTGTTATGTAGCATTTATTAAAGTCAGTAGATGTTTTAACTCTAATTACATTATACAGTTTTGTGATTTTTGCCTATTTTCATTGGCAGTGCCACCGTATGTGTTTTTATACATCATTTAAATGATGCATTCTGCTCAATGGAATATTCTATGTGACTATCATTTGTGACCTCTGATATCAGTGTAGATTTTGTATTGAGAAAGGTAATTTATAAAGTAAATATTATATTAGACCAATTTTAAAATCTAAATGCTTTGTATATACATTTGTATATTTCTGAATAAAGGGATATCAATGACATTGATATGAGTTATGAGTTATGAGTTAGGATAAGTGTAGGCTGTTTTTAAAAACAAGTGCCTGGCCATAGTGGCAAAGTAGAAAAACTACAACAATGTAGTAATTCTAAACGAGCGTGCACATAATGTTTCATCGTACTCTAGCGCAAAGCGCAGATTCTTGTGCAAACTATCTTCAGTTCCATACCAGTTGTTTGACCATCATGTATTTTAATGAACGAATGTGCGCAGTGCTATAGCTGTTAGAAAGATACAGCTAAATTGTCAGAGTGAAAATCTTCATATTAGGAGTCTTTTTTGTTCTCTCAAGGTGGATTCTAAAGTGGAATATAAACTGCAGGTGCCGTGCCACAACCCCATTACGCGCATACCACTCTGTAACGTCATCTTTGGCGGTTTCAGCATGCTAATTTGTGCTAAGTTTGTCATATGCCCTAAGAGACACCTGAATTGACAAGTTGGTAAGTGTAGCTTTTGACAAAGGAAAAGGTAGTTGATACGACGACTACTGTTGAAAACCGGGCAAATAGAAAGAGGTGAGAAATATCATCCATATTAAAATATGACCGAGCAAAAAGATGATTTAAACAGTTGTAAGTCCTTGTAAACGCAGTGTCGACAGTGGAAGAATTGTCAAATTGTGTCACATACATTGTTTAATGGTGATTTAATTTAACATGCTAAGCCTGGCTAATTCGGTGAAACTTTCACTTTTAACACAGCTGGTTTGGCGGAGACTGTGTTCAGTCAAAGCCAGAATGCCTACAGAAGACTGCAAGTCCTCCTTCACGAGAAAACGGTAAGCCTGTTACACACGAGTAACGTGTTAGCGTCTCTGCAGCTTGTCTGTCCTCAGCAACACAGAAAAATACCGAAATGTGGCTTTTAGTTGTACGGACACAAGGCCAGTCATATATGGGTAGTACATGTGGTGATATGGGAAATATGAGTCATTTATGCGCCAGCTTTTAGTTTGCCGTCTTTTATCCTGTAACATAAATAGGCTACAGGCCTCTTCTGTGTAAGAGAGCTACGCCGTAAACATCTATGGACCCTTTGTATTGAACCATTTTGAACTCTGTCATATTCACTTAGTTAGGCTTGACAAACATACAGAACAATCAGTAAAACCAATAAAACAGTGTGTGGAATTAAAAATATCCCTGGAATTAAGATACAAAAAGTTCACATTTGCATGTGCAAGTGTATAAGTGAAATAAGTGTAGGGCATATAATGTAATTGCTTTTTGATTTGATTTCATGGATTTAATTAAGCGAATCAGAGGGAAAACTGTATTTTCTTGAGATGTTTTCTACTGGGTGAAGTATGGTGTAGCACTAAATAAGGGCTATATGCATTTTAGTAATTGTGTTGACATCTTTGGCACTCTGATTTAGTGAATATGCAGACATCTAATATAATCGAAAAGAACATTTCTGTATGCATTGGTTCCAGGCAAAATGGCCTTTTTGTTTATGGTAAAGTGCCAGGGGTTGTTTTAAATTAAATCTGTTGAGGTGAGGCAGGTGTTTTAGGTGGTGCTTTTAATATAATGTAGACAAGAAATGCATTTCCCCCACTGCTTTAGTTTCCTCATATTACCAGGTATTTATTCAAAGAGTTTACATTAAGAAGACACATAGATGAAACAAAAAAAGGAATACAAGTGACAGCAAGCAATGCTCTTGTCCAGCACCTCCTCAACAGTGTTGTGTTCATCTCTTCCATATTATGGTAGGGAATATGGCTTTGCAACACATCCTTTGTTCCCAGTGTGATCATAGCACAGACTTGGACTCGCAGTAGCACTTTAAAACATAAGTGCTGGTTGTTTGTAAAAACCATCAGAGAATCCAATATTTCTTCTCCATCAGAACAAAAATGTGTCAAGAGAAGGAAATAAATAGCGGTAGATGGCAATTCCCCGGATTGGTGGGGAGCAGAGAATGTTCTGCATGCGGCCCGGGGTGCGGAGGAGGCCGTGTCTGTGCTCGTGAGTGTCAAGAAGGCGAAGGGCGCCAATGAACCATGGGATGCGGCGGTGCGTCCGCGCCGCTCTGCCACGAGAGAGAGCTTCCAGGAACCCGACTGGGCTGAGAGAGGATTGAGAAGTAAACAGGGCCCAAATCCCCAATCAGCGCAGTAATGGAGCCACGCAGCAGATCAGGTTAAACCGCAAGGTTTTATGCAGGAGACGCGGAGCATTCCCAGCTCCTTAATGAAAAGCCCTGGGATGCCGCGTGAGCCTTTTCCCCCGAACTTGAACCTACGTTTTTCGTATTCTGGTCACACACACCCCATTTTGAGAGCCTTTCTTTGGTGTGACGGGTGTATATTAAGTCCTGGCAGCAGATACTAAGCGGTGTGTGTGTGTGTGTGTGTGTGTGTGTGTGGAAGAGGGGGCATAAAATAAGCATTTCCTTTCTTTGTGTTGCACACAAGCACTTGACATTATAATGACAGTGAGGAAAATGTGTGCGTGTATGTGTGTGTGCGTGTTTGTATGTGTCTGGTATGTGAGACAGAGTGAGAGGGAGAGAGAATCTACCTGTCCTGGTGTTTCCGCTTACTATCTGTCTAAGAGCTGACACCTAGACACTTTCTTATTGCACCCTGTAGGCCCGCTGTTCTTTATTCCTCCTCACAAGCCTCTGCTCTTCAGCAGGTCTAGTCGTTTATGTCCCAGTCCACCCGCAAGACAGTATGAGGTAGAGAACTCACACACACACACACACACACACACACACACACACACACACACACACACACACACACACACACACACACACACACACACACACACACACAGGCCTGCAACAAAACCAGGCAGACACAGAAAATGGTGTCCTTCAACATCATAAATCAATAGTAGTAGTTTCTATGATGCAATACATTAAGTACTTTTAAAATATGATGTGCTCATGGTGTAAAAAAGGTAAGATGGCACAACTGGGAGCCAAAGCAGGGGCATGTACAGTGCACTACCTGAGTACCCCATTAGATGGCACTATAAGGCTTTGGTAGTGGAAAAAAAAACAAAGCACAGAGGAACACAAGGTACCTGTCATTGTTGTGCATGGGAGTCACGGTGCAAGAAATGGTCACCTTTGCATTTTTCTATTATTTGGAAAATGCAAAAACATGAACTCAAAGTGTTTCTTGTTGTGGCACCGTGCTCTAATGGGTCTTTGTTCACAGAGTCAGTACGAGTCAAACATGCTGGAACATTTCAAGGGGTTTTCCCATATAGTCATTCTTTTTGGTCACTCGTCTTATTTGTCAGGTTACGGGGAAAAAAATAATTAAAAAAATATTGCGGCTAAGAACACTGTAGGACTTGTCAGGAAAAGTTGACATTGCAAAATGGGGTCCACCCCACTCGGCTCTTGGAGTTGGCAGCCGCGAGTAGAAAACCTCAGCACGTATACGCGAGGTAATGTAAGTACAGTTTAAAATTGATGGTGTCTGTCAGGCAGGGGACCAGGCTGCCATTCACCGAGAGATTAAGGGTAAAGATTGCGCCCTGTCATTTTTCACACATACGTTTACTCATAATTCCCCAGCGTTACTGTCTCCCGCGGATCAACAGAATTCTCTGCCCCCGACTGTAGAGAGGGTGGAGGAAAAACCTTGCATCCATTTGTGATTAAGGACAGAAGTCTACTTCAAGTTTCCCCTTTACGATGCCAAAACCCTATGGAGAGTTTCACTTGGGGTAAAATGCTTAAACCTTGACTCTGGCAGTGAAAAGAAGGTGATTATTTCACAAACAAGGTAAATGATTCACTCAGCTGTGGCCTTCAGATATCACGTTAGAAAGACCTTGATTACAATGGCAAGCCAAGCGTGGAACGCACTCTCTTCACCAGAAAAACATTTCACTCTAGACATTTGAATAGTTATGAAAGGCACATGCAAATAGTAATAGGAAATTAATTATCTGGCTGCAGTAGCTTTCTTATACTCTCAAAGAACCCCCCTCAAATACTTGAGAAAAATAATTACACCTGCAGTGTTTCTCCTCATTGACAGCTTTATCGTAACTGAAAGATGATTTATTTACATTTCACTCCTTCTAGTGATTGCCAAAAGTAATTGTTAAACACAGACTTTTTACGTTGTCAGTCGCAGCGCTAAGAGTTGAAGTTTTAGAGTTATTTAAAACTGACTAATGTACTCTTAGACACATTCTATCATTTTGCGCTGATGTAGATATGGAACCGTTAATCAAAAAAAGTGATCAGGCCCTCCACCACTGAGACGGACGTGTGAGTCACTGCATGGAGCTGGAGAGAACACTACGACACGGAAGCGGGTGGGAAAGAGAGAAACTGATTGCTGACAGTTTTGTGCACCTTGAAATTGCAACCCTGTATGGAGCACCCCCCTCCACCCCCTGCTCTCTGTCCTTCCTCTCTCTCTCTCTTTGTCTTGCTGTCTGTCTCTTTTCCTCTCTCACTCCCTTCCCCTCCCTCTCTCCCTCTCTGTCCCTCTCTCTCTGTTTCTCTTTGTCTGTCTGTCTGTCTGTCTGTCTGTCTTGCTCTTTCTCTCTACCCCTCTCTCTCTTTTTGCGGTAAAGTTGTTGTAAATGGATTTAAGTCCATTAGGCCTTGCTCTTGTGGTGTAATACCGCCCTCATTACGGCTCTGATAAACAACATTTGGAGAGGACATCTCCATTAGCGCTGGCCTGTGTGGAATAATACATTCCTCATTACTCTGCAGATAAACAAGACTATAGGGGGGACATGCATTTAGTGCATTTGGGCCCTTTCTTCCAAAGGGAAGGTCATTGTTGGGATTAAAATGGCAAGTTTTATTTAGCTTATATGCTCACATCCTGGCTGTAAAAATCTGAAGATTTTGTGACAGAACATGAGTGTTTTTTTTATTTTAATATTAGAATCTAATATTATCTTTTTTTGTCCATGAGCAGAAAAGATAAATTCTTTTGTTGAGTGGTTATTTAAAATCACCATTGCAACTGCTGAAGCACTTTGCCAAATCGCCAAACTGTTGAACCTTTTCGAAACTGTTGAAGGACTTTGAGCTACATGCTTAGTATGAAATGTACTGTACAAGTAAAGATTATTATTATTATTATTATTATTATTGTTGTTGTTGTCGTTGTTACCCTTTACGTTGGTCTGTGTATTGAAATGAATCTTGAACAACCAGTACAGAATTGAAATGAAGAATTCCCTGTGCATGTTTGTTGTGCGTCTTCGGAGATGCAGGCTGTCTGGTTCTTTAATGTGTTTGTATATATATATGCTGAACCATCCTGTCAGACATGTGTTTGGCACAGATAGGCCCAGGCAACCCTGCTGCTCCCCAATACACCCATGAGGTAAATAACCTACCATCTGGGGGAAGATTGCAACCCAGCAGGCCTCCTGATAAAGTCAAACTTGGCGGCGTGTGTTTATTTACACTGTATATTTCAACATGGTTGCAGATGTAACAGCTTAATTTGCCACCAATAATATTTCTGCTCACCTCTGTGGTAATGAGGTGATATTGGTTATTTGAAACTGGGCTGCATGGCTGGTTTCTGTAATTCAAGCTTACTGTGTGTGTGTGTGTGTGTGTGTGTGTGTGTGTGTGTGTGTGTGTGTGTGTGTGTGTCAGGATGGAGACTAGCTTGAAGACAAGGTGCAGTGTCGCCTTTATTTGAGTTTGGAAGTACACAGGTAAAATAGGTGATTTTTTTCCCCTTTAAACAGCTAACGGTGGCTCCGCAAAAGTTTTATATATGCAGCAAGTTTGAGATGCGCTGTCCTGTCTTCATAATGATGATTTTGTAAGTAAGCTGAGGTAGCAGAATCTATCATATTTGTAGGCCTCAAATTTCTCGCCTCCAATTTCGACTAATTCATGTGAGAGTGAATGCAATCCCACAATTCATCTTGGCAGGTTTTGTGGGGGTGGGGGGCAAGTTTGCGCGGACGAGCACACATTCTTCACTGGGTGTTTCCAGGCCACCTCTGCAGGGAGCTTTTTGTATTTCTCCGCCTGACGTGCTTTTCCTTGCACCCTAGCTGTAAATTGGAAACACTGCCTGAACTCTCCTTCTCTCTCTTCTCTCTCTCTCTCTCTCCTTCTCTCTCTCCTTCTCTCTCTCTCTCTTCTCTTTCCTCTCTCTCTCTCTTTCTCTCATCCTTATCTTCTGTGCTCCATGGGAATGGACTTCATTCGTTCACGTGAACTTCCCGTAACCCCTCACGTGCGAGACACTCATCATAGGGCTGCAGCCCAAGACTGAAGGCTGCTTCATCACCACAACAGCAGGATGAAACGCCCCCCCACCCAACCAGCCTCCCCACCTCTCCTCAGAAATGACATGAGGGTCCTTCCTCCCTCGCTGTGATCAGATTAGGCGCCTCCATACAATCATTGCGGTGTGTGTGTGTGTGTATGTATGTGTGGTGGGGGGGGGTCCATGCGTGGTGCGTTCTCATTACCCCCTCGGCGCTGTCATCTCTATCCCTCCCGCGTTCCTCTTTCTTTTCTTTTTTTTTTTTTTTTGCACTTGCAAAGAAGTATTCATCTCCGAACTCCTGATCAGCGCCCTGCGCGACTTTCATCAGTCTAATGCGTTCTCCTTCTATCTGTTTCTTTCTCCTGCTTTGCCCCAATCTCTCTCTCGCTCGCTCGCTCATTCGCCTGTGAAGCTGAGCCCTATTCCTAATTTCATTTCCTTAACCTCCTTTAATATTGTGGCCCAGGCAGAGGGGGGCCCATCATGAAGATCTAGAGCAATTCCTCTCCATATTGTAAATCACCTGTGCTCGTTGAGCTGGGCTGTGCCGCTGAGAGCGAGAAAGCGAGACAGAGAAAAGGGAAAGTGTGTGTGTGTGTGTTTGTGTGTGTGGTGGTGGGGGTGATGGCCTCAGATTGGGCTCTATTGTCTGTCTTTTATCAGGGTGATATCACGCTACCTGCTTCCTGCCAGCGGCAAAATAAAAAAAAGTGTGTGTGGTGGGGTGTGGCGTGGGGTGGTGGTGTGGGTGTGGGTGTAGTGGGTGGGTGTGTGCGTTGTGGGGCAGAGAAGAACCAGGAGATACAGAATGAAGACATCAGGTGTCTCACAAACAGAGGCCCACAAATGCAGAACACATAAATGCAACCACGTCACTGGTTGGGTTTTCTCTGATTAAATTGGAGTGTAAAAATACAGAAATAATGGTTTTATTTGGAGTCCAAGGGATACTCTAATCATGCAATTACAATAAGAGCCCTGTTAATATTCAGTGCCTCGTGCCATGCTGCTACTCAGGTGAATTAATTCACTAAAGCTCAACTCTGCTGATTCGACTCGCCTCACCACTATGGTGTCAGCACCAACACGCTTTACAGTGTCCTTGGTGTGTGTGTGTGTGTGTGTCTGTGTGTGTGAGAGTGTGTGTTTGGCTCTAGTGAAAAAAGAAAAAAACAAGAAAAACAAATGCCTCATTCATTACGAATGCGCCTGTCATTATCCCAAAAGTCTGACTTCTCACCACTCACAGGATTCTCCGCAAAGCAGACATGCTGTTTTCCATTGTTCCATCGCTCTGCAGTTGAAAAGTTCAGCTTGTGGGCCGACATGTTGTTTTCACGGCGTCAGGCCACTATGTCACCGAAAAATCCCCACATACGGCGTCTGCCTCATATTTCAGTGCACCGCACTCTGAGCAGCGCAGTACAGCACAGGGCGAACGGTCCTGGTGTGCTGCTAGTTGTAATTTTGCGGTCCGTGTTTTGGATCGGATCCCCCACCGCCTGCCTTGCAAACGTTGATCCATTTTTTTTTTTTTGCCGTGCAGAGTGTCACAGTTTCGTTGTAAATGAAGTCTGCCTTTCTGCCTCCCTGTTGAATAATGAACTGTAACTCGGAAACCTGTTATTAATTATGAGTGGCTTTTTCTCCCCAAAGCCCACAAGACTTGGTGATTGATCAAAGCCACCTTATGCACTTATTCAGTGTGTTTAACATTAGATGGGGGGATAGGAGTAAACAAAAGAATGATCTTGTAAATCTATTGTTCAATTTTGCTGTAAGCCACTGTAAATACGAAACATGTCTATTAGTACTCCACTGCAGGCATAATTTATTCTTTAACCTCACTGCTGATGCTGGCAGCGATTACTGATTAGAAACAATATTTTAGTTTTTTGTTACTGCCTGGACATGTACAGTATGTGGGTGTGGGTGTGGGTGTATTATTTCAATTTATTTCGGTGGTTGACTACATAAAAGACTACACTTGTGACTCAAATTCGCCTGTGCTAATTGTGAGATACAGGGATTACATTCAAAAACATTTTTTTTTGTCTTATATGAAAGAAAATGATTCAAGAATAATCATCTAAAGTCTCTTAGAGAAGATCCATATGTATGATTATGAATTTAAATTTAGTCGAACACACTGTCCTTTAAGTTGCCGTTAATATCGGTAAAAAATCCATAAACGGTCACTATACCTATGCAGCTAATCGTGGGTGTCCTGTATGACCTGGACATGTCCCTGAAAGTCATATGAAGATCTAAAATGTAAATCTATTTTTTTATGTCATACATTTTTATAGACAGCCAAGCAGAAAGCACAACGTATATGCACAAAAAAACGAGTATTTGAAATAGCTGTATCTTGAAGATCATTAAAGATGTTCGACCTGGGCATAGTTTGTAAGCTTACTGATCCCTCTCACTGTTGACGGCAAAATAGCAATTATAAACTCAGGGTCAGTGTGGCTTACTCTTCTGATTGGGTCACATTCCTCTCTTGAATGTGTGAAGCATGACTTGGGCCCGTACATAATTTATTGTGAACACATTTTCAAAAGCTGTCATCCATTTTTAGACAGATACGGACGTCAGGTCAGTTCTGTGGAAACTCGTACAAATTTTACAGCCTGTATGCGTACATCTGAGGGAACCAAATCCTTTTGCAATCTCAGTCAACTGGACTGCCTTTGAAGAACAGTGGCTAGCAAGCAGGGGGTGATTTTTTGATATCTGTTCCCTTCTTTTGTCTCGCTACCCACCATCTTGTAAGAGGGAGCAGAGGATCGTCTGTCCTGTCAGCCTAGCTTACTTCTAACCATTTTTATAAGAAGGTAGCACAAAAACATTGCAAATGCCACAGAAAACAAGACACCTGTACGTCATACTCTAATATAACTTTAGCACAATTAAATTAGGCAGATTAGCACAGATCTCAGACTTTATGACCTTTCTGAGGAGGTGCATTGTCTGATTGACTACTAATGCCTGATAGCTTTGGTCAGCTGTGTGGTAGTGTGTGTGTGTGTGTGTGTGTGTGTGTGTGTGTGTGTGTGTGTGTGTGTGTGTGTACAGGAAGTTCCATGGTTATTCAGACACATGGCAGACAATCACAGACTCCCAGATCCTCAAGTTGAACGCGTCATGAGTCAGGAATGCCATATCAGACCAGGGGAAAGCTAGCGTGTGCCAAAGCCAAAATACCGAAGGGTCCTTAAAATGTGCAAATTGCAGCATGGCTTAAGAGCACTCATTGTGTTTGTGTAATACAAGGGACATTGGAAATCAGCCACCTGTCCTTTCAGTAATAATACAACACCCCCCCTCCCCTTTTTTTTTGCTAATAAACCTGTTTTTGTATTAGCTGAGACCTTTTGTACTGCCCAGAGTGAGTTGAATGCAACTTGATTAAGAAGCATTTGACCCTGGGGGGAGTATGTAAAAATGTTTGTTAAACAGTGTGTCACCCCCCCAATCCCCCACTGCCCCAAGTCCCCCCCCCCACACCCCCACCATCCCGGAGGCTGTTGTTTGACAGAATGGTAATTTAAAATGAAGCAAACGGTGTGAGAAAGAAAGAGAAAAAAAAAGGCATCTGAAAAGGGCAGCTCAAGTTAGAGTAATCTACATAACCGCTCCAGTGGCTAAATTACAGCTTGTTGTTGCACGTCTCGCGGCGTCTTACTCTCGCCTGTGCTTGCGTTGGGTTTTAAATTATGGGCAGATGCCTGCAATCGCATGCTCCTCTCCTCTCCTCTCCTCTCTCCATTGTGGCCGCCCAGCCCAGCCACTTCCCAGTGTTCATCAGCCAGCTTTGTCCAATGGGATTACGGTAAGCCTCTGCAGTAGTTTGCCAGCCACTGATCAGAAATTCATATCCCTGGATGGTAGATTGCTCTCTTCATGGTGTCCTTGTGACGGCTGGGATTGCTGTCATGGTGTCAGTGCAGTCTGGCAGCTAGGCTGACACGGTGAGAAGGAGGAGGAGGAGGAGGAGGAGGAAAAAAAAAAAAAGGACAAAAAAAAAATTAGCATTTTGCAGCGCCCCAAAATTCTGCTGTCCGGCAGCGCCTAATCAAAAAAGAGAGAGAGAGAGAGGAAAAGAGATGAGAAGAAAAAAAAAGAGGCTGAATGGGTAATTTGGCCTGTCAGAAAATAGCAACAACGGCCGCCACCACTGCTGCCGCTGCTGTGCTGTGCTGTGGCGGTGCAACAATCGAAAAATCTGCGGTCGGCACAGACAGAAGAGAAAGAAAAATATTGTGACGTCTGCGGTGTCTTGTTCTGTGAGTCGGAGCTCAGCGGAACAGCGTGTTGTGTGATGGCTGAATGCTGTTTCCACGTTCCCCCCATATGTCTGCCTCGCATGGAGCCTCAGGGTGGACTGCATTCCCCCCCCGTTTTTTTTGGAGAAAGAGGGAGAGAAAGAAAGAGAGGGATGTAGAGAGATGGCATGGGAAAGACAGTATCAGAGAGAGAGAGAGAGAGAGAGAGAGATTGAGACAAAGGTGGGAGTGAGAAAAGAAAATGGAAAGACACACACACGTAGAGAAAAAGACAGTAGAGATTATCAGAGAGAGAAGGAAAAAGAAAGCAGAGAGAGTGAGCGAGAGTGAAATATAGGGGTAATAGGGAGACCCTGAGATAAAGGGAGAAAGAGGGAGGGTGGGAGAGAGAGAGAGGGTCCATGTGTTCTCTATTGGAAAGGATTTGGGGGAAGCAGAGCAGGGTGGGGTGCTGTGGGGGCTGGAGGGGGAGGGGGAGGGGGGTGGGGGTAGTGATGGATTCGCAAGAATATGGGGGAGCTGGTGTCAAGGGCACAGGGAATTAATCACCCCACACCAGCTTGCAAGGGGTCAGTTGCTGACACCTGGGCGTCATTTTGGGTCATGCGTTCATGGTACCACACACGTGTGTGTGTGTGTGTGTGTGTGTGTGTGTGTGTGTGTGTGTGTGTGTGTGTGTTCGTTCGTGTGTTCGTGTGCTTGTGTGTGTGTGTGTGCGTGTGTGCATGCACTTGTGTGTGGGTAACTGTGCCTGCCGCACTGTGTTATCACCCTGTCTGGTTTTTCTGTCCGAGAGGAGGCACACACACACACACACACACACCACATGAGTGCACACACACTCTCCAACACACTCACCAAACAGCCTGAAATAGGGGCGCTTCAGTCACACAGGCAAAGAGAGAGAAAAAGAAAGACAGAGAAAGAAAGGGAGAGAGAGAGGATGCAAGCACTGTGGTAAATATACTCAGATTTTTTACTGTTGCATTCAGCATGTCACTCTTATTTCTGCTGTACTCTTTATTCAGTGCAGATTGCATGCAGCTTTGTCTGTCTGTCGCTTGTATCTCAGTCTCTTTATCACTCTGTCTCTCTGTCTGTCTGTCTGGTTGCTGCTGTGTTATATCCGGGGCTGTGTTCCGTTTGTGTCTCCTCTGTGTGTGTGTGTGTCTGTGTGTGTGCACGCGTGTGCGTACGTGTGAAGGCCATTTCCAGTGCTGATAACCTCGTGTTGAGTGTGACGTTGTTGTAATTCTCCGTTCCTCCTGATGAGGGGCGTCTGGCTGAATGCAGGAGCTAGTGTAGATGGGGTGAGGACGAGGCTGCTTGATAGGCTTTAGAGTGGGGCAGGCAGCCGGCAGCCAGAGCTGCAGGAACACACAGGGATAAGTGCCACCTTTACACACACACACACCCACACCCACACACACAAGCACATGCACACAAAAACACACACACACACACACACACACACACACACACACACACATACACACACACACTGCTCGATGTCCCTTTGGGCTTAATCCGTGTGTGTTAATTCTCAGCCCTCGTCCCCAGCCGCCACCAATGAGACCATGTCACTCCCTTTGACATTTAAGGTGGGTAGATTTATCGTGTGCAGTCTGGCTATCTTTCTTTCGCTCGCGTGCACTTGGTCGCCTTCCTCTTCCCTCTCTCTTCTTCTCCCCCCCCTTCTCTCTCTTTCACTCTTTCGTTCTGTCTCTCTCTCGCTCTCTCTCTTTTTTTGATCTGCTAGAGGTTATCCATCATCTTTAATCATGCAAGGGGCCTGAGATTGCTCTATCACAGCGTCCCATTGGTCAGTGGGGGAGACGGAGCGAGTGAAGGAGAAAGAGAGAAAAGGGGGGGAGCAGATCTTGCGTAGAGGGAAGACAAGTGATTCTTGGGACAAATGCAGTAAAATGATCATTAAGGGATGTGATTTGAAGACCAAGGTTCTTCTGGCTGGCTGATACTCATTTGAAGCAGTGATGTGTTGAAGGCGCACACACATGGCTTGAAAATGGGTGGGGGGGAAGGGGGGGCCAATTTTCACCCACAGACATACATATTGCCCCTCCCAACCTTTTTGTCCTAATGTGCTTGCTGTAGTGTAATAGGCCTTGCAGTGACAACTGGCATTGTCCTCAATGCCACATATGCATTGCAGAGATTTTTTGTGCTTCCCTGTAAAAACAGTTCTTCATTTAGTTCAAAATCTGCCCTATTATTCATATTTTGGTAGCCCACTGTGGACACAATTTCAGTAGAGAAATAAATGAGACTGAAATCTGATATACCCAGCATGTTTTTTGATGGCAAGGCAAGTCTGTTTTGGTAGACACTCATTATTTGAATAATTTGTTTGATGCAAAAACTGTGACTATGAAGAATGTGCTTTGCTGTGGTACTATGACCATTAGACAAGCAGAACATGAGAAGTAATAATGCATTTGTGTTGAATTAATGTATTGTGTTTTGAACTATGATATGGATCTTAAATGACTGATCAGACTACTCATCCAACCACATTCATTACTGGGCCAAAAAGGCCTTTAGGAAATGCACATTTTCATATTTTTAAACATTTAAAACCATAGATACTGTTTGGATGGGATGGGGATGATGATTTAAATCTTTCATGTTTCATGTGATCAGAGATTAGTAAATGAAATGCTGTATTTTTATTATTATTGTTGTTGTTTTTATTCTTATAGTTATTATTGTAATTATTAATAATGATCGTATTGCTGCTATAGCTGTGTAAAAGCAAGAATTCCAGGACAAAGAATGGACAAAAAGATCACTGGTTGTATTGTAGTTTAACTAGAAACTAATAAAACTAACATAGTAAATAAGTTAAATACATTTTACAGGATGGTTGTGGTGGTGGAGCATATGGTCAAACCTGTCCTACCCCCTACCCTTCATATATGTATTTTTTTAAGTGTGTGTGTGGAGTTGTGGGGGGGGTGGGGGGGTGGGGTGGTTTAGGGGTTGAGAGGAGGCCTGCATCTCTGCATTAGTGAGCAGCTGGGAGATGTAATGTGAACTGCACAGGTGGAGGGGAGAGGGGAAGAGAGACGGCTTCACAGGGCCGATGACCAGCGGGCCACTAATGAAAACAGTGTGTGGTACCACCGCACACACACACACACACACACACACCCCAACATCACCCACTTCCTTCAACACCATCCTCCACACACCCTTTCTATGCCTTCAGAAAGATACAGAAGAAGCCTTTGACTGCACCTCCCCATCGCTTTCTCTCTCCCTCCCTCTCTCTTTCTCTCTCCCTCTTTCTGTCTGTCTCTCTCTTTCTCTCTCGCTCTCTCTCTCAGTCTGTCTATCTGTCTCTCTCACTGTCTGTCCCTGCTAGTCCTCACCTTCCCTATCCAAACATGTGGAAATATGGAAATTTTAAACACCTTAACTGCAGGGGCTTAAGTGTAATCAAGCAGTCAGATGGAGGGGAAATAGTTTATTCTTAACTACCCTTTTCTGGAAAACAGGCAGACTTTCCTTTGACTATATATATTTATATATATTACTATGTGGTTTTTGTCAGGGGGGATTCTGCCATTTGTACATACACCGCCTCACACCACCTGACACACACACACATACACACACACACACACACATACACACACGCACACACAGCAGGACAGGATTTAAATATATATTCCATTTTTTGAGCATGCATATTACAGGTCTCACTGTATGAGGTTGTGGTTTTACTGCAAGTGCGTGAAAAAGCATAATCAACACCAGTGCATTTTCTCCGTTTCATGTCGGTGTAGGTGTGTGAGCCTTCCTGTTGTATGTTGTAGTCCCTTTGTGTGGCAGATGTATGAAGCCCCACTGATAAGGCTCTGTCTCTCTGTGCGGGATGAGGCTTTCAGCGGCATCATAAAGGCTGTGATGCTCCGTGCCCCACTGTGCATGTGTAAACCTTATCCACCAGCATAAATGCTTCTGGAGGAGGATCATTTGCATGTCTATCACTGGTTTTATGACACAGCCGTGCCATGTGTTGACTGGCCGTCGTTGGCCAGTAGGTGGCACTGTTTCCACAAATATATTAGGCTACCTGCAGATCTGTCAAGGAGGGGAAATTTGCAAGGATGAGACTGGGGAATGAACCATTGTTGGGTTGGCTATTTTGAGCCGTGGAAAAGGATAAACAACACATTCTTTGCATTCATATACGGAGTATGCAAAAAAATTGTCAAGGATGACGCTCTGTTTTGAACTATTTGCATTGTCATAAAGTACTTTTACAGCCGAGTGCCATAAATATTTATTAGCAGGAAACACTAAACTCAAGCCTTCACTTTTCTATTACACACCACAGTATAACATAAAAAATGTTCTTTCCCCATCTCTAACATTAGTGAAATAATTCTCCATCTTTCAGCAAATCTGCTTATTGTATTACATGATTTTATACAATATTAATATTAAGATGCAAAGCAAAAAAAGAATTAAAAATTCCAAGAAAAAAAGAAGCCCTGGACTTATCATAGAGATGAGGGATGCTGATTAAAAATCACTCTGCCTGTTCATTCTGTGTTCCTCATCAAATCCATTTCTAATTTCTATGGATTTCATGGCAGACCGTACCAAGGCCTGACCCTTAACTTTGACATATAATGTTCTTAATATCCAGATTAAATTTTCTTTAATCTGTCCTGGAACATGTGAAATTATTTCTGCAATCAAGCACAGAGATTTCCTTTCGCTGGCCACTCCAGAAAGCCTGTTTGTCAGGATCAGAACTCAGAATCTCTCAGAGTACCAGCTAAAACCAGACACACGGACAGATTTCACCATCAACAAGCAATTAAGACAGTGTTATCAACAGAGGTGGCAACATGTGACCAAAAGCAGTTAATGAGAATGACATCCAGCACAGCCAGTGTTGCTGTACATTAATCTACACCATGCTGAGCCACAAACTCATGCCTCGCATAGAAATAAAGAGGAGTTTATATCTTTCCCCTCTCAAAATGAGAGATCATTTTATTTTCTTACCAAACAGTTGCTGCATGGTGTTTATTTAACCAAAAACAGCCATGAATTTGCACGTAATATTACACAAATTCCCAACGTTTTCCCCCCGAAGGTATATATATGCTTTTGAAGTGAAGTAGAGCTGAGTGCGGTGCAGGTGTATGGGCAGAAAGATAGCCTGCACATCTCTCTGTGTTTCGCACTGTCTCGCTTTGTCTTTCTTTGTCTTTGCAGACAGACAGTGTGCTTAGAGTGCTTGGTGGCAATGGGCAGCTGCCTGGGTGACATGAGAGAGCAAGTATGGTTTGATTCACTGCAGAGGTGTACTGTGGCGCTTCCCAGTCCTATTTTAACATGATATTTATTTTTTTTACATGCGATTTTCCCATATATATTCCATATTTATAAATGTTTAATGTATGGTGGCCACTGACTTGAATGACAGTGGATATCATTTTGCGTTAAGCTTCATTCAAGACCAGATAAAGTGTAGTTTTTTTAAAGGATCTTTTGCAGTATGAAACCCATGGTGTGGCTGTACCCTCTTTTAAGAGTAGATTGGTGGTGAGGACTAGACTGGACCGTGATGCTGGAAATTGCAAATTGAAACTGAAGATCGCCTGTACCATAGACTTTATCTTAAAGCAGTAAACCAAGTAGCTGTGACTACAACTGCAGGTATTGATTTTGCAATTTCAGCAAATTAAGAACAAGACAGGAAAGCTATTAGGCCCTTCAGTGATTGCCACTGGTACTTTTTGGGGATGTTGAAGTTGACATTTAAATTAGACCCGGGGCCACGCCAGGGGTGAGCCACTGTTTCTAATTATGCAGGTGACCGAGGCAGAGCCATACATATGAATGCAGACGGGCCGCTCGTCTCCGCATATAGCCCCCGTAATGCATCATACGCCCTGAATATATATTGCTGATATGTAATGATATTATCCTAGCCTCTAAATTACACATGAGGGCCCAGGCCTTTAGAATACAGTAATAAAAGGGCCTATATGAGGGCAGCTGCAAAGAGCCAGGATGGGGAAATATTAAGAAAAATGGTTAAATAAAGAAAAGTATAAGGGTGAAAGGTTTGCATGATTGAGTTACGGTTTTAAATGTGAAGTTAATATGGGGGCTGTTTAGGGATTGTGTAGGCTGGCGAACTGTCACATTCTCCTCTGCCATTACCTCTTAGATATATGACACCTCTGAGATCCATGCCTGATCGAAGTGAATAAACGAATCCCTGAAATTAGCCAGATCCATATCAGTAAAATGTAATAAGAAGTGTCCATATGTTTTGTTTGCATTTATCATCGAAAAGAATCTGCATTGGGATTGTGTGACAGGGTTTGAATGATGACATGCTTTACAATTAGGATTATTATTTTTAATAATCGTGGGCTTGTTTATTCAGAAAAGATGAAAGAGAAATGTGCTCCAAGCATGGCTGCAAAATTTGTTTTCAATTAAATTCAACATTATGAGAAGACAAATACAAATGTTGTGCAAGGGCATATATTTGTGTAAAATGCAACAATACGCCATTGCCATTGTTTTTTGTGTGTGGTTGTAATGAATGTAGAAATGCTTGTGGCACTGGAAAAAAAACCCCACCAAAGTGATGTGAATAAATTAATAAAGTAATAAAAACGAACATGGCCAAAGGTGCGAAGAGCCTTAGTGCTCCTTTGAGGGGCATTAGTAGGGATGATTGGCAAAAGTGCAAATTAAATTTTATTCAACATGTCGTGAAGGTGTCAGTCTGCAGTGACTAGTTATCTTTGAGTGGGCGAAAAATGGCTCCGAACATGTGTGTGCGAGAACTGCGCAGCTAATTCGTTGATTGCCCTTTGGAAATTACGGCTGCTAATTGTTAGGTAATTAACACTGGTCTATAATTACACAGCCCCCAGGGGGGCGATTAATTTTTCAACATGTCATATTAGCAGAGAGTGGGCTGGGGAAGCTTGTCTTTGGCACAGGATGGCGAGACAGATGGTGCATTGTCAACAGAGGAGACGTTTTGTTTGCCTGTAGTTGTGGCAGAGAAGACAGTGCCTGGGGAGCAGTCTTCCTTTTTCTGCCTCATTAATTAAATGCTAATTGACTGTAATTATTTACATCGCTCTCCAAATGGAGACATCAAGTGTCTGCGACACAAGTGTCTCAGCAGCCTTCAAGCCAAGTATGAAAAAAGACTAATCTATTTTTAAAAACCATAATAATTGTGGTTTTCTAAAATATTTTGTAGATTAAGATTTAGACAAGAGTTCTGTAGAGCGCTGTTTACTGACATAAGAGCATTTCCAACTTTTTTGTGTTTTTTTTTTTTTTCATTTTGGGCCTTGGGCCATTTCTATTGATATCTGTCTCTGTACTCCCAGGCTCTCCCCCCTCTTGTTCCATGTCCTAATGTCTTTCACTGAAATGCCTAACGCACAAAAGCCTGCAAAACAGCCTTAAATGGCAACAAATAAAACTTGTAATTGAGGCACATATTTTTATATGTATGTTTTTTACTGTATACATTTTGTTTATGGCAGGCTGAGTACAACTAATATGTAAACATGGATTTGACTGCGTTCACATTTCCATCATAAGAAGATGAAAGAATCTTTAAGTTATTGTGTGTGTATGTGTGTGAGAGAGAGAGCTAACAGACTCTGTTGCAGTGACACCTCAGTCTGACATTGATCAGATAGTGGGTGAACTCAAAGTGGCAGCAACCCCAACATTAACACTTCCAGCTAATCGCCGTGACATGAGTTTTAACCTGACCCAGAAACGTTCCTGGGCTCTGGTGCTGATTGACAAACCCCGGCATCTTTTCCAGGTCACGTGAGGCAGAGGAAGTGTATGTCTGATGTGGGTGAATTAGTCTTTGCCAAGTGTCATTAGTGTCTCTGCTGTTGGTCATCATATCACACTGAGTTAGGGAAGAGTTTATATAAGAGTCCTGTGTGCACATTGGTGGGCAAACATTGATTTAGATGCATCTCGCAGTGTAGCTATATCTGTAGTGATTTTTAAAAATAAAAATATATACAGTGATAATAGTCCCCAGGTTGACTACAAGGATAATTCGTGTTAGCTGGAAATTATTTTTTACATGTCTAATTAATGCCACCAATTTTCAAGATGTAACACATACTACACCTACTACACTAAATAATCGTTTTAATTTTTTTTGAATGAGTTGTTATTCATTGATGCATGTTAGCTTGCTTGCTAACATGCTGGGTAGCACCTGACATTGACAATGCTAAAATTTACTTCACTTGAGAGGTTACTGTGGATATATATTTATTTGCAGTGCCTCATCGTACAAAATAATTGAAAAATCCAAAGCTTGCATTAACATGTTATGAAAAGAGAACTAAAGAGCTTTTTTTGTTGGTAGTTTTTATTGTTGTTGTTGTTACATGTACATTTTCATCAGTGTAATCCCTAATGTCCTGTTCTTTTTTCCCAGTCTTTCTTTTGCTCACTCTCTCTCTGTCTCTGTTTTCCCCCTCAATAACATGGCGAGATAAGGAGATCCTACATATTCAGGACCTCTGAAGGTGCGGGCAGAAGCTCTTTCTTTTTTCCCCCCTCTAGTCAATTGTGGAATTAATTTCAGCTGGCAGCATCATGCTGTGGCCATTTTGTGTGGAGAGACATGTTGTTATCTTGATTTGGCCATAACAGCTACGAAATGATCACTCAGCATGCAGGCAAGCTGGATGGCTTTTTTTAAAGACAAAATACACACACACACACACACATACACACACACACACACACACGCACGCACACACGCACACACGCACACACGGGGCGAGGAGGAAGGGGGACTGCAGGTCATTTTAGCATTCAGATAATAAAGAAGGAGAAAGACAGAAAGAAAGGGGGAAGGCAAGGCAAGACAAAGAAAAATGAAAAGTATGCAAAATTGCAGCTGTCATCAAACAAAGTGTCCGCAGGGGAATGGAAAGCAGGACTCAGGGAGACTC
Organism: Setipinna tenuifilis; assembly: GCA_030347295.1. Taxonomy (NCBI): domain Eukaryota; kingdom Metazoa; phylum Chordata; class Actinopteri; order Clupeiformes; family Engraulidae; genus Setipinna; species Setipinna tenuifilis. The sequence continues at coordinate 7,817,175 of CM059285.1, forward strand.
TTTTGCTTTCCCTTTCTGATGACATGAAAGTGCGGATCCATAGTGCTGCTCAAAGCACACATTTGTAGCCCCCAAACTGTGACAGCGCTGGGTTGGTGGGCAGGTAAGATGGCCTGTTGTTATGGTCACTGGTGTCATAAAAATAACATTTACAGACGTTTTGAGCACAGTCACTGTGAAATGCAAATATCCTTTTTTGTGTATTTTCTGTGGTTATTGGTAAAAAGCAGGAAACCTTTCAGTAACTCACCGCTGTTCTTAAGAGCTTTGCACTGGTGACTGTAGTCTTCTGTGTGAGCAACCCACTGGTTCATTAAATTAAAGTTGGTAAGAAACAGATAGCAAGTATGCAGATGGGGCGTTTTGTGTATTTCATAAGCCTGGTACATCCGCCTACTTTTTTTCCCCCTTATCACACAATTTGCATAGAGAAAAGATGATATTTCTCCCAGAAAGTCATGGCGGACTCCAGTAATTAAAAAACACAGAGATTTCAAATGTCAATGTGCCTTGATGTCAGAAAGATTGCCAAAGGGGGGGTCTCAATAATCAGCAATTACATTTTTAATCTGAGACAGACAGAGGGAGGAGGAACGGAAATAATAGATGTCGCAAGAAGCGCTTTGTGTGTTTATGAAGCTTCCACGGAACCGGACAGTGGTTCTAGGAAGATTAGAACACTTGCATGTATTGAGAGGCGCTGGTGCAGGTCAGTGTGACTGTTGTACTCTCAGGATTATGACCAGCACTGACAGTAGCCACAGATCTGTGAACTAAGGCAGCATAAAACTAATGACCCTGCACTCTTTGAAGCACTCGTCATGCCATGTGGTGCAAGATGTCAAGTAAAAACAGCAAAATTAGTCAATACATTAATAATAATAATAATAATAATAATAATAATAATAATAATAATGGTTAAGCATTGCAGCATGTAATGCCTAAAAAGTTCAGGTCTTGTGAAAATGTTGTTATTGTGATTTTTATTGGAAACCCCACGCTTAACTATGAGGAGGGTTTGTGAGTAAGTAGCCTTCCCGCCGGTGAATAAGATGGATGGACAGTGTGACTCTTCCAACCCCACCCCTCCATCCTTTTGCCCACCTCCCCCCTTTGCATGTCTTGTTGTTAAAGCCGCACTCTTTACACGTGTCAGTTGCTCTCTTCCCTCCTCCACAACAGTTTGTTCATCCAAATCTGGCCGTAATATATCATTATCACAACTTTGGGAGGAAATCCATAGGATCAATAGGCTTGCCCGGTCCCTGGGCTGTGGATCGCTTACGCGCTGAGTGGCTTGCTGCACCACAAGTCAAGTCCATTGAGCCACAGGCGACCGCAGACTACAGCAGCCATGCTGCTCAGCCCTGTCTGGGTCTGCATTCTAGCATTCTGGGGAAACCAGCCAGGGAAATGGCCAGAGGTGGTACGGTCGATTCCTTAGACACAATTCTCCGAAGCTGTCCAGAAAAGGGATTGGGGGTGGGGGGTGGGGGGGTCACCGATTAGCACTTCCTGTTCAAATACCAGCTATGCTCACAATTAATTTGGGCCCACTTGACTTTTTGTTTGTGGACAAACAGTAACAAAACAAGGCACAACAGTAACAATAATGGAACATTTCGGTTTTTTTTTGCTCCTCACTCTATTAGGCACCGACCAGAAGCACAGAGACCTGCCAATACAGCAACACAGAATGAGTCTGTGACTGCACAGGCCAGACAGGACAGGAAAGCTACACTCAGGGTATGCGAAAGAAAGTGCACCTCCCCCAGCTATTATGACTCCCCCCGCCCCTCCCTTCCCCCATCCCTCATGCACTGGTCAAGCTTTGGTGGGGATTGATCAGTCAAGCTTTTTTTGTCTTCATTAATGTGAGCTCTGGTCAGCGATGGCCAAGTGGAGAGTTGTTCAGGGGGGTAAGGGGGGATGTGTGTGTGTATGTGTGTGTCTGTGTGTGTGTGTGTGTACGTGTGAGGTGGGGGGGGGGGGAGTGGACTTCGAAAGTAATTACCATCCGATAAACAGGTCAGAAGTGGGTATGGACACAGCTGCTGCTGTTGCCTCCGTCTACTACGCTGCTGCTTCTGCTGCCGCCGCCAGTGCTCTGGCCGTGGCCGCTCGCGGTGGCAGGCAGGCAGGCACTCGAGGCGAGGGCGCTAAGCTCCTGAGTATTGATTGGCCAGCCTGTGACATCTCCTAAGCCATGTCACCCGAGTGAAAGAAGACTCCAAATTGACCAATAATAAAGTGTTGGGGAAGTTGTAGCCGCCACCTCCAGGGACTTGTTCATGCAGTGGAGAGGATGCCCCTCCTCTCGGACCATCAATCCTCCCTGAAGGCTCAATATAGCGCTAAATTAGCCAAAGGGACAGTGGAAGGACCACTGGACATCTGTTACAGACCCTTGACTTACCCCTCCTCTCCCTACCCCTATCCCCCAAACCGCCTCTACCCCCCCCTTGCCAATTCTGCAGCCCCCCCTCCTTCTCCTATACCCCCATTTAAATAGTGCAGTAAAACAGTTAAAAAGCCTCCAGCAAGATAATGCCAGGATTTACAGTTGAAAAGAAAGAAGATGTGGGATATCCCGTTAAGCCTTAAGTAGCAACGGATCTATATGAAAAGTGAAATTTGCATAAAGAGGTACCCCACACACCCCTCCTGATACACACTCACACACAGACAGACAGACAGACAGACAGACACACATACACACACAGATGGACACAGATTGGAGAGCTGGCTTTAATGTTATTAACTGGGCTCATCTTTCTGAAGGTGACAGTTATGTCGCTGTGTAGAGAGAAAGGAGCTAAATTAAACTCCAGGCCACAGCTGACTGAGGCAGTGGTGTTTAATGGCAGGCCCCAGGAGACAAACCTTTCATAACAAGCACCCCCCCCTCCCCAAAAAAAAAAGAAAATTGTAACCCGTGTACATGAGCAAAATGTGAAATATTTACAGAGTAAAATCATTCAGCAGTCACTTGTGGGTGTGCTTTTTTCCCCCCTCCTCCTTTTTTTCTTTTCTTTAACAGAGCATAGCATGCCTTATCAGAATACTATGAATTTATAAGGCTCCCGGTCCCCGCTCCATGACAGAAAAGTGCCAGTAATTGTTAGCTCTTTTGTGTTTGTTCTGGTAGTTTTTCTCGTCCCCCCCGTTCCTTGCCGTTCATGGGCCACTGATCCCCCAATCGCCTTAGCCGACTTTATATCAAAGAGCAACAAGCATGGAAGTTGTTGGTGTAGTCAGGGCACAGCCTGCTGCGATGAATATTTAATCCGAGGAGACGGGCGCTGGACTCTGGGCTTTTGTCTCTCATTGGATTATGCCTCTGAGACGGGCGACAAAAGATTAATGGAACTGCAAATGGGAGAGGGCTGTTCATCTCTCAGGTTGAATCTTGGAGATAAATGGAAGGAAACAAAAATGTACCATACATGTATCTGTTTCAAAACATTACTTCTGCAGCAGAATGACCATAGGATGTGGCCCCCCTACACACACACACACACACACACACCGATCAATGTAGTTTAACTCAGAGCCCAGCATGTTGTATTATATAATTTTTATCTTTCAGATCTCATCCACGTTGCTTATGTGTCCTGAGAGGAGTTTGCGTTTTATTTTTCAACAGAGCAGAAAGAACCGTTTATTTAGACTCTGCCTATTTAATTAGAAATCAGTGAAATAGCATCTTGGGTTGGAAGAGATGATAGTGCAGTTTTTGCTCATTGATTTTGCATTATTGCTAAAGACATAGCATGGTTCCATTCAGCATCAGGGGTCTATTGGGAGCACCATGCAGGGGAGTGCTGATGTATTGAAATGACCCCCCCCCACACACACACACACACACACCACCGCACACCACACCCCCCTCAAAAATCAATTGTTTTGTCTTGCATAAAATGTAAGGCGTAGATTTGCTGAGGCCCTTTTGGTTTCCAATTGATGGAATTGCTCACCTTAGACTTTATGCCAATCATTTCTCAGATGACAGAAGTCATTCATTTTATTTGGGAGTTAAAGGTTTTTTTTGTCAGTATTTAAGCAATGTTTAATTTACATACAGTATGTGTATCACAGTAAAAGTCATACAGGTGTTCATGCTAAACATTCATTTTAGTGTAGTCAGTGGTTTTGTTTATTTAGCTCTGTATATTCCCTGTTTCCTTTTATAGTCAGCAGTGTGATGTTGCTAAGGCCTAAAATCTGTCGACAAGCTGCAT
>CM059285.1:7826415-7901415 GCA_030347295.1 Setipinna tenuifilis
TACCAACCTGCCAGAGTGAATCACAGGGATGATGTCTTATCTTAAATGATTTGACCATCTGTTTGCTTGCATGTTTGGAATGCACTTACTTTGTAAACCAACAGGAAGGTACGGTACTTTTAAGTAGCTGTTCTTTTGAATGAGATTAAAAATGGAAAATCACTACCAGTAGAATGAAAAATGAAACTCTATCTCAGAGTAAGGACCTGTGATGCTCTAAAAATGTCTGCAGAACGGGTCACATATATGTACATAATTTTAAAGTCACCTTTAATATTAGTTTTGCATTACATTTTAGAAACTTATACACTTTTCAGTGAATTAGAGTATGTGTAACCAGGTACCTCACTTTAAAGGTATAACCTTAATGGGAAGAATAGGGATTTAGCCCCCTTTGTCACTGAAAGGATTGGCAGCCTTGTAATAGTGTATAAGAAATCCCCCACACAAAGACCCATATGAAATAAATTCATGTCTGCATTTAATCAAGAGATCAGAATGTCCTTGTTTTTTTTTTGTTTGTCTGTTCCAAGTGGATTCCTCCAATCGAGAGATGCAAGTCACAGACACTCACGTAAATGCATTGTGCGTCCTCGTCATGCCTAATTCCATATTTACTCTTGATTGACCCGAGACCTGAGTAATAGCATTGAGTGCTGGTGCTGTTGTTTGTGATTACTTATCCCAAGTCATCATATCAGACCTTAATCTTCCCCATTTAATTGAAAAAGATAGATAAAGAACCCTTTTGTTCAGAATATATGTATGTTTTTCCCCAGTGGGAGTCTGACGTCTGAAAATGGTTAGTGATTGTACGGGTGAAGAAGTGATCAGAGACTATGGATATATTGTGTGTGCTTGTAAAAGTGAAGATATTCTCTTACCCCTCTCTGATGGAAATAACGTCAGTTCACTATTTTGTTCAGTTCAAGTTGTTCCTCATGGCCCTGAAGATTTATGGTAGATTATGCAATGGGGGTGGGGGGTGTGTGTGTGCAGGTAATCGGATAACAATAAGGACAAGGGAAGCAATTCAAACAAACTGTAGGCAAAACCTGTGGGCTTCTATAACGCACTGTTGAAAGACCTTGATTGTTTGGGCCCTCGTCATTCATTCGATGGGTTGTTTTTGCTTGTAGTCACTGAAAAGAAGACAATGAAATGGTACAAAACATTCCAGGCTTTCATTTGTTATAACACTTTAAATGAGAGCACACACTACTGCTGGCATGGCCTCGCATAAATGAATCATAAAAGGAGGCCTTTTGAGAGAGACCTTGATTATTTCTGAGGGCACGTGGAAAGGGGTATGTGTGTGTATATTTGTGTGTGTGTGTGTGTGTGTGTGTGTGTGTGTGTGTGTGTGTGTGTGTGTGTGCATGAACACATACATGCCTGGGCGTTTTGTGTGTGTGTGTGTGTGTGTGTGTGTGTGTGTTTTTCAACCCCTCTTTTTCCAGGGAGCAGAAACTTCGACATCTCTGGAGTAATTTTCATTCACATCTAAACACACTGCAGCTCAAGTAAACAAGCTGCGGTCTGAATGTGAGAGACACTTGATAGTCATAAAGGATTTTTTTCACTTGAATGACAGAAGATCAAAGACGCTCTGCATTTCTGAGGTAGAGCATAGCCCCGAGCTGTGAAGAATAAATTTAGAACAAATTTTCTTGCTCTTACAAGGTATTACTTTAATTTCTCCACTCACTGCAGTGGGGGGAGGAGGAGGAGACCTAAGGGCGTTCACTAGATGTCCAACACATCTTCTGTTCAACCTTGTTTTCTATCAGAAATATGTAACACGCCACCTGGTCCTTATGTCTTTTAAATCAGTTGTGTTTTGAAATGAAAAGCAATTTTCTTTGGTTTATAATCCTGGGAAATAGTCTACCATCATTTTTAATCTTTAGATGCATTTTAAGCTGTAGTGTCTTAACTCTTTGACAAGGTCATATATCTTAGGAAATAAAGCTTAAGCTTTGTTTTATATGAAAGAATTACACGATTAATACTGAAGAATTAATCACGTACGATTCAGATCAACCAGATTGGGTTTGTGGTAAGGATTATTTCAGTTAGTTTCTGGCCTACTTTTTTCGCCATTGGCATAAATTGACATTGCATCGCTAAAGTGCTGTTACGAAGAAACATTAACTCTTTCTTTCTCACACCACGTCATTATAGCTCTTCCAAATCTCAGAATGTTGGTTTATGGCAGAAAATAAATACTAAGACTACCAATTTACTTATTTAGTACTATTATTAAGAGTCATGCACTTCTCCAAAAGACCTGGGTTAAGATGCTGGTGCAGGTCTGTATCATTGAGCGCTGTTGCAGGTCAAGTAATGGCAGAGAAGGGTGTTCAGTTGAGATCATCAGGTCTGCGAAACACTATGATATTTTTTAAAGACTAGGGCAGAGTCTGTTGATGCAGCCGTGATGTGTGAAAGAGGGAAGTGGCTACGGTGCCTAGAGTGACAGTGGGAGAGTGAAAGACACACAGACAGACATTCCTTGCATTTCTAGATAGATATACACACAAAGTAATGAGGCCAATCTCCATTACATAGAGAGGGGACTATAACTGACTATAAATGAGCATTTAAAACAGCTGAGACACAAGGCCATCCCCTGGCATTGTAAGCTAAATTGAACTGACAGTGACACTATACTATTAACATTGTTCTGATACCTGATTTAACATTTGCCAGTTTGCCATATAATGTCCTCTCTCTTCTCTTCTCTTCTCTTCTCTTCTCTTCTCTTCTCTTCTCTTCTGTCATCTCTCACTTTCTCGTTCTCGTTCTCTCTCTCACTCTCACTCTCTCTCTCTCTCTCTCTCTCTCTCTCTCTCTCTCTCTCTCTCTGTCTCTCTCTCTCTGTCTAATTCCCAGTGAAGGATGTACAGTATGTTTGTACAAAGCCTGTGTTAACCTCAAAGCTGAAGTCAACCAAGGGTCTGAGGTTACGCATCTCATTACTGCAGGTAAGAGTGAATACTATGGAGAGAGACCAAAGAAACATACTGCCACTTTTGCTACAGTTTTTGAAAAAATATTCCGACTAGGTAATCATTTCACACCTTGCTTTTCCATATTTATGATTGTCCAGAAGGGTACTTTTTATTTATGCGGCACTTTTCCCATAAAGTGGACAGCAGCATCTTTTTTAAAAAAAAGGCTCTGCCATGTTTGTCAAAACAAACCGTGATTTATAATTTATATGATTTATGATGCATCCCAGAACTAAGCGATCGGAAGTCTCCATCGAGAAGTTTAGGGTCTCCCACTTGTAAAGTCAAATCGGACTCCTGTGTTCTCCTGTGTGAACCTCTTCTAGCAGATGCACCCACAGAAGTCTAATGACTTTGAATAATATCTACAAAATTCATTCTCAGGGAAGGCTGCAGCCTCATTACAATATTGCATTGCAAAGTCGTAAATCAAGTGGCAGGGACCTCGTTCCCTGCCTTCTCCAGTGTCCAGTTCCACAGGTCCGACCACTTAGAGCCAGTTTATTGATGAAACATTTATCTCTTGAGTTTCATCCTTAATCATGCATGCATCCTTCCAGTTCATGCCAAATGCTGCATGCTATGGGCAGCCTGTCCTACAAAATATTTAACTAATCGAGCTCTTTAAAAAGACATCGTCACATCTTGGACATAGATGTAGGGACAAGTTAGAAGTGTTTGAACTGTCATACATTGTTTACTACTGTTGTTGTAATTAACATTTTGGATTCCCAAGGAAGAACAAGATAAACACCCTTGAAAGAAATGCACATAATTGATCAAACCTGTAATTTATGACCAAAGCAAAGAAGGTCAGCTAATCATTTATTCTTAAGGAAGGACACAAGCTAGTTCTTCACAGGCATGGTTTAATTGGAAGGTAAATAAATGATTAAAATTGGGAAATAGGACAGCTTTTAAAAGTTACATTTAAGTTTGGAACAAATGTCTGTGCATAGTAAATCCTTTCTAGAAAGCATTTGAGCATTTCAAATCATGGGCTTGGTGTAGTTAGTGCCTTGTTCTGTTGGCTGATGGACAGGAACACTGCACATCTAAATATACACACTACCTGTACACACACATCACATTCACTCTCACATACACATACCCCCCCCCCCCCCCCCACACACACACACAGTACACACACACATACAGTACAGACACACATGCACATCTCTCGGACACAGACAAAGACAGACACAAAGACAAAGACACACACACCCAAAGACACACACACACATACACACACACACACATGCTATGTGCTTTAGCTCATTCCTGCCATGTCTATTTTATTGTTCATCTGAGCTCTTAGGGCTTTTAAGCACATGATGGACGTCAGCTGTTTAGCTGCACCTGAGCTGTTCAGCTGTCCTTTGTGAAGCTGTTGGATCAGTCGGTTCTGTGCTGCTGCTGGGTTCTATAGTACTCCAACACTATGAGCCAGATGACCTGCAATAAAGTCTATGTATATATAAGTGTATAATACAGTTGTATGTTTTTAGTGTCTGTTTAAGTGGTCTATAGTCACACAGTGTATGTAATGTTTTTTGATACTGATGTTATGAAAGATACCAGTTCTAGAGTTTTAATGGCATCCATTTGTCCGATAATGGAGGTACAGAATTTTAACGACTGTTTTTATGGTGGGGGTGTTCAAAATGCCTCTTTCGTGTGTATTATTTTGCATAAAGGCATCCACGGATATCCCATTTCAGCCTGTCAGAGTGAATATTGTATGTCCAAATATTTGATCTTTACCATTTATACACTATATATAAATGGACATTTCATTTTGAAACATTAGCCATTTTCACTTACACTGAATGTTACCCGGTCGTGGATGGGGACTGAAATTGACTTGGGTCCCCTCAGATCACGGACATTACACAATGCAAATGTGCGAATGAGAAACTTAGCTTTTTGGAATAATTGGTTTAGGTTTAAAATGCATTGGGTTCAGGAGAATAATTTTTTTTCCCAGCCTTGTGTGTCCTATCTCATTTGGTGTTAAAACAGACAGCCGGCTGACATTTGTAGACACCATTAAGACACTGACAATTATTTTGCAAATTATGTCCAAATATTTGCATTAAAGTGTGCAGTGTGGGCCGCGGAGTGGGTGTGGAGGTGAGGTGTGAAATTTTTCAAAGTGGCCATATTTCAGCTTTGAAAAAAAATTTACTGCAAAAAGTAAATTACACCCTCAGCTCTGCTGGCATTTAGGCTTCTGACAAATGAGTTTCTCTAAATGACTGGACCCCATTTGGTTTCATTTCTACTGGTGTGCACACATTTTTTTTGGCATGCTTATGAATGTGAGTGTGTGGGTGTTTGTGGAGGTTTGTGTGCTCCTGATGTTGTTAGTGAACTAACTTTGTTGGCTGTGTGTGTGTGTGTGTGTGTGCGTGTGTATGTGTGTGTGTGTTTGCTGGGGTGCTGCTAATGTGTTCAGAACACTTCCTTCCCTCTCATTGTTTTCTGAAGTGATTTTGTTGATGGCGTGGAATTAAAAGGATTATTGCTCCTTCTGTAGCAAATGAATTTTATAGATGTTAAAAGGATGCATGCTCAAAGATGCACATAAGTACACACATACACACACATACACACAGACACAGACACAGACACACACACACACACACACACACACACACACACACAAACACAAACTATGGAAACAGCACACTAGAAAACAGTTTATTGTCTGTATTGTGCTGGATGGTTTTAGAAACTAATTCTCTAAACTGTGTCCAACCTCAGCTCTAAGCAACATCTTAGGACATGTGGCATTCTCACCAACAATTTTCCCAAAATGGTGTTTGTGATTGGCTTGTTATTGGTTAAACAGCAGTCCCAAACTTGGGTGTTCTCACAAGAAGTGTGTGTGTGTGTGTGTGTGTGTGTGTGTGTGTGTGTGTGTGTGTGTGTGTGTGTGTGTGTGTGTGTAAATTCATCCTCATCTAAGTAGGCCAATTGCTGTGAATCTCAGCATCTGTCAATCAGGGAGCTCTAATGACTTAACCTGCTGATGAAAGATGCCAGCTGAGGTTGCCTGCCGAAGAGGTATCATTTCATTCCCGTATTGACCTTTAATGCAACACCAGCCCATGGCTAGCCACTGCTATGGATTTCTATGCACAATACAACACAGGTTTCTGCACACAATACAGTGTAATTATGTCTGCACGATTTTGTGCACTGGCTCCAATGCAGCAGTAATGCGGCACTCTTGGCGCCAAAGACAGCAACTCGTTATGGACTAGTTCCTTTACATGTATGCAATGCAGGGTCAAAAAGGGGTCAGTTACTGTATGAAGCCCAGTACCTGCCTGGCCAATATAGGGCCAGTTATGGGGGCCAGTATGAGGGCCGGATCAGTGCTAACATAGGGCTGGTTTGGGGCATGTATAGTATAGGGCCAGATCAGGGCTAATTATATTTTGTATTCAGGAATTACTTATCTCAAGGTTTTTGCTTTTGTGAAATGCCATGATATTTGTATGATGCAAATGATTGCTTCTAGAACTAACTTACATTTTTTTATATTGCTCATGTTTTGTGAATGCTCATGTTTTGTCACATCCATAATGTGACATATACACACAATTTATAATATGGTCCTGAGAACAGCTCAGATGCTGCACAGAATCCTCAAACTCCCAGCCCTCTGGTAGAGCATCAAGGTCAAGAGAAAAACCTGTTTTATGTATTTAAAGTAGACCTTAGCAACAATGACAAATACATCAAATACAACAAATACATTTTACACAGTATCTGAAGCTACACAAAAACTGCGGAACTACAAATTACAGACTAGTGGAGGACAAAACAGTTTGTTTTTGAATGACATTAGTGTTGAGGAATAGTTTTTTACATTTCTATCAATGAGATTTTGCACACCTCTTAAAAGACAGGTGCATTGGAGGTGACCCACAGTCTACAAAGTGAAGCAACCTTGAAACCCAAAACCTAAAAAAAAGGTCCATGAACAACAAATGTTGTGATTGATTAAATCTTGCTTCTGGAATGGGCAGTGTGCAGGAGTTCACATTTTACTAAGTATTACATTTCTGAATATTTGCTAAAGATATATAGAGTATGATCAAAGAGTTTTTTTGTGCATTATAGCTTTCATAGTCAATGCGAACAGTTTATATTTGTCCTCTGCATCAACATAAAACCTCAGAACGTGTGCAGTGCCGTTGACACTGCCTCTGTAGGTCTGCACATTTTATGTTACCAGTTATCAGTGAAGTATATTCATAATTGATTACATGAAATGCGCTTCATTTCATAGGTGACGGCGTGCCAATAAGCCTGTGCTGTGTTTGCCTTTGATTTAAGGGCCCACAGCCATAAAGGAGCGGGGAGGTGAAGGTAATAGCGAGTGGGCCTCATTGTTTTCATATGATTAAAATTTGTGCCAGTGCGGCTTCATATTACTGTGACGGCGCTGCACACCCACCCACCCTCCGCCACCCCCCAACCCCCTCCTCACCCGGTTCTCAACACTACTTCTAAATGAATGTCAACTTGTTTTAGCTGGGGCGGCTGCCGATCGATACTTCATTAGGCCGAATTGTCCTGTGTCCATGCAACCTTGAAGCCCAGGCTTAATTATCTCCCATATTATGCACGGCAGGGTGAGGGAGGCTGGGGTCTCAGCTGTGGCCTCCTGCAACAACCCCCCCCCGCCCTCTCAACCCAGCCTCCCACCCCCTCCCTCCCTCCGCTACCCTCCCCTTAATGTTCAAGGGCTGCAAGGACTCTTTCACTACCAAGTCCAGTGGCTTGGCTTCCGTTTATTTGTTACAGGAAGGAGGGGGGTGGAAAAAAGGCATTGGGGGAGATGGCAAAGACAGACAAAAAGAAAAAAAAAGGGAGAAATGAACATTTTTAAATGTCACCAAGCTTACGGTTTGATTCTCTTGCTGTGTGTGTATTGTACAGAGTGCAAATCCAATTCCCTCGGTGGAAAAGGTTGAGAGAGCGACTGAGGAAGAGAGGATGGGAGGATGAGAGAGAAAGAGAGATGGAGCTAGGCAGAGATGGAGAGTAAAATAAGCAAACAAATCAGATTTCCACGCCGATGCTGGATGCAGTTTGGCGAATTTGGATAATTTAGAATTAATGGCTATCAAGGTAGCATTCATCAGAAGACAGAGAGGGCTGGCTCTGTGTGTGTGTGTGTGTGTGTGTGTGTGTGTGTGTGTGTGTGTCTGTCTGTGCATGTGTGTCTCTCTGTATTGAACTGTGTGTGTATGTATGTGTGTTTGTGAGTGTGTTTATGTGTGTATATATGTGTATCTATCCGTATGCTGTATATATGTGGGTGTTGTGTGTTTCTGTATGCACGTGTTTGTGTATGGGTGTGTGTGTGTATTGTGTGTTTTTGCATATGTGTGTGTATGTGTTGTGTTTTTTTGTATATGAGCGTGTGTTTATGTATGTGTGTAATATGTTTTTTTTTTCTGTGTTGTATGTGTTTCTGTGTGTTAATGTATTGTATTTTTCCCCCTTTTTTCTGTGTGTGTGTGTGTGTGTGTGTGTGTGTGTGTGTGTGTGTGTGTGTGTGTGTGTGCGCAAGCGTGCATGCGGGGGTTATATGTGGGGGTTTGAGAGTGCAGTCAAATGGCAGTCATGACAAATGACATCCCTTGGCTGAGAAGCTCTCCTCCTCACTGCTCTGATTTGTCATCTCCACGTTTGACATTTTTCATCCTACTATCAAATCACTGTGACAGTCTGATATTTTCTAATTCTCCCTACCCACCAGCACTACCAAAAATAATGCCTTCTGCATGCCTCTGTCTATCTTTGTCTTTATGTACCTGAGCCTTTTGCACACATTTAAATAGCACTGGGTTATACAATGGTACAGAGCAAAATGCAGGTACCATACACAGTACATTGTGCAGTTATTGTAAGGTAACTTTAAGTGGTCCATAACACTGCACCCATGTACATTTTCTTAGGTCAGACATACAGCATGTCACAAAAATGAGTACACCCCTCACATTTTTGTACATTTTTTTATTATATGTTTCCATGTGAGAAGTCGGAAGATATAACACTTTAATACAATGTAAAGTAGGTGTAAGCTGTACACTGCCTACTTTACATTGTAAAAGTGTTACATCTTTAGACTTCTCCCATGGAAAGATATAATAAAAAAATGTACAAAATGTGAGGGGTGTACTCATTTTTGTGACATACTGTAAGTAAATTTTATTTATGTTAATGTAACCCATCTAACTGGCTGCATTGCATGTGCACCTGTTACTTAATGAAACTCCATTGTACTGATTTGATTACAGGTGTATTAGTGGGATTTTCAGACGTATCCCTGCAGTCCCTTGCAGACCCAGATGACCCCCTATCCTTGACAGTGGACTGGCTACTTCATTAAATCTTCTCATGTCAGTTTCACCCCAAGTGTTCTCAGCAAGCACGTCTCCATTTTGCCTCTATCTTTTTTGCATCTCGGGGCCTCTCCAAGAGGACACACACACACCCAGTGCAATCCGAGAGGGGAATCCTGGCCTGTTTATTTATATTGATATATTTGTGGCATGCAGTATTGTGTGAGTGCTGTTATCATAGCCCCGCCTGACTGAGGGGGCTTGTCACTTGTGGGGGTTGGTGTGCAGGTTGTGACGGTCCCTAGGCAGATGGCCATTGATTGCACCAGGATACGAGTGTCTCCTCTCCTTTCCTTTCCTTTCCTCTCCTTTCCTCTTCTCTCTTGTCCTATCCTCTCCTCTCCCAGTTTTCCCCTCTCCCGACTGGATCACTCCCTAAATGGTGTAATTATGCAGCACGATCTTGCAGATTGTTGTTTTATGTAATAAACGTCAAATATGCATGGCTTCCCCCCACTGAGTGGGAGCAGCTGGCTGTGTGTGTGTGTGTGTGTGTGTGTGTGTGTGTGTGTGTGTGTGTGTCTGTGTGTGTGTGTTTGTAACAGAACATGGTGGGGGGGTGACCACCAGCGCTCGTCAAGCATAGATTAACCAGCAGTAATGACAACCATAATTATCTCAAATCAGTACCTTTAAGCAGAGCGCATCATTTAAGTAGACAGGGGGATAAAAAAGTGGGCAGAGATGAATGTTGATTGGCTTGATTTATCTGTTTCCTTGATTGTTTATTTTTCAGCACAGCTTTGTCCCTCTCTGCCTGCCGTCCATAGTCAGCAAGAGGAAGACAGGTCTGTGAGGTGTAGCAACAGGGCGACAGGCCGGGTGGTGGTTTCATGCTGCCATACAAACACACATACACACACACCATCTACGTGGTAAACCATTGCTTCCGATGACTTGTTTCTGGTGTAATGAAAGCTTGCGTTAGGGAGCCAGGGCCCCCTACCTCTGTCTTTCTCTCTCTCACTCTCTCTTTCCTTTCCTTTCTCTCTCTGTCTCTGCCTGCCCTCATCCTGTTGTAATCGCTCTCCACAACATAGGTCATATCCACAGGGCTGCTGAGAAAGGAGACTCAGAGTCAGACCCCTGCTAGCTCTGACTGTGTGTGTGTGTGTGTGTGTGTGTACTGTATGTGTGTGTGTGAGAGAGAGAGAGAACGAGAAAGAGAGAGACAGATTGCGTGTGGATGTGATAAAGCAAGAGTGATGGAGAGTGTGTGTGTGTGTGTGTGTGTGTGTACGTGTCTGTGTGTGTGTGTGTTTATTTTATGTTAAGAGGGTAGCTACAGTATATGCTAATTGGTTCTGCTGCTTTGCAAAAGTTATCAGGTAGCAACCCCCCCCCCCCCCCCCCCCCCACACACACACACACACACACATACACACTTATTATTATTTGGCAAACTTTTAGAACTGGGTGGATAGATGCATCTGTAACAATTCCTGAAGATGAAAATAAATCTATTTGTGTGTTTTGCGGGCTTCTGAATATCCTGTGCAAATCTAGTTATGCTTTATAGGTTTGTGTTTGGGCATAGCCATCGCTAAAGGGCACAGGGAAATAATAAAGACCTATTACAATTCATTCTCCAAGCAGGAGCATTTGTCTGGAGAGCAGCAGGTTCCTCTCTTTGTCTTGTTTTCATATCGGCTCTCTCTCTCTCTCTCTCTCTTTCTCGTCCTGGAGAGAAGGAGAGAGGAGAGAACTTGATTGATTTTTCCTGGGCCTGTGATGACTTGCACTCGAGAAGAAAAAAAAAAAAAAAAGTTGAGATAGCGTCAAGCTCATGGCCATAAGCTTTCTCACTCTAATCTGCCTGAAAATTTATTTCTGATTGTTTCTCAATTGCCATTTCCAAATCCCCCCCCCCCCATCTCTTATTCTGTCTTACCCTCTTTATGTCTCTTCCTTACTTTTCTTTCTCTCTTTCTTTTACTCTTCCCCTTTTTGTCTCTGTCACTCTGTCTCTCTCTCTGTCTTTGTCTTTCTTTCTCTCCTTCTCCTTCTCCTTCTCTCTCTCTCTCTCTTGCTTTCTCACACACACTCATGGACACTCACCCCCCCACACACACACACACACACACACACACACTTAAATTCAAATTCAAACGTGCTCTATTGGCATGGCCATTTCTTTCTTTTATTATCTGCCTCTCATTCCCTCTTCCTCTTTCTCCCCATCATCAGTCTCTCTCTTTCTCTCTCTTCCTCATTTCCCCCCATACTCAGTTTTTCTCTTACGCTCCCTATCCCTCCTTGTCTATGTGTTCCACCACTCTCACTACCTGCCTGTCAGTCTTTCTTCCTTTCTCTTTCCCTCCCCATCGTTCTCCCTCTCCTTCTGTCTCTCTGTCTCTGTCTCTCTCCACACCCTCCTATTTCTGCCTCTCTCTCCCTCTCTGTTGTTCTCCCTCTGTGTCTGTCTCTCTCCACCATTCCCCCCATCTCTCTGTCTCCCTCCCCCTCATTCTCCCTCTCTCTCTGTCTCTCTGCCTCTGCCTCTCTCCACCTTTCCGCCCCATCTCTCTCTCTCCCTCCCCCTCGTTCTCCCTCTCTCTCTGTCTGTCTTTTTCGACCACCCCCCCCCCCATCTCTCTCTCCCTCCCTGTCATTCTCCCTCTCTCTCTCTCTTTCTGTCTCTGTCTCTCTCCACCATTCTATCCCCCCTCTCTCCCTCTCCCCCGTTCTCCCTCTCTCCCTCCTGGATTGCCTGAAGAAAGCTTCACTCATACAGCTGACCTTGAGGGGGTCTCCTGAGACCATTGGTGGGGATGGGGTGTTGGATGCTGGGGATGCTAGAGCAGGCTAGAGCATGTTGAAGTGGTAAGAGGTGCCCGTATGTATGTGTGTGTGTGTGTGTGTGTGTGTGTGTGTGTGTGTGTGTGTGTGTGTGTGTGTGTGAGAGAGAGAGACAGACAGACAGACAGGCAGACAGAAGGAGAGATAGGGAAGAGTATGTATGTGTGTGTATACACGTGTGTGTGTGAGAGAGAGTGTGTGTTTTGTGTGTTTTGTGTGTGTGTGTGTGTGTGTGTGTGTGTGTGTGTGTGTGTGTGTGTGTGTGTGTGTGTGTGTGTGTGTGTGTGTGTGTGTGAGAGAGAGAGAGAGAGAGAGAGAGAGAGAGAGAGAGAGATAGTAAAGAGTGTTGGGGTAGTGTATGGGCACCTCTCTCCCCCCTCCCTTCCCCTGTGTTCTGGGAGCAGCTCGTAGAGGCTGGAGTGACTGAATGCTCCCTGCAGCATGGACTTGCACACTCTCCATCATTAACACCCATTATTACTCAGCCTGTGTCAGTAGAGGAGACAAACAGGCTGATGCACACTTCCTCTCTCTCTCTCTCTCTCTCTCTCTCGCCTTTTCTCTCTTTCGCTCTCCTTTCCTCCTCTGTCTCTCTCTCTTTCTCTCTCTCTCTCTCTCTCTCACAAATTCTCTCCATCTCCCTCACTCTGGCTCTCTTATTTAGTTTGCCGAGCCAGCAAAATATAAGAGTGGAATTATTCAGGGAAAGATCCTGTGCCGTTTTCGCTGTCATCCCTGCCACATACTGATAACAAAGCTATAAGCTAATATGGCTTGATTCCTTTGTCACTCATTTATCATATGACCTTTGCTGGCGTCATTAATACTGTTGTGGGACACAGGCAGAGGAGATTCTGAGAGGGACGAATGAGGAGGAGTGTATGTGTGTTTGTGTATGTGTGTGTGTGTGTGTGTGTGTGTATGTGCACACGTGTGTGTATGTATACGTGTGTGTGGTTGGTTGGGGGGGGTGGTTTGTATGAGGATGAGGAGGTGTGTGTGGGGGATGGGGAGAGAGGGATGCTAGGAAGGGGAGGGGGGGGGGGCAGATTGCTTTTTCTAAGTACTAGCGGTCAGCCATAGCAATTTATGCCCCCATTCAATAGAGGCTGTGTCTGCAGGAGGGGAATTGTTATTAAAATCTGAAATTACTGTCTGCGACCTGCCACCCAGAATTTGCAACTTTTTAGCGCCAATATGATTACCGGCGGGGTTAAATGAATTTCATCCCTGAGTTATGGTGTCAATAAAAACACAACGCTGTTGTCCACACACAGGTTTCTCCATTCTGTGCACACACAGCAGGGCTTGTTTAGACAGTCCATCCTTACTGTGCTGCTGTGTTTGTTCTTTTTGTTCTGTGCAATTTTACCCTGTTGTGTAATAATTATGAATCAGCAGTGGGGTGATTCCTTACCAAGTTCTCCTATGTAAGACACTGGAAGCATATTGTATTGTTTTGCACTGTCTGTCTGGTTTGGTGTTATATTGTATTCTAGCATCAGACTATAACTGCTCAAAGTCTTATTTAATTTAGATAAATTGTAATCATCATTGTTATTATTAAAAGCAAATTATTATGTTAGCTTTACAGACAGCTGAGAGTACACCTTTTCAAAATATGTTTACATACATTTTTGATAGTCCTTGTGTTATGATGCCTTTGATGAGGTGTTTTTAAATTATTATTATTATTATTATTTACAAATTAGCAGTGAACAGGGATGTCTTACAGGGATGAGTATCAGTTAATTCAATTTTATCCTATGAAATTTAGCCAGACCAGTGTGTATATAGATGCCTAGCTGACCATTAAGATATATTTTACCAAAAGCTTTGCTAAGATGTCCAATAATGTTGCAGTAAAAGCTGTAGTGGTTTCAGATTTAAAAATAATTATTCAATTATACAGTTTGGGTGGGGGGATTGGAATTGGTTTATATTATCTAATATATAGTGAATGAAAAATAACACTGATATCCAGAAAGAAGTAGCAGCCAGGTTACAAATGTAGAATTATAGTAGTATGTAATGTTTTTACAGTAAAAATATGAGTCAACCCTGATTTAAATTTGTAGAATTAAATAGAATAAAATTAGTAGAGACAGATTTTTGCACAGAGTTTTGAATCTCAACTAATATTATGTCATATTAATATGGGTTATTTATATACAGTAAAAATGTGAACGATTACAAAATTTAACATGGTCTGCTATTTCTCCTAATCAAACCTAGGTGTTTAATTGCCATTTTGCATCAAAGGGAAACTGCAATGGAGGGTATGTGGAAAATACTGAATTAAATGTAAACAACCTGAAATTTCTCCCCTCGGTGACAAAGCTCGCCAACCACCAATCAGCTTGCGGTTGCCATGGCTACAGGGTCAGGAAATATGCCTTCTCCCCCAGTTGTCCAGGACTTTATCTTGTCACTTGTGAAACTATGAATTTTATATACAGGTCGGAAGATGCATATCAAAAGAAGGGAAGCTGTGAGTCAGGCCATCCTGACAGCATGTGTTCAAATGTCCTTGAAATTCTCAATTTCACTTTGAAAACCATTTGTCACCCACGATATCTGCCTGTTCCTCCTAGACGTGGGCTAGAATGCCCAGATCCCGAGATTCATGAATAAAAAGAAAAGTATGTATATAACGTGGCATGTATTTAACATCTTTTGTTTTTACAGCTAAATCCGTGTCAGACTCGCAACGTCCGACAGGCTTGTACTTGAGTTAAGGATTGTAGAATTTTACACTTAAACACATAGTTCATAATATTTTTCTGCCATCAGTATAATTACATTTGTTTTTATTTCATAGAATAGTGTGAAATAGTTTGAAATGTAGATCTTTTTTGTAATAGACAAATGAAGGCTTTTTTGTAGATGACAAGGCTTTCACGATTAAAACCTTTTATGAGGATCAAGTGCTTCAATCCTATTGTGTGTCTTCACTGACCCCACAGAAAGTGTCCTGGATAAGCCTTTGTGTCTGTCAGACTATTATAATGAAGAAAATCACTCCACTGATTGAGTTTCATCTGAACCACCACCACCCACAACTACGTGTTAAATATAACATCTTTAATTAGCCTTAAAACTCTAATACGGGCATTATCTTTGTCATAAATATATATTGCAAACTACTAAAATTCCTTTGGGAAAATGTAGAGAAATACAGCTGCTGAAGTGTATCTCTCTGTCGTTGATTACCTGGTAGAGACGAGACAGGAAAAAGGAAATATTTGTAGTAATTGTGTTGTTGCACAAGTGATGTTTCAGTTTCTGTACCACAAGCACTGTGGTCTGCGTTCATTAACTAATTCTGCGCTGCATCACCTTTTAAGACCCTGGCCTTACCCTAATGGCCATTTAATAATTCAGATTGCCTATTGATTGCACCCCAACTTTGACCTGTAATAAATTTTTCACTTGATGGCGAGAGAAGGCTTGCTTAATCAGAAATGTTTTATCTAATGGCGTAGAGTGGAATTGCCACTTGCTCTTTTCCCTGACGCTGTTTTATGATGGGGCCGCCATCATCTTTCCTCTTAGGTTCGAGCCTCCTTTGACCTTTGCGATGCCCAAACACGTCCAGGCCATATATCTTAGGTCCTGAGAGCATGCCTGTCCATTAGCTAGTCACTAAATCGCCTGTCCGCCGGCTAGGGCACTCATCCTCCGGGTCTCTTGTTTGGTGCATGAACCCTCCCTCTGTACACAGGTCCCCATTTTATAGCAAGCAGAGCTTACTAAGACAGCCCAATATTTCCTCTTGATGTATTTGCTGCAGCTGCAAAGTAGAATTTCCTTTTTCCCCCCATTATTGATGTTATCATCTTTGTCAAATAGCACAAGAATAGATCAGAGACAATTGACTTGCTGTTTTCTAATCCAGCACACACCTATTCACCTGATATTAATTTGCACACGCGGATCTGTTTAGCAGCCTTAGAAATAGAAATTTGCTTAGTGCAATGTGCTTTTCATTGGTGTGGATAGTTTGTTGTGGAAGTGTGTGTACTGTGTGTGTGTGCTTGAGGAAGAGAGGAAAAAAAGGAGAAAGAAAGAAGGAGAATGACAGGGGTGTAGAGAAAAAAAGAGAGAGGAAGAATGACAGAGAGAGAGGGTGAGAGAGAGAAAGAGAGAGGAAGAATGAGAGAGAGAAAGTGAGAGAGAAAGAATGACAGGGGTATAGAGGGAGGCACAAAGAGAGACAGAGAGAGAGCTAAAGCAAGATGGGGGGAGAGAGAGTGAGCAAGAGAGAGAGACAGAAAGTAAGCGAGAGAGAGAATGACAGGGGTATGGGGGAGCCAGAGAGAGAGAGAGCGAGATAGAGAGAGAGGCAAACAGGGAGGCAGACATGGGCTTCTTCTTGTGTCAAGAGGGAATCAAATTTGCAGCATGGAAGGCTGTCTTGATTTCTGATGACTTGAGTCCTCTTCTGGTTTGTGCCTGCACGCGGCTGCTGCTGTTCATTTTTCTCTCTGTCATTCGTCTGGCCTCTCACCTCCCCTCCCTGCCCAACAAAAGTGCCATTACTTTTCTCTCTGCCTCTGTCTATGAGGGAAACTTTTGGCAGTGATGCACTTCATTTCTTTTTTTTCTTCCCTCCCTTTTTCTCACAACAGGCCTGCGCTTTGAAAGGCGGTCATTAATTAAACAGAGGCGAACAATGCGACGAGTGGCCTGAGCCATTACAGATTTTTTGGGGGTGAATGAAATTCTTCAAGTGGGCTTATGTTTTACATGTAAAATGGTGGCTGACCTCTCTGTGTTCATGGGGGTAATGGCTGGGGTCATTTGCCTCGTCGGAACTTGCCGGAGTCCCAGAGTCAGTCTTTGTGGTGAAGAAGGCCATTTAGAGTTCAGCTTCCGATAGGCGCTTCAAAGCGGTCAGCTGCATCTTTGATGTGCCCTCTGAAATGAACCAATGGAGGAATTGTGGCAAAAAAAGTAGAGAAAATAATGGACAGAAAATCCCCAATCATTACATGCTTCATTTCATTAAACACTAATCCCTTGCACACACACACAAATACACACAGACACACACACACACACACACACACATGTGCGCCCGCACACACACACAGTCATACTCACAGTCTTACACACACTTAATGTGCAGAATATGCAGTAATGTGAAATGTAAACCTTTTAGACAACTTAATTTATTGGGATATGATGTGTACAAAATGTAAAAAAAAAATATTCTGGGCATGTTTTGTTGTATAAAAGAGGTGTCTTTATAAACTTCAGTTTTTGTCTGTTTTTGGTGATGTAGTGTTTTTGTTTAATCTGTTATTTTATTCATACTATCTAAGCATGTGTGATGAAATTGTCCTTAAGCATATACCAATCATTTTTTTGAGCAGAGTGTTGCATGCAAAGCGATGTAGAGTCTAAAATGGTGGGATTAACATGAAGATTAAATGAAATAATGGGTCTTCAATGCCCGTAAAAAAAACCCAAAACAAAAACATAAAAAAGACTTTGAGTGGTGAGGAATTTATTAAGATCAGCAAAACAACATGAACCACTTCATCATTAGTGCTGTTGCCTTTATTTTTGTACCTATGTATGAGGTGGCAGGGGTTAGTATTTTCTTAGAAGTGTAGTGATGTACATCACAGAGAGAATGAGAAAGAGAGATAAAGAAAGGAGAGAGAAGCTAGATTGTATGAGAGAGATTAAGAGAGACAGTGAAAAAGAGAGAGCTAGAGTGCATGAGAGAGAAAGAATGAAAAAGAAAGTCTAGATTGTATGAGATTGGGGGTGGGAGGCAGTGAGGGAGAGAGGAAGAAAGAAAGAGAGAGAGGGAGACAGAGAGAGGTAGAGTGTCTTAAAGCAAGAGAGAGAGCGCTAAAGAGAATGAGAGTGAATGATGGAGAGGGAGTCTTTGCTATGCAGATTGGAAAGGACAAACGGTGAGGCGAGAGTGATTTAAATCTTAAGTGCAGCCTGTCTGCCCTGGTTTGCTCCTGCTGTAGTTTTTCCACATCATCCTCTGCTGTGGGCATGGCAGACATGAGGAAGGAAAGATGAGGGAAGGGAGGAGGAGGAAGCTGATGATGACGTACTAGCTGAGAAATAAGATGAGGATGTTGTTGTTATTGTTGTTGTTTTGTTGCTGTTTTGGCCGTTGCTGATGCTGATGATAATGGTTGTAGGTACCCTAATCTTAGCCCTCTGCATCGCATCTAATCTGAATACTCCTGAATCACATTAAGGAACTGGACCGCCAGGGTTGTGCGCTGCTCATTTAGCACAGTTAATGTGCAAATTTATATAGGAAGACAGTGGTCAACGCTCGCAAGAGAACTCCCCTCCCTTCTCCCCTCCCTCCCTGTCTCCCCCCCCTCTCCATCCTTTTTTTTCTGTGTCTCTGGGCCCCCTCCCTCTCCTTCCCTCCTCCTTCTTTCACCCTTTACACACACACACACACACACACACACATATACACACGCACACACACACACACACACACACTCCCTCCGCCTGTCTTTGCCAGCATGCTGCTCCGGGATTGTGCTCAGCGGGCCTTGAGAGGCGACAGAATGAAACAGGCCAACAGGAGGCATAGGTAGACCGTGGAAATTAAAGCAGCTTTCCCCGGCGCCTTTTTAACAAAACAATGACCTTCACATTTACATAGCCAGCAACTGAAGGCACCCGAAGTCGCAAGAATGTGCTTTAAAAAAAAAAACTAAAAATAGCCTAAATAGTAATAACAACAATAATAACAAATACCAATAGTACTAATGAGGAAAAGATAATGATGGTAATGCCTGTATGGATTTATTTTTTATACTTTTATGTAGCAAATTATTTTATTTAAAATAGATACAATTAAAAAATAGAATATTATTTATATTTAATAGATATTTTATGTTATATTATGTTATATTTTTATTTTATTTGTAATATATGTAATGTAAAGACGCATGTCAGAAACAATGAATATTTGAAGCAGCATTGTGTGTCTTTTCTCTTCCTTCTCCCTGATCTCCTGCTGCTCCTGCTCAAAACCAAAATCTTTTGCCAGAAACAAAGTGAGCCACGCGTGTTATGGTGGACGCAGCATCTGTTACGCGCGCCCTTAGAGAAGATGTCACAGGGCTCTAAATATAGAAAGAAAAAAAAATAAATCTGCTTCTGGTTTGTGTCTGGGCTTTGACGCTTGTGTCTGCGCATCCATGTTGTGTTGCGTTGTGACTGTCTGTATTCAGGCTTTGTGTGTGTGTCTGTGTGTGAGTGTGTGTATGTGTGTATGGCACGCGTGTGGTGTGTGGCATGTCCCTTGCACAAAAGGGCCTCTGCACTGCTCGAGAAGTGTGACGACATGGTTAATTATTACAGCTGCTGTGTGGTGGTGGAGGTGGTGGCTAGTTCCAGAGTTTGAATTAATGGCGGCGGCGGTGGTGGTGGCGGCAGGGGGGAAGGAGGAAGCCTTTGGGCAAGCCTCCGTGTCTGTGTGTGTGTGTGTGTGTGTGTCTGTGTGTGTGTGTGTGTGTGTGTGTGTGTGTGTGTGTGTTTGTGTGTGCGTAGGGAGCGGGTGGGGGAGGGGGGGGCAGCCTGGAGACAAGAGGCTGCTAAGAGAAATGACACACCAGGCCCTCGCCACTGCAGGGATGGATGAGGCCAGCGCCTCACACATGATTGAGTGGGATTATCAATAAGATCTGCTACGTGTGCTACACCTGACCCAAATTAGGCCACGCTGCTACTGACAAATGACAGAGACACACAGAATGCATTTTACCCATCCACTGCATGTTTGTGTGTTTTGTGTGTCATTGAGTGATACAGTTTAATAATTGTGTTAAGGCATTAATGCCAGAGGGGGAAAAAAAACATGATTTTGAAGTTTGGCCATCAAGTGTTGGATCTGTGCCAAAACATGTGCTGGATAACAGCTGCTTAGTGTCATGGATGACTTATAGTCAATGTAGGTTTGCCTTGCACAGTTAAAAAACATACATAGCCGAGTATTATAGGCAAAGGAAAATAATCCAAACACGCCGAAGCCCCTCTGTGGTTCTGTTGCTCTGTTCCCTTCACAGCACAATCTCAATGGCCATGGAGCCACTGGCAGGTCTATGAGGTACACACACACACACACACACACACACACACACAAATACACATGCCTACTTTCTCAGACACATGCTGTAAAACACACACTTTCACAGACACATACACACGCACAAACACACACATACACATACACAAACACATACACACACACACATACACATACCTACTTTCGCAAACACATGCTGTAAAACACACACTTTCCAGACACACACTAAACCCATACTTAAACACATACACACAAATACACATACCCATACTCAGACACATGCTTTTAAACATACATACACACACGCACGCGCACACACACACACACACACACACACACACACACACACACACACACACACACACACACACACACGTGAAAGACATAAGATATGAGCAGCTCCACCAAATCTTGAGGCTGTGCGTTTTACAGACAGGCTTGCTCCCTGTGATCCACGGCCGCACTGCCTTTGGACCCTCAGGCGAGAAACACAACTCCCACCTCACCTCATCGCACCCCTCAGGTGCTATGGTCCACCTCATGGAACATGAGCACGCACACTCTTAACACACACACACACACACACACACACACACACACACACACACACACACATAACCGTCTCTGACCTAGCCCTGTTGTACACCTCGGCCAAGTAGGGGAGAGGGCAGAGCACTGTGGTGGTGGTGGTGGTGGTGTGTGTGTGTGTGTGTGTGTGTGTGTGTGTTAGTTTGTTTTGGTATGGTGTAGTGCGGTGGGGTATGCGTGTGAGAGTTATGGTGTGGTGTGTGCATGGTGTGTATGTCTGTTGTTTAATGTGGAATGGTGTGGTTTGTGCTGCTACGTACTGGTATGGTCATGTATCTGTAGTGTAATGTATGTAGTGTGTCTTGTAGTATGGTGTGTAGTCCTGTGCGTGCATGTGTGTGTGTGTGTGTGCTGCAGTGTACTGTGCTGTGTTATACTATGCTGTGCTGTGCTGTGGTATGCTACACTGTATTCAGGCCCTGTGCGGGCGTCCACGAGGCCCTCGCTAATGCAGGGAGTTTAGATGGCTGGGACCAGAGGGCGTCTGGATCAGAGGACATTTGTTCCCCCAGCTGTCCCCCCTTACAGCCCACCAGGGGCACCCTGTCGTTTATAACCAGTGTCTGTGTCAAAGACACTGCACCTGGGGAGGAAGGGGGGGGCGCAGGGCTGGGGCCGGTGGTAGCTGTGGTGGTGGTGGTGGTGGCTGCTGCTGTTAGCTGCAGATTTCATTTATTTCCCTAAACATACATCCAGCCATTGTTTTTTTCCCTCTCTCTCTCTCCCTCTCTCTTTCTCTCCATCTCTCGCTTGCTCTCTCTTCTCTCTCTCCCCCTCCTGCTTTCCCGTGGTCTGCGTCGGCTCAGTAAGATGAATGGCGAGCGTGTAAAGGAGTTGACACAACAACACTTACTGGGAGTCGGCCCAAGAAGCCCCCCGTGACCTGCGATTCAAGCCCCAGATTATGGTTGTTCATTGTTTTGTTTCTCCCTGCCCAGCCTCTGCGACCAGTCAGCAGCAAAGAGCTGTCCTCACCCAGCACTAATGCAAAGATGCTCCTGGATGTGTGTGGGTGTGTGGGTGTGTGTGTGTGTGTGTGACGTCAGTGTCAAAATCAGTTTAGTTATTTTTAACTTGCTCAAAAAAATCAGTAATAATAATAATAATAATAATAATAAGTATTATGATGATGAAGTTAGAGTGGAGTGATTTGGCTCTATTACACCTGGACTAGTTTTATATTTATCTGATGTTTGATTTTATGATTTTTTTTACACGACTTTAATTTCCTAAAATCTTAGTTACTGTAGATATGGATTTTATGACCTGGTAGATTAGTTGTTAATTGTTTGGATTGAACAGCAGAGTCCTAAAAGACTTGTTACTACTTAAAACGAGTAACCTATTGTTTGTTGTATAAAAAATGTTAAAACCTTACAAGGCATTCTTTGACTCCTTTACAGTGGAATCTTCTAGTATTCCTTTCTTTTTTCTATTTTCTGTACTGCTACTTTGAGTAAAATCCATGCCAGGGTCTGTTTACAAAATGTTTAGTTGTAGCTGCGCTAAATCAATGCTTCACCTTATGCATAGCAGTACTGTTCATATACATCTATTTTCCGTAAGATATATTGCTAAAAAACCTTTTACATATCTGAGGGAAAAGGAGCCATAAATTATGGATACCCGAGGTTAGTGTTTCTGGTGTTGGAGGGGTATTTTCCAAATACAGGGATGTGGTTGTGTATCTGTCTTGCTTATTACAGAAACATTGTCTATTTCCATCATAGTTAGAGCAGGGAGCATATGTTTAAGTCATACAATCTTTATGGAGTCAACACGCATACAGAGTAAGTTTCCAATGTTTACCACCCCAGAGTTGTGTTTACAGTTTACTAGATTTATTCTGGCTCACGCTGCCTCGTTTTTGAGCTTATTTTAGTGATGTTATGCATATGTCAGGAAGTTATCGAGCAGAATACTTCAGTGGATAATATATGTAACATCCTGCGTTTAGTGCAGGGATAACTTGAGACTCGTGTGTTTCAGACATCATATGCAGACAGAAGAGAGAGAGTGAAAGAGAGCGAGTGATGGAGAAAGATATGGAGAAAGAGGGAGGAAGGGAGAGAGAAAAAGAGAGGAAGAGAGAGCGAGAGACAGAGAGAGACAGATGGAGAGAGAGATTTCTCAAGCATGTCTAAGCAGAACTGCAGAAGTTGTTTAATTTTACCGTCATGTATTATGGAGGCCTTGCCAAAATAACCAAATTCAGCTGATGCTGTCAGTGGTGTCTCCAGAGGCTCCGTGTGAATTAATGACTTCCATCTCTCCACCACCATAATCTCGCATTTTGGAGGCCTCGCCGCTTTGTCAGAAGCGTGGGGGTGTCTCTGAAGGCAGTCTATTTTGTAGTGTATGAACAAACCAGCCATCGCCCCTCTCCCCATTCATGTAAGTCAATCTAATGCGACAAGCTCACGCTCACAGACTTTGGTGTGCTGTGTTTGTCAGAAAAGCAGATACTGCAGCACCTTAGTATTTCTACATACTATTAGGAGACCTTGGAGGTCTTTGTACCATCGACTCTCTTTATACCGTCTTTACTGTGTAACTTTATCATGAATCACTTTCTGGCTTCAAAGTCAGAGGCAGATTTGATTTTAATGAAATAATTTTGTGTTACCTTTAAGGTACACATCGGATCACACACAAACTGACATGCTGTTCTTAAATAGTGACCCAAAAATGTAGTTGGAGTGTATGTCTGTTACCGTCTTTACTCTGTCAGTGGTTCCTTTTCTGCTAGTTCCACATCAGGCTGAATGACCTGCAGAGTTAAAGCTGAGAAGAGAGATTTTGTGAAATTGTTAGGCAGCAATGTTTACAATATCAATATGAAGAAGTCTCACATATTTGTTCTGGCCATTTACTAGGCCACCAGATTTTAATTTGCACAGCTCCTCAGCTATGTGTATGAGATCATGACTAAAATCACCTGTTCTAAGCACACAGGTGGAAGGAGTATATGGCAAGCTGTTTACTTTCTGAAGTCTGGGTTTCCTGGTTTCCTCTGAAAATATGGAGGATTTCCTCGAGCGCAGATTCCCACATGACACGTACTGGTTTTCCTTGTCTGGGCCTTGGCTGTGGTCAACAAAGTGCTTGGTCTTCAAAAGAGGCTGCAGTCTATTGGTTGGTTGCTAGTCTACAGCCAGTTTTCCTAGCTTTGCCAAACATGTCAAAGAACAACTTCTCTTTTGATAGCTCTCAGTTTGTTCCTGTTTTGTAGAAAGTTCTTTTTTTTCTTCACCATTTTCTGTAGCAAAGCAAAGGTGTGAAACAGTGTATTGATTGTCATTCTTTTTCATTTATGCCTTTTGATTAATTTGGAAAGCTGCCTGACAGTTCTGTCTTGTCACCTTGGGCACACAGTGTTTTGGGCTTTATTCTTGCGGCTTTAGTCTTTGCCCGCATTTGCCCTTGAATTAAAAGAGAAATAGTTTCACATATCGGATTTCGCCACTAATGCCTTTGGAATATTTAAAGGCCCTGTGACAATTTTGTTCACCTGGATGCCATGGTGAATAAAAACCTGATTGATCATTCACACACCTTTCCAAGGTATGAGCCTACACATCCAGATTTACCGTTTCATCTGTGTGTGTGTGTATATGTGCATGTGTGTACAAATGTTGGTGTGTGTGTGTGTATGCACACAAGTAAAACAGTGTGTGGCCTTGAGTATAGGTAGTATGTGAGTATGTGTGGCTCTGTATGTGTGTAATGTTTATGCATGTCTTTTAGATGGTGTGTGTGTGTGTGTGTGTGTGTGTGTGTGTGTGTGTGTGTGTGTGTGTGTGTGCGTGCGTGTGTGTGTGTGTGCTCGTATGTGTGCTCGTATGTGTGCATGCTAGTAAAAAGTACTGTCTGAAAGTATGTTAGGTTTCCAGTAACTTAAACACCACACAGTCTTCAGCACCTTGACTTCCCACACACACCACTCTATCTTGGGCTCCTAATGGTCTAATTTATCTAATTATTTCTTCACTGAGAAGTCTATTAACAGATTCCCCCAGTCTCCCACAGCTGATGATTTGAAATATTACCAAGCAGTCCCTGGTTCACACACACACACACACACACACACACACACACACCTGTGCCCCAGTCTCTGTATCATGGGAGAAAGTTTGCTTTAAATACTCTTGTAAGACCAATGGGGTGTGTATAGGACCACTGTAGGAACATTAGGACCACTGTGATTATGCCTCAAAACATTATTCCCAAACAAGGTCTGGACTGTTTAGTGGCTTTGCTTTCAACGCATAAAATGAACTTGTTTGATAGGAAGTACTATGTTAAAATACTTGTTTTAACTCTCAAGTTACTTAAGCTGTTTATGTTTATGTAATAAACCATTTTAGCTTTGTTAGTAATTTGTGGTATTTCTCAGGGAAATTGAAGTAGTGCAATGGTTTATTTCATAAATAGTTTTTGTACTGTATATTGAGGTGAGTTTGCCATGTACATTAGTAGTGTGGGTCACTGATCTGATGCATATGCTGCTGTTGTGATGAAGCAAGCACAACATTGACATTAGCAAACACATTTTCCTGAGCTGAGCTCATCACTTCAAAACATGGCGGCCCTGGCCCTGGCATCTATTTCAGTATTAATTTCTCATCTGTTCAGAGATTATCGCTATTAGATTGGATTTGTGGCTGCCATTAAATCTGATTTTCATATTTGCCATATGTAGAATTATCATTAGCGTTTAATCTTTTGCGACCCTGATGGGCATTGGTGGTTTGGTCAAAACATGCGCCACTACCACATCAAGCCATGATTGCTCTGTGAACCTTGATAGCAGAAAAACAAGACAGCCCTACATAAACAAGAGTTGTTTTTCTGCTTTGTCTTCAAATTCTCCTCTTTTTTTAAATAAATAAATAAATAAAGAGAACCTGAAAAATAGAAACAGACACAAACAAGAAACTCAAGACAACTCAAGAGGTCAGGAGGTTTTCTACTAATTCCTCATGCACTATTCTCCAGCCTCCCCTGATGGAAAGCCCTTCATTTGGTTTAATGAAGGCAGACAGAGCTTTCTTTATGTAAGGGTATGCACTGACTGCAGCGCACGTACGCAAGCATGTAAAGGTCACAATATGAAAAAGACTCCTTGTATTGATTGGCCGACAGGCCTTTGTCTTGTCAGAGAGGAGAAAAAAAATTGTGAGTCGTGAAAAGAGAGGAGAGGAGAATGGAATCAAACATGCAGAAGAGAAACACAAATTGCTAATGTATTAAACCCTGCTTGGCATCCCATCCACTCTCAAAGAGACTAATTAATGAAAAGGAAGAGGGTGATGGTGACGGGGGTGGTGCTAGTGGTGGTGGTGGGGTGGGGGGGTCTGTGCCCTGGCTTGCACTCACTCTGTGGTCATGTAACACAAAGACAAGTCTGCTTGACTGTCTGCCTGTCTGCCTGCCCACATCTCTGCTTGTCTATCTCTCTCTGCCTTTCCTTCGTATCTCTGTTTCTCTATCTCTCTGCCTGTCTGCCTGCCTACGTCTCTGCCTCTATATCTCTGCCTGCCTGTCTCTCTGTCTACCTACCTATGTCTCTGCCTGTCT
Source organism: Setipinna tenuifilis (assembly GCA_030347295.1). NCBI lineage: Eukaryota > Metazoa > Chordata > Actinopteri > Clupeiformes > Engraulidae > Setipinna > Setipinna tenuifilis. The sequence continues at coordinate 7,852,911 of CM059285.1, forward strand.
ATCTTCTCTGCCTGTCTCTCTCTCTCTGCCCTTCCTTCGTATCTCTCTCTGCCTGCCTGTATCCTCATTTACAGCCACAGGCCCTGCCCATGCCACTGCAAATCCCCTGGCACTGCAAAACAGGCCCGCCCAGGCCTAGACCCTTCCCGTTTTGCCCGGGGCTAATTGAATCTCTAATCAGCCGCTAATGAGCCTAATTGGACGTTAAAATATGGCCGTGTGTGTACACCAACAGAGCCCCTTGTCTGTCACGCCTCCTGTCTCTGACACAGCCTACTGGAGCTATAGGCTATATACAGATGAGAACATGCATGATTGTTATGATTGTTGAAACTTATTACAATACATGATTAATGTTAAAAATCATTCTTATACATCATCATGCAGTTATTTTATACTTTATATCAGGCAATGGAATACACAGTTTTAACCACTAAAAAGCACATTATTGGCTGAAGGGTTATTCTTGTACTATTCAAACCTTGTTTTAGTTTGAATAACATACTTTGCTTTCTGGCCCTTGATTTCTTTTTTTTTTCTCAATTACACCCCCCCCCCCAATGCTTAAGATTCTCATAGTATTTTCATGTTTTGTGTTTGCGTTTGTGGGTGGTCGACAGTGAAGGGAGAATTCCCGAATCAGTGTGTGGGATCTCTGCTGATATCAGAAAGCTTATTTATTTATTTAAAACCAGCTGCCAACTCCAGAAGAGTTTAGTGCTAGATCTGATCTGGTGTGTGGGGTGCTATCAGCAAGTGTAAAGCGTGAAGTGGGTACTGGACCTTTAACCCCACATTTGACCCCCCCCTGCAGTGGAGCCAGTGTTATAGCAACACAATGCACACAAGACAGCTATGGGAATGTTGCGTAATTGTGTTCTCCCATCTGCAGTCTTCCAGATTCAGTATACCCATTCCATATGCTGTTTAGAAAGGGTTGAGTTCTCTTTTTTTTCTTTTCTTTCTTCTTTTTTTTTTTTAACAAAGCAACACATTCATTACTCACTGTAGTTGTACATTGTGGAAGTTACAAAGGCTTACCACACAAGGTAGGCCTGGAGGAGAGGAGCATAAGAACAGCTTTTTACAGTTAGGGGACATGGTATACTGTATATAGAGGATATAGTATAGCACTGACAACCACTTATGCTATAATGTCCATGTGTGTGTGTTTTGGTGCAAACATTCCACAGGCTGCCTGTAGGGTGAAAAAGTAAAGCAGAAAAACAAGAACACTACTATCCTAGATGGCAGCTCACGATGGGCAGTGATGTAAATGGCCGTTTTTAGTATGTCTAGCAAGTATTTGAGTACTTAACCTTATGGGCTGGATGCTCAGATGCATAGGAAATAGAATGACTGCTACTCAAACATAGTGTATACTTTGGCATGTCACTGGGAACGTAAACAGCCATCCAGTTATATGTATCTGGTATACAATTATTATTTTTAATGTTTTTTAATGTTACACCTTTATTTTGGTTGATGGGTTATTTATTTATTGTCTCTTCATTTTCTCGTTTTTCTCGTAAACATACACCTCAGGTATCATAGTGGATATGTTGAGTATGTAACAGGGTGAGCCATTGCGATGGAATATGCTTGTTGAGCAGGCTAGGAGTTAGATGTATCTTGTGTTGCACTAGTTGAACGTATAAATACTACATCAGAAGTGTGTTGTGTTGCACGGGTTGTGCAAAAGGAAAAAAAAAATGAAAGCATGTTTCCGTCCCTATACAGTAATATCACCAGAATGTGTATTATTTATTTATTTATTAATTTCTAAACTGTCACCATCCTCTGGCGTTTCCAAAATGTCGCTGACACACATGCAGACATTCAAATAAGGGGGTGGCCACCACCGAGGAAGGAACACCGCCGAACGCCTCAGTGTGCTGTGATTGTTAAAGGCTGTTGGCGAAGCTATAATGCAAATTAATTTTCCTGCATGAATCGCAGGCTGTGAAGCTTATTCACTTTAGCACATTGCCAATTTGTTCCTGACCTGAGAGTGACCTCACTCTCACACAAAATGCCTCTGGCTCGGACGAGCGTTTCCCGTGTTTACCAAAGTACAGACACAAAATCTAATAAAGGCCATTATGTAAATAATACATTTGTAAGTATTGAGGCAGCAAATTTATTTTCCATAGGCTTTTGCTAATACGCTTGGACATTATGCTGCATCATGAGTCACTCTCGAAGCAGCCGCTTCAGTCTAACATAAGTGGAGTATACAGTGCAGTGTTTCTGGGCCTGCCGGCATTGATTGCAATATCAGCTGCACTTACTTGTTGACAGGGACCACACCAAGGAAATGAAACAGTTGGGGGGTGTGTGTGTGTATGTGTGTGTGTGTGTGTGTGTACATGCGGTGTTGGGGAGGGGGCTGTGCTGCACCGTAGTGGCAAGCCACTCTGTGAAAATGCCAATATTTTAATCCAGACCGTTAATCATTTTCATCAGTCCCGTTGCATATCTTAATATGCGCTGGTGGCTGGGGTTTCTAATTTTTTCTTCTCCTTTCCTCTCTTTTGTCCTCAAGTTTGATTTATGAGGATAATTTTATCAATTGATATGGCGTGAACCCATAAGACCAGGACCAGAGGGAGCAGGGGTGGGTGAGGGCGGGGGGGATGATGGGGTGGGGGTTTGTGGTGTGGGGTAGGGGGTGGTGAGAGAGTGAGGGCAAGAGAGCTTGGGCTAAGCTGAAGACTCCAGGACTGTTGTCGTTTCCTGGGTTACACAGCTTCTCCCCCCCCTGGTCCAAGTGATGTGTTCATCAATGATAACGCTGTTTTCATTAAGAGTGATGATTTATTCGGGACCAGATATGTCGTGATTGAAAACAGCCACTGTCAATAAGAATGGCAGATGTTCCGAGCGCTGCTGTAGTTTAATTGAGCTGATTATTGGAGATCTTTCATAGCTGTATTGACTTGCTGTCGGGCAGTTGTTACTTACCTGATAGTTCCATTGTTTAAATGTGGATGGACATGGGTTTTGAACACCTAGACGATTAGGGAGCAGGATGTAGACACACACTGAAACAGCTTTAAGGGATTCAACTTGGAAACCAAATTGGTCATTATGGGTTCGAGCTCCCTGTGATGTATATTTGGTGTTGTCAGGGTATGTGTTTGTAATGATGCTATTTTCTTCTTCTTTTCTTTTCTTTTTTTCTTTATTTTTTGGTAACCACTAGAACTAAGTGCAGCAAACTCACATTAGTCATTTTTAATGGTGCTATGGCAGGGTGACTAAAACTAATTGAAGAGATATCATCTTGAAAACGATTGTAGCTTTGCACATGTCTGAGTGTCGCCAGCTATAAGTAAAACACAATAGTCAATATTATACAGCTTTATACTTGAACCAAACCGATTGAATGGGGGAACAGGATGTCATGTATACAGCTAATTGCTTATTTATTTCAAATACTGCCACTTGGTATAAGGGGAAAAAAAAGATTAACAATGTATTTGAGGATGGAATACTGTGACATGAAAAGAAAATGGTTCGATCTCACCTTGTTCCAGTCTTTCTCTCGAAAAGGTTGCAACAACCTTTTATATATATATAAAAAAAGCAATTTCTCTGCAACATGACTGCTGTGCGATGAGGCTGCCTCGTTGATGCTGATGCATTGTAGATTCATGCTCTGTGAATCTTCTGTGCTGAATCTTCTCCAGGCCTCATTTGCTTGGAAAAAAGCTATTTTATTTCAATCTTGGCTCGAACATTGGGGGCGGTGAGCTGCTGAGGCTTCACAATGGGGTGCACTGGACCCTATTTCTCCCTCTAACAGTCCTGTTTACTTGACTGCCATTTTTGTCTGTAATGTAAAATAAGCCATGAATGAATGAGAAATCAAACTTAAAAAAATCTGTGGTTTTATATATCACAGTATAAATACATGTATAGTAGAAACTGGAAATTCTACCTGACTATTTGACCTCTGTTATGATATCTTTCATATTTATATTAGTTATATCATGTTTTGTACTTACTGTTTGCCCAGTATATCCATGTCCTTAGTGGTATTATTATTTTTTAATCTTTGTAGTGTAATATAAAATCTTGGGTCATTTCTATGCTTCTATAGGTGTGTCCTGACATTGAGCTGCAATGTGCAATGATCCCCTGTTTTAAGGAAGGCATCATAGCAGCTCCTGCCCCCCTCCACTCTCTCTCACTCTCTCTTTCTCTCTCTCTCTCTCTCTTACTCTCTCTCACTCTCCCTCTCCCTCTCTCTCTCTCTCTCTCTCTCTCTCTCTCTCTCTCTCTCTCTCACCTCTCCTTTCTCTCCTCCTCTGATCCTTTCAGCCCATCCAGAGTGAAAGCGCTGCAGTCAAGCTGACCTTTAAGCCATAATAACAAAAAAGTCAAGGTCATTTCTGTCGGGATATTTAATGCTATTCAACCTGGCCCGGCAAATAAAGTATATTCTTTGGCAGTGTAGAATTTATATTTGATCAGCTTTCTGCCCTCTCAAAGGTCAGGCTCACAATTATTTATCTTTTTTCCTGTCTTTCATTTCTTTTGCCCCAGCTTCTGCCAAGGCATCGTGAGCCCACAAGGAGAAGAACGTATTAATCAGTGTTTGCTATGAAAGCTGCTGCTGAAAAGGCCCTCCAAAGGCCCTCCTTCACTGAAATTCACTTCCTTGGCGTGTTGTTTCAGTCTTCATGGGGTATAAAGAATACACAAAGGCTGTTTGCAGAGGACGCCTGTGAGGTTCATCAGTTGTGATGATGATGATGATGATGACGATGATGATGATGATGGTGATGATGCTTGTTGTATTCCCTTAACGCTAAGCACTGAAAACATTCTGAGACCTTCAGAAATAATTAACAGTGTCGTTTTTAACGCTGTGTGGAAAGTGTCCAAAGAACCAAAGGTTAGAGGTCATGTATTGCTATATTTTCTCACCTTGAAGGAACACAGGGCACCCGTGCAGTTGTGTATTACCATTCAGTGTCTTGTTCTGAACAAATAGCTGAAACTACACAAAAGTATGATGCTCAGTAAAACATTATTGCTAATGTAGCTGTGGTTGGATATGTTCAAATAGTGTCAAACCGTGTGTTGGATACCCTACTGTATCAGAAATTGTCTCTGAAAAGAATGTATCACATTTATCATAGCATTACCCATTCTTGTACAAACACCAAGCTAAACTGCCAATAGATTATTAGTCTTTGCCAGTATAAGGGTTTTGCACCTTTTAATAAAAAAAGTAATGCGGATGCGAATTCCTCAAGATTTATTTGCTTTAAAAGAATCCAATTCCTTCTGCAACTTAAAATAACTGCTTACAAAGCAGTTCCACACTCGGCGATTTCCATACAGACTTAACACATATCAGGGTTATAGGCGATTCTCAATCCATTAATCCCCCCTTGCCTTTTTCATATGTTCACTTTAGTTTGTATTTGATATTTTATTTTTCGGCATTAGCCCTGGATATCCATCATATTAAACTATGGAGGAATATTCCTGCAGAATGGAGGTCCCATATTACTTTGCTCCCTATCTCCCAATTCAGGCGAGTCAGGCGCGGATTATGAGGCATTATCTCTGTGTCCTCCACTGTTACTTTCAGTTTTGTTTTGCCGCATTGAAAAACATTGGTCCAGCTGTTCCTCTTTAACGTGGGTAAGTGGGGGCCTTCTGCTATTAGGAAGGGAGAGATGGAGGGGGAGAGAGAGAGACAGACAGAGACAAAGACAGAAACAGAATGATAGGGCAAGAAAAAAAAGAGAGAGAGAACATGCTGTGAAGCCTTGTCAAAACATCCACCCATATACAAAGCACGGTGATTCAGAATGAGAGCAAGACAGAGAGAGAGAGAGAGAGACAGAGACAGAGGAAATGAAAGAGGGAAGTAAAGAGTAAGAAAGAGATGAAGAAGATGGAGAGACAATTACTGCTTAGCCAAGTATTTCCCCCAGAGCGGCAATGGCTGTCTGTCATGGCCTCCTGTGGGCTGCCTGCAAATTCAGGCAGGCGTGTTGCCGACTCTTCTCCCATATCCTCTCCAGATCTCCACGGATCTTCTGCAGCCCTCCACAGATCTCCCCGGCCCTGGTTGGCCCTCCCCAGGCCTCTGCCCGATGCTCCGTGGCTCACTGGGATCGCTTTGGGTCAGGCATCATCCGCACCGCGGAGGCCCTCTGAGGATTAGGTGTCCCTGCAAAGACTTTGGCTGGAATCAAGTCCGTTGTCTGCTTGTCATTTGAATAACAATGTACCGTGTAAGCTGACTTTGTTCCCTTTTTCTTGTTGTGTATTAAACCAGGCGAAGTTGGCAGTGGTAGGCAGCTGATAAAGGCGGTCATGCTGGGGTAAGACAAAGTGGACCAGTGGCCATTGTTTTGAGACCCTCATAAAAAAGCGAAAAAAAAAAAAAGATAACGAAAGGCAGAAAGACACAAAAAAGCCCCCTTGTCATGCTGAGCAGGCGCCTGGCCCTGCGTTAATGATCCGCAGTGATGAACACGGATGTATCGCAGGAGAATATATCATGTCTTAATTGATTTGTTGTGGGCGATCCTGTACGGGGAGCTGATAATCCTGATTAGGCCAGCAGGCCACACTCCCTTAAATGCATATTGATGTATTGATCAGAATGGTGTGGCGGAGTGTCCCACTGTTCCCCAGGGGCACTCCCCACACCTATGCTATCATTGCTAATCAGAGGCACTGAGAATTAAGGCTTTGCATTACAGATGGCTGCCTGTGGTTTTCAGTGCGGTGATGAGAGAGAGAGAGAGGGAGAGAGGGAGAAACAGAGAAAGAGAGATTTAAGTACTGTAGATGCAGCTGGTGTGGCGAGTGCAAATTTGTTTTGAAGAGGTTGCCATTTATTGTGTTCTGAAACATGCAATATCGATGCAAGAGTATGCCCTGCAAAGCTAATCTGTTAGTTTAAGGTATTGATCAATGTTAATATGGCATCTTGGGTCAAATGTTTCAAATCTGTGTCATCACAACACCTTAGGCAGTGGTCCATATTGTTTGTTGCTCGCATCCTGGTTTTCCATTATAACCATGCCGTAATCTTGATGATGAGGGTGCACAGTTGCAACCATGCCAATAGTGACAGTGGTTCTGTGGACAAAAAAAAAATCAATGAGTTTTAATAAGATCAGAAACGATCACTTACACCAATGCATTAGTGACACAAAGCAATGTCGTACCCATCAGATATGATGGTGATCCACGCCAGAGGCTCATAAGCAGCATTCATTAGTGACATTCGTTAGTCTCATTTGCATATGATCAATCCCCAGGCTGGTAACAAATACAGAGGGTAATTAGTTAATATGTTTGCTTCAACTCATCAGAGTTTGCAATTAACAACAAAAAGATAATTATGAATAGTTCATCAGTTAAGTAACTAATCTGACTGGCAATCTTCACATGTTGCCAGATAGCTCTCGCAGCTTTCAGGCAGTACAAGAAAAAACAATTTTTTTCTAATTACCACAGGCAGGCTGGGGAAGAATAAAAAGCATATTTTATGAATGGGAATAAAGCAATTAGACATTCAGTTTTGTTCGCAATTAATCCCACATCAAAGCTTTAATTACAACATTGTTGAACAATCTTTGGACGGCAATGCTTTGAGACAGTCTGCCTGGGGTAATATTTTTCCCTGAAATTAACAGAGCCTGCTTTCATATTGAGAGGCCTTAAGATGAGTGGAGTTTCGTCCATTAGCACCCTATTGCTTCTTTATATATATATATTTTTTTTCAAAGCACAAAGGTTATCTTTCCATTTGTGTCTACAGTATATACTGTTTTAAAAGCACAAGGGTTATCTTTCAATGTGTCCCTACAATATAAACTGTTTTGATAAGAACAAGGGCTACCTTTCAATTTGCACCTACATAATACACTGTTTTTAACAGGGCACAAGGGTTGTCTTTCATCTTGCACTGATATACTGTTTGGAATATGACGCCACTCTCCAATGGCAGATTTTACTTTGTTTTTCTGAAAGAATCTTTTTTCCCTTAGGTCTACCCCGTAAAGCACGGTTACCACCCTGCTCAAATTTTAGGCGGCGTGTCTGTCAATCTCAGACACCCTGACCTCTGGTGTACAAATGCAGTCAGTTTGTTGTGGCACTGATACATTTTTTTTAAGCTGTGAGGTAATTGAGAAAGTGTCCAAATCCAAGTGTAGACCTTTAAATGTCGAGACAAGGCCACAGCCAAGCCGTAGACTGGTGGGTGTGCAGAGCTAGTGTGTTGCATTGTAAACTCTACCTCAGTACCCTTCCTAAAACAGAGAGACAGAGAGAGAGAGAGAGAGAAGAGAGCAAGAACGAGAGGGGTGGGGTGGGGCAGAGAGAGAGAGAGAGTTTTATTACATTGAAAGCAGCAGCACGACTTGTAGGCGTTTGATATTTGTAAATGACATTAAATCTTATTAAGCATCGAAAGCAAGTTGATAACTTTGAATGAAAACGGGGCAGCATAGTCCCAGGCCCCTCTGTTCAATTTGCAGATTGCCCTCCGCCTCAAAAATTGCAGGCAGCCCTTTGCATCTCATCCTTAGTATTACCCGCCGTCGCAGCACCGCCGTCCCACTTTGATGCGGACCAATCGGACGGGACTCCTCGTCGCGCGGCGCAATAAAAACTAATTTATATCTTGAAAGAGGCCGGTGGTCCTGTGGTTTTTTAGGTGTCTCTGCTGGTGCCCGCACCTGCCCGCGTGCTGCGGAGTCTGACCTTGAAGACGAGTGCCGCTGATGAATTCACATAATGGAACGGGATGGAACTTGCCGTGGAGAGGTTGAGGGGGCCCCCGAGTGTGTGTATGTGTGTGTGTGTGTGTGTGTGTGTGAGAGAGAGAGAGAGAGAGTGTGTGGGTGAGTGCATGTGAGGGGGTGTTAGCGAGGGAAAGGGGACAGCACTCATTTGGGACAAACAGCCAGCCAGCTCTTCACAGGAGGGCACCACATGCAAAATTGACAAGAGGATGTTAAAAAAATGAAAGGAGGAAAGAAGGGAAGCGCCTTGGATGAATAAAACAAATCATGGGGCCCGACTCGAGGTGATTTAAAAATTCTATGTCTTCATTTGCGCAGGAGAATAATAGAGAATCCCTACAGGAGGGCAAAGGCAAGGAAAGGGGGCTCCAGTCACTCTCACCCGGATAAAAAATTAATTATAGGACCAGGGAAAGAAGAAAGGAAAGGCATGGAAGATAAATAAGGATGAGTTGCCAAACAGAGGGTTGGGAGCCTTATTGTGAAGGTGGCCAACACTCTAAAAAATGAATCAGTTGCAGCCTCAAAAGAATGAAGTTAGATGTGTGTGTGTGTGTGTGTTGGTTTCGCATGTATCTTGAAAGCTTCATCATGCTGATGAAAGATATATCCGTTCCTTTTCGGCCCATGCATATGTGCTAAAAACCACAGGTATGGCTTTTCACACAGAGCCGGGGCCAAACAAATGGACCCACCGCCTTGATAAAAGGCAGCGGCCCCACGCTGTAGGCTCTGTGTGTGTGTGTGTGCGTGTGTATGTGTGTGTGTGTGTGTGTGTGTGCGGCCCCACACTTAAAGCTCGATTAACAGCTGACTTGGTGGAACCTTCGCCCCGGTGTTGAGCGGCCCCCATGCTTCCTCCTCCAGCCTCCCATGAAAGGCGGACGGGCCCCGGCCCAGCACCCTAATAAACTGTGAGGTGATCCCGCTCCATGACAAGACTCCCAGTGCCCTCGCTTGGCCACGGAAAAAGGCTGCTAGAGTGTTAAGCTAAACGCTAACAGAAAGCACATTTTTTTTTCTAAAAAGCAGTGTTAGCGCGTTTGCATTGACACAAACCAGGCCCCCTGTTACTGGGAGAATGTAATCACCGCGACGTTGGCCCAGCCACAAGCTCTCCGGCATTCCCGCATCTGGTGGAGCCGTTTTTTCCCTTGTTGGCCTTGGTTGGTTGTGCTTCCGAGGAAAGACTGAGTACTTTGAGAAGCAGGCGCTTTGCTTTGATGCCCTCAGCCCAGACGTCAGTGGCACTGGTAGCCAAGGATCAGGAAAGTCTTGAGGAAATTACTGCATTGAAAAAAAAATGACATTGTGTTATACGTTCACTTGTTGCACAACACACCCCCCCCCCCACACAATTTATTAAAAATAATAGTAAACAATAAAAAAAAAAAATGATATGTGGGACAGGCAGAGGTAGACGTCTGGTTTTTGTTCCCCTCTCTCAGGGCAGGCAATGCTTGCATGTCCTTTTCAGGGTGTCAGCTGTGTTTGCATTCATGAATTTATGAATTTCTTTTTGCCTCCCCCCCCACCCCCTCGTCTCACTCACAAGGTCAGTATGAATTCATTATGGATCGGCTCCGATCTAAGCAACGCATGCGAGCCACACATAATCTGTGGAAGTACTTTGAGCTAAAGCGATGCAGATTTTTTTCCAACCCTGCTTCATGTTAGTGAAGTTTTTTTTGATGTGAAGTTCAAAAAAGAGGACGCTGCTTCAGAACATAGGGAGCATCCTTGTTTTGACATTGCGTTGTGATGTTTCGTGATGCATTAGGAGCCGATTTTCTAAGCTGGTTTAAACAGACACGCGGTCACATTTGTATTGCTAACCGCTGCCAGGCAAGCGTATGGTCCCTGCACTGTATCAAACTGGCTGATGTATTGCAGGACGCAGTGGACTCTCTCCTGAATTGTTTGGGTGCGGGAACTGCCATTTGAGAGAGAGGAAGAGGAATATGGTCATTAGTTCCGTTCTCAAGGTAGAGCTATCTTAGCCAAAAACCATCTTCTGGAATAGGGGGATGGTAGGAAGGGAAAGAGGGGGGGGGGCAAGATACGTACAGTACAGTTTGTCAAAATGTCCACAAATTCTCCCTCCGCTAACTGGATTTTTTGCGCCGTGACTTATTTGACCTAATGATCTAGAACATTGAAATTGCTCCACCCCAAAGGCAATTTCGGAGGCGCAGTGGTCCGGTTGGAATGATCCATGCTGCACACCCTGACCAGAGCATGTGTGTGTGTGTCTGTGTGTGTGTGTGTGTTGGGAGTGGGGGGGTCTCTCCCCCATCACACACACCCAAATAGAGCCGATTTCCTGCAGTGGCAGCCATTTCACTAAGGGCCAGGTCATCAAAAGAGTTGCGGGGTGATTTGGATGGGGACAGGGATGGTGGGGTGGGGTGGGTTGGACATGGTGTGATTGGGATAGGAACGGTGGTTAGAGGGTGGGGTGGTGATTGGGATAGGGAGGGTGAGGGTTAGGGATTGGGGGTTGGGCAGGGGGGTATGGGTAACTTGCATAGGGACGGTATGTGTAGAAAGGTTGTTTTTTTTTAGGTGGGGGGTGGGGGGCAGTGTCTGAGGCTTTTTAAAATCTCTTTCAAAGCAGGAAGATGAAGGAGAGGCACAGGAGTCCGTTTGCATTACCATATGTGTGGCCAAGACCTGAATGTCAGTGGTCAGAGGGAGAGGGAGAGGGAGAGAGGGGCCGGGGGGGATAAATAGAGGGGGAAGAGAGAGGGATGGAGGGAGGAAGAGAGGAAAGATTGGGCATAGGATGACTTAGAGAAGGAAAAGGGAATGAGACATTGGCAGGAAGAGAGAGAGGGAGGAATAGAGAAAAACAAAAAGAAGTTCAGAAAGAGGTGGAGCATGACGTAGAGATTTGCAGAAAGAAGCTGAGAGAGACTAAGCAGGAGTGAAAGAGTTGGACAGAGTGAGAGAAGGAGGTAGAGAGAGAGACAGGAGGGAGCTAGAGAGAGAGAGAGAGACTGATAGAGGGAGCAAGAGAGAGACACACAGAGAGGAGGCTAGAGAGAGAGGGAACAGGGGAGAAAGAGACATAGGGAGTGAGAGAGGGAGAGGATGAGGGATGGCGAGCACTCACACTGCCGTAGGTCACAAATGCTGTCACCATGGACATGTTGGGGACAGAGGAGAGAGGTCACCATGGCAGCCAGCCAGCTCGAACATCCCATCAATTATCAGATGCACTTCCCATCATGCCCCTCTCTCCCAGGCCCCATGGTGCAGGCATGTATGCAACGTTACCGTCACACTCCCTGTGGTGTGGGCATGTATTCAGTCACACTCCCTGTAAATTAGTCTTCTCAGGAGTAACGGTCACTTTGACAATTCAAGATTGCTAGTTTCCTCTTTCCCTGAGAATTCACATTGTTTTGATTTCTACACATGGGGACTGTAAATGTTTTTGCAGATGCTAATGGTTTTGAAAATGAATTATAAAGTGTACATTGTTTTGTGTACATTATTATGTTATGTTATAATTTCTATATATGTCCCCAGTACAAATTGTGCAGAAATGTTATGTAATATTGCACATTATCTATGCTAATATTACATATCTCAGCAATATAACATATACACGCATAAAAATAAACAAATAATGACAGCATTTGTGTAATTATATTTACATGAAATCCTGTATTGCAAATCCATATGACACCTTCTTGAAGCACTTCATTTGAATACAGTGAAGTGTGTGTGTGTATGTGTGTGTGTGTGTGTGTGTGTGTGTGTGTGTGTGTGTGTGTGTGTTTCATAAAAATAAATAAAGGAGAAAAATGTTAACTAAGCGTGAGCTGAACTGGTTGAATCCGCCAGCAGTTGATCAGTGAGGAGGGGGAACTTATCAGTGCCATGTCATTGTCCATTAAAGAGCCATCTTTCAAATGTGTTTGCACTCCAGCGGAAGCCCTTTGTTTGGACTCCTCTGCTGTGGGGCCGTCAGCCCCCAGGTACTGAGAGACACAAAGAAAAGGTTGCATGATTTCTCTTTCTCTCTCTCTCCCTCCCTCTCTCTCTCTTTCTCTCTCTCTCTCTCTCTCTCTCTCTCTCTGTCCCTCTCCTGTGTCTGTCTTTATCTGTTTTTCTCTTTTTTTCTCATATTCTCACTCTTTTTTGCTCTTTCTCCCTCTTTTATACAACCTAGAGAGATGAAAAGCCAGGTTAGCACAAGGTCCCTGTTCTAATTTGGTCCTCGCCTCACACTGGAAACGATTGTGAGCGTCCGCATGCAGCTCTGTAGGCAAGTATGCAAAAAGAGCCGTACTTGCTGTTAATTTTATTTTCATTTATTAGCACGAATTTCCTGGAGGTATTTAGACTAATGAGGTTAGGCCGAGCAGATGGGTGATCTTTATGTGTTCTGTCAGTAAATTATTGATTTTTCAGAACATACTTTTCACCCAAGACAATGGTCCTCTGAGTCCTTTCACTGGGAAACAAGGGTGTGCCCAGGGGCCCCTATTCATTTCCAGATAATGCAACTATTCAGTCAAATGTAAAATCTCTGTGCCATTGTGCATATTCACTACATCTATCCACCAAGGCCAATGGTAAATTCCTCCCTTTCCAGAATAGCCCAGTTCTCTCACAGTGCCCGCTTCAGAGCTATTTTTCATTATGGCATCGCAGCTTGTAATGAAAAAAAAAAAAAAAAACCACAGCAAACCACTGAATGTAGCTGAAATTCATTTTTTCAACCCAAAATATGTTTAATTCATAAATCATTCTGGCATTTCTATGATTCACCTCTAAATGAACCAAAGGGGTTGCTGTTTAACGAAAGTCTTCATTATGGTTTGTTGATTGTGCAGAAATGTAGGATACAATCACAGTGACGGGAAGGCAACCTAATCAGTCTGAACTTGTGCTGGCAGCGAAGACAGCCCAATATAATTTTGATCTTTGCATAGACACTGGGCCCCTCTGCTTCTCAAACCAGCTATTTGCACCTCCTACCATTACGTTTGAGGGCAATAATAGAATGGAAAAAGAAATGCCCTGTGCAGCGAATGTACTGTAATTATGGTGAGGAGTTTTGACTTTAATGTATCTGTCATTTCCAGAGCTGTTGAGCTTGAGCTTGGCTGTCCTCAGCGGCGAGCTGTTTGTCTCAATGAGGATGGTAATTATCGTGCCTCTACTGGGCATGTCTCTCTCTGTTGTATACATTTCAGAGGATTTCATTTCCTGCAACCACAAGCCCCAGTGTTTGAAGATGAGGTGAGAGAATTTGGCTGATCAAGTATTTTTTAATCCTTTTATTACTCCTTAGTAAGCAGCATCCTCTGTAACTTCCTGATTTCCCATCATCCTCTCTGTTGCCATTAGAACCTACGCAGTGAACCAGTAACAGGTTGGCAAGGCCTTTTTCATTAATTGACATTTACACTAATGAACATAAACTTGTGCAGTATAAGACTAATTAACCAATGTAATGCTAATTGTATGTTAACTGGTGTTGAAAGAGCTAGTAATGGCATATGACAGGCTCCCTTATTACTCATTTGACTAATTTAGAAAAAAATATCCATGAAAAGCTTATGGCTGACATGGGTAAATTCCTCATATAAAAAATCCATTTGCCATGAAGAAGGAAGCTGAAGAGCTGAATGAAAGATATAAAGTCCGAAGCTAAATGTTGCGTTAAACACAGCTGAATCTATCTGTGTTCCTTCCTGTAGCCTGAACTCAGTGCTGTGCTGTGGTCTAGTTTGTGGAGGTGGGTATACTGTAATAAATCCTCCTACCCCTAAACTCTACAGTAGGCACACAACCACCAGCCTACATTCCACTTACTGTGGAAACCTGTTCATATGCATCTTTGTGTATTTTTAGGTGGATATATGTCCAAATCTTTGTGTATTTTTAGGTGAATATATGAAAATCCAAGAGCTTTTTTTAAGTGATTATATGGCATATACCTGCACATTACATAGACTACAGCTCTGTTTGAACTGTAGGGCATGATACTAATTCTTTGTACACATAGCGATGTGTCCCTGAAATGTGCACATGTGCTCCTCTGTGAGTCAGTCTGGTCAAAAGTGTCTCCAGAGTGACGTAAGGGTTATTGTGATCACCCACCATTTCTGTTCTTTTCTCCACTTTGAGCTACTGAATGGCGCCTGGTATGCAATAATGGTGTGGTAATAATGACATGTGTTATGGTGTGTGTATGTGTGTGTCTGTGTTATGTGTGTGTGTATCTTGTAATAATGGTATTTGATGGGATGTCATCACCGCAGGACACATCAGATGCAGCCATGCTGGATTAGAGCTGTGTGCTGAATGGATTGCAGCCTGCAAATCTGATCCAAACTTGTTCTATAATCTAGGACTGTGGGAGACTGTAATTGTCCTGTGGCCAGACAACATTGTGCGACAACGGCAGGGTTACATAAATGCATTGTAGATGTCCCTGTTCAGTGTCATTTTTTTATCCCCAGAATGGCATACAAAGCATCAGAACATTTAGATTCTTTCTTTATTTTTTTCCATATCCATATGCATTCCATGCTTTTTCAACACACTTACAACCTTGGTCTTATCTTCTCACACAGTGCATGTACTAATTGTTTTCCTCTAGACACTTAAATGTTAAATGTCTTAACTATGCCCAGTGAGCAGATGATGTCAAGGCAGCTATGTCCAAGTTCAGGCCTCGATCTGTGCAAGACACAAGAACCTCTTTTGTTTGCTGACATGAAGGTTAGGCACATGTGTGTGAGTGTGTGTGTGTGTGTGTGTGTGTGTGTGTGTGTGTGTGATGCGTAAATGGGATGAATGCAAATATTCAACCCCTTTAAAGCATGACTGGAGTTACATTTTCGCGTTGGAGGCTATGACCTTGGTCATCCCACAAAAGCGCGAGGTTGTGTTTGTTAGCCTGTCGGTACATAGGGGCCTCAGAGGAGTCCTTGAAGCAGCGGCGTGGAGCACAGAACAAAGGGGGTGGGGGGTGGACGTAACGTTTTGCTGCACAGACTCAAGATGTCCACACTTAACCATCAGAACTTCCAGCGTGGAACTAGAGGACCCTTGTGCAATAATGACTTTACACTCACGTTGAGCACCAAATGCTTGTGCGGCCCCTGTGAAAAGCTTTTAACCAAAGGCTCATTTTTCACAGCGCATTTCAAGGTTATGAGTAGGTCGTAGCCAAATAAATGAAATTATGAGTTTTTTTTCTCTAAGAGGGTGTTGGTGGATACCAGAGGGCAGAGCTAGTAGCCCCATAGATCTAAAGGAGAATTGAGGTACTTATGAAGTTTTAGTTTTGATGAGTGTTCGCATATGATGCTCACATTGTAAGGACCTTCGTGTAAACGTCAAACAGTAACCTCCTTTTGTCAAGCTACAGGAGTGAGTTTACGTATGTGCTAGAGTATGTATGTATAGAGTAGTATACTGTGAATGTTAAGTGTAAAATGCATTTCTATCTGTGTGTTTAGACCTTTTAGGGATAGGGAGTGATGAAATAGTGGGATCTATCCTTCCAGTGTTTTTTTTTTTCCCAAGATGTAAAAATATCTCAGCTGTGTTCTCGTGTTCTGGAGGTCACTGTTCTCTGTCAGGATTCTCCCCTCATCCAACACTAGCATGCATGTAGGCACATACACAAACACAGACACACACACCTACACACACAGGCATGTATGCACATACAGTATGCACACACACACACACACACACACACACACATACCCACACACACTTACACACACAAACACAGATGGTCTGTGGATGTGCACGCTGCATTGAGGTTTTATGAAGACTGCTGTGATTTGTCAGGCTTGGCTTACTCTCTCACTCCCTCCCTCTCTCTCTTTCTGTTTTTCTCTCTCCCCCTCTTTGTACTACTCTCTATCCCTTTCTCTTTCCCCTTCCCTTCCCTCTTCCTGGATCAGATAAAGCTGCCAAGCTTACAGCAGGGCTAAGTCCCTTGTTTAGCCGAAGAAGGCCTTACATCAACTGTTATGGCTGAAGACGGTACTTGTCAGCATGGAATGGGCAGAGTCCCTCCAGCATCCCACCTGCTGTAGTCTCTCTCCCTCTGTCCCTCACACACACACACACACACACACACACACACACACACACACACACACACACACAGGCACAGGCACAGACACACACACAGGCAAACACACACACACACAGACACACACACACACACACACGGACACATGCATGTGTGCATGCACACACACACGTAAGTAAAGTAAAGACACCAACACCCTGTTGTTGAGATTTTTTTGGGAAACTCTTGAGCTATCATCTCTTTTTGTGTGGGTGTGTGTGGGGGTGCGTTTGTGTGCCATAGTGTGATGGCTTTTTGTGATAATCTTATCTCACATTTGTAACAAGTAGACCAGTCTTACATATCAATTTCAGCCATTTTCTCACCCGTTTAGTTTCCCCCCACAAGATAATAGAATCATTTGTGCTCTCAACAATTATTGATTTGGCACATCCAGAACAGAAATGAGCAGCCATTACGGCCTGTGCCACCGTTAAATTGAGTTTTAAGCAAATGTATAAATATCACATCTCAGGCATATTCCAAAGCTTTTCTATCATCTGCCTGATGCTCTAAGTCACATTATATGCATGCCGGCAATGCAGCAGTCATAATATCCCCTCACAACCAACAATTTTCCCCAACATCTATCTATATGTGCACTCTCATTGCAATTTCTTGCAATTCCAGTCGTTGCAAACCACTCATGTAAGAAAAATCCAGGTATACAGATCAGGGACGCTCTTCTCCGTAAAATATTTTTCCTAACCTTTGCCTGTTGTGTGGTATATTCCCCAGAACATTACAGTCATTTCCATTTCAAATAACATCGTGAAATGAAAAGGCATAATTTTGCTCTTTATTCTCTTGTATGTCAGAAAAGCTTGTATATATTCTCCATTTCTGTTTTTTTTTTTCTTCCTTTTTTTTTGTTCTTCTTTATTCTTTAGCAAGCTTGATTTTACTTTGAAAGCACTCTGAAAATCAATACGGCAGGATCACAGCTCGCCTCTGCGAGTCGCCCATACTTCACATGAGTTCGCGGGCCAACCTTTAGCCCTGGGCTGCCCAGCGTCTCGCAACAAGTTCCTTTGTGGTCCGCTCGAGTCCGAGCACGCGGGCACCGCGGCGCTGGAGCCATGGCTGGCGTATAAATAATGCCTGAGCCAGGGGTCCGGGGGCCTGGCCCCACACAGAAGATGGGGATTTGGTCACTTATGATCATAGGAGCGCGATGGATAGTGGGCCACTGTGAAGCGGGCACAGTCAGGTGGAGCAGGCCGCCAATGAGTGACAGACCCAAGTGTTTGTGTGTGTGTGTGTGTGTGTGTGTGTGTGTGTGTGTGTGTGTTTGGGGGTTGTAAAGGGGGGGAGGGTGTGCAGGGCAGCCCAAGGGAGATTGCCTTGCTTATGGTCCAGTGAGATGAGATGGTGTGTGTGTGTGTGTGTGTGTGTGTGTGTG
Organism: Setipinna tenuifilis; assembly: GCA_030347295.1. Taxonomy (NCBI): domain Eukaryota; kingdom Metazoa; phylum Chordata; class Actinopteri; order Clupeiformes; family Engraulidae; genus Setipinna; species Setipinna tenuifilis. The sequence goes on from CM059285.1 coordinate 7,871,218, forward strand.
TGTGTGTGTGTGTGTGTGTGTGTGTGTGTGTGTGTGTAAGGGGGGTATAGTAGAGTGCCTGGGGCTTGCTCTCATCAAGACTAGGACCTCTTTGGACAAGGAGGGAGGCAAACACCCAGAGCAGTATTCTCCCTCATCTTATAAATAATGCTGCTTGCTAATAATGAATTAATACTTATGCCTGGCCCCTGCTTTCTTTCTTGCTTTCCTTTTCTTTTTCTTTCTTTCTTTCTTTCTTTTTTCTTTCTTTCTTTCTTTTCTTTCTTTCTTTCTTTCTTTCTTTCTTTCTTTCGCCTATGGAAAATTCAGTTGACCAAGGCGTGCAAATTAGCGCGGTTCTTTATGGACCGCACAACCACAGCACTGGAGTTAAATGTGAAACACATGTGGCTGTCGTAGGGCCTCCTCTTGCACCCTGAGCGGCTGGCGCACTGAGAGAGGCCAGAACACTTAGCCTGCTCCAGCACGTGGGGGCCAATGGACTCGGAAATGTTTTATACAAACGCGGGAACTTTGGCGGGAACTTTGGCGCATACTCAGAAGTGATTTTGCACTCTTTGTTCTTCTTTCTTTCGTTCTTCGTCTTTCTTCCTTTGACTATATCTATCTGTTTTCTTACCTTATTTAGTCATTCATTCATTTAGTGATTCATTCATTCATTCATTCATTTTATTTTTCCACTGGGATGATTACCACGAACCTTAGCTAGTTGTCTGATTTTAATGGGCCTTGAACATGCCCGTGCAGCTGCTGTTTGTCTGGAATACCATAACATTAACATCTAGTGGTTGTTATGTCTGCTTAGACGACGACATGATCCAGACTCATGCATTCTGTCTGTTTGGCACCACAGAATTTGTTCAGAACTGTCCTGTTTATGCCTCTCATTGATCTACTTCCCTCGGATTTCTCGTCATGTTTTAAGTGTAGGCATCTAATATGTTCCATATAACTCTGTGTTTGGACACTTCAATGCAAAGTCCCATAGGGTCTTAATTATGACTCGCTTTGCTATAAACACAACATTTACAGCTCTGGCCAAAGAAAAAGGGGGAGAAACAGGAAAGATTTGCATTTCTAGGAGGGAAAACAAGCCATGATGCATTTCCCGTCAGCATAAGTGACAAACCAAACTGTTTTGTGTGACCAAGACGTAACATATTGGCAATTGAGTGAGGGAAGGAGCACACACTTCCTGACTGCTTCTGTGTCTTTGAACTATCTAATGTGATTCCTCCACACTGAGTTAGCCAACGGCAGTCTAATGAATCAGGGCTTTGCCTTGCCTCGCGCCTCCTCCCAGACACCGCTTGTAGCAGGCAGCATTATATGCGGGACACAGAAATGTGTGTCAGCTCCGGCGAAGTCACGAGGTGTGCCGGCAGTAAAGGTTAGCTCCGTGTTTAGTTGTTGACTTGGAGAGCCGGGATGCCAGTCTCCTAATGAACCCTCTGGAGATCCCCCTCCTCTTCCTCCTCAGCGGTGCGCGGAGCGGGTCGTGCCGGCGAGCCTGCGCTGGGAGCGGGGGAGCCGAAATTAGTTATTTCACAGCATAACCTCTGATGAAAGCCTGCCTCCGACGGCCTTTCTTGTCACCGGCACCTCAAGACAATAAACCAATTAAACGCAACCGTACCATGGGCCATTTCCCCTTACGGTGCCTGGGTAGGTTCTGCCAGAGTTCTGGAGTTGTTTTGCTGGAATACTTTAAACTGAAGTCAGCCAGTTTATTTCTTTTCTCTTCTCTTTTTCAGACAACTAGTATTTCTTATAGAGGTTTGGAGGAACCCTCCATTTGGATTATACTATAAAGGAAATGCAATTCTTTTGGTGTGAAGATTTCTTCAGAGGAAAAATAAACAACACCAGAGACATGAATACTTCATTTGGATTTGTTGATGAGAGACCTCTTTCTCTCCTCTTATGATGAAATTATAATTTTGTCATCCAAAAAACAATGTTTTTTTCTGCATGAAGCAGAGATAAAGATGCATATTTCATACATTTGAGGCCTGTCTGGTCCTAATACCCCGTTTTGCTTGTGTTTAATTCATTCCATAACTCAAGTTTGCTTGTGATGCTCAATTAAACAGCATACATTAGCTTGATGAGTATAGGATGGGTAATCAGGCATATTTATTCACTTTAATCACCCAAGGGACCCGCAGAGCAGAGGCTAGGTTGCAGGGTTGAAATGGAAGACCTGAACTCAATCTCCTTGGGTCCATGAAGTCAGGGCCTCATCTTCCTTCACACACACACACACACACACACACACACACACACACACACACACACACACACACACACACACACACACACACACAAAAGCAGTACCACATTCATAACCTAACCCTGTGCCTTAGTAACATATGCAATAAACATACTAATGAAGCTGAGGAGTTTTTAATATTATATCCAATAAATCAAGCCAAGATACTAAGCCTTTTGAAAGGTTTATCTTTATCTGAGATGTGCAGTGAAATATGCAGTGTCCATGTGCAAAAGGCCCAGGCAAAGAGCAAGCGGCCATTTTGTACAAAGACCAATCATCATTCCGTGACTGCCTTCATTAGGCCCTGTGTAGCACGGTTTAGCCTCAGCTCCTTCTTGATTTAATGGGCAAACAACGATCAGTCGCCATGGCAAGCCCAAGTAAATATAGCCGCCTGTGTGTGTGTGTGTGTGTGTGTGTGTGTGTGTGTGTGTGGGTGTGTGTGTGTGTGTGTCAGCAGCCGGGGCACAGCAATCATCCACATTCAATCTTGACTGGTAAAATAATTACAAAAATTCCCCTTGGCCGTAATGCGCCTTCTTCTCAGTGGACCAGGCTTTAATTAAAACAAAGACGAGAAAACACTCAAGGTCCAACAGGGGAAATAAAACCGAGGTTCTCTCCATGTTTTATTTCAGTTATTTATTTCATTTTTTTTCCAAACCTGCCTGTCTTGAAGGATAGTATATTGCCATAGATGTATTTTAGGATTTACATCTTAAATTAGCCCAGGAGCAAACCAGAGGGTTGCAAGGATCTACCCATATCTATCCTCTTATTACTCTGATGGAAAGATGATCCCCTTTGTGACCATGACGACCCTAAGGTCTGCCTTTTTTTTGTGGGCCTCTTATTGTTCAGTTGCTCATATTGTTCATCCTTTTTGGTCCATGTTCAAGCACATTCATATGCATATTTGTATGTGTGTAAATTTGCTTTAAGACCCCAGCTACTACCATTGATGGTGTATGTGTGCAGTTTGCCCTGTGATGCGGTGAACACAGACAGACAGTGGATCTTCCTAAACGCTCTGTGAAAATCCTCACAGGTATGTTTTGGTAGGATAACGTCCAGCAAATCCTCAGGTCATTTAGGAACCCATTATATATATATACATATGTATGTGTGTGTGTGGGTGTGGGTGTGGGTTTGTGTGTGTGCTTATGCATTGCTAAATGAACTGCTTGCATGTATTGAGGTGCAGGTTCAGTCCAAATCCCCTTATTTTACCGCACCAGCCACAGGTTTCACAGTATCACTTACAGAATAATAAGCCTCATCCGACCGTATGAAGATCTCGACTCACCCGGCTTGTGCCTTCTTCCATCCACCATTTCACAGAGAAGTCTTTTTCCTTTCCACCAAACCATTTCCACCACTGACTGCCTCCAATAATTGAAGGCACTTGTGGTGATTTCACGCAATCAGGGGCTCACTTTCTATGTGATGAAAGTGAATCAAAGAAGGGAGAACCATTCTTGAGGATTCCTTGGAAATCGTCAATTATCTACACAATACAGTATTAATACCCCCTCACCACCACCCCCCCACCCCCCTCCGAACACCTATTTCCACATCACAGATTTATGGCACATTTCAATTCTATGGGAGCAGTATCTCAAATGATCTGGCAGAAGCCTTCATCTTTTTAATCTTTTATAATGAAACTAAAGAAAATGTCTCCTGACGGGCTGATTTCCATTCTGGTGGCTCTTTGTGCGCTTGATAGAATGAATGGTATGGATGGCCTCTGCCACTGCGGTGAAGAAGATAATATTCCTCCGTGTGCTCTGAATGGAGATGGGGCCCTGAGATAGCCGCGGCAAAAAGAAAAAAGAATAAGGCACCATTACTGGGGAGATATGACTTCAATCCATTAATTGCCTTGCGTTTGGACACGACAACATATGCACTGCCTGGTGCATGTTGAGCATGGGGATGTGTGTGTGTGTGTGTGTGTGTGTGTGTGTGTGTGTGTGTGTGTGTGTAAGTGCTCAGGATATTATTATCCACACCAGGGTTAGTTTGTTATCTCTTGCAATCACGCCATCGGGTGTCAAGATCCTGCCCTTGAACGTGTTAGGACCAGGGGAATATAGCAGGATGCCACCGGCTCCGTGTGTGTGTGTGTGTGTGTGTGTGTGTGTGTGTGTGTATGTGTGTGTGTGTGTGTGTGTGTGTGTGTGCGTGTGTGGGTGGGTGTGTTTGTGTCTGTAGTGGTGAAGATGGTGGTGGAATGGTGTTTTCTGCCCACAATCACGCATGTAAGACAACAGAATAATTGTAGGGATGCCACTATTGCATACTGTACTTGAAGACATTGCATCAGAATCCAGTTCTTTCCTCTTTAGTACATAGAGATGTGGTGTGTGTATGTGTGTGCGTGCTCGTGTGTGTGTGTCTCTAATGTTGAGAGCACTCTACTGGGAAATTAAGCGTTTTAATGAAAAGCTGTGTGTGCTTGGTGGATAGTGTTAGCACAGAGTTACACACATTAAATTATTCACATCAAAAACTCATTGTTTGTTACCTGACAGCAGAGAGGAGAGTTGACGGGGACGCGATGAATTATGCATCAACTGGAAAGTGTCTTCGAATGAATCATTCAAATGGGCTGTTTAGAATGAAGCTGTGTACTTTCCTCGCTGTATTTCCTGTTTCTTGAAAGGCGAATGAGTCCTTTGGTGGTTTCTGTGTGATCTGATATTATTCTTTGCTGAGGCAGTCACCCCACACACACACACACACACACACACACACACATACACACACACACCCCTTAACTTTCCCCACCAACCCCATCCCACCCAAGCTGGAACACATCATGACTGTTGTGGATTAGGGACAAAAGAGAGAGAGAGAGAGAGAGAGAGAGCAAGAGAGAGAGAGGAGAGAGGGGAGGCGCGGCGTGGCGCCAAAAACGATGCAAGTGTTGGCTGTTAGGGGTCTGTGTGTTTGTCTTTAGCGCTTTAGCTTTATGTAAAAGCTTCGCATTACCACCTCACGCTAAGCAGCACCAGGCAGAGACAGCTCTTTTGCTCTCAGGGTAAGGCCCTCCGAGAGACAGAGACAGAGAGAGAGAGAGAGAGAGAGAGAGACAGAGAGAGAGAGAGAGAGAGAGAACTCCACCCCATTGTTTTTAAATAATATTTGTTTACAGACGTCCACCCGGGCCAAACCTTAACATCATATGACAATTCAGATGAAGTTTAGATTTTGTTATGGAGAGTTTAGTTTAGTTTTTTTTTTTTCTCCTGTCTGTTTGGCAGAAACCATCTCCCGCTGTTCCCTTCCGTGCCTTCTCCTGCTGTGCTTCACAAACAGGTCCGTGCTTTTGTGTACAACAACACACACCAACAGGCAGTCGGTAGTCTGCAGATGAGGCCAAACAGATATGCAGCAAGAATGGTTAATCAATGTTTAACCACATTCGCTTAAGAAATCCATTAAAACTAAATGCTCCTTAGATCGCAACTCACCCTCCCCAAGCACTGCGTTACACCCAACAATATGTCCCAATTAACGCCTCGTGTTAGGGTGTGTGATGTTAATTAATGTTAAAGGGGTTGGAAATAAATAATTACCAAATGTTGCAAATGTACATCTCAATACCAGCTCAGCATGTGTAGAGACTTGCATGCATGAACTGCTGTGTGATGACGTTTAGGAAATGATTCACTAAATATTTAACAGCTTTGCTTGGCACAGTGTATACAATGAATTATAGATTGTGAGAATGAGAATATCTTGATGTAAGAGCATGTTTAAAGAATTAACTTGCAATAGGGGAAGAGCAATTACCATTGTAATGAATGATGTGCTGGTGAGGACTGGAGCCCCTATTCTTTATTTTTTAATTAATTTCTTCGCATCGCCACAAAGGGGAAGATGTGGCCCATCCATTACTCTTAGCCATGTTTGGGGCCCTTTTGTCCTTGATAAATGGCCTCCAGGCCTGCCAAAAAAAAGAGAGAGAGAGAGAGGTAGAGAGTGAGCGAGAAAGGGGAAAAAAAAAACGCTCAGGCCTGTTCATCACATCTCACGTTCATTGCCCCCAAACTCACTGTCCGCGGGAGGGAAAAAAAAGATGGAAATGTCATTAATGGTTTGTCACTGTTGGAAATAGGAGTCATACAGAGTCATGCATTGTGCTGAATAACATTAGGAGAGTCTTGAATAACATTAGGGAAGTGCTGAAATGAGAATCAGACCCATTGTTAGTGTGGAGGTTGATTATGCAAGCTGGGCGACCTCTGGGCCCAGATGGGATCAGGGCCAGTGGACATGGCTTTTGAATTTATTTATTTATACATGTTTATTTATTTATTTATTTATTTATTTAGTAGAAGGTGGGTGCACAGTGGACTGTCAACAGCCGGCAAGTCTAATTGGCGCCTCGGCACGGATAGTAGCCAAATCTGTACCTGATCCGGCCAAAATCCATTCCTGATTCAGCTGCTGTTGAAGAGGGGTTTGGCTTAGAGGACTGGCCAAGAGTACTCTCTATTCCCTTACTGGCTTTTGCCGAGGTCCACTTTCTCTCAGGTTTTGTTCTTTGGGCTGCATTGGGCAGGAAGGAGTATGACTGCAGATGAGTAGTCCACATATTTATAGTCATAGTCATTTGATACACTGATTTGCTACTGGGATTTGTGACTGTCATATGCAAAATCAAGCGGGAAAAAAACAATAATTTCTAACATTAGTAACCCTTCAGTGGATTACATTTTTTTAATATACTATTGATATGCAGCTTCGTCGTCTTTCCTGTGTGTGGGCCTTTTCCTTGTCCTTGTTTTTGACAGTTTTACTATGTTTTACTAAATTAACATGACAGGACTGTGTTGCTAATCAGACAAAAGCATTTATTGGTTGTATGTTTTGTTTTTCCTGAAGGCCTTTTTGAAGTACAACTTACTGGGGAAAACAAACATAAATCCCACAGGTGTACACACACTGCAAAATTGCTAAAAGAACAAAAACCAGTCTTAGTACAACAGAAACATGAAGCTAAAAGACAGACAAACATGCAAAGTGTTGTTATTACATGGCCCGACAGAGTGTTGCAGAAAGTTCCATTGAACTGAATGGGCTATCACAGCGTTTGGGGGTCTTATGTTTCTAAAAAATAGACCGTTGCTATGTTAACAGAATGTTGAGAACGCAGAAGAACAGCAGATGATGATTATGCTATGAAGCTGCCTTTTTAACCACTGGATTTAGCAATTGGAGTCAACAGAAGAAGAATAAACAAATATGTTTTGAATTTGTAAAAACAGTTTTTAATCAGTAGTTTTTTTGTTAATATATTATAAATGTATAATAAGATGGCTGATTAATAAGAAGGGTGATGTACAGCAAGCTAGTCAGAATAACTTTCAAGTCCTGCATCACTCTGTCAGGGTTTATTTTATAATATTGACTTTCTTTTCTGCACATTAGCCCTTATGTATGCTAACCATGAGGGCTATGCAAGGACACAGATACAGCACAGCATACCACAGTTTTGTTTTGATGTCTGCTGTCCATATAAACATAGGTTTAGTAGTAAAACTATCAGAGACAAATGTCCATCTCCTGCCGTGTTCTAACATCTCTGAGGTGTCTTGCCATCATCCTCCATCCCTCCTTAGGGCTTTCTCCATGTAGCTGATGGTGCATCTGTTTCACACCGAGTTTAGGCTTGGAGCCATTGTAGTTACAGTGGCAGTCTGACTCTTCTCTTCTCCCTCCTCACTGCCTTTAACTGTCTAGGTTAATTACCAGAGGTTGCCGTGCGCAAACATATCCACACACATACATGTACACACCAATACATGTATGGCGCACGTACGCACACACACACACACACACACACACACACACACACACACACACACACACACACACACACACAGGCATCTCTGAGCCACTTCAACACAGATTACTCTCCTTGCCGTCACCCAGTGGACCTGGCAGCAACTAGAGCGTTGCATTTGTGCCGCCTTTTTAAAAGATTAATGAGTAAGCAAAAAACATTGCGTCTGTCACTTTCTGAAATGTTGCTGTGCATATGTACTGTACCATGGGATGGACCTCTTCTCTCCATGTCCTTCCTCTTAGTTGGGAAATAGGAATAGTAGCACTTCACTGTGACCACAGCGTGAGCCCTGACAACTGATATGCTCTATCAGATGAAAAAGGAGTAAATCTGTGAGAAAATGTTAACGTTGGAGAACTGAATTAGATTCAGGTGCACACATATAAAACAAAGAGACTCGCTGTCTATTCTCTGCAGATACGTCTATGAGAAACCCATTTTGAGTTTTTTTCTCCGTTTCTGTGTGTGTGTGTGTGTGTGTGTGTGTGTGTGTGTGTGTGTGTGTGTGTGTGTGTGTGTGTGTGTGTGTGTGTGAGAGAGAGAGAGAGAGACAGAGAGAGAGAAAGACTGATACAGAGCCCAGAACATAGCCTGACCGGCTCACAGAATACAACACCAAATAGTGCTCTAATATATAAAGCTACAGCTAGGAATTGGTACAAAAAGAAGTAGAAAAAAAAAACAAAATAATGCCTTTGAAAACATAGACAAAGAAGATGCCATTAATACATAATGGTTCACCCAAAGACCATTTGGTTGTGGTCGAACTTAATGCTTAGCTTAATGTAATATTTAACATATTTTGTGTCTGCTGACCATCTAGGTCTATTTTGTTTTGTTTTGTTTTGTTTACGCCTGTTTTTGTGTTTGCTTAGTCTACATGGCTTCAGGCCTCTGCTATTTAAGAAATTCATCGCAAGGTACGAGTGATGCTTTACGCTCTCAGGCTCACAATCCCTTTTGATATGTTTTATTAATCTGTGTTCATATATACCATATTTTCATTTTTTTTAACATATTCATTTTGATTCTACCTCCATGCTTTATCCATCGCTGTTCATGAGGGAAATGCACACACAGGTCATCACTGAAGAACCGTCCGCTTAGAAGCCTTGCGTTGTTGTTAGATACGCTGATTTCCACAACCCTTGGTGAGCCTTGCAACCTTTACCTCGCTGTTGTCCAAATGCCTGGCTCGCCATGAGCTGACTCCGATTGACCTTTGGTCAAAATGCCGGATAGGAATCTAACCCTCTTTGATGTGAAATGCATACCATACACGAGCACGACTTCCGGGCAAAGGCAAAGGAAAAAAAAAAAAAACGAAAAGAAAAAACACATTTCCCTCCTAAGTCCCCTGGAGCCTTGTTAAAAGCACAAAGAGAGAAATAAATCATGGGTCCTTGGTGTTTGTATAAGTTGAATGCATAGTTATGCTAACGGTATGTTTTTCTGCGCGGCCAATACATGAGAGGAAAGATACTTGAATATCATTAAAGGCGGATGTGGAGGTTTCTTTGACACCAATGAACATCTCTAATTCAGCCAGGCGCCGAGGGCTGCCCAGCAGGGTGAGCACATCGCTGTTTGATGTTCTCAATCATCCTCCAGCCTTTGTGTCTCAGATGCTTTCCCTGTAGGTCTGCTTTTTCCGAAATAACCCCCCCCCCCCTTCCCAACACACACACACACACACACACACACACACACACACACACGCACACACACACACCCCTCTTGCCCCCCCCCTCCCAGCCCACCCCTTACCTACCCACAACCACAACCATTTCATTTTTAAAAGTTCATTTGAGAGGAAGGGGAGGGCGCTGTGCCCCTATGTATGTGTGTGTGTGTTTTTTTTTAAGTATATTTTTTGGTATTTTTCCCTTTATTCGGATAGAACAGTGAAGATTGGCAGCAAGCAAGTGGGAGAGAGAGAAATGGGGCAGGAATAGGAAATGACCAAAAGGTTGGACCTGAACTTTGGTCCACGTGGGCACACAGACCTGAATGTGGTCCGACTGTAGCCACACACACACACACACACACACACACACACACACACACACACACACACACACACACACACACATACTCAGATGTATTAACTTGCATCATCTTTAATCTCCTTTCCTCTTGTTTGTCTGGAAGTAACCATACAGTGGTGCATGCAGGTAAGGGGACAGTAAACGGACTGTGTGTGTGTGTGTGTGTGTGTGTGTGTGTGTGTGGTGCAGCGGTGTTGTGTTCCCGAGAGCTGTCTCCAGCCCGTGTTAGTGTGTGGTGACGGTGTGGTGCAATTACCGGAAGCCCACTGTAACAATATTTGCTGCATGGTTGGAAGGCTTGAGTCCCATGTCTCAGACCTGCCGGGGAATCGCTAATCCCCCTCCACGCCCATGTCCTTGGATATGCTGTGGCACTGACAAGAACACCATCTAAAAGCATGCACTGCGTCATGGGACTTGCAAATTGCTCAGTAGTTGGCTAATAGAAGAGGATAAAATGGAGGGGATTGATGTAGGGTAGGGTAGGGTGGGGTGGGCTGGGCTGGGCTGGGGAGGAGAGTGGAGAATGGAGGTGCTGTATGCACAAGGGGGTAGGGGTGGGGGTGGGGGTGGGGCGGTGAGGTGGCTGGGGGTAGGAAGGAACAAGCGGGGGGAGGGGTGGGGGATAGTCTGATAACCCCTCAACCTTCACTGTGCCTTTTAAAAGATGATTGACATGTGCTGCGTCCCTAGTCTGTTCTTTTGCAAATTCGGCCCGACAGTTTTGGGACAATTGGCGCGCTGTTTTGTTCGTGGCGGATGAGCATGTTGTGCATTTGAGGCCCATTCCCTCCCACGTGGCAGGAGAAAAGTAATGATGATTTGTGTTCCCCTCCCTGCTGCACAGAGGCCCACTTATTGTACATAAGTGTTATAATTGGGACCTGATCACATTACTCAGGCTAGCGAGTGTTATTTCCTCTTGCTTGTCTAATGCATCTTAAAGAACAGTAATCTAATAAAAAATCATTACTCCCTTCTAGGCTTTTAGAGAGTGTGTGTGGGGTGGTTTAAGGGAAAGTCATTTACAAAAAATGTGTTGTGCCCCATAAAAATTAATCCATCTCAGGGAATAGGTATAGGAAAATCAATTAAATAGAGGACAGCAATGCAATTATTATTAAAAAAAAAAAAAAGAGATGGTCGCATCTGAAGATGAGCCAATCCATAGCATTTAAATTATTATTTTTTTTTTTACTTATGCTTCACAGCTTCCTCCCGAATACATGTTTGTTTTTTTTTCCTGAAAGCACTTAAAACAGATATACCTCCGTGTCTATTTTAAACAAAACCATAGCTCTTAGTCTGGGCTTGTGGATCTCGAGTGACACGGTCCTGATACACACGATTCTGTGGGTCGGCGGCGAAGGGGATCGTAGCCGGCGGTGCTTTTGTGCTTGTCCTTTGGTGCAGCATGCAGTGTGAAAGTGCAGGAATGCAGGGCTGAAGTGTGATCTGATAGCTAGAGGAATGTCCACAAGTGAGCCTCGGCTACAGGAAAAAAAAATAGAGAGAGAGAGAGAGAGAAAGAATAATTCAGGCAGGCAGAGTTGTGCTCAGCAGAGATCGCTGTCTCACCTAGCTGGCCCTCGGGTGAGAAAATACCGACTTATACTTACTATTCCTGCGAGAAAAAAAAATACCCCAGAGATGGCTGCTGTCTTAAGCTTATATTCGCCGTTTCTGTCGTGGCGTGCGACATTGTGATGTCACCAATGCGCCCGACCCTTTCATACTTTCACTGGACACACGCCAATCTTCTCCATATGAGCGGTGTCATAATATAGTCAAACAGTTTGGAAAACCTTGCATTTTCCTAAAAGATTCAGGTCAGTGTCTGTAGCTATTGTGTTTCTAGCAGTATAAGCCCTTTTATGTTAAATGTTTTTTTTTAGGAAAGACGTTCGAGTGATGGTAGGATGATAGGATAAATAAAATAAGTTAGTTAAAATAGGTTAAAAAATAAGTTAGCCTAATAAACAAATTGGAGGCTTGCACCTGTGTTGTTTTGTGTAGAAAACTGAAAAAGTTTCTGGTCAGTGTTTGTATTTATTGTGAGTTTCCAGCAATATTAGCTTGTGTGTTCTGCTCTGGTTAGCTTAAACACACTCAAAACACACACATGTTTTGAATGGGCTGCTGTGCTGATGCCGCGTGACAGTTACAAAATCTGGCGTGTTCACAACGTCGCGACAAAGCCCCTAAAATCTTCTGTGTGCCATGGGGATCGACGTCATAGTTTTCCATCATAGTGTTACTCACCATGACAGACACTGAAAGTGTAAACCAAGCTTTAGAGGGTGCTGGACAAAGCTATGGGTGGGTCACACTAAGTTATATTGTTCTAGTCTCTACCTTTGATTCACATCAGTAAGTGTTTGTCATAGTGCAACTACCACATACTGCAAAGTGAGTAGTGTTAAAATTAGCACAATCTGCAATTTGAATTAGTGAAACTCGAAACAAAAACTAATTGTTTTTGTTTGTTTGTTTGTTTGTGGCTCTGACACACAGCCTCTTTAAGACCAATCTTAATGATGCATTGTAGGTTTTTTTTTCAATATTTAACCATAGTAATGTCTTCTAAAATCACAAATGAAAATTTGTGATGAATGATTTGTGATGAAATGAAAAATGTTTGTTTTCATTTTTTTATCCACATCCAAATGAATAATCAAAATTAGACATAGAGCATATTACAGTGTATAGTGCTTGCTCATATGTTGGTGAGGGCTCTCAGAGTGTATGGGGCCCTGTTGTTTTTTTCTTCTTCTTTTTGGCTCACCTGCCTGGGGTGACCAATGGCTGCCCTCCAATCCGTCTCTATCGGACCCTGTAATGGAGCGCTTCCCTAATATACGAGGCTCCCCCCGCTCCATTAACAACAAAAAAAGCTTCCGAATTAAGGAGCCAACAGACCTACCCAGGCTGCCGGGCCCACCTCTGCAGTGTTGGAGGATAAACATTGATAAATGGATAAGGCCATCCACAGCCTTGACTTTGAAAAATTTTGTCTTGGAGTTTCAGGTCAGACACTGACAACAATTAGGCGAAGAAAAATAAATAGGCTATGACCTTTTTTCCTCCCATTTTCTCTATCTATCCCCCTACCCCCACCGCTTCTCCCTCTGTCTGAATGGGAGGAAAACATGACCTGTGGTTGACAAGTTGTGCATATTGTGTGAGAGGCAATCAGGCTGGCACTCTAAGTGATCATATTGTTAAACTGCTAATTTTGTGAGAACAGACGCTGGGGAGCCATTTGCGGTCTGTCCCAGTAAATGCCTCCTTAGTGCCTCTTATTCAGATTAGCGATTAGCCACTGAGACACAAGCATCACTCTCCCGCCTTCCATCGTTCCAGTTTAACCTCAAAGCAACATTTAATTGCACGTTGAAAAAAAAAAAACTCACAAAGAGGGCACTGAAAGAGGGAGAGAGGGAGAGAGGGAGAGAGGGAGAGCGAGGGGGTGGGGGGGTGGCTTGAAATCAAAGCTGTAGAATGGAAGTTGTTTTTTTCCCCCTTGCAATATGTTGTTTTATTCAAAACAGGTTTGAGGAGCTATTCCCAGGTTTTAATTCCCTCTTTGGACTTAAGAAAGCCACAGATTCGCTGCTAAATGAATGCAGGAAACCCTTCAGTAGCCCAGTCCACGGTGCTAAATGAGTGACATGAATACAAGCCTCCCTAGATATCATTGCATGTACATGTATTAGCTGTACTGAGAGACCTACCCCTGGTGTAATTATGTTAGGAACCAATAAGCCAGCTTGGAAATCAATATGCTAAGACAGATAGACTGAAGGAGCATGGGCAGTGAACTGGGAATAGATTAGCCTGGCAGGTCCCAAGCTAGCGTTTAAGCCGTGTTAGACTTACCATTTCCAACAAGAAAATCACCATTGGCTTCCATGTATGATCTGTGCGTTTTGAATAATTACTGGACCCATCTTCTGCCAGATGACACAGTTCCTTTTCAAAGTTCTCTTTGCATCATGCTTTCATTTGTTGCTATTCTTTGTAAGTGAAACAAACTCGGCCATGCTTTTGGCACAGGGTGAAATAAGCTCTGTTAATAGGAAAGAAAACAAGTCTTTCAGATCTGACTGTATGTAGTGAATTTAAGGTTTTATTTATTTGGAGTAAAACATCTCTGCTTTTTGGCTTGATCAAAACAGATATTTCAGTTATACAAAGATAGTACTTAAAAAATCTATTGTTAGTTCATAGTAAGGGTGGGGAAAGACATGGTGTGATCCATTTTAAAGGTTCTCTGGCATGTAAACAAAAAGCATGGCGGTAATTTATATTCAATTAGGCCCCAAAGCAAAAAAACAAAAACCAAAAAAAAAAAATCCATGGTAAAGGAAACAAAACATGCCCCTTTTGGGTACAGTACATCTGCACCAGTCCAATCAAGCTTTCAAAAGCACAGGAGTGAACAATAGCAGCCATCATGAAGGAACAAAGTCAGAGGCATAAGTGGACTGACTAAGAGAGCAATTTCTGCCCATACGACTGTCCTGACACAATTGCTCTAATTTTCCCTCTTTGAAATGACTGATAAAAGACTTAGGTAATTGCTATGGAGACAGAATTTCTTCCATCAAGGGGGAATCTCAAGTAATACTGCCTCAGGCCTCTAAGATGGAGTGTCAGTTTCTGCAAAATCCTAAATTAATACTTGTCCCCATCTTCAGCCCTACTTCCCGGGGATCTTATTAAGTGATGGTAATTTGTCATGACAATGTATCGGAAATCACTCAATCAGAAGACTTTTTGGGGGGGAAATGACCGCAAATATTCAGAACATGCTGATGCATCATCAGACTAATTTTTCTGGGGTCATGTGCAACGTGACTAAAAAAGAGAGAGAGAAAAGAAAGTGAGGGGGAACAGAGGCATCATTCGTGGCTACCAAGATGGATATTAAGCAAAAAAAAAAAGCCCAAACGAGGGGGGTGGGGGGGTGGTGTATTGGTGTATGGGGGGGGGGGTAGCAGAGCTGGTGAGGCGTGGTAATTTGTGGCGGTGCAAAGAGATAGCTCACTCTGACGCCTCGTCTTCGACCTGTGTCCGTTCGCCTCGTGACCTTGTCCCTTGTAATCAAGCTTCATTTGTCTCCCCGATCTGTGTTTATCTGCCGCCCTGACGCCACAGCTCTCTGAGGCGGCTAGCAGACATTCTACCGCAGCATGGGCCAGTCAGTCGTGCATAAGGGGGCTCGTAAACACCACACCACCCAGCAACACACAGACAAATGAAAGATTAAGACAAGGTCAGCATTGCTTTAATTCCTCTGGTCATCAACAAAACAACATGTTGATAAAAGAATTCTTGTTCTAAAGGGGAAGACTTTTTTTAGTGTCACAAACCCTAATGTCTTCTGCATTTACAAAAACACAACGCAATTTTAAGGAATACATTTAAACATTTGTAAGACTTTATGTGCAATATAAAGGCTGTTGTATGTAAAGTGTTAGTCATTATTCAAATAATGGTAATAAGTTAATACATTTTTAGTAGTATTCAAATCTTCTTGGTTGGACTCACTATAGCGTAGTCTTAAAGCCTTGTGTGGTTCACAGGACATTTATACTCCAATGCAGCGCATCAGCACCTAAGACAATGCATCTGCTGGCAACCAGCCAATGGTGGATCAGCTTCTATTTCAGGTACACACACACACACACACACACATACACACAGAGTAAAACATCTACTATCGTTTCCACATCCAGTGTAGAGAGATTTCTGTGAATCAGCTTGTACTGGTGTGGATGTCCTGAAGTAACACCTAGTAGACCCGAACACAAACACACAGCCAGACACACACACACTCTCTCTCTCTCTCTCACACACACACACACACACCCACACACACACACACACAGGCAAACACCTCCACACACACACACACACACCCCTACACATAGGTAACCATCTCCACACACACACACACACACACACACACACACACACACACACACACACACACACACACACAGACACCCTGTCTTCCTTAGCTGAGAGTAATACTGGTCCAGGACCATATTACCCCAGCAGGTCGGTAGGTGCTGAGTGAAAACCCAGTTCAAGCCCTAAGACAGTGAATGATACACGATAATGGGTTAATCAATACTTATTATGGTTTTATTGGTTCACTACAGTGAGAACACAACATGGGTGAGCTTAGAGCACAGCAAGAAGGAGAAGCAGGGAAGAAAAAGAACAAAGAAAAAAATCCCTGCATCTGATCCAGATAACATCGACCTACCCCAAGGGATTTTCCTATTCAGGAATCCAATTTAACATGGTTGATTGATGCGGATTGGATCCCAGGGAATCGCATAACTCTTTTAAGGCCTAATAAAATTCTAATGGATTTGTCACCGTCTTGGACAGATTTGAAGTTTTACTAAAGTATACTAGTCGTCTGCAATTAATGTCCACTCGTGCGCAGGGCGAGACTTGTTATCGTCCGCGACTGAGAGCTGGTTCTTAAGTGATTAAGCCTGCACAAAGACCGTCAGCTCCCAAGGCCCTCTATACGGAGTCTCCACACCAAGGAAAATAAAGTCCTTCTGACTGATTCTGGAGAAGGCACTTCATCACAATACAAAAAAAAAAAAAATCTGAGTTTGACTCCATTTCTGTGTTAGAGGAGAAGCTAAGAGCACTCATTGTCCAGTTTGAGCTAGTTTGGTTTTCTTTCATGTAAGCTGTTATTAATTTTTTTGTAGCACCATGGAGCAATTGTCTGTTTGGATGACACAGTCCAGGCCTTATTGATCAGCCTTTTAGGGCCTATATTTTCCAGTCACCTCAAAGTCTCAACAGCAAGTGTGTGAGGACATACAGACAGCCCTATGATTTACCAACCTAGGAACACATGTAGCCTGCAGAATTGTTTTAAAATGGCTGCCTTCCTAAACACAGCTTCAATTCTGGGCTCAGTTGTATTATTGGTGTCAGATCGAGGAAAAGGGATAATGACAGGGCATTACCGATAAATGTGAATAAAATCCTGTTTTTTCCCCTAACCCCCTCCTAATAATAATAATATGGACCCCCTTTGTGAGATCTTGTACACAATTCTCCTAAACATAGTTTGGTGGGTAATTAAAAATATGTTATTCTGGGCTGCTGAAACCTACCCATAGTGCTACCTCTGCCCAAACCATTCTCCTCCCTACACAGATCACATTACATTCAAATCTGGAAGATAGGACGATGATTTACCTGTGAAATACAATGCTAACATACCCAGTGCTAACATCACCCAGGCTCGACTGTACATAGCTGAGGTGTGTGTGTGTAAAGTTTTGTGGGTGTGTAAGGTGTGTGTGTGTGTGTGTGTGGGGGGGGGGGGGGGTTGCAAGCAAAGATAGGTCAGCCACAAATATAGGCCTGTCAGACTCAGACATGGCCCCAAATCCCCAGGTTCCTGTCACCAAGCCGCTGTCACCACAGCAGCAGCAGGTTGCCTGGGAGGAAGAAAGACAGGCTGTGTCAGGCGACCATGTGCTGTACCCCGACACCGTACAGGGGGAGCAGGGATGGCACACACACATGCACACATACACACACACACACACACACACACACGCACACACAGCATGCGCTACACCGGTGCTATAGTCTCGAGCAGCGTGCTTGACAGTGCTCTGCACAACGTTGGTTTAGGGGGACATGTTTAAAATCGAGTATGGAGATGACGTGCGTCATGATAAGGTACATTATCTATTATCTATTTGCAAATCAGTTGTTGTAGTTTGTGTATGAAATGAGTGGCGCATTTTAATGATTGCATATGGTTTGTTGTCGGTGGGGATAAAAACTTAATGTGTTGTTTCACAGTGGCTGTTAGTTGCACAATTTTCTTTTTCTGCATTTGTTGTCTTCGTTGTCGTGCTGTTTTGCTGTTCGACAGTCATTTTGGGATATGCAGGAAATTGCGGTCTGTATTGCTTCATTAATGTGACAGTGAAAATATGACTTGCATATTCAGGCCCTGAAATGTCATGTTGATTCACACACTTGTTTGTGCTCTCTGTGCGAAGCAGTGGGTGTTTATCCTTTGTAGTTGTGTGACAGGGCGACAGTTTTAAAAACAAGATGACGCCCGCTGCTGTGTGCACCAGGGCCTCCAAATAGCCCGTAATCAGTGTGTGTGTCATCAGAATGGCCCTGCTACCTGAAGTGTGTGTGTGTGTGTGTGTGTGTGTGTGTGTCTATCTGTGTATGTGTGAGTCTGTGTGTATGTGTGTGTGTGTGTGTGTGTCTGGTGCCCTGGCAGTGCTACTCGGATGTAAAATAGGCTCCAACAAGTCATTTTCATGTGCCGTCTCTGTGCTCGTCATCATATTATGGCCGTGCAGCACAGAATCCGAATTGGTCTCAGTGCATTTAGAGTTCAACGTCGAGCCTATCATTTCTCCATGTTGCGGGGAGGAGGAAGGGGTGGGGGGGGTTGGGGGTGGGCAGGCAGGAGGGTTTTTTTTGATGCAGGTTGACAGATTAATCACCTCCAGTGTCCTTCCTAGCAGCTGACCTTCACAATACTTTGTCCTTTGGAGGCAGTGGGAGAAACAGAAAAAGATACAGAGAGAGAGAGAGAGGGCGAGGGAGAAAGAGAATAAGAAGTAGATACAATAATGCTAGCATTATCAATACATAATTTCTAGGCATTAAAAGGAATATAACAAAGGATGAGCTATCTTGAAACTGCTTCTCTCCAATTACCTAGCAGTCCTTTTCAGTTTAGTGTCTTTCAGTCTCTATCTTCTGCGATCTTCTGCTATAATCAGGTCTTTTAGAAATGAAATTCATTAAAATTTCAAGCCAGGTTTCACGTGACATTGTTCTTGTACTCAAAGGAAATAATAAAGTAAAGAGACTACATCTCCACCTATAGATGCAATTCTGAACTTCAAGGTCTTTCTGAGTACGAAGGTGCTTACTGTATGCTTAATGGAAGAAATAAAAACCTTCTCTCCCACACTGTGTTCCTTTAGCTCATGGTAAAAAAAAAAGGTGGAAGGCGTTTTCTTTCCTGTGCGCTTTATTTCATGGACGTTTGTGGGAATGACCTCATTTCCACCCTCCCCCGGACACCGGGGGCAACCCCTGGCAATGTAACCTTTGACAGGTATTCAATAGCAATCTTTTGGATAACCAGCCAAGGGCCATGGAGCTGTGGGCTGCTCCCAGAGCGCTCAGACTTAGGAAGATGTCATGTTTGGTTTGCGTAGCATCGCAAGAAACTCCCGCTGCCTCATGCCGTCCCGCCATGATAGATGGCACTTTGGGACGTCGACACTTGACAGTGTTAACGGAAACCAGATGAGGGATCTCTGATATGGCACGTTATGTAAAGGAGACCCATTGACTTTATGGATCGAGCCTGTGAGTCTCTGATGCTCACCCTGTGTATCGAGAATTCAGACTCTCGGTGTAACGTTTGTGTTTGTGGGCCAGGTACGCTCTTGAGTGAAACATCGATCCAAAACGCTATTGAATTGCGCGTGTGTCCTTGCAAACCTCATAAACACCTCAGTGGGAACGTGGGTGCGCAGGAATAGACACCATTGACTCTTTGTGTTGTCCTTTTTTTTTTTTTTTTGCTGAATTCACATGCATCCAGCATTGCACCCTATTATTGGGGTTTTCAGCCTCGGCACTGCTGTCATTATGCAAAACACAGTAGACAGTAATGACTGTCTATTTGCTTGGCCAAAGACAATAGTCCATTAAAGTTACACGCTCTGCACACTTCCTAGCCCGCTCTGCCAGCTTCAGCTATCATGGGCTACTATCTCCCAGTGATTCATGATCTATATTGAAGCCTCTGAGACAGAAGCCCATTGATTTTCCCCCCGTCCATAATCCCGCACCATATCCGCCGCTTGTTAGACATCTGTGGGAATATAAACTGGGTTTTTGATGCAATTTGGGGAGGTTCTGGCAGTAATGCAATTTGGGTCAATGGAAACTACTGCTCTAAAAAAGAAGAAGTAGGAAAAAGAAAAAAAAAGACGAAGAGTAGAGTGGAGTGGAGGAGGTGGACTCGAGTGAATCTTTCAGAAGTGTGGGATAGCCCAGATCTGTGCCAACCCAGTTGTGGTTTCCACTGAAGCTTACCTTTTAGGGGCAGACCTTTTTTAAAGAGATATATCGTTCCCTTTTGTGCTTGAAATAGTAAATAAATGAGGACCCGGGCAAAGCCATGTGCAGCATAGAATTTTTTTTTGTCGCAGAAGACCATGTGCATACAGTATATGCCACATGAGAAAGAAGAATAAGTGATTTAGTTCTGTCCAAACTAAACTCCATTGTGTGTCTTAGAATATATATCCAGCAAATTATGCATCTTGATGAATACTCATTTCTGAAGTCTGCTGTTTGCACATTCCTCTGAATTTGCTCAGCTAGCCCCCCCCCACCCCACCCCCACCCCACCACCACCCCAACCCCATAGCCCTGTCGAGCCTTGCAGATGAATGGGCGTGAAGGCGGGATTGACAGGACATTGATGGCCTGCCAGGGAGCTAATTCTGTGTGTCCACTACACCCTAAAGACAAATGATGAAACGGGTCGAACAAGAGTGTTTAACCCAATCACGTATAAAGGTCCATGGGCTCAGCGACGGGGGTCTGTGACCTTAATTAAGTGTACAAATAATTAGTTGACCTCAGCTAATGAGCATTTCCAAAAATAACAAAGCTTCATGGCCTCCAATGAGGAGAGGGATGGATGTACTATATCAGGAGTATCCAAGGGCAACGCAGGCCGACAGTTCATGGAGTTTACTGCAGTGGTTTTAAAAAGAAAGTCTAATTTTTGTAGAATATGTGGTAACAGATTGTATTGAATACAGTTCTGTTTTTGCCGCTTCCAATTAGCTTATCCAATGGCGCCATTATATCTTTGATAGTGTTGAATTTATTGGAAATATGACCTACTGTTGACACATCTCCAAATGAATACATGTAATTAAAATGTCCGCTTACGATCGAAAGTTGCCAGCCTTCAGTTTTCAGTTCAACCTAAACTGAACCCATTTTGTCCTGCAAGCCTTCATGATTTCAAGACTCAAAGAAAAAAACACCACTACCTAAAAAAAACAGCAAACAGACACACTCCTATTCAGGAACAGACTCATTGTGTATTTTCAGTCTTTTAAAAAAAATTATAGATGGAGAAAGACACTTAAACTACGAAAAGCTTGGCAGTAGCATGTCCTCTGGTTGTTTATAAACTGTCTGCTCAGACTAGTGACTGTATGGGGCTCATCCTGAATGCTAACCTTTAGCATCCAAGGTGGTGTTGGTCGTCTTGCAAGACTCACTGAACGAAAGGCATCTGACCCAGGCAATGATTTCTGGACTGAAATACCACTTTCATGTATTATTTATCCCTGACAGGGAGCAGGGAGTAGTGAAGTGTCGTCATACCTGACAGAGTAACGTAAGAAAGAGGCCGCCACAGAGAGGTGTGGCCCTTGGGAATCAAATCCCATTAAGGGGAGGGAGAGTGAAAGGGAGAGAAAGAAATGCCTTAATTTCCAAGGTTAGACTAAGCTTCAAAATAAAAACACCATTTCCTTGATGGCTACCCTCTTTGGTCCTTTTCTGGCCCTAATACTGCAAAGATCTGGTTCAGGGTGATACAACCAGTCATGATCATTTAGTTTTTGTGCAGAACTTTTGTGCACTTTTTACACATTCAGTGTGTCCTGTAGTGCATTCCCATTAGTGTACAAATGCATACCCGCCAGGTGTTTGTAATGTGGCAATGTTTGCCGAGTGATGTACTGTGACTGTCTGTTTGTGAGGTGGCTAATGATAAGAGGGGGACTATTGAAAATAGCATTGTGTAGATTAGTCTTAATATGTGGCGTATTCCTTTGTCTTGCTCAGCCCGCAGTAATGCTGAGGAGATGAGCCTTTGTAATTGTAGGAGAGCGTAATGATGCATGTATGTATGACGCATGGACCGCTGTTGTGATGTTGATTTTTTTTATCAATAGAATAGATCGGATTAATATTTCAGAGCTAATGTTTGCGTTCCGGGCCCCTGAAAACAAACATGAATTAAGTTCCACGTGTCACGTGTGCAGAAAAAATGCAATTTTCCTCAGCTTAGCAAATGATATTTTTAATTATGCTCTTAATAGCATTATGGATTTTTTGAAAGATAAATTAATATTGGCATTTTTGTAATTAAAGGTCTTTATTGCTTTTTATGAAAATAATCGTCAAGGCTCATTTGCCGTGGACAAAGTCTTGGGGGAAGATATATCTGTATGTATCCAGAAATGTTGTAAGCAAAGAGGCAAAGCGTAGACAGAGAAATGACTGTTGTAGAATAGGCCAGTCTGCAGCCCCAAAGATGGAGGACCAGTAGGTGGATACTCAGTTCTCTTCTTTAAAGAGCCAATCACGTTGTTGGAAAAGGCATTGCTGATTTTTCACCTTACCAGAATGTCCTGTTTTTTTCACCTTTAGTATGGCAATAGGTGTTGAGCACAATTTGGCACGTGTGCAGTGAGTGCATCAACCCCAAAAAAGGAAGTCTTTCCGAACATCATTTTATTGAAATGTTTATTTCATTTATGCCAGCTTTAAACAGAGATTCAGGCTGAGGCCTTTTATGGTCTGTTCGACAAGTCAGTGGGGAGATATGAATCCCTATTCATTTAGATAGGAGTCCAATCTTGTCTGCTTGAAATAGCTGTTTGGGGGTTTTGCCAAGATGGCTGCTGATTGGTGAAGTTTTCCTGTTTAGATTTTGATTTATTTAGTTTTGAGCATTCATCAGTCTGTGTGTAGGTAATGTGAAAAAGTGAGAAAAAGGGTACTTTACCTTGAGTGTGTTGAGTCATAACCATATTCTAGCATCTCTTTGTGTGCTTTAAGATGATGACCCTCCCTTTAGTCATCGTTTTGGCCTTGTGTCTTTCTTATTGGCAGGAATAGTCTGGAACAGAACAAAGTCACGTGGTTGGCTGGTTAGGCTTGACCATGAAATATAATGAGAAGCAATTGGATGATGATAACCTTATAAGTTTCTAGAAATACCACAGGGAGCGGCCACCCCAGAGACTGTAGTGACTCCTATCGGTCATGTCCTTACCAGTCTGGGAGAGCGTGCTGCCCTGTCACCTATGTGGGACGCTGAAGTGTACTCCTCTCAGCCCAAGGAAAATGAAAGCATTGTCTACGCTCCATCAATCAAGTACTCTTCACCGAGAGACTCTCATGATGTGGCTCTGTATACATTTAAGCGTGAGAGCCAAAAGATGTAGAATTAAGGCCCTATATTACCAGTAAAGTGAGATGGCGGAAATGTGCAAGATGGCAAAGTTTGTTTAAAAAAAAGGGAAAAAGCAATTGGGACATGCTGTGCGCTGCATCTGATTTGCTGTATTGAGGAGAAAGTATGCATTGATTTCCTCTTGAACCCTCTTGTGAACTTGTCTTGGCATCGCAGTGTGAGAGTGCGGTTTTCTTACTCGAGCATGTTCCCTTCAAGGATCTCAAAAATGAATCAGAATATCGACAATAACTGCAGAGTGCTTTTGGACCATTATACATATAAGTGGATGCAAATTCCATGTCTTTAAAAAAAACATATGTTTTATCTATAAAGCAGTGCTCTTAAATCTTCGGTCATGAAACCTTTTAAGATAGTTTATGGTTATTTAGATGTAAAAATATTTAAATTGGTATACGTATAGAAATGCATTTATTAAAGAAAGATGTGTACATAGTTCTGCTAAACTGAATGGTTGCTTGGTTTCCATAGCTAGTGACTGACATCCTGCTGTGAAGACTGCACAGTAGGTTGGTAAAGTGTGTGTGTGTGTGTGTGTGTGTGTGTGTGTGTGTGTGTGTGTGTGTGTGTGTGTGTGTGTGTGTTTGAGGGGGGACGGCACAGTATCTCCCTTAAGCATTGCAGCAGACTTGATACACACTCCGACCTCCCGCTGTTTAACCCTCAGCACTCTTGCTTGCATACACCCCCATTTTTTTCCCAGACACATTTGTCTTGACCCCTCAGTCGTCCTGGTGAAAACAGTAACCACAGTAGTATTTCCCAGAGTTTGTTTTTCATGTGTGTTTCCGGGTAACCATGGAGCCCAGCCATCTGTGTGCATGTAAAGCTTAGTTTCCCGTGTTAGGCGCACATGTACGACATGCGCGTGGTGGACAGATGTTGCTGCACTCGCGCCGCCAGAGCTACCAGAAGAGTCTGAAGCCTTGGACAAGCAGTCTAGTAGCATCTGGGGCCAGAAGAATGCTCACGGGTTCACCGGCAAGGCCAAGCCAGGGCGCAAACACATGTCACGGGCTTTTTTTCCCCCTGGCCAGCAAGGATTATGGAATTAGGGGGCTTCATTGCTGTACTCTTAGGTGAAATTGAAGTTTGTGGAACCATCTGTTGCCGTGTACTTTTCATTACCAAGTAGTTGCCCAGGTAACACATCACTCTGCCACTTGAAATGAGGTGTTGTAGAATGCTGCCAAATGTGGGCAAACAAC
Source organism: Setipinna tenuifilis (assembly GCA_030347295.1). NCBI lineage: Eukaryota > Metazoa > Chordata > Actinopteri > Clupeiformes > Engraulidae > Setipinna > Setipinna tenuifilis. The sequence continues at coordinate 7,895,948 of CM059285.1, forward strand.
TTTTCTTTTTAAGCCTGATTGTGAATGTGGCTTTCTGTCTGTCTGTGAAGGCATGAGAGTTTAGAAGTAGCCGTTCGCCCACACAAACACTGGAGCGAAGTACGGGCATAAAACACCATCAAGCATGTAGGAATTCTCATCTGGCCCCTCAAAAAAAAAAAAAACCTTCTGGCAATTATAGTATACCCCTGCAGCATCCACGTAGCCTCAGAAGAGAACGGCTGGTCCAAGCCACAGATTGTAATGAAAAAAAAAGTATTCGAAAATGCACAATAAAAAAAAAGATACTGGGCTGTATTTAAACCACTAGACTGTGGTTTGTTATTCTATTCCTTTCAAGAAGTCAAGGGGTTACTGAGGCCTGGCTTTTAAGGGAAAATTGTGTATTTCACATTTCAACAATCCTTAGTATTCCTCTTGCCAATTTTCTCTGAGCCTGAAATGAGGTTATTAGCGGCATAGAGATGGTATGAAATGTGTGCACTATTTGGGCTGTATGAAGCTTTAGAAGGCCTGTATGCACGAGAACTGTGTGTGAGCGGCGTTGTCAGCTATGGTTAAATGGTCCGACAGTTAGCAAAGAATGGCAGAGCTTGGGTGATGAGCTATTTGCCCATCTGGCTTTACTGAAAATCTGAATTGAAGCCATTTTGACAAAGCCATGAACTGTAGACTACATGCACAGTATGGCTTTTATTGCCACAGTGTACGTACGTGCACACATTGAATGAAGATCGTACAACAGATTCTGTTTAACCTTAAAATTGTATGTGCACGCACAACAATTTTATTTTAGTCACGCATTTCTAAAAAAAAAAAATTAAAAGTCAGGGTGTAGTCACTTTATTTCTAAAGCTGGACTGTACAGAAGAGTAAACCCGAAAACGTTCAAGACACAGAGAATCCATATTTAAACCTCAATAGCACTCGAGTCCAATCCACCTTGTCGGAGCTTCTGTTTGTTCATTAAAATTTAATGAAAGTGAAGTTATAACACCTTGTGATCTCCAGAGGTTGCAGCCGGCACTCTTGCATGTCCGCCCTCCCCTACCCTCGTCAGTGAAAATTGGACTGTGTGTTTACGGCTCTATGATCAAAAAGCCTGTGTGCCACATGCTAGATGGGTCTTAAGGGGGAAGTGCATCCCAATCTGAATGTATGATGTATGACTGAAGGTCAACCATACATTGGAAAACATACAAAAATGTATAAGTGAATAGAAAAAAGGGAGTTTATCGTTCCCCTTGTCGCCTAGGGGGATCAGATTCCTGTCCAGACTAAGCTTTGTAAGGCATCCTGACACATATGCATGTATTGTTACGGTTCTACATAAATACAATTGAATAAGTGGTGTATACTAAGTAGGACTACAATAACATTGCACTGTATTAAGATCATGAACTACTAGCAAGATGAATACTATGAAAAATATTATTGAGAAAGTCATTACATACATAAATATTTTCATTTTTACGTAATTGGAAATTGTTGTTTGGTATCAACATTCGTATTTTCAGTAAAGACATCATTTTAGCCATATTCTATGTGTGTGTGTGTGTGTGCGCGCGTGCGTGTGTGTGTGCACGTGTGTCTGTGTCTGTGTGTGTGTGTGTTTGTATGTGTGAATTAAATTTCAAGTATCGAGGCCTAGGCTGCAGCTGATAAGGGACCCTCTCTGCCTCAGTTATTTGTGGTGTGAGCTGTTGGTCTTGAACGGCGAAAATGATGAAGGGTCCCATTCATTATAAATCCCTGTCAAGGATCCTTGTTTAATTAGGACGCCAAGTATACGTTTTTCATGAAACCCTTTCTGTCCTTGCACGCTGTGCTGAATCTGAGATTCGGCTGCTTTCATTTTAAGAGCTTGAGCAAATGTCATTTTAATGGACCTGTGTGCCCATGTTTTGCTGTTGCTAAAATAACTTGCATTTGCCAATGCTCTCAATTAATCTGGACAAAGCTGTCGCGTCCCTGGGTTGGAGTAATGGGCATAGATATCGAAATGTACTCCAGAATGACAAAAGCGTCCTGAAGCACACCTTGAGCTCTGTTTGTCTATTGATTCTTGCCGTAGTCATTCATCGGGGTCATATGTCTGGTAGGTTGCTTGGGTTCTTTGGCTCTGAGAACTGATTTCCTGCTTTTGTTTTTGTTTTTTTTTTTTTTTGTCTTTTTCTTTTAGTCTGTCTCTGCTTGAGTGACTAAAGGATATAGAAGATCCCTATCAGAATGTCAAATTAAAAAAAAGGAATATTTTCCAGTGCAGCCAATATTATCAAAAAAGCTGACCTGGTAATTTTACAACATGGCAATGGTTCAGTATTTAATCTCTCTCATATGTTGCACAAGCATTTTATGCACACTAAAATATGAAATGTTATACAGTAACATGGCATTTTTTATTTTAACATTCAGTTTGTGACTAAAGTTATACACTGTGGAACAGTACATTGTCCTAGTGAAAAAAACCAAGGTCTTTGAAACAAAAAAATATTTTGTTCTATAGTGAGTTATCCTTATCCGACAGTGTTGGGCTGACCCGATTCACTCTATATTTGGTTAAGAGCAGACATAGGCCTCCCGCAAAATAGCAACAGAACAAATACAAGTACTAGAGAGACACAATTATAGCTGCGATACTCCATATAACAAAGGATTTCAAGACAACATTGCCTTAAACTTTGCAAAGGAGCAGCTGCAAGGCCGTACAGTCTAGCCATGACTCAAAGCTGCCCCTCCAAAATGTAATTTTCCAGCAAAGAAAATAAGCTTCAGGTAATCTCGTCCGCAATACCTTCCAGTCCTTAAACAAAATCCCTTCATTTTATGACACTGGCCAGATTTTTTCTCTCCTTCTTTTCTAATGGGATTTGGAAGAAAATGGCTTTGAGAATTACCTCTCTCAGTCTTGCTCAGAAATACCACTCTTCTTTTTTTCTCTTATACTGAGAAGTCGTTAATTGGTTTAAATGACTGATGATATATTTGAAGAACCCCAAGCTTCTCACCAGGCCAAATATAGCAGCTGGGGCCCCAAATGTCGCAGGCAAATGGCGAGCCAGGAGGGCCACTGATCAATTTCATTCCAACTGACACTTTCCTAACCAACTAAATTATACAGCAGATAAATTATACTTGTCAAAATCCCAAAGAGGATGAACTGCATAAAGTATGACTGATTAAAATAAATGGGAGACCTTCAATATTTCTCTGTGTACTTTGGTAACAGGCACAGACATGTCGTCCTTCTTGAGAACTAGGGGTTAGGTAGTTGCCATTTACTAAATTATTGCAGTATGTCTGTGTGTGTGGAAGGGGGGGGTGTTGACCACTTCCTGCTAAATTGGACAGTTATCTTACATTAATGTGAATTATACATATTTTGTTATAGTTGTAGTACAATACTGCCATAATAAGACACACCAGCAGTAGTTAAAGTGTTTTCCCTCGTTGTTGCTTTCTAGTCAAGTTTATTTTGTTGGTCCTTGTTTAATTCCCCGTCTTCAACATTGTAAGTTAAGAAAATACATGTAGTAGCATGAGGTGGTATGGACCTTGGCCTTTTTCCATCTATGTGTGTGTATGTGTACATACGTATGTGTGTGTGTATGCTTGTGAGTATGTGTCTGCGATTTCATGCCTGTTTTGTGTGGTTGTGGTTGTGTGTGTGTATGTATGTATTTGTGAGAATGTGTGTGTGTGTGTGCACGCGTCCCCCCCTCTGTTCTCCCCTCTGTGTGTGTCAGTCGCTAAGAGACTCCCCAGGTCAAATGTCCTGAGGCTGTGCTGCTGCTTGTAGCCAAAGGAATGCAGAGCACTAGGTAGAGTGTGTATTTGTGTGTCTGTGTATGATGTATATGTCTGCGTGTGCCAATGTGTGTGTGTGTGTGTGTGTGCGTGTGTGAGTGTATGAACTTGAGTGTGTGGAATGCAGTGCCCTGGGCTGTCGGGTGAGGATGAGACTTTGTCTTTGTTCCTCCTAAAGCCCAGCAGTCATCTGGAATCTGCACGCTTTTGAAACATGTCCCTCTGTTTCATGGACCAACTTTGACCCTTCACCTGACTCGCCTTCCCCGATACCTCGACATCACATAACACACACAAACACAGACACAGTGTACTAGCACTTGGCTTTGATAGTGGAGTGCTTTTATTAATTGGAAAATTTGTCATCCTTTTCATCTTATTTTGTTTATTTTTGATGCCTGTGGGCCCTCTCCGGACACTCCTTATTAGATCAGACACCGTCAGAGTCCAAGTGTGAAGTTGAAAAGGCTGTCCACCAGACTCATAATTGGATTTGCATTTCATATGCATCTCGTCTGTCCTACACAAGTAAAAACCGATGTCTCGTGGGGGGTGGAGGGGAGGTTGCTAGTATGAAAAGGAAAGGGCTTTGATGGTTTGGAAATTGAAAAGAAAGAGGAAAGGACAGCAGATGACATTTTGACCTTGGGACACTTCTCCTTGACCACCCATGTGAGTTTTGCAGCACAGAACAGCAAGCCAGTGTGTGGCCTTTTTGGGGGCATGCATGTGGTGTGTGTGTGTGTGTGTGTGTGTGTGTGTGTGTGTGTGTGTGTGTGTGTGTGTGTGTCTGGTAAAGAGGCACAAATTTCCCCACTAAGATAGGAAAACCAGACAAGGGCCAATTTGTGGAGAACTTTTTTTTCTTGGTTATTTTGTTGTTACTAATAAAACCAAAAGTGTCAAATTGACATTGCTTTACTGACAGGTTAGGGTTAGGGATGGATTTTGGTGTGGGCACATTTTTTAGTTATATTATAAAAGGAGTCAATGGGAGTCGCCCATAAGAATGGAAATGTATACACAATGTGTGCATGAGTGTGGGCGTGCGTGTGTGTGTGTGTTGAAGGGGTCGTTGGCCGCTGTTTCATTGCTCAGCTCTCTTTTTTGTGCCCTTTGGGGACAGAGGATATATTTTAGACCCTAATGATTTGGGAATTCTCTAATATTTTTGAAAATATTAGCACTTTACTTGGATAGTCTTCCCACAGAGACTTTACAGATGGTTCACTACATTCAACTTTAGTCTTTCTCATTATTTACCAAAACATAACCTCTTACCCTAACATTATCCATACAATTTTATACAGTAATCCCAACATTATCCATACAATTAATTGACAGGCTTTCGAAAGATAGTTAGACTTAACACCTGTAAAAATTGTATTGGGGACCATCCCAATGAAGTATGTTAGCATACTTTGTTTTAACCCCAGTCCCTGCTAAGGAGTTAGTCTTGCGATTGGAGGGTGAGGGGTTTAGTTCCTGTACAGGTTCCAGTAAACCGTGAACTCTCCACAGCTCATGTGCCCCAACCAGGCATCTAACCCCACAATGCTCCAAGGGGGAATGTCCCTGTATCTAGTTCAAGTTGCTAAAGCTAAAATGGTGTGTAATATAATATCCGAAGACACATCTCAACTATAGTGGAGCCATGTGGT
>CM059285.1:7906415-7923915 GCA_030347295.1 Setipinna tenuifilis
GCATGTGTGTTGTTTTATCACTGACCTGTATCTTGTTTACTTGATACGGCTAAAGCCCTGGTGTTGAAACTCCCTGAAAAGCAAAAGCAAGTCGGTGGGAATATTTGGAGGAACGCATCCAAAACCCATTCCACATGTTATCATCCTGCACCCAGGGAAGGCTGGGAGCACCATGGTTACCTTGGAACTTTAACTTTAAACAGCTGGAGTAGTTGGGTTGTGAAATTGCATTGCGCTGACCAAACTCACTTAGGAAGAGAGAGCTCTCATCCCAAACACACACACAGAAGGCAGAGTCTGCACTGGCCCCTGGCCAGCGGATCATTCGAACACTTTGTCTGTTTAAGATAACAGCACATCTCCTGTTTTCAGCTGAAATCTTTATTCAGGCCAGAGAAAGTGAAGTTGGTATTGCCAATGTTGTAATGGAAGTAAGAGAGCCATGAAACTGAAAGAGTGTGGACGGTAACAGGGAGCACTTCACAGTTAGAATATAATTAAATTAATAAAGACTAATTAAATAGAGCTATAACCATTAATAAAACATAAAATACAACTCTGAGTAATATTTAGTATTTGGTAGCATCTATTGCTCTAAAATGTAGCATTACATAGCTTTTTATTATTGAAGGTTATAGTTTCTTCATAATTTTTGACATTAAGTTGAGACTTGAGACACTGTCACTGATTGCTAAATAAAATGTATCTTTCTTACTGTTTGCTCTCTTAAGGTGTGTCTATGCGCAGTGCTCGCGGCTACCCACAGGAAGGCATCTATGGTGAGTGGCTTTTTCCGCTCCGTCTTGATTTGTAAACCTGTCCTTTATTGGCAGCCTGGCAGAGACCAGTGTTTAAAACACCATCCGGATCACTCACACCCACCTGTGTTTTAAAACACAGTCCAAATGGTGTACTCACACCCACCTGGTGCATCAGTGCTGCTACCTGTGTTTAGGTCGAAATGATCTGCTATTACAACCATTCTAAAGGATATTGGGTCTCTCTCCCCCCTCTCTCCTCTCTCAGTTTAATTAACTGGAAGAGCCCTCTGAGTAGCTTGTACCAAAGTAACCGTTTCAACCTGAAGTCAGCAGCTGCAGGTTCATTCAAAGGCTCCACATTGTGTGTGTGTGTGTGTTTGTATGTGTGTGTGTGTGTGTGTATGTTTGAGAGTCCAGCCCCAGACAGGTCTAATATACTGGATGCCTTCTCATTGATTGCAGGAGGTAGCTGCCGCGCTGGAGGGTGTGTGTGTGTGTGTGTGGAGGGGGGTGGCCATTTTGACTTGAGGTAGGCGAAAAACTGCACGCGGGGAGAAGCAAGCGCCCCATTCAGCGTGATTGTGATCCACCGGCGCCCGGCAATGCTTCCGTCAATAGCAATAGGTTTTAATCAAGCTGCCGGGGATGTAATCATTACTTTTAAAAATTCAGCCTATGGAATCAATATTTCTGCTACGGTTTAAATGACAATATGCTTAAACATAGCACACGGCTGGCCCAAAGGGTAGGTCAGGATTGCTGTTATAGGCTCGCTGAGTGACAGTCCCAGCCATTACTGCTCTTTCATTATGGCAGGACACAGGTGGGAGCAATGCACTTACATACAAATCAGGCCCACTAACTCCCTGTTGAGCAAAATGGGGCTCCATATTCAAGTGCACATCTCCCTTTATTTCTTTTTCTTCCATTTTTTTCTTTCTACTCTGATGCCGCCATTTTCTTTTTTTTTCTTTCTTCTCCATTTCTTCAGCTATTGGTCTGACAGTCACATCTCGTGTTTCAGAAAACATTTGAGAAATTCTGTGTGATTTTATGTGTGTGTGCGGGCTCTCGTGAATGTGAGTGTGTGTGTCTGTGTGTGTGTATCTAGAGAGAGAGGGAGAGGAGGGGGTTGAAGGAAAATGTAGATCTGACCTGGCAAGGCAAGGGTACACAGACAGAACATTAAAATGGAGAGTGCGGCTCGTCGTCCTCTGGCATTGGTGGGACCTAATATTTGTTTTCTCTACCCCGAAGTGGACTCCTTTACAACAGACATATTTACAATAATCTCTGGAAGCGTGCCCTGCATCCTAAGGCAGGCCCTGGGCAGGCCGCCGGGGCCTCCCCCCCTTTTGAATCTTTAATTAAATGAAGCCGGTCATTGATAAAGCTTTACGGGCGCTCCTCCACCGGCCGTGTTCGCGATAACAAATCATGGCTCTCATTTGCATCACAATCCGGCAGCCTCGCGCCAGCCAGCCAGCCAGCCCGTGCGGCCCGCTCCATTTTGCAACCAACGCTGGTTTAAATTCATGAGGGGGGCTTAACCAAGCCAGGGGCTACGAGGGAGGGAAGAGTGGTATTGTTGCAAGGGATGATGGGATAGTAGAGGCAGCCTTGGCGGGCTGCTGCTGCTGCTGCTGCTGAGATTTTCAGTGCCAGGCAGCCGAGTGTGATGTGTAGGAGCAAGTAGATTACTGAGCTGGGTTGTTCAACAAATGCATATAGTCACTACGCCTTTGGTAAAAGCAACGGATGATTGGTGGTAGACTAATATATGGTGCTTTTGGCTGTTTATTCTTTTATATTTATTTATGTGTGTGTGTGTGTGTGTGTGTGTGTGTGTGTGTGTGTGTGTGAGTGTCTGTGTTTTGTATGGGCATTATTCTGTTATATTGAGAGCTTCTTCTTTGAAAAACAGGTAATTTTGCTTACATCGAATTAGTGTAAAGAAAAATATCTTAACTAAGATGGTCCTTCTTCTGTCTTCCAAATGGATGTTTTTCAAAGCACTTAGTACATATGTATTTTGAACATGCATGTACAAATTGTGCCATAATTGCACTGAGAGCTGGGGTACTGTAAGATGCGGTTTCCCTTTCAAGCGGTCCAAGACACATGCCTTGCTTTCCTTCCATTACTGCATGCATATTATGTCCGCGTGCGACATAATATAAATGGGATAGAAAATGATTATGAATGTACATTCGTATGCAAGCATATTACTGTGCAATTATTGGGCTCTCAGTCTTCAGTTTCCTTGAAAGGCCCATTGTGCAGAAGGAGTACTGACGTGTACACAGAGCCCGGCTGTAAGGTTGGATCCATGGGTATTTGAGTGAGATGTTTGTTTACCTCATTGCAATGTCATTGACTTGGAGAGCTCGCTTTGTAGTCCAGGTTGTTGCATTCGGTCTTACTCAACCAGGTCCATTGACAACAAGATGTGTTGTGTTCACAACAAAACACTAAAGTGCTCTGTGTAAAAAGTTAGAGCTCCAATCAAAGCTCTAAAAACATGCGTTTGTAGAAGCACCATAGCACATGACACACATCACATGCTGGATTTTAATAAACACTTTCTGGACATTTATGATTTTTCTTTTATAAATCTCGATGTATCTGATTACCCTCCGGGGAACAATATTACATTACACCACCAGTGACTTATTAAAAAAAAAAAATAAGAAGAAAATCTAATCCTGGATCTCACATCACCTGAGCGCAGAGGAACAAGACGACCCATAGGTGAGATATTGCCAGCCAATTTGACAAGGCTGTGTAAATGAAGATGGCTGCCAGGTGAAACGATGTGGAATATTAGCTTGTGGACGTGCCATGTACTTATTAGGATTACAGGCGCCTGCCGCAGACGCTCACGTTTTAAAGCACAAGATTATTAGAGTTCCCGAAGGTGTGTGTTTACCTTTCTATTCACACATTCCGCAGACGGGACACATTATCTCTCTACAAAATCCAAATTTAATGGGATTGTCGGGTACACGTGCTGTCTCACATTTAACCACAGAAAAAAAAAAAACCTTTAAAAAACAATATGAATGTTGGATGGCAGATTTTGCATGTGTTTACAGGTTTAACCAGTCTGTATGCCTGCCACAGGGTGTGGTTAAACAGAATTTAAGTACTGTAGTATAAGGCATAAGACTTACCCAGTTATAGGTTCTGCACTGTGGTGCTTTCCTGGTCTGTGTCCACATAGTATGCAGTGCCCCCACAGAAAATGTGAAACCTAGTGTGAAATTATTTCTCTTTCATGTATCCCGTGGACCCTTACTGAAAACCATGCAGTGGAAATGTTTGCAATGCATTGCAGAAAATGGAATACTCCATTCAAGCCTGCCTTTGTAATGAAACACAGCTTTGAATATATTCAAACATCCCCAATTTCATAAGATGAACGTTCCTGTGAAGGAAACCTTCCCATTCGAGCAGAGGAAGGTCACTGGTCCAGTCCTGTGAGATATGTGTGTGTATGTGTGTGTGTGTGTGTGTGTGTGTGTGTGTGTGTGTGTGTGTGTGTGTGTGTGTGTGTGTATGTATGTTTGTATTCACAAGAAGAACTGACAAAAACAGTCCTCCTGTGAAATGTATGTGTGTGTGTTTGTGTGAGTGCACATGTTTGTAGTCAGCAGCGAAACTGACAGAACTGGCAGCATGACCTGGAAGTGACACGATTGCTGGAAGGAGATTAATTAATCTGCTAAAATAAATTTTTACAACCTTTTTGCATGGAGGGCGTTCCCTTGCATCCCTGTGCCACATAAATCAGGCAATTTGGTGATTGCCAGCACCGGGGCTAATGTTATTTCCCCGAAACAGATAATAACAATAATAATATGCACGTCATGCGGAGCTCATAAATATCGCGACCAATCCCGCCGGAGAGGGTGCATATGCATAAAACAGCACTTACGAGGACAACGCGGGCATGCTCTCCACCGCACTGAGAGATGGGAGTTGGACGTGGTGACCCTTGTGTTGCCTTGCTCTGCATATAAAAACAGGAGGCTGCATTAATGCAGTCCCTAATGACTCTGGAAAATGAGGCCCCATTAGGGTAATGACATCTGCAGCGGGGAACTTGATGTTTTCTTATTCTCTATGAGTGAACACGAGGCACACTCTTAATGAGTACACATGTATTGATATTAGACAAAATTATCGTTTTTTTTTGTGTGTGTGTGTGTGTGTGTTCTCCAGCTCCCCTCCCTCCGACTGATTGAAAGAACTTTGTTCGGAGCTTTCTTGCTCGGCAATTGTAGTCAGGTATAGACGTTCAAAGGAATAATTTTCATTTCCTGCAGTTGCATATTGCTCATAACAGCAAACAGGTAGAGAGACCCCAAGCAAGTCCATTTCCACCTTACAATCAGCATGACGGATAGAGCCATTCTGTTAGTCTACTCTCTGAAGGATATCTGCTGGCTGGCTCTTGAATTACATCACTGTTGTGTTTATCACCAGGAGACGGACGATGGGACTAGGTGTTGCTTTTCTGATTCTAGGACGTGCATCCATTAGGGTTAAAAAACAAAAAAAAAGGGATATTGCTACGTCTGCATATGACTTTAGCTTCTACTACAGCCCATATCCGCTTGCCAATGGCTGCAAAGGACAGCTCAAGACATTGCAGATAAAGATATACTGTACCACTGTGCTGTCTATTGCCTCAGGGCATTTCGTCTAATTGCACGTGGAATATTTAATGTGTTTAATATGTTAATATGCAGTGTGTCCTTTTTTAGACATTATGTCGGACATGTATCTATGGCATAGACTATGCGATTTAGCAGTTCGCGATCAGGAGATATGAGGAAATATACTTTTAATTTAAAGATAAATGTTTACTTGTGCAGTATCATTGACCTGTGCTTTACGCAATCTAAGTCATGGGATATCTTCACAGTCCTTGCCAATGATTCCATGGACACATATATCATCACACAATGACCACACATTTTGTAACTTTTTTTTGTATAATTTATTTCAGTTAACTTTGACTGGTTATGAAATAACACAGCAATGCAATCCAGTGACACGAAAATCCCTAGACATCATTTTCAAGTTGCCTTGCAGATTAGCAAAATCACTTCCAATGAGAAACCTACCTTATCCATGCGCTGTACTCAGATTATCCGTGTAAGAACAAAACCAGTAAAAAAGGAGTCTAATTCCACTGCAGCGTGAGACTTGCATCATGTCCCTTCACTGCTCTAATTACCGTTTTTAATATCCACATTGCATAAAGGAAGACAAATTACAGCCCCGCCGCAATCTGACTGCGAACTCCGAGACGATCTATTATAATATCAGCTTTTGTCCATGTCGTGTCTAATTACATCTCCAAAACGGCCGCGGCATCAATCAATAATTTTAATTTCGGAAACCAACCCCTTCACCCCCCCCCAATCACCACCTCCGCAACCCTCTCCCTTCATTTCGTTCCTCGTCTCATGTTTGTTTTCGCGAGTGGAAAAAATAAAGAGAGAGAACAAAAAAAAAAAAAGAAAAGCCCTGGTAATGTATGCAGATCGAGCAGCAGTCTCCCAACAGAGCTTCCAGCGAGTTCCTGCCCATCACTAAGTGACTCCAGACGACGGGAACCTTGACATTGCTCTAATTAACATGCAGATATGCATCACCTCATTGGCAATTCAAATTGCTTTCTCCAGTAATGTACCTCAAATTGTTCTACTTCAAACATCGCATTTGATTTCCCAGAGCCCCCCCCTGGGCATTCCATGATGTCTCGCTTTATCCAGACGGAGCGACGTTTATTGAGCAATATGCTGTGAGTCAGCTTCGGCTGGCTCCCCCCTGAAGAGGAGATAAAAAAAAACACAACTCAACCCATGAAAAAAGAAAACAGTCCTGGGACAAGCTTTTGTCTCCGGCTAATGACATCGGATGCTGTATATGGTATTCCTCTTCGTCTTGTGCCACCCCCCCCCCAACCAATCCAACCCATGAACCCCCTCCCATACACACACACACACACACACACATACACACACACACACAATGTGTGGGTGTTTTTTGGCATCAGGCCGGGTACATCCGTTAGTCCTACATTAGCGTGTGGCAGTAGCTCTCTTCACTGAGTGCCCTGCCCATCTGAGTGGCACGCTCCTCGCCAGTGAGGGAGGGAGGAAGGGATGGAGGGAGGGGAGGCACGGGTGGGCGTACGCCATCTACTCGTCTAGTCAGCGGGTCATTAATATGCGGCGCATAACATCAGCCTTGAGTGCCAACCCCCCATTCTCCTCCTCCTCCTCCTCCTCCTCCTCCTCCTCCTCCTCCTCCTCTTCTTCCTCCTCTCGTCATTAAGTAGGCGAAAAAACGGGGTGGGTGGAGGGGGGGGGGGGGGGCAACGGAAATGCTGGGGCTTGTGTTTCACCTACTCCAGTCCCCCTTGCCCCTCACGCTCATAGAAACAAGCTTCCTGTCAAGAAGGTGGGGAGGATAAGGGGGCGGTTGTGGTGGTGGGTGAGGAAAGGTGGGGCTATTCCAGGTGTCGGTGTCATTCAAGTTCAGCAGTAGTGGCCATGTTTATGAAGCGCTGATGTGCTCCCAGGGTGCAAGTGACAAGGCAGGAGGCGCCCCTGCCAGTCATGTAAAGGGGGGTGGGTGGGGTGGGGGTGTTGCTGGGGGGTGGGAGAGGAGGGGGTGGCATCAGAGGTTCACCAGGAATCAACAAGTGGCACTGTCATTGATGCACAGTTATCCAGCATATTAATTCCCATTGGCCTTGGCACGCCGCCAGCCTTACCATCTGTTCCTCCTCGTTACACCCCGCACCCCTTCACTCTTGCACCCCCATCTGTCTCTCGCTCTCTCTCTCTCTCTCTCCCACTCTCTTACTCTCTCACCCCTCAGAAATCCCCCTCACATCTTGCCGTGTTGCATGCATGCCATTCTTTGTGCATGTCGGAGAAGGTGGGCACAGCACCACGTGCCTCAGTCCATCATGTGACGTCTCCCAGTACGTCTCCCAGTACGTCACCCATTCACCAGACGTCCAGGTGGTATTGTACCCACGACGCTTTGTTGCCATGTAAACAAAGCATCACAGTGCATACAACAGTACTTGTAACAACAACAAAAAAAGGAGAATCCACAAACATCCTCAGTTCATCTTCATGTTTTGTTTTTCGTTTTCTCCTGTTTCCTACTGTTACCAAAAGCTACTTCCTTGTGTGTAGCCCCACTGTGTTTTTTTTTCTTTCCTTCTCCCATTCACAGCTGAGAGGCTTCAGGCCTCCAGCTCTGGCGTGGGAACTTTTCTCTCCTCTTCTGTCCTCCTCGCACAGCACCAGTTTTTCCCCCACCGGTGCCTTGGTGTGGTGCACTGCTGCACCTCCGTCATCACCGTCACTCGCAGGGGTCTCCCACTGCATCCACTGTCCCAGCTGCTGCTACTGCTGCTGCTGCTGCTGCTGCTGCTACATGCTCTTGGTCTTCCTGTCTGCCAGTCTGCCTGCCTTCTCTTCCTGCAGACTAGACCTGAAGAAACAGCAGGGAAATACTGTTGGATCTACAGTGCAAAGGAGCTCCCCCACTCCCCTTTAAGGACTCCCCAACCCAACTACACCCCCCCCCCCCATCCCCGCCCTTGTTTGAAGCTGCAGAAAAAGAGGTGAATAATCAATTAAGTATTGATTTCTTGTAAGATTTTGTAAATTTCAAAGGCAAGACAAAGAGGATCGCTTAAAGGAGCGAAACGGCAGGGACCCGGCGTAAATTAGCCTTGACAAAAACAGTGGTTGCGGAATAAACGAACGCCTCATCAAAAAAAAAAAAAAAAAAAAATCTGATTCCGCCCCCCCCCCCCCCCCTTTTCTTCCTTCCCCTACTGAGAGAATTAATGCTTGTTGCTCGAAGACAATGGCTGGTTTAAGTCGGGACAGCAGCCAAACGAGTTGAACCCAACCGCGATGAACGGCAGCTAATTAAAGGGCCACTTACAGCAGCTCTTCATTTGAATGCGCCTATGCAAATGAGATCGCCGCTCTTCATGGATCAGAAACCGAGGCGTGCCAGACAGAATTAGTGCCCATTATGCATGCGAATGCACTCAGTTGTTTTTGAAGCGGCCAACCAAAAAGGAGCACAGGACAGAAGAGGACGGCGAAAAAAAAAAAAAAAAAAGTCACTGCAAAATCAAAATGCTTTTTGAGCGTCCTTATTACTAAACACAAGAAAAGATCACACAAAGAAGCTCAATGGATTCCCCTGTGTTTAGTGGTGGGGTGGTGGTGGTGGTGGTAGTGGTGGGGGCACAAAAATTTTGATCAGCGTCAAACCTATTAGGACGATCTATGCATGCTGACGGGGGGTCCTTTGCGATTGGTAATTACGGTCGCAGGAAAACCTAACTGCCAAGCACACGGAAGCGGGAGCGCGAAAATGAGAGGCGTTAATGATATTCGGCATGCAGAACATGTCATCTGCATGATGGCAGCGGGAAATTATAATGAAGCGTTCATTTCCCCCTCTCTCTCCCAGATAACACCAGATAGGGCTGGAGGGAGCCTGAGACAAAATGAGAAAAGTTCTGTGTATGTTCGTCCTGCTGCAAGACAGATGAAGCAACTCCTCCGCTTTGAGTCTGGATTCCTGTGTACAGTTTTTAAGCAAAAAAAAAAGAGCGAGAAAAAAAGCGGGAAGCAGAAAAAAGGAAAAAAAAAGGAGGAGGAGAGAAAAAAAAAAACGCACCCTCAAGGCGGTAATAGGCAATTAACGGGCGAATACGAAATTAGCCAGCGGAAGATTCTACACGTGTCTGAGGTCTTCTCCTTGGGTGTGCGGGGGATCCAATGTGTTTCATCCATCTGGTTGGCAGACGTGGAGCAGCCGAGAGAAGAGAAGGAGAAAGAGGGGAGAAGAAGAAGGAGCCCAGAGCAGCGCCAGGCAGGCAGGCAGGCAGGCAGGCAGGCAGGCAGGCAGGCAGGCGCCTGGGCTCCCGGGTTCCCGTGCTGTCTCTCTCTCTCCCTGCCTGCCTCCCTGCCTGCCTGGCTGGCTGGCTGCCTTCCTCTCCCCCCATGGGCTTGCGGGGCTGTGCAAGTGCCTGCCTACTTTGCATATATGCAGAGGAGCAGCCAGCCTCCCTGAGCCAGGAATAAACAGGCGTATGTTAAACAAGGGGATTTACATGGCACCGTGTAATGACAGGGGACTGGCGCGGGGAGGGCGCTTGTTGGCAGAGAGAGAGAGAGGGGGCAGGTACTGCAGAGAAAGCAAAAGGGGTGTGTGTGTGTGTGTGTGTGTGTGTGTGTGTGTTGTGTGTGTGTGTGTGAGTGTGTGTGTGTATGTGTGGAGGGGTGGGGTGGTGTGGGGGGATGGAGAGTGGGGTGCTGGGACATACAGGAACACCTGCACAGAGGATCTTGGGGATCATGTGAAGGAACAATAACGTCGAGCCTCTGACAAGTTCATACCAACCCCCACCCTTTCCCCCTACCCTCAACAAGCCCCACTCCTCCTGCCTTCCGGAAAATACCAGGGGGTGGGCGGGTATGTGTGTGTGTGTGTGTGTGTATGTGTGTGTGTGTGTGTGCGCGCGTGGCATCGTCAGTGGATTATATGACGATGTAGGGGACTCCCCGTCTGCTCTCTTAGGTGGAGGATGTCCCCTTCAGTGGTACAGGCGGGCACAAGTGTGTGTGTGTGTGTGTGTGTGTGTGTGTGTGTGTGTGCATGTGTATGTATGCCTGTCTGTGTGAGTGTGTGTGCGCGTGTGCATGCATGTCTGTCCGTGTATGTGTGTGTGTGTGTGTGTGTGTGTGTGTGTGTGTGTGTGTGTGTGTGTGTGTGTGAGATGGTAGACTGGCTGGCTGGCTGGCTGCTGGTGGCATATGGCTGGTAACATGCGGGCGCTCCCGTGGGAACTCGGCAAGTCATTTACATCTGCCATGGCGTCTGAGACGGCTATTACTCACCGACCGGAGATAAACTACGCCGCAATTAATGGACGATAATGACGTTTGATCCTCGGTAATGAGAGCGGTTTGTTTGCGTAATGTTTGCCGTGTCATTAACGGCTGGATCGCCCGTCTACACAGTTGACCCGTGACCCCTCCATGTTTGCGTTGCTCCGTTATTTTGGCATGGCCCTCGGTGTTCGCGGCAATTAAACCAGTCAACAGCTTTCGGGAACTTTTTTTTTTAATGACCTCTAGGGCAATAACATTTTTTGTATGTAATTGTTCTTGAATGTATTAATAACCTGTGATGTCGGTTGTAATTGTAACACACCCTCATGCAACAAGTGCAAACCCTTAATAGCTAGAAGTTATCATTGTGAAACTGTTTAGCTAGTGTTTCTGTGTGTGTGTATATCTTCATGTTCTTATACAGAACAAGTGTAATACTGTGCTTTGTGCTCATGTTGAGTGACATTGTGCATGTGTGTGTGTGTGTGTCTGTATCTGTGTCTGTGTCCATATGAATGTGCTTGTTATGCTTCATATGATACATACATCTGAGTGTCCCCACAGCGGGGAGCACATCAGAGGTGGGCATGTGCTGCACGTGTACACTGGGAGCCTGGCGTGTTTGCCACCTTCATCTTTGGCCCTTGATGTAGGAGGTCCTGTGTCCTCCTGTGATGCCCTAATTGCACTGCGAGGTCCTGTGGCAGCGTTTGATCATGGTCTAATTGATACAGCCTCAGACTTTTGCCTCTGGCATTATCAACATGATTGAGTTACATTAATTACAAGACAAAGGTTATTTAAAGGATACACCGACATATGAACGCAAAGACAATTTACTGCAGACTCATTAAAATACTATTACACATAATATCCTGAAATAAATTTCATTTTGGGGGGAAAAAAACATTACATTGGCAATAATAAATTAGCTCACAGTTGTGTAATACAATTTGTGTAACCTAATGTCATTACACCACCCTCCTCCCCCCCGCCCCAAAAAATACAAAATTATATATATATATATATATATATATATATATAGTGCAAGCGAAGCTGGCACAAACTGGGCTCCAAATGAGGGAGAATGAAAGTCATCAGCGATGTGACATTCCTGTTTTAATGGCCCGAGTGTCTGGGGTCCAATATGACAGCAGAAATGTAATGTTTCATAACTGACAGTCCCTGGGTTTCTGTTGCCTAGGGTTGCTCAGCTGAGCAATAAACTGTAATTTGATTGATGGAAAATTGAAGTTGTCCATCTAACATGCTGTTCCCCTTCTGCTGTTACCTCAGGCTCTGCGGCCTCCTACGTGTGTCAGATGACGATGTTTCACATTCAGGCAAATGACATTTGTTTTTTTTTTCCTCTTTCTTTCTCCTTTTCTTCCTCTCTTTCTTTGTTTTGCTTTGTTTATCATATTCTCCTCATCTTTTCCGCGTCACCCACGCGGTCTGTCGTTAAACGGCGGGGTCCAGTTGTGCCGGCTGAATAGGCTCATATTAGAAAGGTAATTGAATTAAAGTCGTAAAGTAAGGCAGGGATGGAAGCGAAGCAAGGCGGAGGTGATGAATGATAGAGAGCCAGCGTGTCTTTATCAGCACGTTCAGGCTCTCTGTCTGCATGTAGAGGCTATTCTTCCTTCCTTTCTTTTTTTTTTCTTTTTTTGCTTTGGCATTAGTGGTCTTGCCTTTCTCAACATCAGCAGAGGAGAGACAACAATGAAATGTGATAAATACATGCTGATTCATTGCTGGGTCCCTATCAAATTAATCTGGCAAATAATAATACGGTGTGAATGAGATGGAATGAGAGAAAGAAGTCTGGGGTCATGAAGGACCCTGAAAATGTGTGAAAATGTGGGGTTTTATGTACCAGAGGATGCATTTGCACATTGTCAAAGACATGGCTTTTAGGGAAATAACACCTTTGTTTTGACCGCACTTTGTAAAAGGGTGCATATGTTGCTCTGGTTGAAGGCTCATGACTGAAAACTAATTGTTTCTGACCATATGTAAGCCAGGCTCGAAAAATCCATGAAAACAGTTTTTTTATGGACTGATTTTATACTTTTTTATTTATGACTAAGCCTTCACTCTAAATGTCTTGTCTTGGCATATTAAATTTGAGATTTTTTTTCCTTTCTTTTTTTTTTACTTTTATGTTTGAAATGTGGCCCACAGGAAGGTTGACTTTAATCATGTGAATGAATGAACTTGTGTTGCACTTTCCCTAGTAAAAAGTTCAGTTGCGATCGCCATTAAAGTCGCTCGTGAGGCTTTTTGTGTGTCTGGCTGTTGTGCGACTCAGCTTTTTGTGCTGTTGAAGATGATGGCAGCTCTTTGAAGACCCAAATTGCGACATCTCTGAAGGTTATGATGTCAAAACGAGAAGGCGCTTTTATTCTCCAGTGATTTTATGATCTCTGTGCATGAAACCCAATATGCACATTTGTATTGGGAGAATAGGGTTTTACAGCAGCTATCTGATAGATGCCTGCAAGATGATTCTCCGCCTCTTTGTTCTGGTTACCAACCAGAGGCTGTTTATTAGATTAAAAATCAGTCACTCTGACATAAAACAGGATGAGTGCAAGATTGCAAAGAAACTATGCCGCTCCAATTGGCATCGACTTTGTTCTTGTCTTTTATTACAAAATGGGGCCAAATAGCAGGGGAAGGCCACGGGAATACAGTCCTATGATTTAAACCAGCAGTATGTCCTCTTTATGGCCAGAGACCTCAAATATGTCCAACGTGGCGTGGGCCTCTACTCATTTTATTGTGGGATTAAAACAAGAGCCGCGTTTAATTGCACGAAAATGAATTGGCCTTACAGGGAGCGTAGGCAGTACTGTATGAAGAGTCTGTGGAAATTTACCATTGAAGAGGAAACAGTGTTGTTCTGTTTATAGCGGCCAAAAGTTAAAAAACCTGGACGCCGTGTTGCTGCTGTTGTCATCGTCAAAATTAGATCACCCATTTAAAAAAAAAAGAAATGGAATGGTTCTTCAAGCCAGCCGTACCACTCCTCTTGGAGATATTTATGTGAGGTTGTGCTTGTAGATATGTTTAGATTTGCCTCTCATTCCTCTGGTCCTTGCAGCAGTACAGCGATGACTGAAATATTTCTAGACGGACATGTTGAAAAGCTGCTACAAATAGCCAACATTGCGGTGTAGTCTGTGATGTACATCCTGCAGCCAAGGAAAGGGGGAGAGAAGGAAAAGGGGAATTCCATGCTAGGAGGGGTGGCTTTTTTTCCTGAAAAAATAGTCATTCTTTTGTTAGTTAAGCTGGAGTCTGGTAAGGTTCTCAGTTACAGCTGCAAAAAATACAGAAATGTTAGTATGGTCTAAATTGTTTGCCTGCTGCTGCTGTGCCAAATCTTTTGATAAGGCCATAGAACTTAAACAAACAGTCAATGAATCTGATACTCAGTAAAATTTCTTACGTCATGTGTGATTTTATGATGAACCCGTAACTACAGTTTCTCTTACCTTCTTATTGCCTCTCAGCTATCAGTAATGCTGACACTCGTCTATGTTTGTGTTATGATTTAACTTTTTAGCAGACACTTTTATACAAGAGTAATTTTTTTATATTCTATTTAAACGGAGTACACATTAAATATGCAAGCGAGGTAGCTCACCCCGACCCTCAGTCTTCTCTGAGGATCTCAGAATACAAACGTTTCCCCCATGTTGTTTGCTTTTAGTTAACGGAATCTGGGCAGCGAGAAAGCATTGTGTTTTATTTTTTAAACGCATACTGTGAGAATGGAGAGTTTGCAGCTCGTATGGAACATGACATGAATCTTATAAAAAAAGTGTTGTGTGTTTACAACAAAAAATGAAAAAGCTGATAACATCTTTAAATCACTACTGTACCATTTACTTTTTGACATATAATGCCTTCTTGTGAATACTGATGGGACATATTCACAGAGGTCCAAGTAATGCTCTTTTATTTACCTGTGTAGTGCTTATGAATGTGTTACTGAATTTGTATGCAAGTACCTGTCAAATAAAGTTTTTTTTCTTAAAATGACTGGTGAGATATTGTGGTCTGGGTAAAAGCACCTGTATTCCTGACGTAGGCCTATACTATACTCATATGTCTGTGTGCCCATGACGATGATTACTGAAGCGGTGATTTCTGAGTAAAGCCACCCACTGATTGTCCTGTGCATGGATCTGAAGGCTGCAAATAGAAAGCCCTGAGAGGTGTGTTCAAACTGAACACTTACATAACACGATACAAAAGCATTTGAGTGCAGAATCATCACTGAAGAATCAAGAAAATGGCTATCCTTTTTGTGCTTTGGGTATCCCTTTGTATGTAATTTCTGTACATCTTGTAGCATTTGTGGTTTTGCACAAATAATAAGAGTTGGTTAGACATGCATTGCTCTTCTCGGAAGTGTCAGCAGATCTCTCAGTGTGTATGTTTCATAGAAAAAGAACTGTAGGTACTGTGAATACATAAAAAATAAAGTCTTTTACAAACACAACAATAGTACACTAATGGTTGCAAAACCATCTACTGGCAAGGCTAATGGGTACCATTTTAAACAAATGGTTGTGTGGGCTTTGAACATGGAAAATGATTTGGAAGTATTTCATTTCCAGTCCTCAGCAACAAATTAAATGTTCAGATAACACCTGCATCATTAGTGAGGTTAAACACATGCATATATTAATCAGCTCCCTGAAGTTGTGTCTTAATGATGCAGGCCCGGACATTAGCCCTGACCAGCACTGCTAATTGGCTCTAAAAAAAACATTCTTCAGATCTGCATCTTACATCTTATGATGATTTAGTCAGTGCAGGTACTGTAAGCTAGTGATAGTAGCCTCAGTTTGGCTTCTCTCTCTCTCTCTCTCTCTCTCTCTCTCTCTGTCTTTGTCCATCTGTCTGTCTCTCTCAACCTCTCTTTTTATTCTGTGAGGCCATGCTCTGAGGAAGGTTGTGCAGAGGCTTTATTTCTGTTTGATCTGGAGAGATTTTACAACGGCAGGCTCGGGTTCATATTTCTTTGGATGGGGGTGGGTTGGGGGAGTGAAAGTACAGCCGTAATCTGCTAGACAAAGCCCAGTGTCATTATAGATGTGGCACATTATTCTAAAGTGGCAAGCGGTGCTGCTCGGAGATGGAAGATAAGGTGAGGAAGAGGAGGAGGAGGAGGAAGGAAATGCCGAACGCAGCGAAGTGAGCGCTAGAATTTGTCACGGCCAGATAAACTGTGCCTCGGCTAGTCTAGGGGACGTGCCAGCGCTTCTCCCGTTGTTGTTTTTTTCTCATTCTCTCTCTCTCTCTCTCTCTCTCTCTCTCTCTCTCTCTCTCTCTCTCTCTCTGATTTTCCTCTCTCTCTCTCTCATTCTCCTTCATTATTATGTTTTTAAATCTGTTTGTGTCCCCGCCGCCACCCTTCAGGCTGCTTTATCTGACGCCCACTGAATACAGCAATTTTTATCGAAACACACAAGCGGACAGCAGCATCCGGCTGCTCCACTGGAGCCTGACCTTGACAGAGACGTGTGCTGGGTGAGAGCCCTACCTGAGTCTCTATGAGATACCCTACCTGTTTGCCAAGCACAGGTCAGTGTGGTGATGGATCCCTACCTGCATGCCACCTACCAGGTCTGTGTGACAGATACTCTTCCTGTAACATTACATTACATTACACTTAGCGGACGCTTTTATCCAAGGCGACATACAAAAAGGGAGGACTTAAGCTAACAGAGGTGTAAAGAAACACAGAGTAAGCAGACTACCTTCATACGTACAAGGAGAGGCATGTGCCTAAGTAAGTTTCCCAGAGCTGGGACACTACAGACACACATACATGTACTTCCTACCTGTAACGCAGGTCTCTATCAGATCCCCTACTTGTATGCCAACTACAGGTCTCTGTGAGATGCCCTACCTGTTCGCCACGTCTGATGAGTGATGAGTCTGATGACTGATGAGTCCTCATATGGTGGCAAGAAAGCCTCTGAATAATGGAGGAGTAAAGTAGACATCAGTATAGTAGAGCTTCCGATAAAACAGAGGAATCAGCGCTGGGTGGTCTGGCCAATGCTCACCCACGCACCCTCTGTGTTTATTGTGTTAATCTTACATGCCATTATTTTATCACACACACATGTATGTACACACACACACACACAAAGGTCTTGTTTTCTAGTTGTCTTTTACACAGTTGTGCCTTTTTCCATGGGTTACATGACTTAGATGCAAAAGACGAGTAAGAAAAAAATGAGCTGTGGAATTATTTATTTTCTGGCACACACACACACTCACACACACTCACCGACTTAAAGTGGGCTCATGGGCCATGTTAATGTTGATGTTAAAAAATCTCTGTTAGAATCAGTTGGGTCCTGGAAAATCAATAAAACTAAGCAACGTCCAGTTGACTTGCATATTATAATTCTGCCTGGATCCAGACCCACTCCCAACCTGATCAGAACAGACATGGTTCAGACAAGGCTACCATCTGGACCCATCTCCTTCGCCAACACACACACACACACACACACACACACACACACACACACACACACAGCACAGCACTGTCCATTTATCCCCACTCCCTAGTGCAGGTGTCCAGTGCACTTTGACTGTATCATCATCTCTCACAAGGAAGGAATTAGTCATTTATCTGTGTGTGTGTGTGTCGGTGTGTGTGTGTGTGTGTGTGCGTGCGTGTATGCGTGCAAGTGTGTGTGCATGAGTTTGTATCGTCCCACCGCAGACATTCCCTCCACAGACACACAC
>CM059285.1:7926415-7941415 GCA_030347295.1 Setipinna tenuifilis
GTGTGTATAGAGGAGGTGGGAGGTCATGCAGGTCTTTGTGTTTTGTACTTTGCATTTATAGTTGTGACAGTTTAGAAATGCAACATTTACTTGCAAGAGAAAGAGCGTAGGCAGAAGGAACAGTGAGCATACACTGAGTGACACCTAGTCTGTCTTTTCAGCGGTGTCCAGCCGCCATTCTTTAATATCTTTTTATATGTGACTGTGTTTTTATTATTCCATTTTGTATGTTTTTATTGATATATTCATAACCGCTATTGACATATTCATAGCTAGCATTCTTTTATGTTTTTTAAACCGCCATTGAAATTCTCTGAAGGTCTATGTACAGGCTGATCAGAACTTTTAAAGGTATTTATTGCGTTGTGTAACCAACGAAGATTTAGGTTGAGATCAAGGTCATTAAACTTTTAGAACTAATCTAATTCTGACATGAATTGGATGAGGAATTATTGAATTTATTTTCCAAAGCATGCATCATATTCAGATAAATTAATAAAGCTGATATGTAAAAAAACATCAAAGTGCAAGGTCTCAGGCTTTGATGAGCCATCATGACGAGACTCTCAGCTGCCCCAAAACCTGGGGAAATAGTGGACACTTCCAGCAGGTGTTCATTGGATGTGTGTGTGTGTGTATGTGTGAGTGTGTGTGTGTGTGTGTGTGTGTGTGTGTGTGTGTGGAAGGGGGGAGGAGGCAAGTAGATCCTTTAATCTGGTAATGGGGGGTGGGTGGTTGTTACCCATCTGGAAGTTTTACTGCCGGTAATTGGGGAAACTCTGCCGAGACTGACAGAGAAGAATAGATTTCATTCAGTATGAAATCAGACCAAAGCGATAACATTTGGATAAATGAATCGAGTGTTAATTTTAGAAGACGGGAGCTTTTCAAAAGCAATTGGAGTGTTTTTTCTCCCCACTGTTTGTTGACATTGCTTTTAATGTGACAACCGTGACATAGATTCCCACAACAGATGGATTCATGTTTTTTTTTGTTTTTTTTTCCTCTCTGTCTTTTTTTTTCTGGAACGGTTTCATCTGGACAGGTGTTTCCTGTCCCGTTTTGACGTGAAATTAAACACAACTCCAGATGTTGGGTCTGTAACTTGGCCGGGGAGGGCTGCAGGGAAGGGGGGTGGGGGGTGGGGGGGGTGGGGGGGTGCAGTAAAGCCAGCACTGCACCCCTTGATGGAGCACTGCGTGTCACAGAGCCCTGGAAGAGCACACATTTAATACGCCAACTCTCTCTGAACCTTCCAAGATGGTTTTATTTTCTCTTATTTTTCTTTTTTTTTTTTGATTTTTTTATTTGATTTCTTTTTTTTAATGTTTTGCAAAATGCCCAAAAGCACATGTGCGTTTGGAAGTGAGATCTTGCTTGTCTCCTGGATCTCTTCACAGAGGTACACATCAAGCTACAACACACTGTTCTCTTTAAAATTCCTAAAAATGGGCATTTTCTGTGTGTGTGTTGACATCTTATAACAAACCATTAATAAATAATAACAACCTTAAGATCAGCTGTACATGTAAGCTATGTTGCGGTGTACATACATTTAGCTGCACATTCAGCTGCTGCCTTTGCAGCCGTCATAAATAGCATACACTTCTCCACTGCTCGCTGAGAAAAAAAAAGTCCTGCAGGAGAGATGAACAGATAGTGAAATCAGTCTTTTAAAAAGATGGAGACTTCTCTCTCACCCCCCCCCCTCCCCCAACCCCCACCCCGTCTCTTTCTCCTGCTGTACAGTGATGAAGTGGAGAGCTCGTAGATGGGTCCGAATATCCCGAGGACTAATAAAATGGGGAAAGGTCAGTCGTGATTGATGCTTTGTGTGTCTCTGTCATTTTCAATTACTGAACTTTATGTTGTAATGGTGCTCCCTCAATGAATTTTTCATATTGAGTGCTACATGCGACCCGGCCGCTGAGTGACATCCTGCAGGTCTGCCATTATGTGCCATATTCCATGTTCAGGCAAAGCCACGTTATTTATTTGTATGTTACTGCTGTGGAATAAAGGACATTTTAACAAATAACACAGATGTTCCCTGTAAGTATGTATATCCAGGCTTGCCTTGGATTGCTTCAGCCTGGTCAAGCTTTCTTTTATGCCATTACCTAAAACCTTAGCTATCTCATGTCTGGAGATTGAATAAAAGTCACAGATACCCCGTTTACAATGTATCTGGACACGGTGTTGTGGCTACATGCCATTTGTAAATGTGCTTAAGGCCGCCAAATATCAGGAGATTTTCAAAAAGCCTTTAGTCCTGTTATGGTCAGACCTGTGTGCAATGCTTATAAGGTAGAGAGCCTGATATATAGCATGCCGTGATTATTAAAAAAAAAGAGACCCACGCCATTTGTGAAAATAGAGGTCATCTATGCTAAGGGCATGTGATACCAATAAAATCAAACTTTCTTAATAACCTGCTATATATCTCCTCTCCTCTCTCACATGAATCTTAAGAGCTGAAGTCCGTTGTGTAGTACGGCTGGTATGTGATTAGGCCAACCCTGTACAGCAGGTTGCAGTGGCTTCAGTGTGTTGGGGTACATTTGCGTATTAGTCTGAGGAGGAAATAAATTAGTAGTGTAAATGAATGTTAATACTATACTTAGCTTGACTTTGGGTTCTCTTCTTCTCTCTTCTCTTCTCCTCTTTGCTTCGCTTTTCGTGTCTTTCTTTCCTTTTTCTTTTAGCTTTTTCTTCTTTTGTTCCTCTTTTTTGGCTTTTTGTCATTTTGTCTTCCATTATTTCTGAAGTCTCGGTAAAAGTGTGTAATTCCAGACCCCTTACCTGTCATAAGTGCACCCCCCCCCAAAAAAAAAAAAACGAAAAAAAAAACACACACACACCTTCAAACCGCAAAGCTTCTTAACCCTGGGCCTATTGTGTGGTTGTCAGTGTTGGCTAGGACGAGTAAAGCAGCAGAGCTGCACGCCAACCCCATTATGTCCGCATGCCGTGGCCACAGTCGCTCAGTGGCAGCCCCGACCTTCCGGCCAGCCAGGCAGGCAGGCAGGCAGGGGCGACTGAGCGCCACTGATGGCCGCGGTGGCTTGAAGGGCTGCCTTTGTTGCCTTAGACAAATGAGCGTGACCTTTAGCAATAAAATAGACACCCACCGGGAGAAATGAAACGGCAGTTTAAATTAAGAGCACCAAGCGGTCATTTCAAACGCTTCCTGGCTGACGCAAGAGGAGAGGAAACAGACGGAGAGAAAGAAAGAGAGTCGGAGAGAGAGAGAGAGAAAGGAAAAGAGAAAGAGAATAAGAGAGAGAGATTGAGGGGGAGAACAGTTTGAAGTTTGAAGTTTGAACTTAATTATACAACAGAACGTGGGCTGAGCTTGTCGATAATGAAATCTACCTGGTCAGATATTGACAAACAGTGAGGGCTAAAACTTAATGTGGCCCGAGGCGTTCCAGAGAGCTATCAATTATGTATGGTATTGATAGAGGACCAAACAAAAAAAAAGACAGCGACTTATTGCACATAAAGGCCTGGTTGGGTGCTCCTTTTTTTCTTAGAATTACAGTACAAAATTCCACCTCCCATCTCCAACACCCTCCCTCCTCAGAGAGAAAAAAAAAAAGAAAAATAGCATTTATTAATATTCCAGAATGTCAGTTGAGGATGAGATGAGGGATGACAGAAAGCTTTGATTTTCACTCACACGTCCTTTAATGTGGACAAAATAAAAAACGCATCCTGTGTGTGTATCTGAGTCCGACCCTGTCCCGTGTCTGTGTCCTATTGTTGTGTTTTTCAGTGTGTGTATGTAGGTGTCTCACAGGAGCGGGTGTAAAGCTGTTGAACAGGTAGCCGCTGTGGGTGTTGGTGTTTTTGCTCCCGTTTCTCCACGTTTGTGTGGCATTGCCGACGGTCTTCTTCCCTCGACCTGGCGCACAGCGGCTATGCGCAGGTCACGCTGTGTTCACCAGACTCCAGCACTGGCCAGCAGACCCTTTTAAACCAGCCCATTAAAATCTTATTGGCCTAAAATATACACTGTCTACATATACGAGGCACCAACCAGGTCATAAACTGCTCTTTATGTGGAAATAATTTGATTGCTTATGTAAAAAAAAATACAGAATATGCTATGCGAATATGTACAGTCATTTCATAGTCTGAGTAGTTGGTTTAGATTCTTTGAGTCCCTGCTTCTGGTAACGTCCCCTGAAGGCACAGTAATATTTCTATTTTTTAAATGTCCATGAAATTGTATTTAACTTCAGTACCAGTACACAAATATATTAAGTTAGTGCCCACTAATGAAATGTTTGCATACTTGCTGTGTTGTAATGAATGAAGTTATAAAATTCACCTGAAATGCGTAGCACAATTTGGTGGTCTGTGTGAAGGCCTGTGCGCTGGCTATCGTTCTGTTTCTGCTTAAGCAAAGTCAGAGGGGTGTGGAAATGCTTTACAGGTCTCCCCGGTTCTGACCAGACATCTTTCTCTCTTTTTTTTCTTCCCTTCTTTCCTTTTTTCCCCCCCCCTCTTAAAGACATAGGATGAATTATTGAAAGCTTGAGGGTTTGGTAAAGCTTGTGAATTTCAAGCACCGTTTCCATCTTTGTCAACTTCAGAGGGCTCTCACGCCAGCGCCCTCGCAGGTCGGTGTAACTGAACACTTTATGCTTCCTCTGTGTACCACTGAGTCCAGCGGCTGAGGAGAGCACCCGCTTCCCGACCCCTGCGTTTAAACCTCCACCAGGCTGCGGAGAGCAGAGGAGAGGCTGGCTCACTTTCTGGTGCATATAAAGGCTGGCGTTTTTCAAAAAAAAAAAAATCCTGATGTTTATGTGCTCCCTCTGTCATACTTCACAAAGCACAGTCTCACCAGCGCACTCTCAGCCTCCGACCACTGCCATAACTCCATGTACGGAAGACGGTTTAAGGTTTTTTTTCTTCTTCTTCTTCTTCTTAAATGGTGGAAGGGTTTTAAAGACAGGCTTGCGAGCGTTGCTTTTGACATTAGAATATTGAAAGTGTGTTGGGGGCCAGTGTTGTGTAACATATGATATTGATGCTCGCGTGCACCAAGGTTTCGCTTGCCGCCCTCAGCCATAAAGCCTGAATATGGAGTTATAATTGAGAAGCCATGTTCGCCTCTCTCAGCTCCCGGACGAATAAAAAGGCTGTCAGTATTTCACCCCGCTTCTGACTCCTTTGTCTGCGAGGCCTTAAAAGCATGAGCAATGCATGGTGGGTAACCGTGGGGTTCAGCAGGGGTGAAAGGTTGAGTTTAATATCGCAAAATTAATTTACTTGATTCCTCGCGTCGGAGTATAAATCTTCCTTATGGCGGCCCCTACCCCCTCTTCATCAGAGCTGCAGCTCATTTATCCGCCGTGTAAAACTGGCCTCATGTGTAATGGTGGACCTTCAGGACTATACTCTCTCCCCTGTGTTAATTACAAAGAATGGCTCCAACCAGGTCACACAGAAAACAAATCAATATCTCCCAAAAGATATATTCAAATGTGACCCAGAAAGGCATCACCCCATTTTGCCGATTGATTTTTGATGTCACCGGTTTGTGCACAAGATTATTTTTTTCTCCCCTTGGCTCTCAAAAGAGACCAAAAAACATCTCCTTCCAGATCATTGAGAGAGGATTAGCAGTGAATTATTTGGGAAGCATTTATATGATTTGACTTTAATTTAAAGGATTTAGAAGAGAACTCTCTTGTTCTTTGTCTTAATCTTTTTTTATGTATGTTTATTTGAACGCATTCTTATTTTGTAGATTGTCGTGGCGCATTGCCAGGCAATCTCCCCTGCCATCTTATGCCTAGAAGATTCTTAGTGAGCACTTAATTTTGTAAACCTCTAGCCTCCAACAGGCTCCAGAGGATAGGCTCATTTGTTGGCTGCCCCTATCTGTGTTCGGGTATATAGAGTAGCTTTTGCCGGAGCCATGCAGAGACAGTGATGATGTTTCCTATGAAATACATATGTTAGCTCCGATTTCACATATAGACCTATATAATTCGTGACACGATAATACAGCAAGCTACAGCATCAGCACGGATAGAGTTACGCACTTATTTCAGAAAAAAACTGTCATTGTGTTCCTTTAGGGCTTTTTTCCCCCCTCTTCCTCCCCTCCATTTTTGAGACGTAAATAGCCATATCTAAGCCTGGATTGGCTTAAAGCAGAGCGATTAGCCAGGTGGGGAGTCTAAAGGTGTCGTCGAGGAAGGTGATCCACCTGGCCCTGTGCGAGGAGGATCTTGAAGGCCCTGCCGTTGGATTGTGAATTGTGCTGATGTCGCTGGCTAAAGAAAAGCCCTCCTTCAGCAGAGCCCCGTTTGGTCACGCCGATAAGGCTGAGGGGTGCCACTGATGGATAAAAATCACCTTCCAAGTCAGATTTCCTCCCCCTCTCCCACTTCACGTGACCACTGTACTCTCAGGACTCATCAATACACCCTTCATAGAGAATATGTTACCGTTATATTCCGCCCGTTGTTGTTGTTGTTTTAAAAAAAAGATGTACGCTGATCCCATGGTTGTATAGCATACCTTCAGCAGTGTTCATATTGAGGTGAAGTGTGTGGTTGTGTTGTTATTCATATATATATATGTGGAAAAAAAATGACAAGACGGATCCTCTATCTCAGAAGCCCCTTGTGTGCTTGATGGATTACCATGATGGATAAGGTGATTACTGTGTGCTCCTGCAGCTCTCCTGCAGTCCACAGACCCTGCGTGGAATGAAATAGGATTTTGGCTCTCGGCTCATTGTCTGAACTTCCTTCTGTACTCGTCTACGTGAAAACCTGACAGACAGACACACACACACACACACACACCCCACACTCCCCATCCGTGTTTATCTGATTTCATCCGCAAATGAGATTTCGGCCAGGTCGTTAACCGTGTGAGCTGATTTTAGCTTTTAGCACAGGGGGGCTTGGCACAAGGTCCAGTCTGAAGGCTGAAAATCTCCCTCAAAGTCTCTGTATGTCCTGCTCATATAAGCTCCTGACAATAACAACTCCTTGAATCCTTGAGCAACGTCTCCTTTCTTTTTTGTTGTTGATAATTCACTCCTCCTATGCGTGCTGCACCTCACTGATACCGCTGTCACGTTGAGCCACCAACCAGAGCTCAGCCATCTGCGTCCATGTTTGGCCTCCCCAGATAAATGAATACCCAATCCTGCCCCCCCCCTCAAAAAAAAAAAAAACAGATCTGAATATACATGGGCCATGGCAATCCCAGCTCCACCATGGGGGGGCCTCCATGTAGATTTGGGGACCCTTTCAGTTGCAAATTGCCAATGTATCCCTGTGCCTGCACGCGTCACCTTGAAGAATGACTCCCGGTCCCCTCGGGAGGCGGCCAAACAAGTATTTCATTCACCATGATAATCAGGGCCAACCTCCAGCGCTATCCAGCACCTAAATCTAATGGTCACCAGTGATTAGGTGCAAGGATGAGGGATTATTTTTGCCCATTTAGGGAAAAAAAAAGCATTGATTGCGCCCCTGCCTTCATTAGCAGAAACCAGAGGTCAGGTAATTCGGCCTTGCATTCCTCTCTCCTTTTTTTGCAGTGTGCCGCACAGGGGTTGGCGAATTAAAAAGATGTATTTAGATGTTGGCCAGGCCCCCTTTTTTCTGTCAAGGTTGAATATTGTCTGAGCAGAGCAAAAAGAGAGTAAAGGTTAGCTTCCTCGGGCTCTGCTTCATTCGCACCTCTTTCATATTCGAGACGAAAGTCTAGAAGGATAGGCTTTACGTCCTGTTTGTGTGTGCTTATTGTACTCCCTTTCGTCTTTAACATATTTCTGTGTGTGTGTGTGTGTGTGTGTGTGTGTGTGTCTGTGTGTGTCTGTGTGTGCGCGCGCATATTTGTGTATGTACTGTATGTGTGGACTGTTGATTTGTATTAGTAAGCCTCTTTGTGTGTGCTTGTATTTGTGTGTGTGTATTCATGCTTGTGTATGCATCTTTTTTTCTATGTTTTGTATGTGTGTTGTGAGACAGGGGTATTTGCGTGAATAGGTCTGTGTGTGTGTGTGTGTGTGTCTGTGCGCATACTTGTGCGAACGTGGTTCTTTTTGGTGACAAATTGAAGGAGACCAGTGTGAGGTGAGTGATGGGCTGGGACTGCAGAGACGTGTGTGTGTGTGTGTGTGTGTGACAGTGTGTGTGTATGTGTGTGTGTGTGTGTGTGTGAAGCGAGAGGGAGCAGAAATGAGGGCTGCTGCATGTACGCCCGCTCATCTCAGCAGCAGTAGTAGTACTAGCAGTGTGTGTGTGTGTGTGTGTGTGTGTGTGTGTGTGTGTGTGTGTGTGTGTGTGTGGTTGTGCAGGACTAGCAGCGCCCGGCATGTTGTGAATGATACATCACCTGATTGTCTCGGACGGAGCCCAGAGAATCACACCGACTGCAGATGCTGACTTCCCCTACGTTGTCATCCTCCATTTCACACCCCACAATCCTGGCTTTACACACACAGGCACACACACACACACACACACACACACACACACACACACAGCCCAGCACTTCCACTTCCATGGAAATATTGCTGGATGCTTCTCGGCCCCCTGGTCAGTCTTGGGTAATTGGGCCCACACACCACCTTGCTCCCATAGACCTCCTGTGATTTCCAAGTCAAGTCGAACATTCATGATTTGGTCCAGCTTATCTATCGACGTTTTCGTTGTCGAGTTGTCTAGCACATTTCCACACAACAACAGTCTCTAACTGCTTTTTATGGTAACTATTGTAAGGTGAAAAATCATGTGCTATAAGGGGTGGTGAATGTGTTAAATTGTAGTGTTTTCTGGGATTATTGATTTCTACTTGTATGTGGAAGTAGGAAGGTATAGGGTTTAAGTTTTTTACATCTTTGAAGATGGATGATTAAAAATGTTTGTTTATTTTTATTGATATGTAGTGATAAAAATAAACAAATAAGTAAAGTGGGGGGAAAGGGGAGATGCTATAGAGTGTGATGTAGACAGATGTATACAATGCAATGTTTTGCAGGATTTGTACATACACACACACACACACACACACACACACACACACACCGGATTTGAAAAGGCTTTCTAGCCTAGCTGTCGCACCAAGCTCATAGACGGAGCTGGGTCTGGCAAACCTCCCATAGACATGAAGTTCTCCAAGGGGGGGGATCAACCAGCATCTGTCAAATGCCCCTGTATACTACCACACAGAGGTAGAACCAATCAGACCACTGATTCCGATGACGTACGCATAGCGTTCACTATGCATAGCATGAGTTCAAAGAACTAAGAATAGGAAGACTGACTTAAATGCAAAATTCAGTGTAGCGTCACAGGCAGTATGGGCGGGCCTAGGCTCTACCCTTTGTGCTGTAGGAAACCAAAATGATATGTTAACCGATAAAGGAGAGTGATTGCGGGGATTGATTTTTATTTTGCTTTCACGTGGCTATGAATGCTGTGCAATCAGAATGTGCCTCATGTGACCATGGCCTTTCATACACCAACCAGTCTCACACACAGGTATGTCAGAATCATCATCACACACACACACACACACACAGGCAGACACATACACGCACACACACACACATACAGACACACACACACACACATGCATGCACGCACACACATGCACACAGGCATCATTACACTCTCTCTCACACACACATGCAGAGACATGCCAACATCTTCACACTCATATTGGCGAACACACTGACCTCCCAGCATCACACTTTTTTCACACTTAAGTCACTGGAACTGCTCTATCCTGCTTCTAGTGCATCCTGCTGTAGCACCCCTGGGGCTACACTGAACCTGAAGTCGGACTCAGCATCGGCCCACAATAGCCCTTTGTACCCGTCCCCGAACACGTCCTCAGGTTCCTATAGTGTCCCTCTCTCTGACTGCCACGGGTACCATGGCACCCCAGTGGCAGCGGCGGTGTGGAGCAGGGCTGTGGCACGAGGTGTTAGGAGAGGAAAGGAAGCGGGCACAGGCACCGGCACCGGCACAAGGACAGGCACCGGCACAGGCTGCTGTGTGTTTGATATGCATTTGAAAGCGGGCGACTCAAAGGCCAGGCGGCCGGCTCTGCTTAATTATTGAAGAGACGTTCGAAAAGGGGGGTGGGGGGGGGTTGTGCAGGAGTGAGTGGCATTGGAGCTTTCATCCCTGGTAACCTTTCATTGTCCTTTTTTTCTTCCTTTCTTTCATTCTTTCTCTCTTTCTTTCTCTCTTTCTTTCTTTCTTTCTTTCTTTCTTTCTTTCTTTCTTTCTCTTTCTTTCTTTTTTCCCCGTCCTGGTCGGGACTGCAGAGTCAGAGCGAGGCGGGTGGGATAATAAAGGTTGAGGCGTGAGCCTGGGAGCCGGTCGGGCCCTAATGAATAGGTCTGATTAAAGGCCTCCGCGGGGCTGAACTGTGCATAGGTTTTTATACGGAGTCAGGCTGTGCTCTTGATTGAAAAATCATTAACGTAAAACCTCTCCAGTCGAATTCGCTCCACTATATTACTCAGCCCGGCGACAAATTGAGAGCTTATTGCTTATGAGGGGGAAAGAACCACATTTGTTTGAGCCAAAGATCTAAATTCATTTCATACCCTCTCCCATTAACCTCTCCATCCCTCCCCACGTCTTTTTCCTCTGCCTTCCTTCCTCGTTTCCCTCCCAAAGGCCAATGTATGCTGCTCTATGGACACAGATCACTAATAGTATGTATAACCCCGAAGACTCTCGTTTTGCACAAGATTCTTGGTTGGGTTTGGAACAGTACTGGTTTAGATCGCTACTGCTACTGCAGTGTGTACACAGAAGGTGATAAGGTGTCAGGGGGAGAGATAAACAAGAAGCAACTATATATGTATGTATGTATAAATGTATGTATGAATGTGTGTGTGTGTGCGTGTGTGTGTGTGTGTGTGTGTGTGTGTGTGTGTGTGTGTGTGTGTGTATGTATGTATGTATGTATGTATCTATCTATCTATCTATCTATCTATCTATCTATCTATCTATCTATCTATCTATCTATCTATCTATCTGTCTATCTACAGTATCTATCTATCTATCTATCTCCCTTTCTCTCTTTCTCTCCCTCTCTCTCTCTCTCTCTCTCTCTCTCTCTCTCTCCCTCCCTCTCTCTCTCTCTCTCTCTCTCTCCCTCTCTCTCTCTCTCTCTCTCTCTCTCTCTGTCTGTCTCGTACTCTTGCAGAGGTTCCTGCTAAGTCTGGGCAAGACCGGACTGGATTTGCTCCCAGTAGCTGATTGTTGTTTGTGGTGAGTGTGGAGGTGTCAGGATGTGTTGAGGGTCTAGGAGGAGAGAAGTTTAGATGCAGTCCGGTGAGCTGCGGATGACCACTTCGGAGGACATATCGTTACCCACCCCCTCCACCCCACACCCCACCCGCCATCCCCCATGTCACTCTGTCCCACAGCTGCCTGTCTGTCTGCCTGTTAGTTAGTTAGTTGGTGTCTGGGGAATAGTGGCCACAGCACGGACCCTGCACACCAAATGGCGGGCCCGCAGCATAAGGAAGCATCCGGCATATTGTGCATTCCCCCGAGGGACTTCGTTTCACACCAGCATGCGCAATATTTTTTTTTTCCATTTTTTTTTTTTTCAAGAAAAAAACAAACACCCCGCTATGTCCTCCTTGTGAGTCTGTGTGGCTTTGGCTCTCAGTCTCGGTCATGTGACGTGCATATTGTGCCTTGTGTTTGTCCCTGCCTTTCATGCGGGCTGCATCTTCAGGGTTAAGTTTAAAAAGCTGGCTCCCAGGCCTTTGTCTGCAGTGTACAAGCAGATGGGAATGTTGCTTTGGTTGTCCAGTGATTTGTATGGTTGTGAAAATTGAATTTGCGTCAATGCCTGGTAGATGCACAAAAGACTCCCTCCCTAATAGGGCAAATATGACTGCATTTCCTGACTGCACAAGGTTTTGGTAACCTTTTTGAGACAGGAGTTTAAACAGTACAACTCTCACTGCTTGGCTGGCTGCTGTGCTCACCTTACCTCACTGGATCTAACACACCAAGTCACTAGCCGGAGCCACCGGCACATCTTGGGCCAGGCTGGGCCCGCTTTTGGCCTGGTTCTGATCCAGATCTAGCCGATCCAGCTGGCATTGCGTGAGGGAGGCCGTGTGACCCGAGTGGTTTATGCCACAGCAGAGTGCGATCCCATGATCCCCTGGGGTCACCTGTCACATACCCCACCAAGGACCTCAAAGGCTCCTAGACCAACAGCCAGACCTGTCAGTGGACCACCTTTGCCTTTCGGCATGGTGTGGGAGTATGTGTGTGTGTTTGGGGTGTGGAAGTGTGTGTGTGTGTGCATGTGGCTTGTGGAAGCGTGTGTGTGTGGGGTATGCGTATTCTCTGCGCCAGGGCTTTCATTCGTTACATGTGCACAGGGAGGAGATTTTGTTGTTGCTGCTGCTGCATGCAATTTTCTCCTTTCCCCTCCTCTGACTTCTGCTACAACCACCACCCTCCTTCCCCCTTCACCACCTCCCCTCCTTTTTTTCCTAGTGATTGATACCAATTCTACTCCCCACCCCTACCCTTCACACCCCCACACCAGCCCCCTCCCCTCCCCTCCACACCCCGGCCCCACCCCCCCTCCCCTTTCTACCAGCACATCAAGAACGGCTGCCACAGACTGATGACTTTCAATATGGCTCCGTCTCTCAGCCTGCCGTGTGGGGGTAGGGAGGTCAACAGTAATTCATAACTGCTTTAAGATTGCACGGACCCCCAGCCACTGTCAGCAGCACGCACGCCTGCCTGCCGGCCTGCCTGCCTGCCTGCCTGCTCCCCACCCACCCCCCTCCATCACCCCCCACCCACACCCTCCCTCCCACTTGGGTTGGTTTGTGTATGTAAATGGAGGTTGGGGTCCAGGGCTGGGGGCTGTGGGGGGTGGGGGTTGGTTGGGGAGGGGGCTGGGGTGGTTGCTCTGGCTGTGCCGTGTCCCACCTCGCATCAATCAGACCTTCTGAATACATCAGGGGTATTTTCATTATGCTTGCTTATTTACTACATCAGAACAAATTACTCTGGCAAACCTGAGCCTGGCTGTGCTTTTCTACTTGCCCTCTCTCTCTTTTCCCTCTTCCTCTCCTTTCCTCTTCCTTTTCCTGTCTTTTTCCCCCCCTCTCTTTTACGCTCTCTCTCTCTATCTCTCTGCTGGGCAGCGTGTAAGAGATGCAGCCAACTGGGGCTGTGTCTCTGGAATCCTATTGTAAACATTAGAGGATAAATCTCACGATCGAGGCCATCAATCTCCCTGCTGGGCCAGACACCCTGCGAATATGGGGGGATTGTTAACGGAGAGTCGCACTTTTCACATTTCTGCGCACACTACTCGCTGGACAGATTGCAGTCCTGCTCTGCTGTGCAGGCTCTCTCTCTCTCTCTCTCTCTCTCTCTCTCTCTCTCTCTCTCTCTGTGTCTCGCTCTCTCCATTCTTTCTCCTTTCTCCTCTCTGCTTCTTCCGCTACTTTCTAACTTCCTGTGCTTTCTCTCTTTCTGTCCTGCTCTCATTTCTTTCATCTGCTTTTCTTCTCCCCTTAACATGCCCCCCCCCCCCCCCCCGTAGTTATTTTTGCACAGGTTCACATTTTTCATTTTTGCCCCACTATACCTAACTAAGGAGGAGAAAGAGGGAAGAAAAAGGGAAGGGACAGCAAACTTTTACTGTACTGTGCATTCTGGATGACTACTATGGCTAGCTTTTTTTTTTTTTTTACACTGAAATAATCTTGAGGTTACTGACGATCATAAAGTTGATTTCAGCCAATTTTGCTCTCTATGAATACTGAATGAAATAGAAGTATGGCCGATGGTTGATGGGAAGGGGGGGGCTGGTTCTTGTGGACACTTCAGTGAGATGTATGCTGGAAGATCAGGAAGCTGGGGGTATCTGCCACTGGTCTACGGCGGAGTGGAGAAGGCCCCACTTCTCTTTTCTCGTACCCATCACCTTCTAATGGGAATATCTGTCATTGACCTGTCAGCCTTGCAGGGATGGTTTCCAATCCCCAGACTCATTTAGTTCCTCTGTAATACTTCAGCCAGCTATCTGCCTGGCCCCATTGATTAAATATTTATAATTAAATATGCTCGTTTCTGGAGATGTAAGCAATTTCTCTTTGATATTGTTTTCTTGATGTGCGGTTTGTGATTTTTTTTTCCCCACTCTTTTTTTTCCCCTCTCCACCCCCCCTTCATCCCCAAGTCTCAATTTGCCTCATATTTGGTTGAGGATTGATTTAATGCCAGTCCTCTGTCTTATTCAGGGGCTTATTTCAGCCTGCGCAGGCAAAGGCACATTTGGAAAAGAAGACAGAGTTCTGCGCACCTATGGCACCACTGCCGTAATGGCGTCGGCTTAATAAGGGAGCACCGCAGTGATAGATTCTCTCATTCTCTCTCTCTCTCTCTCTCTCTCATTCTCTCTCTCTCTCTCTCTCTCTCTCTTTCTCCCTCATTCTCTCTCCCCTTTCCCTCACTCTTGCTCTCTTTGTCTCTCTTTTTTTGCATTTGTTTCTCTCTCTCTCTCTCTTTCTCTTTATCTTTCTTTCTGTCTCCCTCTCTCTTTGTCCCTCTCTTTGTCTCTCCCTCCACCTCATTCACTCTTTCTTTTTTTTTCTTTTTTTTCTCTCCCCATCCTTTCCCATCCCCCCCCCATATTTCCAGGTCTGGTCTATTTCTCTCCTTTATTCATGAGTGCGCCCCAGATGACTCCACTGGCACAGTTGGAGCTCTAGATAGACACACACACACACACACACACACACACACACACACACACAATAAATAGGAATATGAGGTGCGTTTACTGCTGCTGGTGAGAGCGAGCGGCTGATTTTAGTGAGGTGGACTCTGATGAGAGCTGAGAGCAGTCGAGCGAGCCGAGAAAAAGACAGTTTCCTCTGCATGCTCCACCACACACACCTCAGCCACCTAAGTGTGTGTGTGTGTGTGTCAGTGTGTG
>CM059285.1:7946415-7948915 GCA_030347295.1 Setipinna tenuifilis
GAATAACCTAATGAGGGTTAAACACTGACTAAAAGTCATTCACCAGGAAATTATTTACATCAGTTTCACAATCATCATTTTGGAGGATGTCCATGATATGAAATGCTGTGGGATAGCTTACATGCTCTTCTATTTACTGGCTTGAGGAAGGTTACATTTTCAGTGACATGTTTCAGTGACATTCATCTGTGTTCCAAACCATGCTGTGCTGTGTTTTTTGGCACATCGACAAAACATGTCACTTTTAATCCCAACAATCTGTAATTAATTGTATTTTTTTTATTTTAGGAAACATCTAAAAGAAAGGATATGAGTAAATGTAACAAGGGCACTGTTTACTGTTTATACCACCTACCTTGAAAAGGGGTGAGTAGAGCTGCAAAGTCTAAATTTTACTGCTCTACACAGTCGTGAGTACTCAGCCTTGTAGATACCCTTACCTGACAGCAGCATGTTGTGCAGCCACACAAGGACATCGCTGTATTCAAGATCTTAGCCATTGTCACTGTGACCATCCAGCAAAAAGTGCTGTGGAAGTTGCTTCTTTCACTGTTTAGCCTCTCTACATTGTTACGAATGGCAGCAGCAGCTGCTACATAAAACGAGGCCAAACAAGAGGTAGGTTTCACTTAATGTTGAATTTATCGGAGGGAAGCATATGTGTGCGTGAAACCATTTCATGTCATGGCAGTACGGATCATCTAATATCAGGGAGGCCCAGTGGTACTGCCATGCTCTTACCCACAACACTGCCACCACCAGCCTGATGGGGGCGCTCAGAAGCACGCACAGCACAGGCCACAGCAGTGTGGAAGTTCTACATAGTGAACTACCTGTATTAACCAGAATTAACTAAGACTTTAATGTCTTTTGTCATTTTTGTTATTTTTCTGACAAAGGTCGGACACATAAATATTGGTGTGTGTCCATATTGATCGCTGGATAGTGGAGGAAGGCGAAGTTAGATGTGGTAGTGCTGTAGGCGTGGGTGGGTGGGGGGGTGGGGGGGGGTTGCTGGTTGGCTGTAGGGGGCGGGAGCAACCTCGCAGACCCCTTCATTCCTGCACCCATGCTGGGCGGGTGGCCTTTAAGGTGTGAACTTGCTCTTCATTAGCCACTTTGAAGGCCACACCATCTCACACACACAGACGCACACACACACACACACACACACACACACACGCACATACACTTCTCAGTGTCTCTGTGATCTCCACGCTTGCTGACAAT
The DNA here is from genome assembly GCA_030347295.1 of Setipinna tenuifilis. Lineage (NCBI taxonomy): Eukaryota > Metazoa > Chordata > Actinopteri > Clupeiformes > Engraulidae > Setipinna > Setipinna tenuifilis. The sequence goes on from CM059285.1 coordinate 7,947,646, forward strand.
TATGTCTGATAGCTGAATTGAGAGATCCGGCACCGTTACGCTAGTCATGTTGTGGAGCCGAGACGATCCGAGCGGCTGATGCCAAGAGACAGTCGACACAGCAGTGTGTGTGTGTGTGTGTGTGTGTGTGTGTGCTGAGTGTCTTAATCCACGAGTGTGTGTGTGTATGTGTTGAGTGTCTTAATCCACGGGTGTGTGTGTGTGTTGAGTGTCCAAATCCATGGCGTGCAGCTCTTGTCAGAGAGGCTCGGCTAACGTCATCGCGAGCCATTCAGAGAGTGCACCATTTCTTTATATATGAACACGTAAATGCATGGACATTAACAGACTTACTCACATGCACAAGTAAATACATATGCATTCAGAAACACGTACACCTATGGTATAACACTTTAGCATTAGTCTGGCAGTAGAGTCTAACGATTTAACTTCAAAAACAGGACTTTGGTATTTTTATTCAGACAGTAATGAATAAGCACATGACATCACATACGCTATCAGCAGTGAATGGCAGCATACCTGCTCCAATTGTACGTTGATGAGTAGGTTGTCGCCGTGTGTGTGTGTGTGTGTGTGTGTGTGTGTGTGTGTGTGTGTGTTTGTGTGTATGTATGGCAGAGAGGCATTATTTTATGACCTTTTTTCTCCCGTGGCCCTGATTGGCATTGTGCTGGTGTTAGGCGGGTAATGTTCGCTGCTCCCGTCACAGAGCGGCCGTGGCATTACTATGAGGCGTTTTTCTTCCCGCCATCTTGTGTGTCCACGCGCCCCTTTTTTCTCTCACTCTCGGCATAATAATCAACATAATTCAGCAAATAAATATGGCAATCAAACCCGGGCCAAATAGAAGCACTCTGCGTTATTATAATGCATAACAATTTGACAGCTGAGAATGCGTCCCGCTCCTGGCTGAAGCTGTGAAGTGGGGTGTAAATGTGGAATGGGCTATTTTCATTTGGGTGATTTTGTCCTAATGGCGCCTTCGGTGGACGAGACCCTGTTTGCCCCCCCCCCACCCCTCCTCCATCTACCCCTACCACCCATCTACCCCCCCACTCCCGCCTGCCCCAGGGGTGGAGGCTGTTTCTCCCCGAGCTGTCTAAATCACTGCCTCATCTGTACTCCTCGGTAACAATGCCAAGCCCAGCAGGTCCACAAGACAATTTCGCATCACAACAACACCATCTCCCTCCCTCTCGTCCGCTCTCCCTCGCTCCTACTCTCTCTCTCTCTCTCTCTCTTCCTGTCTCTCAAATATGTATTGTATTTT
>CM059285.1:7956415-7973915 GCA_030347295.1 Setipinna tenuifilis
TGGGGACGAGCAGTGCTGGGGCTCCATAGTGTGGCTAGTGTGTGTGTGTGTGTGTGTGTGTGTGTGTTTGTGTGTGTGTGTGTGTGTGTAGTGGGGTGAGTGTGGGGATGTAATGTAATGCTCTGACTACGCCAGATGCTGGCCAACTCCAGAGACCTGTCAGAGTAATCCTCCAGCTTTTTCAAGTGATTCCAGAAAGTTTAGATTTTTTGGTTTATTTCTTTTGTGTGTGACAGTAAGTATGTGTGTGTATGTGTGTGTGTGTGTGTGTGTGTGTGTGTGTGTGTGTGTGTGTGTGTCTATGTCTGTGTTGTGTGTGCGTGTGTGTGTGCGTGTGTGTGTGCGTGCATGCGCTCGTGTGTGCGTGCGTGTGTTTGTATGTCTGAGTGTGTGTGTATGTGTGTGCACGCGAGCGCGCATGTGTGAGTGCAAAGGGAGAGACGATCAGTTGTCACCAAAGTTATAAGGATGAGAAACAGGGGAGAACGAGAAAGCAAGTGTTTCAGTATGTATGCACAACCCATGCACTCGTAGAAAAAAGGAAGAAAAAATAACAGATAAGAAAAGAAAACAAAGACAGAGGGCTAAATGAAATGAAGAGGAGAAGTGGCATGGGGGAATATAAACCATCTGAGGAGGCGAGTGCTGTACATGTTTGATACTAGCCTTGTGAGAAGGGAAAATCCTCTGCACTCTCAATGCAAGTCTCGGCTCATTTTATGTTCATTTTTATTATTTTTATTTTATTTTCAATTCATACACTCAAGGATCTGCAGTCTGAAAAGATAAAGAATTTTGAGGAATTTAAGTTTATATATATAAGGGGAATATATATGAAAATTATAAGTTTATATATATAAACTTATATTCCTCAGAAAATCTTAAAATAATTCTTTTCAGACTGCAGATCCTTCAAGTGTATTTCAAAACCTGCAGTCCTTTTTCTGAAGCCAACTAAATCAACATGACAGTGCCTGACATCAGTTAGGAGATGTTTTTTTTTTCTTTTTTAAAATTTCGAAACATTATCATTCTAATGGTGTCATTACATTTGAAGCACAATTTCCTTCCACTCTTACCTTGAAATCACAGCAGAATGGCAAAAAAAACAGAACAATTTCGTACTTTAGTACAGCAATTTTATTTCCCTTTTCTTTAATTCGTCTTTTAAACTGCATGACACAATTCTCCTCTACTTGTCCGTCCCTCTCCTCTTCCTCCTGTTAAAAGACTTTTTTAGAGGGATCACACAAAAGGGAAATCACCGAGAAAAGCATCAGAGACTCACGGACGACACACACGCACATGCACACACACACACACACACACACACACACACACGGAAGGCTCTTTGTTGTTGAGGTTTTGGTGTGGGATTTTGTAGTGGTTTATTAAGTGAAGTGCCAGAAAGAAACTTTAAGGACAGACATTGTGAAGAGTTACTGCTCAAATGTATAATACAGATGGGGGATGGGGGGTAGGCTCAAAAAAAAAAATCCCCCCCCGCCCCCCTATGCCGTGGGACGTAAAACATCAGCGTTTTTTTTTCTCAGCGGTGTAAGGATGATGGTACAGTACTGCATTCCTTTCACCTGATGTGAGCCCAGCTGTTGGTGTGGACGTTAGCTTATTTTCTTCAAAAGCCGTAAATCGATCAATTCTCATAATAGCCCCTTAAATAAGGGATGGGAACCTGTAGGGACGTTTTTAAAGTCCTACGGACAGTTGCGTGAATGAAGAATACTCAGAATACACTGCCAAAAAATCTATGTGTTTTTTTAAATCATGAAGAGAGCCTCCCTCCCCCTAGCTTTGAGCCGCAGTGTTGTGTAGCCTTGAACAGTGCCATATTAGTGTGGCTGTGTGTGTGTGTGTAGCGCGAGAGAGGCTTGCTTCACCGCAACACTTGATCCCCCTGCCCTCCGCCTGTGTTGAGGATTCCTCCTCTCTACAGCCCCTTCTTTTATAGCCTTGTGTCTGGACCCGGGCGCTGATAAGCTAGAACGCAATTAGCGAAGCGTTTTGACGTCTTAATTGCTGCAATTCGATCCTTATGCTCAGGTTCCCTCCACAGATGCTGCACTTAGCTTGATCTTATGGATTATTGCTCTCCGAGGTGCTGCTGTTAAATGTGTAGGTAACAGGTTGGGGAGTTAGCGAATCTAAAGCAGCCCCAATAAAGCCTGGCTGGGAGGTCCACGTGCACACGTACACAAACACACACACACACACACACACACACACACACACACACACACACACACACACACACACACACACACACACGTGTTTGTGAAGTGTGAACATTTGTAGCTGAATTACTGACTGTCTGGTTCATTTTTAATCGAACCCCCCTTTGGTTGTATCAGCGCTGTGATTGGCTGTGACCACATCACCCCTGCGAGTGGCAGGCACATGGACGTCCTCTTAGTAGTCACTTCCTGGCTCGCCACAGCATTCATTTCCCCCCTTTTTGTTGTCATGGTTCCCCGGCTCCACAAACGTCTTGCTAACATGTGTCATTTTTCATACGTTGCCGTATAAACGTCATGTAACGAGGCGGCGCATTTGAAAATCAAAGCGCTCAGGCCAGGAATGTGCACCACTGGTGTCACTGGCTGCCATGTTGCATTAGGTTCTTGTCACACGCAAATCACCGCAGCGACACGTCCAGCGCAAACACAAGGGACAGACGGACAGGGACAACTGTCTGACGTCTCCGTAAACCAGGTGTCACTCTTTTTGGTGGTAAAATACTCCACCGTTTACCCCATGCAAGTCCATCTGAGACTGTTTAAGCTTCTCATTATTGTTAGTAAAGCAAGATGGCATTACGTATATTTTTTATTTTCATTCTGCATAATTGCATGTATGTTGTTGTTATTGCAGGGGCTATTTTGTTTTGCTGTGTGTAAAACTAGCTAATGCACTTCAATTACATGCGTATTGCTCACAGGCCCAGATATTTTCAATGTGTGTTCAATGGCTTTGATCAAAGTCAATGTTTGTGTTCGCAAATTAAATCACCAAGCATTATACCTGGCTCTGAGACCAACATGTCTTTCATTTAGCCATTAGTAATAATAATGTTCCCCGAATTTACGAAAGGCTGGCTTGTGTTTGTTGTCTGTCTGTCATTTTTTTCACGTGAAATCACACTAGTTTGTTGCATATGCCTGTGATAGCTTGACGTATTGATTGTAGAACGTGGTATGCCCAGTTTCAAAAGGAGGACTCGGGCCGACTATGTAACTTCAGAGAATTAATTTGCCTCGCTCGCTCTCTTCATGAGAACCACATGTGTGCACACAGCTTCAGGTAATAAGATCTCACTGCGACTCTAATGAAAGGGTACAGTGCCATCCATACACACAACCATAAAAGTCACCCCCAGAGGAACCCCCTATTTCTCTCTTTCTCTTTCTTTCTCTCTCTCCCTCCCTCTCTCTCCTCTTCTTTCTCCCTCTCCCTCCCTCTCTCTCTCCTCCTCTTTCTTTCTCCTTCTGTCCCTCTTTTAACTCTTTTTCTCTCCCTTACTCCTCTGTCTCTCATCTCCCGCTCTTTAATGTTTTTTTTTCTTTTCCTCTCTTTTTCACTCTCAGTCTTTCGCTTCTAAACCCCCCATTGCCTCAACCACTACCCCCCCCCTCTCCAAACCCTTGCTCATCGGGCGCACACACTCCGTGTCCATGTTTGGGGTCGGGTGCTGTTTTCTTTGGACTCATCTGAAGTGCATGTGTCTGTCCGCACTCCACAGATGCAGATCGGCGGCGTCAGGGTGTGGATCACAGGGCCAGCGGTGCTAATTTATCATCGCTAGCCCACTCGCTCGCTCTCACTCTCACTCTCTCTCGCTCACGCTCTGACTGACAACACATCTGCCCCATGAACTGTGGGAAATGAGACAAAATGGACAGAGAGGGTGGAGGAGAGAGAGAGAGAGAGAGAGAGAGAGAGAATGAGAAAAAGTGGGGTGAGAGGAAGGCAGAAGTTGACAGAGAAAGACAGAGGGTGGAGAGAGCGTGAATGACAAAAGAGACAGAGAGAGAGGGAGGAGGAGGGAGGCTGAAAGAGGAAGACAGAGAGAGAGAGAAAAAAGAAAAAAAAAGAAAGGGAACAAGAAAGGAAGAGAGAGGGGTATAAAGAGAGAGAAAATAGTCTAGTGCATTGTGGAGTGGAGATGGTAAAGTCTTCAGGGGTGTTATTGTTACTGGCCCATCCGCCTTCTCCGCTGTCTCTGTGACGCTCTCTGGGCCTCTCTCTGGCCTGGGTCACTCATGACACACCATCTTGGCGACGTGGAGACGACCCACCGCCCACTACTACAGGACCTTATAGTACTGATACACACACACACACACACACACACACACATGCAGACACACAGATAGTGACTTGCAAATATTTACGCCACCATACACACAGAAAGACACACACCTTTGTAGACAAGCAAATACACACACAGAAATACATCTTCATACCGTACACACAGAAACACACCTCCATACATACACAAATACTCACACCTCCATACACATGCAAATACTCACACAAACACACACACACACACACACACTCATGAGATACCATCTTGGCGACGTGGAGACGAGCCAGCACCACCCCACTACTACAGGACCTCGTAGTACTGATACACACACACACACACACACACACACACACACACACACACACACGCACACACACACGTGCAAATACATATACCTATACAGACACATAGATTATGACTTGCAAACATTTATACCACCATGCACACACAAACACATGCACCTCCGTAGGCAAGCAAATACACACACACACAAATACATTTTCATACACACAGAAACACACCTCCATATATACACAAATACTCACACCTCTATAAACACTCAAATACTTACACACAAACACACACACACCTTCATAGACAAGCAAATACACACACACAAATTTACCTTCATACACACTCAAATACAGTATACACACCTCCATACACACGCAAGAGTACACTCCATTATACACATGCAATTACTACCCAAATACACACATGTCCATACAAAAATACACACAAGACAATGCAAATACTCACATGCAAAACATACCACCATACACACACAAATACTCACATGAAAAATACACACATTACCATACACACACAAATACTCACATGCAAATACACACCCTACCATACACAAATACACACCATACACCTGCAATATACACCACACAACTGCAAAACACACACCACCATACACATAGACATGTGCACACCACCATACACTTGCAAACATATACACCGACACACACACACACATACACCAATCTTTGATCTGGACATGTAAGTAGTGGATCTTAACTCCAGAGATGCATACATACAGCCAGCCTTAGCGAGTAGAACACAGAATAGCATCTGCAGTGTGTGTGTGTGTATGTGTGTGTGTGTGGGGGGGGTGGGGGGGGGCATAGAGAAATAATAGAGAGATGGTCACTTGTCTGTGTGTGTGGATGTGTGAGAGAGACAGGAGTGCAAGCCTCTCAGAGGCTGGCCCTAGCGTGTATGTGTGTGTGTGTGTGTGTGTGTGTGTGTGTGTGAGAGAGAGAGAGAGAGAGAGAAGGAGAGAGGTGGAGTGAAGGGCACTTTGTGTGTGTGCATGTGTGTATGTGTGTGTGTGTGCGTGCATGCGCCCTGGAGATGCACTGGGCTAGGTTGTGTATTTCTTGTCTCCCTGGTTTTTGTCTGGCAGGCTGACTACTCATTCACTCAGTCACACTCTCGCCCCACTGTCACGTGACATGACGCAGGCCTGACCCAGTAGCATTGCCACCCTCTGAAGACAGCACACACTCAGAGCGATGTGTGTGTGTGTGTGTGTGTGTGTGTGTGTGTGTGTGTGTGTGTGTCTGTATGTCTGTCTGTCGTTGTGTATTTTCTGTCTTTGTCTGTGTGTCAGAGAGGGTGTGTGTGTGTGTGTGTGTGTGTGTGTGTGTGTCTGTATGTCTGTCATTGTGTATTTTCTGTCTTTGTCTGTGTGTCAGAGAGGGTGTGTGTGTGTGTGTGTGTGTGTGTGTGTGTGTGTCTGTCTGTCTGTCTGTCTGTCTGCCTTTGTGTATTTTCTGTCTTTGTCTGTGTGCCAGTGTGTGTGTGTGTGTGTGTGTGTGTGTGTGTGTGTGTGTGTATGTCTGTCTGTCTGTCTGTGTCTGTCTGTTTCTGTGTGTTTTTATATGTGTGTTCATGAGGGTGTGGGGTATCTGTGCATCCCTCTTGTAACCCCCCCACCCCCACCCCCATCCCCCCACCGCCACCCTAAAAAAGGCACCTCTGAATTTCTAATGAGCCTGTGTGTGTCGCCCTCCCCTCTCTGGCTCTGCAGACACTGTAGGTTTGAATATTTCATCTCAGAGAATATGCACGGCTCCCCAGGGCTTGCTGTTTGAGGCCTAGGGAGAACAAAATGGAACTTTTTCAAGCCAAATACTTTTTTTGGTAAGTAAAACTTTGCCTTGTCTATTAATATCTCGCGTGGCTCTCCTCTCTCCTCTTTCCCTACCCCATCTGTCTCTCTCTTTCTCTTTTTCTCTCTCATTCCCTTCCAGAATGAGAGACACAGTTTTTTTTTTCATCTTTACAGTAAGAGCCACATTTAGGTGAAGAGAGTATTTCTGGGAAATCACACGTCGCTCCTTTTACCAATAAAAAGCAAACAAAAACCAGTAAATAGCCCAGCTGAATGCATTAAAAACATTAAAAATATAGGACTTTTGTGATTGAGGGGAATATATACTTTAGGACTAATCACTAATTTCACTGCATGTCCTACTCTACCCAGTATGTCTATGCAAGTGACAATAAAACACCCCTGTATCCCTTATATATACATATATGCATATGCAATTATGCACGTATATGAATGTACACATATGTACGAATATGTACACCCCTCACATTTGTGTACATCTTTTTATTATATGTGAGAAGTCTGAAGATATAACACTACAATGTAAAGTAGGTGTAAGCTGTACACTGCCTACTTTACATTGTAAAAGTGTTATATCCTTAGACTTCTCCCATAGAAAGATATAATTTTAAAAAGTACAAAAATGTTAGGGATACTAACTTTTGTGTACTGTATATGTGTATACATGTGTGTTGATGTACGTATGTATGCATCTATATGAATTTGTGTGTATGTATATATGCATATGTATGTATTTGTGTATGTATATGGGCATCAGTATGTATTTGTGTATGTATATGTATATGTATGTGTATGTATATGTATATGTATATGTATATGTATATGTATGTATATGCATCTGTATGCATTTGTGTGTATGTATATGTACACCAGTATGTATATGTATATATATATATGTATGTGTATGTATATGTATATATGCATCTGTATGTAAATGTTCAATCTATATGTATATATATTTATGTATACATATACGTATGCAAGGTCCTTCCCTATGCTGCACAGAAGACAATGGAGTGCAGGCCAGTGCTCATTGCAGGCTTATGATAATGGGCTCAGAGGATTAAACATGTGCGGCTGAGGTGTGATGTAGTAGCCAGCGCAGTCCCCAGCACCCCTCTTATGAAGATAAATATAGCGATGGGGAGATTTTCAGCACCAGCTGAAAAAATGGACAGACACATTCATCTTTCTCCATGCTGAGGTTTGGGGTGTGTTGGAGAAAATGGGTTTAAGCCCCTTTAAGTTCCCCCCTTCAATGTATGGAAATGTATGTGCATTATTTAACCGAGGGGGGTGGAGGTAAATTTATTTCCCCCCTCCCTCCCAGCCACGCTGCCCCTCAGCTGGGCTGCTGATAGACACATAGATTGGAAGATAGATGGACATTTGCAGTGACAGACGGACACTGACGCACACGCGTCTGCATACAGCAATATTCATATATAGTTTTACCATAATCCATAGTTTTACATAATGGCGCAGTGGGCATCCCTGCTGGGGCTTTGTGATAAAGATAGCCTAATACTGGGCTGCATTTAAAAAGACGCCACAGTGAAATATAATGGGAAAAAAAGGGGAGAAAGAGAATGTTGTCCTCTACCAGGAGTCTGTTTTGCAGAATATTGTAGGCTAACAGGCATAACTTTATCCTTGTCTGGCTGACACAAACATCAAGGACATTTGGGTTATTCTTGTGTGTGTGTGTGTGTGTGTGTGTGTGTGTGTGTGTGTGTGTATGTGTGTGTGTGCACGTGTGTGTGTGTGTGTGTGTGTGTGTGTGTGTGTGTGTGTGTGTGTGTGTGTGTGCACGCGCACGCGCGTGTGTGTCTGTGTGTGTGTGTTAGCATGTGTGTTAGAGTGTGTTTTATTGAAAGCAATTTAAAAGTGGTGAAAAACCTGAGAAAGTGAGCAGACTTTCTGCTGACGCCCAAGTGTTTATCGGAAGTTAATATTGTGTTTGTAATTAAAAATGCACTCATTCATTAGTGCGAGTCTGAGATCAAACGTGTGCATTTGATTTTATGCAGATAAGGGGTGAAATTAGCAAAGCCTGTTTAGGAAGAATTATCACACCCACCAATGTGAACTTTGGAATTAATTTTCATATGATTTAAATTTAAAACTGTATGAGGAAGCATTGCAATAAATAGTTCAACCCATTAATATTCCAAATGACTATTTTTTCATTTCACAGTATTGAGGTTCTTGTGTCAAAAACAGAACAACAAGGAGCAATATGTAATTATTCGGGGGAAAAAAACACACTTGCATGCAGGAAAAGCAGCTTCAATTCAATTCAATCGTAGGTGGTGCCTGATGTTTGCTTACTGACTTTACTTTTGAATTTAGTGGCAGAAAACGTTCTGGAATAATCAAAAAAATCGGCGAGGGGAATTTGTTTGACGCTTGGATATTTGTGTGCCTTCACCTGCCTGAGATTTCAAGCGATAGCTTCCCCTGTTCGAAACACATTTGGCACAATGTGAATTAATTGAATGTTTTTTTTTTTTTTTTTTGCTCGAGGAGGGAAGTGTTTTCCCTTCCTATTCCGATGCCGACAGATTCAGGTTGTGTGTCACGACCATCCAATCTCCGTCTGCTGCATGCTCCCAGGCTGACATATGATGTCACGATACATCAACACAGAGACCAGTCGAGATGTAATGCATTTTATCCACTGTCAGCAGGATGAGGAGAAGGCTGGATGTTTTGTTTTTTTTTCTATTTAGGCAGCAGAAATTTGCAACATCGCAGGACCTCTGTAGCCAAATGTAATATATTTATTCTTATAAAGACCCATGCATTTCAAGTCCCCTTCCCCCCTATCCCCCGTTCTATTTCCCCCACCCCTCGCGCTATTGGCCAGAACGGGGGCACAGTACGTCAGCTGGCAGCAGTAGGGAGACTCGGAGGTCTGCGGAGTTGACCTGATGTCACCCAATTTAGGATATCCTTGAACTTGGCCATCACAGCAAGTGGCTTAAATGACTGCACTCCGTGAGGGAAAAACAAAGAGTGGCTGGGCACTGCTGCTCAGGCAGAGCCTGCCTACTCCTCTCACAGGGTCAGGTGGGAGGGAAGGTTGTGCTAGGAGAAACCCCCTTAGGATGCCGGGGGGGAGGGCTGGGGGGCTCCCAGGTCAGCCCCAGGGGGGTGTGGGGTGTTGTGGGAGGAGGGTGGGGGGGGTTTAAGGCCCAGTCCACTAGAGCCTCTGCCTGGGAAGGAGGCCTCAAAGCTGCGTTGGCTAACACGGGCCCGGCGAAAGCCCGCTTTTAATAGCCACAGAAACATCCTGTCAGAGCGAAGGGTAATTGGCCATCTTAGAACCCCAAAGGTCTGTCTCACAAATTGGCAAAAGGGCGTCCGCCCCCAATTTGATATGATCCCTTTGTCACACTTCAGTCCATTATACACAAGCTTAAGTTTCAAAAATGATGAAGAGGAAAAAAATGTATGATTGTGGATTTCTGTGGTGACAGTTACAGTGTAACAATACGGCAGAGGGGCTGTGAATCTGCAGAGAGTTGGAGTAAATAGATCCTGCAGAAATGTAAACATATCTTTCCTGTGTTTTCTTATTGTTCCAGAAAGCTCATGTTTTTTAATTAATGGGAAGTCCCCGCAGAGTTCCAATTAAAAACAGGTTTTTCCCCAACCCTAAGGGGAAACTGCTAATTATTCTGTTGACTATGCTTGTAAGGGGGAGTGTACACAGCTAATGCACAGCGCACTTTCATCTTTTCTCTTCTTTATGCAAAGGCAACAGTGTTAAGTCGGAATAATTTCTTAATCAGAGGGGCAGGAGGAAGTGGTAATTATGTGTGTTTTGGGTGGGCAAGGGACACAGAGTTCAGGACGATAGATGCTGAGTTGTAAACACGCGCTGTGTGTTTAAAGGCTGAAGTGTTAGTGACAGAGTAACCTTGAAAGAGGAGAAGACTATCCGTTGCAGTGGCAAGACGCGTCTGGTCCAAATTTTGAAAAACGTATCCCCACCAGATGCATAAGCCACAGATGGAACGAATAGCCCTGTGAATTCATTGTTTTGCCAGTAATTTCTCTGGGCCTTCCTTGCTTTCTCTGCAAGAGGTACAATGAGTACACTACACAACATTTTTTTGTTTGTTTTTAAAAGGAAAAAGAAAAAAAAAATACTTGGTGATTGTTCTAATTGCTGGTACTCCAAACATCCTGAGGTAAATATGAGTCTACTATAATGTGAAAACATTCAGAAACCAGCGCTTTCTTTTGCCAGTCAGTTCTCTGCCAGTAGCTGTCTTCCTTGTCCATATCTAAATACAGGATTGGATCTCTTGCCATGAAATAGGTCTTTGGTAAGTCTTATCATAAATGGTAAACCGCTGTAAATTCATGCAAAATATGTTGCACAAGCCGTAACGTTCTACCTTGCCACAAAATGTTTGCATAAAGATGAAAAGGAATGAAGGAGAGAGACAGAGAGAAAAAAAATAAAAAGTGGGCCTTTTGAGATAGCACAACAGTATAATTGTAGTGCTACCCAATCGCGCAAGTTCCACCATACATATAATGTATGGTTATTTTATACAGCCTCCAGCCGGCAAGATGTTTTCAATTTAGCATGGCTCTGCGATCATGATATCACTTTCTCCAAGCTGTTCCAGATCAGGATGGCCGCAGCCGTCTAGGGTGATCACCTCGCCCAACTCAAAGGGTTTCTTCAGGAAGAATAATTCCACAGTTGCTGGGGCACTGAAAAAGCAATCTGCGGAATACCCCTGGGTCATGTCTTTGGCCGGATGATTTGTGTGAAATGTCATACATTAAATATAAGTTTAACATTCAGGCGTACACAGTAAAAACTGCTGTTCCCCACGCAGTGTTTTAGGCTTAGCGAATGGTCACAAAAGAGTCCGGCCCCATCCCCACCCCCCGAACCCCCCCCCCCCCAGCCCTGCAACAGGAGGAGGGTAAAGTGAGAATGCAGCTGCCTTTCATTTACGAATGTGAGCAAAAAGAAAAAAAAAAACTTTTTTCCCCTCAATAACAATTTTTTTTTTGTATTTATTTACCTTTGTGTGAAAGCAGCCCAGCTTAGGCTATGTGCACAGGGGCCAATCCACTCAAATTTGAGGGCTCTTCTCTCGCAGTCCTACACCTTCATCCTAGCAGGTGTTAGTTTCATCTGAGATGCAAGGCGGGGAAAGGACACAGGTAGTAACTAATTCATAAAGTCTGAGCAGCGCGGCTCGGCTCCTGAGAGATGCCAAAAGACGGCGTCTCTTCCCCGGGGACGTCAGGGAGCCAGTCATGCCCACAGCCTCGCCGCTCATTCGGCTGGATGAGATATGACAGTGGTGCTACAAAGCATGTCATTCTCAAGATGGACAATTGATGTTGTGTTTTTTTTTTCCCCAGTCTTTTTCGTTCTCTCTCTCTCTCTCTCCTCCCTCTTTCTCTCCCCCTCTCTCTTGCTTTCTCTCTCTCCCCCTGTCTGCTCCCTCCCTCCCTCCCTCCCTTCTCTCTCTCTGTCTCTCTCTCTCTCTCTTTCTCTCTCTCTTATACTGTCTGTGCCTTTTTTTTTTCTTCCCCCGACTTCTTGTTTGTCTTTCGAGAGTATCTCAGGAAAAGTTTTCTCTGACATAGCAATCATAAAAAAATGAGCATACGGATGTTTCACAAGCCTAAACCGAGCTCAGGGGAGCCGTGCAGAGGTCTATCCATTTCATAGCCTCTTAACTTTACTGCAGTCTTCACAGCTGTTCTACTTGGACACAATTATTAAAACAAAAAAAAAAAGAATCTACTCGTGCACAGCAACTCCATTCGCACACTCCGTGTTGTCCTTGTCTTGCCCCATAACAGGATTTTTTTTTTCTTCAGAAAAAAAAGAGTTATGTGAAGCTTCTTCCTTTAGATCAGTTAATTGCTTCGTATTTATCAATTGAAACCCCCATGCTCCCTGCATGCAGACCAACACAAAAGCTGGGTCTGTCTATCAATTATCCATGTGCATCCCCATGTGGTTGCGTTTAAGCATCAGGCCTGTTGGTGTGCAGTCTCTGATTTATCCATTTAACCTTGAAGGTGTTGTGTACACCAACGCATTTTACAGGCCTATAATGAAGCTTTGAACGCAGCAGCACAGTAAACGCATGAACACAAACAAAACATCTCCGCTCCTGCCAGTACACTTCAAAGTCAAAGTCCACAAGAATCTCCTGACAGAGTTTTGGAAAAGAAAGGTGAGGCAAATTGTTCATTTGTTAGTGGGAGGAGATGAAATCAGACGTTCTTTGTTCTGCAACAAAACAATATGCTCTGCATGGACTCACTCTCACTACTCAACCAGCTATTAATCTTTCATTAAAAGCAACTAAATCTGTAAGCCTACAAAATGGATGAGGCTGGATCAATGGCTACCTGGAGGCCTCTAGATTTTTGGACTCAAATATGGGCACCGGCATTTGTGTTATGTGCAGTTATGAATTTTTTTCTGAAAAATGTTCTGCAAAAAAGGGCAGAAGAAATAGCCCTAACCTATGCATTTTAAGAATAGGCATGAATGCATAATAAGGCAGGCTCCAGCATTCCTGCCACTGCATAGGAGGGAAATGTCAGGAGGAGCTATAGAAATTCCTCTCCTTCTCCTTTATAAGCGGGAGGAATGAAAGAGGAGCTAACAGGCCATTGCAATCCAATTGAACTGTTCTCCTGTGGCTGGTAAAGCAGGGATTGGGGAAGAGAGGAAATCTCGCCTCGTGAATTGAGCCAAACGTGCGTCGGCCTGAGAGAGACGGTTGCTAAATTCACATGACAGACCCCTTCCACTGACTTTACACACCACTCTATAAGGGTGTTAATATATTACCACTGGGAACTGATTTATTTACTTTTTTTCCATATATAAAAAATACTGCAGCCTAGTAGGTCTCTTATTCGAGATCCTTGCAGTGTGAATAATAACAGATGAATTCTGGTATGTGTCTCTTCCTTTTTCTCAAGTTTAACTGAATGTTGATGTTCTGTTTTAGAGGAGTCCAAAACCAATAGCTTTGCCTCATCCTCACAAAGTGTCCAGAGAGAGAGGCTTTGGACGTGTTTTAATGCGGAGCACATGTTAGCGTGCCTAGTTGGTCCTTGGGGTGCTTAGTGGAGTGTACTTTAGAAGCACGCTGTGTGCTTTCATAGCAGCGTGAGCATCTGTCAAGCCGACCTCCGCGTCCAACGACTGTCCTCTGCTCCTCACCTGGTCAGCCAGGTAGAGTCGCCTCGTCTCACCCCACATCATGTCAGAGCTTGTCACGTTGGACGGCCTGTCCATCTCTGGGACGACCGAGCCCCTTGTGACCCCACTCCCCCCACCCCACCCCTCGGCGCTCGGCCACTGCGGTCCCTGACGAGAGGCCGGTCATGCAAATAGACAACATGACAAGAGGCGCACAGGCATGCGCCCCCCTAACAACAGCCTCGGACTGCAGAGGCATGTCGACTGTGTCCCTGTATGACAGTTAAACATCCCGCACACGGCCTCTTTAACTCGCAGGCACACTGACACACACTTTAAAACACACACACACCCACACACACAAACACACACACACACACAGGCTGACACACTCACTCCCACACACGTACACACACACAAAAGAACATACACACAGTCCCACACACACACATTATACACACCCTTATACACTGAAACACATACTGTACACAGACAGAACTACAAAACATCTACAAAACTCCGCCTTATGCTGATCCAATCTGAACTTATCAAATGTTCACGTGAAGGTTAAAGGGTTGATTCACACTGTATAAAGCTTATGTATCAACAGCATACTATATATATAACAGCATACTATATAATCCCACACACTAAATAACTGTTTCATACCAGCTGGTTACTCAAGCTATATTATATAGCGACTATGTAGTGGAAAGGCTTTGCTTGCAGTTAAAATATACAGTTAGGTATAGCTCAACATTTAATGTCAAAGTTTAGTGTAATTGGTCGCACAATGGAAAGACTTTGCTGCAGTTAAACTGTACAATTAAGTATAGCTCAGCATTTAGTATTAAAGTTGTAATGTTTTATTGATACCTGCATAAAACAAGGGTTATGTATGAAGCTCTACAATTGCAGAGTATCAAAGTGCTGTTGTACCCTGATAATTATTGTATTACACTGTGCATAATTCCTAATACAGCACGTCTCCAGTGCAATGAGAGTTACGTAACGTAATGGCTTTCTGTGTTTTGGCTGCGTGCGCATCTGCGTGTCCCAGCGGTGGGAGTGCAAGTAATGCCCTCTTGCCTTAGAACATGTTGTGAGGCAGAACCTCACACTGAGAGACTTTAGCCCTTCTTAATTTCTGGGGGTAAGATTTTCCTCTGTACCCCCTACCCCCTATCCCCCCCCCCCCCCCCCCACACACACACTCCCACCCACCCACACACACCCCCTCTGGCTCATAAAAGCAAGAGGATGAAGAGCCGGCTGAGGTAATGCCAGTGCTCCTGCTAGGGCTGGCTGGCATGGGGAGGGGGGATTGGGGGGTGGGGCGCCACAGCCGATACCGTAGCCATGACCGTGGCACGACGTGCGTAGCAGGAATTCACCGCAGTGCATGTTAAGGGCCTGCCGCTTCTTGCTCTCGTTCTTACTCTCATTCTGCGAACAGGATGGGATGGGGAGAGCAGGCGGGCTCTCATGTTGGAGGATCAGCAGTAGGCCGCTCTCTTTCTCTCTCTCTCTCTCTCTCTCTCTCTCTCTCTCTCTCTCTCTCTCTCTCTCTCTCTCACTCTTTCGCTTGGCGGGGAGTTTCCAGCCCCCTCACCCCCCATACCAGAGGCTCAGGGTTTGACTTTACGACGCCATGCTCTCAGACGCTACAGCTGTTTAACAGCCAGCCCAGGACACGCTGAGAACACTGGGCCCCACTTTAACGTCGTACAGTTCAGGGCTGCTCGCTCACCACAAGTGGAAATCAGCTCTAATATACTGTCTCGCCCCAGCACAGCTAATCCACTAGAAACATGGACACCTTTAAACTGCTCCCACACTCACTCGTATATGCACTTGTGTTATACACCACACACACACACACACACACACACACAGGAGTATATGGGTAGCTGGTCAGGTAAGGGGACTGATCGACTCTCACAAGTACACTCTAATACGGAGACTCCAAGTTAGTCACCAAGTTAGTTATATACTTTTTAAACAACTGTTACATACACACAGTGAAATACTGGGCACCAGTTCTGTAGACTGTATTGTCTCAAATTATCTCCCATGATAGATCTTGAATAACTACATACATGATTGGCTCCTGATTTTGCTGTAGTATTGTGACTATTTAGCATTTAGAGCTGAGGGTCTGGCGACAAAACAAAAAGAAATCTGGAATTGTGTAACAATAATGTTTTTTATTACACTTGAATTTCTGTGTCCCTCATGTTGCGGTGGCATTTTAAGTTTCCTTGTTACGTGACTTTATGCTGTTTCTGTTCTGCAAATTTAATTTACGAATGAAAGAATAAAATGTGCAAACAAAGATGTGCAAAACAGAAGTGCCTGACTGAATCAGCAAAATAAATTATGCCAATCGCCCAAAAAGCAAAATATATTTTCATGCTGGATAATCATAATTCAAGAATTAATTTGGGGCATGCTAAGCAAAAAAAGTGGTTGTCTGATGCATCGTTATAGTCTTAATGTAAGCAGTATATCATAAGGATGAACTCATCTAATCCTCACTAATAAAACAAAACAACAGAACATAACAAAACAACATGATGTAATGCTTGTGTCTTTCCTCCTGTTGTAAATTCTCTTCGAACAGATTGAATTAATATCAGTTGGTACTAATTTTGTTAAAAGAAAAAAAAAAAGAAAAGAAAGCAGGAAAAAAAAACATACCCCCTACTCCCTGATTTCCCCTCAGGAATCCGTGTCACCCCCCATCCTCTTTTGCCCCCAACCCCGTCCCTCCATCAAAGCTGGGGCAGAGGCATACAGTATCACACATCCATCCATCCATATGCCCCTGTGTGGCTCAGACGCAGAGAGCAGCGAGAGGAGAGGAGAGGGGAGGAGAGGAGAAATGCGGAACGCGGGACACTCACCTCCCCTACCACCACTCCTTCGCTCCCCTCAGAAAGGGGCTGGAGTGCCGGAGTGCTGTCACTCTGGCCGGCGGGGCTGAGGGCATTGATTTTACTATAGCTGGGCATTACCTGCTGTAAATAGCGCTCGGCTCTCGGCTCTCGGCCGGCCGCTCCCAGCAGCAGCTGAGCTCCGCCGCATTAATTCGGGCGGCCCCTGTTTGAACACACGGCGGCACACGCACTCCTCCTTTGTCTATTATCCCCGCCACCCGTGTTATTCCCAAATATTGACACGCCGGGTTTTTATCAGTGCTAACTGCTCGGAAGGCTCCTCGCCTCATGCTCGCCTCCATTTCCTGGTATTGATCACCACCCCCCAACCCACCCCCCCCCTCTCTCTCCCAGTCAGCAGGTAGCCCCCTCTCACAGGTTGTCCTGAGGAATCGCTTCCAATCACTTTATACGCACAATTTACACGCAGTTGTTAAAAGGGGGAACATTGCCCCCGGTTGCACACACACACACACTAACACACACACACACAGACATACACACACACACACACACACACACACACACATACACACACACACACACGCACACACACACACACACACAGGGCCTTGGCTGCAGCCTATAACCCACAATGTAAGGTATTGTGCTATGTCATATGCTTGTCATTAAAGGCAGCAGGCATATTTCTGGTATTATGATCATGTTAAAATCTTCGGCTGTGTGTGTGTGTGTGTGTGTCTGTGTGTGCATAAGTATGTGTATGTGTTATTTCTTTCATTCACCATTTTGTTTTCCTTCTGCTCAACATAAAGCTGTTTTTGTATGTGTTTACACAAAGCTGGAAGTGTTTGTGCATATGTGTGTGTGTGATGGCTGTGTGTTTGTGTGTGTGTGTACGTGTGTGTTTGTGTTTT
>CM059285.1:7981415-8003915 GCA_030347295.1 Setipinna tenuifilis
CGGACCGCTCGCCTTTCACAGACTACACTTAATTGCGAGTCTTATATGGATGTTACATAAAAAGTACGATTTTATGATATCAGGAGAATTTGTACACGTGCCCCTGTTTTATAAACAAATTTAAGCTAAAAAGATTGCAATGTAGTATTTAAGTAGCTACATATTTATAAGCATTAGATGTAAATACATACAAAATGTTAACACATTTAAACATATATATATATTTAAATGCTAACATTATTAAATATCTGCCAATGGGTTTGTACACTATACTATAAATTAAAGTATTTAAATAATTCTTGTTTTCTGCAATGCATAAGGTTTTATCATTCTGAAAATATGACATGAAGATGACTTTGAAACACACAGTTAATCAGAGGTAGACACAATAATCAAACACTAATGATTTCTCAGTGAAAACAGAGAGTGTAAGATAATTGATTCATTCATTTTATTGATGCAAATGAGCGAATTAAAACAGAGAAAATTGTTTGTTTGTATGTCTCATGTTATGGCTCCATATTAGTCCCGTATGGCCACATATAAAAGCTGTAAGGTTTGCATGGCCTTGACTAGGTGACAGCTGATGCCAGTGAGCTCGGGGCTCGTCCCTGTGTTAATTCCTAATGGGCAGTAATAGGGGCTGCACCAGTGGCCATCTGCAGTGGGCAGGCAACACAGCCCTCTCTCTCTCTCTCTCTCTCTCTCTCTCTCTCTCTCTCTCTCTCTCCCTCTCTCTCTCTCTCCCTCCGATTCCGATTTCATCTGGACGGATGGATGGATTTGCCTTATCTGTCAAGTTGCCATGGAATTGACTTCTTCCTTTGGCCGACGCTGACCGCTTCTCGCTGCACTATTTCCCCGGCACGATGGACCATTGAGTGCGAGAGGAGGGAGGGATCCTTCCGGCTCCTTCTGGGCCCCCCCCTGAGAGTGCCTGCCCCACATGTGCCCAGTTTGTATTAGCACTTGATTGGAGTCGACTAAGGCCACAGCCTGATAGACCACTGCCTAATGCAGATAATTTAGTATTTACCCAAATGTTAAAATGTAATATTTTAAGGAAACGCCTTCATATAAACATATCATACATATGTGTTACATCTGATGAAATGTAAATTGGTGGCAAAAATTATTAAATTTAGAGTAGAATACTCACCAAAACATTGCCAACAACTGCAGGTATTTAAGATGTGAAATTTTACTAATAGTTCATAATAAGGGTTTAATTAATTGAGTCATGTTATGCATATTATGTAAATTGGTATAATTGGTTAATTAAATAAGAATAATGATTAATTAAGGCAGTGACATTAACCTGAATAATTGTGGCTTTAAAGACATAATATATGTAGGAATTGGATGCCACACAGCGCAATAATATTTATTTATAGCTCGTCATTATACCGCTTTAAATAAGACCAACACAGATGCGTTTAACAAAACTGAAACAATGTATTTGACACTACCTTTGGACACTTGCTGAGACAGGTGCATGCCCAAACCCAGCGTGTTCTTTAATGAAAATCGGAAATAAACAAAGCAATCTCAGTGGACTGGACAGAGAGGCTTGTTCTGAGCGCTTGTCTATTAAACAGGGATCAACAATGAAAAGATCCACACACACACAGCCCAGCAGGGCCAAGGCGGGGGCGCACGAGGGGGGGTGGAAAGCCTCAGTGGCACGAGCTACGCCAACAAAGCATGTGCACGAGTGTAGTTCAGTGTACATTTCCTGATTACATCGACTGGCCAGCTGAAGTCACTTTTCAACAAACCATTCCCACAAACGTCTTGCTAAATACTTTACAGTCACTTGCATTGATTTTCTTTATCAAATACACAGAGTGGCACGGCGTGCGCACAGCCGCCTCCCTCGCCGCTGGCTTCGACATACAGGAGCTGTGATGGATGTAAATGTATTGGACTGACATGCGTTGATTTTTAACCGACTGTTTTAACTTTCTTAACCTATGGATCAGTGCAACCAATGCCCGTCCAATATACCTCAGACCGTGAACTTGAACACAATGTTCCATTCATGGCGTTATGAGCTAATTTTTGGTTGTGAATAGTTTATTAATGGCATTTAGATCTTTATTACGGTTTGATGACATAGCCATACAACAATCTGACTAAAAATAGCATGGATACATGTTCTACTTGAGTCCTCTTTAAAGTAGCCTATGACTCTAGCTTGTTTTGATGAAGTTCTTGTCTAATTGTCATTCAAAAGACTCATCTTTTGACATCATTTTGCATGTGGAAGCACTTAGACTTCAAAATATGTAACTTGATCGTCAACTACTCCGATACGCTTTATTTCAAACCACAGTCTAGTCTTTTCCCCTGGTTCCTTCAAAAGGAAAGCAAAGCAAAGCAAAGCTGATACTGGTCTCATGTCGCCTATGGATTTTCGTTTATATAATCGATTGAAATGTCCCAATACATTGATTTAAGGTCCACTGTTTTACAAACAAGCGTTTATGGATCTCGATTTTACGTTAGAAATGATTTTGCCACAGTGTTCGCAAATTCTCAGTGTTTTGAGTAACATTAGCAAACAAATAATCGTTTGTCACCTTAACTCTTATACAAAACAAGAAGGAGAAATGATATTAAAGCCTACTGGCGAAAAAAAGGATTGCACAAAACTGTTCATATTCGTAAGATTATAAAATATTGCAAAACAGCAATAATTTGCTTCTCATTAAAATCGCTGAAATTCTATGGCATCTCTGAGTGATTGCGGAATATGAAATTAAAGTTAGATAAGTCCGCATTGAGGGAGGCAGCACCCTATCCCCAACTTCTTTCCCATTTTCTCTGCCGGCATCAGTGCGCTCCTTTCTATTCAATGACAATGTGCCAAATCTAGGCATTTTGACAAGAGTTTCCATATGCTATAAGAGGAGCATCAGAGAGAAGAAAGAACACGGGATACTCTGTTATACCAAAGGTAGTTCATGGTTTATTTTCATTTCTGCTGGGATTTTAATTGAGCTTCGGAAACACAATATTAGCAGTTGCAACATTTGACAGAAATTGTACATTTATCGATGTCTGCTGAGTCGGTTTGTTACGGAAAACACAAATCAGGGGAAAGTGGTCATTAAGTTTTTTATACATAAACGTAGTATTTATAGGCAATTTGCGCATTTATTTTCATGCTTAGAAAAATATATTTTACTTTTAACCTATTACAAGCTGGCGAATAATAATGCAAGACATGTTAATATGGTGTGCACTCTCTAGACTCTGATGGTAGGGTTGTTTGTGTTTATTATGATTTTTGCCCTGTACAACTTCATCTACTTAACCTAAAGGTAGATGCCGATTTCAGTTGTTTTCAGTTATCTTAATATTGCATTATGACATCCCCAATATTGAAATCCAATTTATATTTTACCTGTAATGGTTTTGTTGATTAGAACATTAGCTACAAACGTTGGGCCTTTTCCTCACGTGTCTGTTTCGCAAAGTTTTACCATTTGCAAGGTTTGTTTTGCGCGGAGTGTTTAGTTATTGTGTTTATACAATATTTCTGCCGGTTTTGGTGGTGGAGAGAGGGTCGCTCTGTGACAGAACATGACCTCTCATCCCCAGAGGGCGCCAGGCGTTTTCCCCAAACCCTTTATCCCAAAGGAGGGACGCGTTTATGCACATGGAACTTTATCAAGTCAAACTAAATAGGAAAGATCTGTTTTAAAACTCTGGTTAACTACAGGTATTTAAACCATGTCGATAGGGACTTCTGTACCAGTGATAGAAATCTTTTTTTTAAATACACGTAATGTAAACAGGGTGTCATAAATATAGGGTAGTAGTAAATGCATTTTATTCTGTATGAAATATAATTGTTGATACTACAATATAATCATTGAAAATATCAAAATATGTAAAAATACTAAAATGTGGTCCTGCCAGATTATAGATAATGGGCTGTCACTACAAAATCATCAGACATGACCTCATTTTACAAACAGTACGTTAACGGCTTCGGTGTACAAGAGGAAAAATACACATGTCCACTCACAGAATGCAGAAATATTCATCTGTATTTAACTAAAGATGCAAAACATTCAAATGGAGCGTAATATTAGTTAACCCGGTGTTGTGGTAGGCTATAGAGTCAGAGGAGAGGCAGCAGCACGCAGAGAAGGGAGGGTGGAGACAGAGCCACACAGACGTTATCACTTTTAAATTCTTACTTTGTCCATTTTTACATAGAACAACTCCAAGCCTTGTAAAGAGGTTCACCAGTAACACTACATTATGCAATCATTACATCAGTCAGCATGCACAAATATACTTGCAAGAGACGACATCTCTTTAAAATCAATAGTTTCAAAGTCCTCCGCACGCAGAACACTGGATAGATGCACTCGTCAACATTTGCAAACATTAAAACAACCTTTACTCCGACGTAGTGAGTTTACATTAAAGTAGATGTGTGGTGGGACTCTGCCTGCGTTCTCTGTCACTGCCTCGCCGGGCTCCGACTCTTGTCTATTCCCTTGTCCTAATGAGGGCTCACAAGGGGCTGGCAGCAGGATTCCCCGGAGGACAAGCAGCCATGAGTCGGGAGTGAAAAAGTAACGCCTCCGCTGACCATCTTTCGCCGAGCCAAAGACCAACAGAATCCGTGGCACACCGATTCTAAAACCGGACTGAGGGACCTTTGCCTCGGTGCTGCCTCAGTATTGCTAGCATCCTTATCGTGAGATCCGGAAAGCTAGCTCACTCAATTCACCTCCTTCGATTTTTTCATAAAGGAGAGGCGATCTCTTGATTTTTTCCCCGATTAACATCTTGTAGGGTCTTCTCTCGATAGCGACCATTAGTAGACTAAAACACTGAGACCAGACCAAGGAATCCTTCCACAAAATTCAACTCTTAGGCAAAAATGCCCCTATACTGTCTGTCTCGCTATGATTTTGTGCTTGATATAAAATATTGCCTCATAGCTGAATCCCCATCTACCCTACCAAAGGCCATGCTCTTTCAGTGGGGCAAAGGCCTGAAGATGGTCTTTCATTTTCAAAAGAACATGAACAACATAGATAGTTAAAAAAAACACAAGTTGTTCGCATTTAAACACTGCATCTACATTTACATCTATTGCAATAAATAACCGACAATTTAATTCGTACGAAGCATGCTATGCGAGGAATACACAGTATCCAGTTATGTATGGGTCGTGCACACTGTGAGTCACAAAAGAATATATACATATATTTTTAAATATTCCTACATTTTACTGGAATGATATCTGATGTTTTAAACTGCTATTACATGCTTTCATGCTGTAACGTGCGTCTACTGCGTTATTTTCCATATTCTTTATTTTGTCGTCTGTTTGTCTATTTAAAAAGCTGAAATGAATTCCAATGTAAGAGATATTTTCATTAATCCAACACATTGTTTAAAGATTAGCTGCTTTAAAACAAAACAAGTTTGTTGGAAAGATATCCGGCAGATTCACTGATGCAAACCAACAGTTAATCCGGCATGGTTACTTTCGTGCGTTCTAACAAACGAGCAGAAGCGGAAACAGATAGTGGTCTAAATAAATATGAAAATATTTGGTGTAGTGCCGTATTTTATTCAAAAGCGCTAATAAAACTAACAAGTCACTCTAGGTAAATATGCTGTCACTGATAGAGACCCGCACTGCACACAGGCTTACATCCTCACTCACATCCGCATCCTCCAGCACCGTATCTATTTGTTATTTTCATCTTGAGTCAAAAACATGACTTGTGTTTGAAAGTCAAGAAATATTCATGCATGCATTGTTAAGAATGACGTTCATCAATTTGGTATAGCCAACCAAAAGATGTCCTCTCTCTATTAGATCATTTCTGTATATCTGGCCCGCGCTGCCCTACGGCTCTCCAAGTTGAAACAGCGCGTCATTTGCTATGTGGAGACTGTTGATCACCTCGCTAATTACGCCTCTCTCTCTTGCTCTCTCTCTCTCTCTCCCTCCCTCCCTTGCTCACTCCCCCTCTCTCTCTCTCATTCCCAGAGTGCATATCGGGAATAGACACACAAAGACATGCGCACTCAACTTAATCAGCCATTTTTTTAAACAGGGCTAAAACGATAATAATTAGCAGAATAAAGACATATCGGATTTTCATTTCCTTTCCTTCTTTCCTCAACCCCTTCACAACCTTAACAGCCAGGCAACCGTCGACACTCTCAAATCGCCCGGACCCAAAGGATCGCTTCTTCATTCTCTCGCCATTCGCATTTTAATTTTTTTCCAATAAAGTTGGAGGATTATTTTTCTTTTTTCATTGTGTTACACACTTTCGCATATCCTGGATGTGTTTCTCTTTACTAACGGTATAGCGGAGAAGAAGCGGAGGGATCTGCGGGGGAAGAAAGTAAGTTTTTTTCTGGTTTAACTTTTATTGAGTAGTTGGTGTTAAATTTAGGTCGCGTATTGATTATCTTTCTTTGTTGATTCCGCAGAATCTTTGACATCCCTTTCTCAGAATACAGCATTTGTGAGACTTTCTCGACATTTATCTGCCTTTTAAAATCCCTTTAGTTTATTTAAACGGGTAACGCCGTACTATTAAGAACAAACTGTCAGTACAGTACGTGGACGATAGAGAGTGACAGCAAAATCGTAGTCAAATTGTATTTTCAAAGTTTATTTACGCTTCCAATTGTGATCTTTTGCCGTTTCGAGTTATCATATCTGATGGTATGATTTGTTTTAGAAAGACAGCGCATTGTTAATTATTAATCTTCAAGTAGAGAGGTCCGATTACACGTTCGTGTCGGTTTTCTCCCTTTTCGGTCAAGAGTTGGACTCGGCTTTTGTACAGCTATTAGCTTACTGGAACAGAACTGCTTTGATCTTGTCTGATAGCCCATTGTGGGCATCTCGATCTAGCTATGAGGCGGAATCTTTTAAAACAATGTCGCTTGAAACAGGCAACATTCGGAGCACGCAGGCTACCCTAATAACACTTTGGCGAAACAGTGCCGCGACGTGCCGGGGATTCAGGCATGTGAATACGGGGCAGTCGGTTTCAATTGTAGTCGGTGATTAAGAATTCTCTCATATGAAGCCATTTGCATCCAGAATATCACTCTGTGTACATTTGCTATTACCTGCTGCGTGCAAAGGAGTTTCCCTTTACCGCGGCGTGGATGTCTGTGTCGCCGAGAAAAGAGACCGATAGGAGGAATACAACTCTAACATCAGGCAGGTCCCACCAAGACAACAACTCCGGGAATCTTAAGTGTCTGGTATTGAAAATGGACAGATAAAAACACGACGTTTTCATACGGTCATCAACCCTAGTTCCCATTTTACTTCAGTCTTCTTGCCGTAAGTTCCATTTTGCTGCTTATTCCCTTTTCTCGTATCATGTTTCCCATTCAACGAATTGTCCTTGTAGATGGTCGTGTGATGCCACGGATTCGTAAACTTCTACATGTTATTGTTTTTGTGAGGTATAACCGTAACATTGGACATAGGGCAAGAAAAGGGAAACGTAGGGTGTCTTGGCTTTTTGGTTGATGGTTAGTTTCAGACTGAGTCTCGGCTCCGATTGGAACGCGACAGTGACAAGGGCATCGATCGCTTGCATTGAGAGCCCAGAAAAAAACAGGGCAGGAGGGGAACACAACACAAACCCCGGTATGTAGCGGTGTGTGTAAGGGCTCCGCTCTCCGTATCATATGCCGGCGAGATGGCTTATTTTCCAGGATTTTTGTGGGTCTTTTCTTGTCCTGTTTTACGGATTAAACATTTCAGTGTTTTGTTTATTTTATAGAAAATTAGATAAGCATTAAACGGCGAATTATTCCTTTGTTATAGTTTAGTAATAGATACGTATGTACTGTAGGCTGTTTTTACACATTTGGAAAATGATTTTCCACCCGAGACTTGGATTTTATTCCAAATGTGGATTTAAGGGACTATATATTTTTAGTCTTTTACATGTAATTTGTTTAAAGCCTTTAATAGTAATATTATTATTACTACTATTATTACTAGTGTTGTTTTTTTGTTACCATAACCTTTCTTTTTATATTGTGTGATGATTTAAATATAAATTGCCTTTGCAAAAAGCTGTTTTGTTGACAGAGTTTACTGTTCATTTTAGTGGAAAGATTAAAGTTGTCTTGTTTTTGTTTTAACCTCTGCCTTGGTGTTGATGTACATATTTCTGAACTGTGTGTTTGGTGGTACGCTAACATGGCCTAAAGATGTACTGTTAGGTGTGGACAGTGGCTAATATCTCAACTGCAAACGTTGTGAGATATGTTGTTGGATATGAATCAATACATATGTATACTCAAAATAGTTGACGATGCATTGATCCAAAAGCCCATTGCTCGGAAGTACATCAGAATAATGTAATTGTCCTTGCGACTTTTGTTGTACTATGCTTTATCTGCATGCCCTGTCTTGGTTAGTGTCTGGAGTGTGTGTATGTGTGTTTGTTTGTGTGTGTGTGTGTGTAGAGAGAGAGAAAGATCACTTTGGTGTCTCCTAACCTGCATGTTTATTTTTTGATGGATAGAAGTGGCGCAGATGAATTGTAGTCTGCATGGGATATAGCAAAGCCAGGCAGGAAAGCACCTGATGGCCGCCTAGATTCGCCGCAGCTCAGCTCAGCTCAGCTCAGCAGCGCTCTGCAGAAGGGGGTAGGCTCAGGCGTAGGCTTCTCCAAAGGCTCGACAAAGTGTCATTTCCATGAAGCCAAATTGCCCTCTGCCTATATGACATTAATGTGCAAATCAATATTTCAGGGATTAAATTTCCCTTCTTCATTTTTTATGGTTTCTACCTCAATAAGTCTCAGGTCCAATAGGGGCGGCCGGGTGATTTAAAATCCTTTACCGCAGAGAGAGAGAGAGAGAGGGAGCGAGAGGCTCGCATCAAGCCTGTCTCGCCGCTTCACTCACTCCTGCGCCCCGAAGCTCCCCGTGCCAGCGCGCTGGTGGATGACTGTCACCGTGGGGTGACACACAGGCGTCCCTTCTAGGGTGCGGGATCACTGAGGGATGGTTGTGTGTGGAGCAGAATAGATTAGAAATGCAGTTGTACACATAGTGATTGTTATTAGGATGAATATGTCCTTACATGGTGGCGCATGGACACTTTTTGCTGCCTCTCTTTTCCTCTCTCTGTGGCCAACCAACATGCATACATACAGACACACACACTCACACATACACTCACACACATATCCACACATACAGCATCTTTCTCTCCCATCTCTCTCTCTCTCTCTCTTTCTCTCTCTCTCTCTCTCTCTCTCTCTCTCACACACACACACACACACATAAACACACAGACACGCACATGCACAGGCACACACAGGCAAAGCATATATTATGCATTCATTGATAAACAGAATACACCCACTGCCATTAAATGTGTGTCTTCCTGATTTTTTTTATGAGGTCAGAAAGCAAAAATTATATCGCCTGTAGTCAGGGGCAAGAAGACGGCATAGATGAAAAGATGCATTTCTCTGAAAATGCAGAAAGGCACCGAAAAGCACTGTACAGTATTCCATTGTGCCATGTTTGGCTCTGTGGAAATTCATTATCTCATTCAGTTTCCGATGTCACGGGGGCTAGCTTTATTTTCTGTTTTCTTAAGAGCTGACACCCATCGTGGGCCCTTCTCTCTGTGCCTGTGCCCGGCTCCTCTGTCTGTCATTAGGTGTTTGTTTTCTGTTCCTCCTGTACCATCTGGTCCCTGTTCCCGCCGCACAACTGCATGAATTTCATATGTGATACAACATTTTTTTCCAGCCGGCTCCTTCGTCGTCTTCGTCTTTGAACAGACTCGCTTAATTTAGCCGGCTAAAAGAAACGCAACATGGAGGAGGACAAAGGCCTCTTTAATCTGGCCATGGCTTTTTGATTTCTCTGAAGATTCCTGTCTATTACGCTTTCAAAAGCCCCGGCATTGCAGGGGTTTCAGGGTGCAGTGTTTTTTTTTCTTCTTCTTCGTCTTTTCTTCCTTTTTCGATCCAGCCCTTTTTCTGTTCCACACAGGGTGCAAATGTCAACTTGCTGGATGTATAGCTGTTTTGTAGGCACATTTTATTTTTACATATAAAAACATTTTTTTTTCCTTTTATACTTCTGTTGATAAAATTCAAGCAAAAGTCCTTGGCTGATCATTTACTGACTCGAGCATTTCTTTCTCAAATGCATAAAGATATAATACTGCTCTCTCCCATACGTGTGTTCCATCGTGATGGCCACAGATAGCGTTGGAAAATTATCACATTGTTGTCTTAGGAACTGTGGGGCTTCTGTTGTCGACGGCCCAATTGAATTTGGTCCAGTTAGGACACATCAGAACATGCCCTGGTGTGTGTGTGTGTGTGTGTGAGAGAGAGAGAGAAAGAGAGAGTAAGTGTTTTTGTGAGTGTGTGTGAGTGAGTGTTTGTGTGTGTGTGTCCCCATGTATGACTGTGTATGTCTGTGTGTGTATGTGTGTGGATGAAGGAGGAGGGGGGGGTTGTTGGTTGTGGGTGGGGGTGGAAAGCTGAGAAGTCAGGGAGCTGGCTTAATGTATTAAGTGGGGGGGCTTTTTGTGTTGGCCCCGAGGCTGTACCATAACACGCGGGGGCTCTCCCGCTCAGAGGCAGTCTGAAGGGTTAAACACTTGGCTGGGGTTCAAGCCTCACAGCGCCTGGGGAAAGCGCAGCGAGAGCATGTACATGCTTCATGTAATTAGCGATTAATTATATTAACATATGCAAATTGTCGACTTGGAGGTTTGTTCAGCTGGCCGGGATCAGCTGCCCACAAACGGCTCATTGTTCCCGGGCAAATAATGGGTTGGAAGGCTCGGATTGTGGAAAGGCATCACCAGCTATCTAATTTGAAGTCGTACCAAAGCAAAATTTCATTAGTCTCCATGGAGACTTGGTTAATTGTGCTGAGTAATGCCCCCATCCCAGCCCCCCCCCCCCCCCAACCCACATGACCCCCCCTGCCCCTCCTTCTCCAACCCCCCCAGCCTCTCACAACAGCCCCTGAAGTAAAAGAAAGAAAAGGCCAGGAGCTTAATCCACCTCACAGCGACACTTGTTTACACGTGTTGCCTACCCTTGTGTGGTCATTTGCATATGCAAATATGCTGTCTTTTTCGTTGGAACACCCCCCCCCCCCCCACTCCCCTCCTTCCTCTCTTGGCGGGCCTCGTTGTGCACGTGGAAGACAATGGCCTGTGGTTGGGCGGAGAAGGACGGCACCAGTGCAGCCTAGGAGCGTTCTTTCATAATGTGCCTCTGATTAATAGATCAGCTTCTCTCTGCCCGGGCCCTGGCGCGAGAGAGGGTCAGTGCGGGGGAAGAGTTTCCACAGCAGCTAAAAGTGCTGTTCCCTTCCCTTAGGCTAATTGAATAACACGCCTAAAGCCAATCCATTATAAAAAAAGAAGAGAAAACACACATTCGGGCACACACACATACACACACACACACACACACACACACTATCTTAAATAATCTGTAGTTTTCTCCAGTCGCCCAAGATTAAGGGGCAGTTGATGAGACACGGGTTCCTCAGCATTAATCTTATTTTCCAAAAAAAAAAAAAAAAAAGTGAATATATATATATATATATATATATATAGAATGTTTTTCAACGGGAATGTAAACTGATATAATTGCTCTGCAGTGGGAGGAATGGAAAGGGGTTTATATGAGTTTGAAAGCATCCGAAAAGGATTAGCATTGCTTTGCATAATGCACAGCACCCTCTGAAAAGGGGTGTTGAATGGTCGACTGGGTGGCTAAGATGAAAGAAAGATGAAAATGCTGCCTCTTTCCTCTTCCCTTTATTCCCGGGGTCCTGGCTCTCCCTAAAGATGTGTTTGTCGAGGACTTGAGACAACAAGCGTGAGGCTCATATTTCTGGAGCCTCCCGAGATGCCTGCAGATTTTGTAGTCACGTGAAGCAATATGTATGGTAATGAGAGAGACAGCGACTGGTAAATATGGGCTCCTTTTAGCCGTAGCGCACAGAATAGGGGGAAAAAATGGATGAGCGTGTCTGACGCAGAAAACATTAGAGGCATTGTTCTAATGGAGCAGTGCCTTCCGCCAGGAGAAATGCCAAGATGAGGGGGAAAATCAAGATCTGTAAGTCAATTAATCGTGCTGACAGCACTGCTAAAATCTGGTCTTTTTGAACAGGGGCACAACAAATGACAGGGAGAACAGTGTGGCCCGGAGATGTTGGTGGCGACCTTTTTTTCTGTGTCTGTTTTTTTTTTCCTTTCCTTTTCTTTTTTGTTTGTTTGTGTTTTTGTTTTGCTTCTTCCGTCCGTTCCATTTGTTCCTGAGAACATCAGTTGAAGATGTGGAGATGATGAACTGATCCCTGTGACGTGAGTCCTCGCTGCCACTTGGTGTAGCGAAGAGCAACATCATTACTGTTCTCTCTCTCTTTTTCCCTCTCTCTCTCCCTCCCTCTCTCTCTCTCTCTCTCTCTCTCTCAATCTCTCTCTCTCTCTTGCTCTCTGTCTCTCTCTCTCTCGCTCTGTTGGCTGTATGGAAATGATCTCGTGGCGAACATAGGCGGTGACAAAAGAAATGTCCCCATGTTGTTTTGTTGTTTTCCACTAGGTCAGGGTCCTCTTTCACTGACCTTTTGTGCATCATAACTAGCTTTTTTTTTTTCTTTTTTTTTTCAAATGCAAATTTTTTTTTTATGAAAAAGAGAGCCGGGCCAGGGGAAGTGCTTCTTTTGGACAAAGCAGGGTTTTCTCTCTCTTGCCTTCTCCCTCGTGATGAGAGTGACTTAATAGTTCCTCTCATGAAAAGGAGGTAAACTCTGCATTGATCTTTGAAAAGATGACACAGTCATTCTTTTTAACCCCTCACGTTATAAAAAAAAATGAACGATGCTCCTCGAAGGACCATTTAGTGTTTTCGTCCACTTTTTTTTTCTGGAGTGGCTTGCGCAGTTAAGACCTTGTCCTGGCAGCCGTCTGGCTGGACCAAGCCGAGCAGGGGCTCTGACATACTTTACCAGATGTTGACTTTCAGCGTCGCTGCCAAGGGAAACTTGTATGCAGCGGATTGTCCCTTTCACCCCTGTAGGTTCATCTCCGCTTTGCTTCGATGCATCCAGAAACTCCCCTTCTTTTCTGGATGCAAGAGAAGCCTAGCCGATTTACTGATGATTTCTTGTGCAATGCGATGATGAGGACAGCTGCTTTTTTTGTGTGGAGAATTAGCTTTTTTTTTTAAAAAAGGGTAGGAGGGGGACTGTTATGGGAAAGACTTGTTATGGAGAGGAAATGTAATTTTTGTCCTTACTGAAAACTTTCATTATTGAACAGAGTTATCTAAATGTTTTTGTTGCTGTTGGGCCGAGGCCAGCCAGGATAGCATTTCTCCCTCTGTCAGTCCGCGCCTCCTCGGAATAGGGGATTCCCCCCCCCCCCGCCACCCCCCATTTTCTCAAGCTCACCCTGATTCGTGTGAGCCATCTTGCTCGGGATATTGAAATGAAAAGCAATAGATTCAGCGTTTATACATGTGCATTTATTTTCTGAAAAAGACAAGCGTGTACTCAGGCATAGACGTGATTGAGCATTGATGCTAAGCTTTCTTCTGCGTACCTCTCCTTAGCCCAAATGGTTTCAGCTCTGTTATTTCTTTCCATCTCTCATTTTCTCTCTCTCTCTCTCTCTCTCCACCCCTCCCTCCCTCTTCTGAGTTCAGGTTAAAGTATGGGAGAGAGAGAGAGAGAGAGGGAGAGATCTTTCTTATGTAAACCCAGCTGTGTTCATTTAATCTGGCAGCGTCCAGCTCCCCTGCTCCTGTCTCAGTAAGTGTGTCCGCGAGTTCCTGACGAATCAGGGTTGCTGATCCAAACACGACCCAACCTCACCGCTGGCTCCCGTCTAACCCTATGATGGCAAACAGGCAGGCGCACCACATCCAGGGTCAAAGGTCGCCGTGACCGTGCTATTACAGGTTGCAAGGACCTGTGCTTTGCTGTGCGGCCCAGTCAGTCACTGTGGACCAGAGTTGGCTTAGTGTTGGCTATGTGTAAAGACTCCCTGCCCAAACAGCACTGCAGTTCACCGGGGCTACAACTACGCTTTGATACAGCGTTCTAGAATACTCTTTGTCCATTCCGTCTTCGTCCAGACTAGTGGAGTCACTTGAGTTCTATTTGCACCTGCTTTAGCACATGTTAAAGAATATTGCTTATTTTATCTAGACATTATTATAACATTTTATATGAACACCTTTTGTTTATATTAAAGGTGCTGAAAGGCAGAAGAGTGTATCTTGTGTTTACGTACAACAGTACGTGAAAGATGAACAGTATGTAGAAGATGGGAAAGGTTACTGTCAGAGCAGAATCGTGCATTGTGCTGTATGGTCTTGCGTGTTTGTATTTATTGGTTTTGTTCTCTGTGTTTTTTAAAACAGGAGACATGTCATAGCAGGTTGGATGAACACTCTTTTATTTTCTCCAAAGAGCAGACTGCAGGTCACCTTCGTGAATTTAACGAGGTTCGTCACGCAATGTTTTAAAGCACGGAACAGACACGATGTTTAGTCTGTGATAAATATGTATGGTGACCAGGCCGTGCTGTTTGAAGAATTGCATACAACTTTCCAGGAAATACATCCGCAGAAGAGTTCTTCATAAAAGCACAGTCACTTACTCTCCTGGGGATCAAAGTAATGTAAAGCAAAGACACATTAAAGTCCCTTACAAACCCAGATATAAGAAAGATGCTCAGACAGCATCAGTCCTGATGTTTGCCTGCCAACAGTAAATGCTGGAGCTTCCTCCCCCAGCCAAAATGCCAGCCATCAGCATGTGTGTGTCATTTCCTCACACAAGGGCTCTGTGCTCCTGGCCTCTGATCTCATAATATATGTATACGCATACAGACATGCGGGATTGTGCTGCACATTTTCAAAGCCAATTGGCTTTGGATAACAAGCCATTATTAGCGATCATGAGAGGGTTGCAGGGCTAATTAAATATGTATGACTGTAGTGTCTTAAGTGTACAGATAAATGAGTGCCGGGCTAATGAATATGCAACATGCACAGTTATCCTTGGCCGTAATGAAAAGAGGATATTAATATAGCCACTCCACCTGACGGTCTGTCTATCTGCTGCCTCGCATTAGTGTGGGAGAGAGTGTGTGTGTGTCAAGGAGAGTGTGTGTGTGCTAGATATGTGTGTGTGAGAGTGTGTGATTGTGTGTGTGTGTGTGTGTGTGTGTGGAGATATGTATCTGCTTGTGCTCATGTCTGTGTGTAGAGAAGGGAGCTTTACAGACACACACACCACACACACACACATACGCACACACACACACACACACACACACACACACACACACACACACACACACACACACACACACGAGCGTACACTAACACCGTCGGGCCCTGTGTTTGTGTAGGGGTGGAGGGTGAACACTACTCCAGCAGTCCCAGGAGAGGTATTTAGTTAATACTAGACTCCTCATATCCTGTCGCAGTCTGGCCTGGCCTGGGCGTAGGAATCATCTCTAATTATTTGCTTTAAAGAAGTTTAGACTTTCCAGTGCCACGGACGAACAGAGACCTTTCTCGTCGGATCCTAATAGGTCATCTTGTCATCACGTTTAATGATGTGTAAATGGTTTGGTGTAGGGCTAGACTGCAGGGTAATTTTGCTGGAATTTGACTTCGGCCGGCTCCGTGGAAGGTGGCGCGGGATGCTAAGGAAGGGCTACTTCTGTGTATTTTTGTAAAGAAAGGCCTTTTAAACAGTCGTAAAAGAAAGAAGCGTTTTTTTTCCCATATGGATAGAAGCTATGGTGGTGTTTAGTCGTTCTGCCTGTCCTTTTTTGTGGAAAGTCAGATACTCCAGTCACGCTTCCATCTGAAAACTTTTATGGACAGTTTTTAAAAAGTGCTGAACATTTAAAAGTGAAATTTTTGTGCCTTTCACTCCTTCTGTGAAGGAACCATTAGGCCAAATTGAGGTCCATTTGGGGTATTCCACATAAAATCAAATTAGGGGCTTACAAAAGATCTGGAGATGCACAGTAATGCATTCTGGGTAATTTTCAGAAAGATTTGAGGGGGGGCTTAGGTCAAACACACACACACACACACACACACACACACAACCACACTCTCTTTCTGATACCTCATGTCTTGTTTGTAGTCATTATTGGTTGGTGTTTGACAACAAAAACAAATTATTTTTCTGTTTGTTGGCGTCAAGGTCTAGAGATCATGTGCTCCACTTTCTTTTTTCCTTTTCTTTTTCTTGTTTTTTTTCTGTTGTTCTGCCTACAATGCCTTGCCTGATGTATTTTTGTTCTGTCCATTTGTGTTTGTTGTGCTTTGTTTCATCTTGTTTTCTTTGGAGTCATCAATGACCCCCCTCCCCCTTGTGTGTAGTAGCAGTGCTGGCCACTGTGCTCCATGTCTGTCCATCCTCCTCTCCTCTCCTCTCCTTTCCTTTCCTCTCCCTTCCTCTCCTTTCCCCTCTTCTTCCCTCCTCTCCTCTCCTCTTCTCTACACTCATCTCCTTTTCTATCCTCTTCTCTCCCCTCCACTCCTCTTTATTCTTCTCCTCTCCTCTCCTGTCTTCTCCTCTCCTCTCCTTGCCTCCTCCTCTCCTTTCTTTTCCTCTCCTCTCCTCCACTCCCCGCTGCTCCTCTGATAATATGTTTGCGGTGGAGGAGACGCAGGCTGCCGGGGCTTTCCAACGGCATCTGTGAAAATAAGCCGTAATTCCTGTAATATTGCACTCGCCCGCTCGCTCGGCTCCGCTCTCCCCACTCTCTCTCCCGCCCACCCCGCTCCCTCCCTGCCAAACCCAGGCTCCGCTGAGCGGTGCCCTCCTTTCATCTCTGACATGGATCTTCCCCGGCCCAAATTAATGAATCGGGCCTTTCTTTTCTTCAAAATATGGTTATTTTTCAAATGCTACTTTCGTATGTTTTTTTCCTAAACTGCTAGGATGTAAATGGGTAGGTATGTGTGCCAGCAACTGTGGAATTTATATTGGAGGGTAAATTTGATTCATAGTTCGCAAGACATTGGGTTGATTTGATAATGGAATATTTTGCCCCTAATCGGAATCTATGCTAATTACAGCTGACAGTTGTTTATTTGGAGAGCAACCCAATTAAAACATAAATGTGTGTTTTTTCCTCTCTTTCCTTCTCTTTCTCTCTTTCCTTTTTTTCAGCAAAGTAATGACCCAATGATGGCAAAGAAAACAAATGTTTTTTTTTTTTTCTTTTTCTTTCTCTTTTTCTTTTTTCTTTTTTTGGTCTAAGCGGAGGGTAAACTCACAACAGCTGTCAGAAATGAGTTTGTTTAAAAAAGCAAATGCTTTTTTGGTCTAAAGTTCATTTCAGTTGGAGCTCTGTAATTAAATAGAGTCCCCAACCTTAAGTTAATTAGTAATTCCCCGGGTCCAGAGCTGAGTAGACATGGTGAGCAGAATGTCTAGCTCGCCCATATTAGGATATCAGCCCATGACACAAAAAGCCTATTTAGAAGAAGAATTCATTCGCTGGTGCGAGAGTTGTTTTGACAGGGTTGTTGTTTTGGAGTATTTGTGATTATTCTTTTCTGCTGAAATACGTCTTGAAGGAATGCTGAACTGGCTGTTCCTAACAGTATTGGAATGCATAAGCGGATACCTGTGCCCTGTGATTATATTTATGAACATAATTAGAGGCATGGCGGCACTGTGAGCATAGTCTTTAGGCTTTATTGTAGCTGTGGGAAAATGACAGCACGGGGAAAGGTCAGCACGAGTGACTAACAAAATGGCTCCACAATTAGACATGGTGGCTCCCGCATGTCTTTAAAAACACATAGCTCCGAGTCAGGGCTGTGCGTGTGGACCAGTGCTTAGCACCGCGCATACCGCTGGGCTACTGCAGATGAGGAGCTGCATAAGACGCCCAGGCACGCAGCACCTGTTCTTTTAAACAGAGAGGAAGTCTGGGTCGCCGTGTTCTAATGTGTTGTTAAATGTTGTTGCACACTGCTAAATATGGCTCAGTTTTGTTCCCTTTACATAGATGTTTACTGTCATTAGATGCTGTTTGATATTACATGCTAAGAGATAAAGGTGGTATAGTCAGTTGTTGATTACTGCAGAAGTAGAAGTTAGACTTCAGTACCTGCTGTTCATTTTGAAGCACTCTATAAAGAAATTAATTCTATAACAGTACAACATTTTAAAAGTCTATATTATATTCTATGGTCCCTAATATATTTTAGAACGGTTAGTCTCCCAACATTGCGGCTTATAACAGTCTGTCATTCTTATGCAGTTTACTACTTGCAGAAATGATCCATACTGTCCTCTCGCTCTCTGTTCTGTGTGTGTGTGTGTGCTCTCCAAATAAAGTGCTTGTTTGTACGCAGTCCTGTAAACAGGAAACAAAAATAGTGGCTTGGATCGAGCCATACACAGATCCAGCCAATCAACACAGTATTTCAGGTGCAAGGGAAGGGAGAGGTGTCATTTAATTGGCTATTAGATTGAAACATCAACATCCACTGTGCAAAAAATGTGGACCATATTCTATTGGTAAATAAATGTAAAGCGATGGTAGATGATATTAAATCCTGAGGTCTGTAGCACTAGTGTTGTGGGAGGGCACTTGTGGATGTCTTCGGCTGAATCCAAAATCTTATTATATAGTGCAGTATGTAGGAAACAAAACAATGTACCTCACACCCTATATAGTTCACTATGTAGTAAACAAGTCAACACTTTGGATTCAGTCTTCATGTCTTTATCCTAGTCTCCAGCACAGCGCAGACCTCTGGGGTAGCACATGTGCAGGGGACAACCATATACACTACATGAGGAGCCTCTCCAGTAGTGTCCTTTGAGGGTTTGAATGTGTGTTCATTTCAGACCATTTTTTCCTTTTCCCCCTCACTCTCTCTCTCTCTCTCTCTCTCTCTCTCTCTCTCTCTCTCTCTCTCTCTCTCTCTCCTTTTCTCTGTGTGTGTGTCTGTCTGGGGCCACTGTTTGCCCACTCCAGTGCAGGTCTGTTTGTACTGTCTCTCCACTGCTGAGGTCAATGTGTGTGTTTTCTGAGCGGGTGAACTTCCCTGGACTACTACTAGTCTCTAGCCTTTATCAACCTGACACAAGCAAATACAACAAAACACAACTGTGTGATTTATTAATTCAGATCTTGATTAATTGAGTGCATCTCTCTGTCAAACAACAATGTCCTGGATTATGAGGATTAATGTTTAGGGGGATTATTAATTTCACTTCATAAATCCTTTTTTTTTATAAGTTACGGAAGGGCCGGGGCCTTCTTTGACTTTGAAACAGATGCAGCACAAACTGCGATTTATGTAACTGGTAAGCGCTTTCATATTGTATATGTTGTACCTTACAAGAGCATGATTGAGCGGTAGATTAATATTTATTTAGCACGGGGGGAAATCAAAGGATTAAGCCAGTCATCATTTTAACTCTAATCCTGCTTTGCATGGGCCAGACAAAGAGAGGGCGATTACTGCGCATGAGGCTGCCAAAGCTGCAATTAGATTCCCTGCTTCCTTGGTCAGCATGGAAAAACACATACAGACACACACGCATATACACACACACACACACTTGCACATGAACACTCCTCCACACACACATACACACACACACACACACCATTTTAGAAGTGCAGGTGTCAGTGCAGGTGACAGTGAGCTGTATACCTTATGCATGTGGCGGGGAGTGGGGGGGAATAGTGGACCAACCCATGTAGCCATGGCAATTCTCATTTTTGTGCAGTTTCCTCCAATGAATGTGTGTGTGTGTGTGTGTGCGTGCGCGTGGATACGACTGCATATGTAAATCTTTCTTAATGTATACAGCTGGGTGCATGTTTTTTATATGTATATGTGTATGTATGGGTGCATCTGTATCTACCTGTGAGCATGCCTTACAAGTGTGTGTGTGTGTGTGTGTGTGTGTGTGTTTGTGTGTGAGTGTATGTGTTTACTCTGTTATGTGTGGAAATAATATATCTGCTTGGCTAATTAAGCTAAAATCCTCAGTGGGGTATCGGGGAGAAGGTTGCAGGGAGGGATGATGCCCTCATTTGCATGTGGGCTATTTCTCTTAGCAAAACACACAGTGCCAAGAGTCTCCCCGGCGTCTCTTGTGGCTGTCCAGGTCTGCCTCGTTTTCATCATTTCACACAGAAAACAACAAAAAACAGAGGAAAACACAGCGACTACTGCGTTGGTTCCTTTTTTATGAGTGATACAGAAGACAGGGGGGAAAAGGGTAGAAGTAAACTTAGCAAAGCTGCCTTTTAGGTATCACAGCTCATTGTTGAAGCCGTACTTGAAAGAAGGAGAGAGGGGTAGAAAGAGAGAATGGGGGGGGGGGGGGTAGAATAGAGAGAAAGTGATAGAGGAAAGTTAAGAATGAGTGTGAGGTGCCGGAGGGAGGGAAAGAAGAAAGAAAGAGAGAGAGAGAGAGAGGAGGAGGAGAGTCTTCCTCCCTCACGTGGACACAGACACAGGCAGGGAAGAAGACTCAAAAAGATGTGAAACCAGATGTGAGGTGAAAAAGAGGTGGAGAGAAAAAAAAAGCAGATGAAAAGACATGAGCACTGGGCGTAAGGAGGGAGAGAGACAGAGAGAAAGAGAGAGAGAGAGAGAGAGAGAGGAGACGAAGGACCTGCTTAAAGGGGAAGGACAACTCCTGGTAACCAAGCTTTAACCCTCTGCCTTTTCCCCTTTCTTGTGAATGTTAATGATTTTTCTGCCCCCTCCCTAGCCACCCCCCCCCCCTCCCCTGCTCCCTCACAGAAAGACA
Source organism: Setipinna tenuifilis (assembly GCA_030347295.1). Taxonomy (NCBI): domain Eukaryota; kingdom Metazoa; phylum Chordata; class Actinopteri; order Clupeiformes; family Engraulidae; genus Setipinna; species Setipinna tenuifilis. The sequence goes on from CM059285.1 coordinate 8,002,275, forward strand.
CAGCGTCATTGTTTGTTGCAAGGGCCTTTACTTTCAAACTTAATTACCTTCTTCTCCTTTGTGGTGACTGAGGCGGAACGTTTCTCTCTCTCTCTCTCTCTCCCTCTCTCTCTTCCTCTCTCTCTCCCTCTCTCTCTCTTGCGCTTTCGTTCTTTTGCTCTCTCTCTCTCTCTCTTATCCTCCCTCTCTCTGTCCTTCTCCTCTCTCTCTCTCTCTCTCCCTTTTTTTTTCTCTTTCGCCGTGTCAGGGGAGGTCGTCACACATTCTTTCGAGGCTGCTCTTCATTAGTCCTGGGCGCAGGAGCATTCCTCCTTGTGCTGGGAAGGTAGACAAGAACCGCACTAGGAGCCCCGTACACACACACACACACACACACACACACACACACACACACACACACACACACACACAAACACACGCACACCAACGGGGAGCTTTAAGCTGGTTAATGTAGTATAATTGTCTGGACATAGACTGGCCTTTGTTTGTGCGGTTCACTTCCAATCAGACATAATTAACTCCAGAGTGCTTCCAGATTGCCAGCAAAAGAAAAATTGTGGCTTTTTCCCTTTTTCTTCTCGCTTAGCTTCCCCCCCCCCCCCCCCCCCCCCCCCCCCCCCAACTCTGCTTTGAATCGAGAAAAGACATTAGCTATGTAGATTATGTCTGCCTTTGATACGGGTCCCCCCTCCCCGAAAGACGTCTTTAGTGGGAGAGCCAGTCGCATGAAACCAGGCTAAATCCAGTGCTCATTAATTTTTTTTTTTCCTTTTTACAGTTAACAGAGTTTGCCTTTAGTTATATTTAAATGGCCTCATCCCAATAATATTACTATAAACTATAAGTCCAAGTCGTTTCTCATGTGGAGTTTGTAGGCCTCGGTTTTGTAGGTTATTTTTGTTACTTTCTGATCCTTTGGAGAGAAAAACAGCACCATAGGCTATTTTGCTAGAGTACAAGGCAGGCACCCAGAACTGGTATCGCGTCCTTTTTTTTAAAAAGAAAAAAAAAACTTTTCTCTGAGAGATTACACACACTTACACGGCCTTTGCCTTTTGATTCCCATTCTCCGAGAGGCATTTTGTGGATAGGTAATTTGTCCGACAAGATTCCCGACTCCTAAATGGACTTCTTTTTGGCTGAAGTGGGGGTGCCACGCCCGACGGTAATGATATGGTATCAGTTGAAAATGAGGGGCCTCCAACATCTCAGTGGCACTGGGGATTTCTGCAGCTTCTACTATTACACCTCTAGGCACAAACGAGGCCGGAGCGACTCTTTGTGAGAACAAAAATCCCAAAAAAAAAAGAAAAGAAAGAAAAAATGGTCACGCAAACCAACCTTCATTTTTTTTTTCTCCTTCACCTCCTCCTCTTCCTCCTCCTCCTCCTCCCCCTCCTCCCCCTCCTCTTCTCTTTGCAATTCTCTTTCTTTTTTAGACTTAAACAAGAAAGAATTAAGGTCCCTTGTGTCCTTGAAGGGCAGAGGAGTGCTTGATGTTTGGATAATACCGCTTTGATGGATTTTTCATCAGCTCTTTCAGCATGGCAACAAATAAACAAGTATAATTACACTTGTGAAGGCCCATTCATGGCATTGTCAGGATTAGATATATGTGTAGCTTCCACACGGTGAGTCTCC
>CM059285.1:8013915-8016415 GCA_030347295.1 Setipinna tenuifilis
GCAACCGCTTCACGTCGGACAGCCTGGAGGCCCTGAGCGTGCACGTGAGCGCCGAGCGCTCGCTGCCCGAGGACGAGTGGCGCGCCATCATCGGCGACGTCTACCAGTGCAAGCTGTGCAACTACAACACGCAGCTCAAGGCCAACTTCCAGCTGCACTGCAAGACCGACAAGCACATGCAGAAGTACCAGCTGGTCGCCCACATCAAGGAGGGGGGCAAGGCCAACCAGTGGAGGCTCAAGTGCATCGCCATCGGCAACCCCGTGCACCTGAAGTGCAACGCCTGCGACTACTACAGCAACAGCGTGGAGAAGCTCCGGCTGCACGCCACCAACCAGCGGCACGAGGCCGCCCTCAAACTCTACAAGGTCAGCCGCTTTTTCTGATACATTCCCACTCCACTCGCCACCCCCTCTACACGCCCCCCCACGCATGCGTCACACCTAACAACACCCCAGCTCCTGTACAGCATAAGTATCTAAGAATATGCACTCATGGGGAATGTAGGAATATCGGAACATAGACTCTACAAGGTCAGATGCTTTTTTAACCCCGTCCCCCTCCTCTACACCCAACTTATGCATGCATCACCTAACAACACCCCAGCTCCTTTACAACAGGAGCATTAAGGAATATGCAGACACTAACATGCTGTTCCTACTATGCAGAAGATAGACAGAGAAGCACATCGTAGATCATTTAAAGCGCCAGGTAGCTGTTGTGTGTGGTTGTTTGTGTTGAGTGTTGGTCGTCTTTCTCTGGGAGGGGAGAAAAGTGGCTGGTGGGGTTTTTTTGCGAGCACTTTTTTATGATGTCGGACATCGTTAGTAGACCTGTAAATTTAATTTGCTCCCCTGCAGTCTACCCCCCCCCATACCGACCCCCACTACCCTTTCAGCACTCCTTTCCTGTAAACCAGAAAGATGCCAGTCAGGTCATTTACATGATGCCTTTGGAAATCAAACTTAATTGAATTCTTCCACCCCAACGTTTTTTTTTTTTTCCAAAGACATCACAGATAAGCAACAGCAAAGCAGGCTGAGATGTAATTGTTGTTTTTGAAAGGCCTAGCTCATTAAAAAAGGGAAAAAGGGGAAAAAAAATAGCAAAAGGAGCTAGGAAACTGCTGTGTCATCTTTTGACTGACAGGTGGCTTCAAGCTCTCAAAAATACCCTAGGAGAAGGTGAATAATTGTGTGTGTGTATATGTGTGTGTGTGTGTGTGTGTGTGTGTGTGTGTGTGTGTGTGTGTGTGTTAGAGATAGATGTGAGGACTAGACTATTTTTTTTAGTGCAGTGTGCTTTTTTGTGAAGGCTTTCATTGCCAGCATTAATATTCTCAGGGTAATTTTCTATGTTTATCATTTTTTTCTATCTCATGGTTTGCATGTCTGATGTCAACTAAGCCTTCAGCTGAGTATATGACAGTTTGTGTGTGTGTGTGTGTGTGTGTGTGTGTGTGTGTGTGTGTGTGTGTGTGTGTGTAGTCACGTGCATGCATTCATGTCTGTCTCTTTATATGTGTTTGTGTGTGTGTGTGTGTGTGTGTGTGTGTGTGTTTGTCCGTGGCACTGTTGTCTCTTCCTGCACTTAAGTGCTTTCTGGTGTTGACTTACTGAGCTGGTGTGTGTGTGTGTGCGGCTGAAACAATAATACAGACATCCTGAAATCATAGCCGCAGCATTATGTCCCAGACTCATTAGCGGAGTGTTCAGGATAAACTGTGTTAACATAATAAGGATCTATTGACAAGCACTAGCCACTTTTGGCAAAGGGGACCCATAGCTCTCCTCTGGGTGTATGTTTTGAAATATTAATTTAGCCAGTAACAATGGTTAGCCTGCACAGTGAATTGGCAGTCTTGTAGTCATAATGAAATGCTGTTTTTATTACCTAATTTCTGAAATGAAAGCAACAATATCCACTGAACTTTATTTGGACAAAGCGGTATAAAGAAAATGAAAAAAAAAGAAAAAAAAATCCAACCCCAACACACACATTCACTTTTTTGTGTTCGTGCATGCGTGCACACACACACACACACACACACACACACCACTACCACCACCCTCAATAGAATATTCATTTTTTACGATTTTCCTCTTTTAAGACTTTTCAAGAAAAGGTCAAAGCAAAGTTGTGTGGAGTATCGAGGGCCCCCCAATACACCCCCTCACGTTCCTCATGTATTCATGCAGCGCTAGTAATGTTGCGTTAGCGACTGAACAACAAAGACCAAATCCCTCTCTGAGTGAAGTCAGCGGGAACACAACCAAGCCCTCAAAGAATCGCATGTGCATTTTTTCCCCCTCCATTTTTTTTCTTTCCGGGCTCGGAATTAAAAGAGCCCAGTTCATGGGAATGTTTTGAAATCCTTAGCAGTTTAAAATAGGGGGGGGGGGGGGGGACTATTTGGGGGTGTTGTGTGTCCGTGTGTGTGTGTGTGTGTGTGGTGGGGTGGGGCGAGAGAGTGGGGGGGTGCTCCTTTAATTCTTTAAGC
>CM059285.1:8021415-8148915 GCA_030347295.1 Setipinna tenuifilis
CACACACACACACACACACACACACACACATATGGACACGCACACTCACACACACGCACACACATTAACACAAGGCCTGCACACACACACACACACATTAACACAGTGCCTGTGCCCATTCCCGCTCACTAGGAATAAATGCATGTCAGCACGCTCTCTCCCTATATCCCCTTCTCTCTGTTTCTCTCTGTTTCTCTCTCTCTTTCTTTATTTCTGTCCCTGTTTCTCTCTTTACCTCTCTCTCTCTCTCTCTCTCTCTCTCTCTCTCCCTCCCTTCCTCCCTCCCTTGCTCCCTCCCTCTCTCCTGCTCCTGCTGAACACTGTGGCAGATTATTCAAATGCTCTGGGCTTTCACCTGCGTGGGGATTACAATGGGAATCTTTCAGAGGTCGGTGAGCATGGGAGGGTCTTAATTAAAGTATAAAGACAGATGAGCGCTGCCCCAGCACAAAGACAACTACAGGGAGGGGAATGGGGGGGGTGGAAGGAGATGGAGGGAGTGCGGGGGTGGGGGCAGGGGGTGGTGGTGCTCTAGTGGCCGACAACCCCCCTCTCAACCAGTCTTCTCCATTAATCCTCATAGATATTAATAGGAATTTCCCCCTACACACTCTCTCTCTCTCTCTCTCTCTCTCTCTCTCTCTCTCTCTTCTCTCTCTCTCTCTCTTTCTCGCTCTCTCCCTCTGTCTCCCTTCCCTGTCACTACTACCAGATGGTCATCTTGACAGCGTTGAAGTTGGGGGTTTGGTGGGGAGGGGTCGAGTCTTTTGACCCAGGCCTTGCATATGCTGATTGACACGCGCGGCATATTGTTTAATTGCCTGCACCCCCCCCCCTACCCCCCCAAAACCTCTCGATTGTCTCTCAGCCCCACACCACCCAAGCCCAACCCCCACCCCTTATGCAGCGCTGGCTGCTGAGCGAGAGGGAGGGCAGCTTGTGAAGATGCTCTGTTGCCGATATTAATAACCAGATGTGATCCACTTCCTGGTCCCAGGGTCAGCGCGTTTGTGTGTGTGCAGGGGACTGTGACGCCTATTGAGGGTGACAGGTATGGGAACGATACGCGGGAGTAGCAACCTACCGAGCGACCACAGATGGGGGGTGGGGGGGTGGGGGGGTGTGTGAGGGAGATGGGGAGAGAGATAAAAAGGGATGGAAAGACAGAGCGAGACAGAGACAGAGAGAGAGAGAGAAAGCAGGAGGGAGAGAGAGAAGGGAAAAAGGGAGTGTCTTACCGCTGAGAGGAACAAAGAATGGCAGGAGTTTGTCATTTTTTTCCCCCCTTTCCATCTACCATCAGTCTGTCCCTCCTCTCCCTTCCCTCCTCCCCTCTGGGGGATTTTGACCCAGCTTAACAAAGGATGACTCACACCGCTGTGATAAGACCAGTCAGGGAGGGGGAGTTGAGTTGCAATCATTTGATACTCTTGGTAAAATACCCTGGCTTAGAATAATTAGCTTTGTTTTAACTCTCTAGATGCAGCCAGAAAGCTAACTCTGAGATTTTAGGCTTTAGAAAAAAAAAAAAAAACATTATTTGCGCATGGAAGAGCTCGTCTCAGAAGTGCATTGTTTTTGTGTTGTGAGAGGGCCTCTTAGGTCTGTTGTGGGAATAAGGCAGACGTTAATGAATTATCATACTGCACGTTGCTTGTATAACGGTTCAAAAGAGCTGCGCCACATTTTGTGTTAGAAAGTGTGGGAGCGACATGCACGGTAATGCCGTGTGCTTGCTCACCTTGATGAGCTATTTCCATTTAGCTACAGCACGACCTGCTCGGATGCAGCTGCTCTGCCATGGCTGTCCTGCTGACTGTGGAGAAAGAAGAGGGGGGGGGGGGGGGGCAGAGAAAGCAGTTCTGCAGGCCAGCATGATGGCTTTTTATGGCGAGGCATATTTCTCAGCTAATTGTTTTGACAACGTTTGAGGATTGCTAGTTGAATAGAGGAATAGTGTGCGCGGTGTAGGGTTACGGGCGAAGGGAGTCGTTTAACCTCTCCTGGGCCAGGATTTCCAGCGCAATACGATTGACCTCCCTCAGGTTCGCCAGGATTAGATTGTCACTAGTAATCCTTAATACTTGAAATAGACCTGATACAAGTCCCCCCTCTTACTAGTTTGGGATTACGCTTCTGAATTTCTGCCCATTTAGCGAAATTAACCCATTGAATTATCTTTTCTTTTCACCATTCGCTGGGCATTAAGAGCATTCATTCAGAGCCAGATGGCGGCTTTTGTAATACCAACACTAATAACAATGCATTAAGCATCAGAATTATTTCCCTCTCTCTCTCTCTGTTGTCAGTTAGGCCCATAGTTTTTTTTTTTTTTTTTCTCACTCCTCTTCGGCCGAGTGTAATTTGTGCTGTGCTGATGAGGAGGAGCGTGAAGCCGAAGCCTGAGGACTCGCCCGTCGCCTCGTTTCCTCGCTCCACCGGCAGAACAAAGGCAAAACATGTCAGTAATCTTCAAAGTGCCCGTGGTATGTTGAGTGGACACTGGAATGCGGGACTACGGCTAAAGCTGCTTGGCAGAAAAAAAACAATGTCCTTCCCCCTCGGAAAGGCTGTGTGACTGCACAAACTGTGGTCGGAGCTATTGGCAGCGTGGCCCATATCAGCTTACACTGCACAGCTACCCAAAAATAGGAGATGCCCATTATGTTTTCATTTATTTATGCTGGCAGAGAGGTAATGTGGATGTTTACATGTGTGCGGAGAGGTTTTCTCTGCGTTTATAAGAGAAAGGAAGTGTGTGTTGGGGTTAGTGTGTTGTTACAATGATCGTGGAGTTTGTGTTGTAAAACTTGAGTGTGCAGGTTAAAAGCGCCCATCCCGGAGGGTGCTTTAGAGCTGATTTTCAGAAGGAATATGAAACGTGCTAACTAGGAGGCTGCTCTGGAGAGAGACAGAGAGATGGAGGGAGAGAGAGAGAGATGGAGGGAGATGGAGGGAGGGAGGGAAAGAAAGAGGAGTAAACGAGTAGAGTGATTTGTGTAAAGCATGATCCTACTCTTGATCAGTGGGTTTCTCCAGTGCTCCTTTCTTCCCTCCTTTTCTCTTCCTCCCTCTCTGCCTCTCATTCTCTGTCTCTCTCTCTCTCTCTCTTACACTGTCTCATACTTACTCTTTGTCTCTCTCATTCACTCGCTCTGTGTCCTCTCTGTCCCCCCTTCTTTTTCTCTATGTCTCCCCCTTTCTTTCTCTCTCTCTCTCTTTCTCTTTCTCTGTCTGTCTCTCTCTTTTTTCCCCCCACTCTCTTCTCGTTCCCGCCCCCTTTTCGGCTCTGCCAGTGTTTTTAATGGGATGCAAATCAGGGAACCACCTCTATGTTGTTGTCTACAGGGAAGGAGGGTGTGTGGGTGAGGCAAGGGGTAGTGTGTGTGTGTGTGTGTGTGTGTGTGTGTGTGTGTGTGTGCATGTGCGTGTGTGGAGTGTGGGGGGGGGGGGGGTTGGAAGAAGGCAGCTGGGACATGAAAGTGAAGTGTTTAAAATCCATGAATAGGCAAAAGCATGCGGCTTCAGCCCTGACTTGTTGAGGGCTTATCTGATGTGTGGGGCTGCCGTTGGAGAGGGGGCGTCTCTATACGCTAGTGTAGATTGGAGGCCAGAGATTGGGGGACTTGTGGGGGGGGGGGGGTAGTCATGCCATAGGTATGTATAATCTATATAGGTGCCATATGCCTGCTTGCAAAACGGCTTTGTTTTCTTTGCCATGTGCAGATAGGCAAAAAGATGCAAAGATGATTTGACTGTAGTATGCTTCCCTGTGTGAGACGTGTGTGTGTGTGTTTTTGTGTGTACTTTAAAGAGCTATACGCTGTGCAGATTCCAGTTAAAAGCTGTGCATTTATCTTATCTCAGATGTTTATAGTTTAAAAAAACTAAAAATACAAGCTGAAATGTTCAGTGTTCTGTTTTTTGTCTGTGCCTTTTGTTATCCGTGGGTTGTTGAACATCTCGGCCCAGCTGCATTCAACCAAGAGTTGGGCGCTCGGAGGCGAACCGCGCCAGCTATAATTCACAGCTTCGCATGTGCTGCTCCCAGAGATCTCCAGGCCAAAGGCAGTTCTGCCTCTCTCTCTCTCGCGCGCGCAGAACTTGTGAAACTGGTTCCCAGAGCTCAGCAAAAAGCCAGGAGGAGATTGTAGCATAGGTTTAGCAGCGACGCGGCTGGAGATCTGGACTTCTTCACTCCCCAGGCGAAGACAGGGAAGGCTTTTAAGGGTAGTGGTAAGGTCAGTAAATTTAACAGGAAATAAGTGTTCGGGCGACAGATTTTAAATCACCGTAATATAAATACAACCTCCATTTTGCTGGGCCGTTTGCTTTCTTTTTTAACACAATTTAAACAGCGGACGTGCTCTCCTGTCTATGCCTGCCCCGAAAGGGATTAGCGAGGGGAAGATTTAACACCACCTCTTAATCTTCCATATCTCCTCCCAAAGGATGATGGGATATGCAAATATTTTCATTTGTGTGCCTTGCATTTTTCTTGTTTTCCTATTTGTTTTTTTTTGTGTGTGTGTATTTCTTTTTCATTGGGATGTGTCTGTGATGTCACAAATGAATGAAAATACCCTTTTCTGTACCTCTCGTCAAATACATCTGCTTTTTGTTACATCTTGTAAACTATGGCTGGTTTTCCTTCCATGTATGTGTTTATATAACTTGGTTAATTCTGAGAATCCTAGCTGGGGCTTCTTCTTTCAATTGCTCATTCTTGCCAGACAGACACAATGCTGTAAGTCTGTGTGTGTATGTGTGTGTGTGTGTGTGTGTGTGTGTGTGTGTGTGTGTGTGTGTGTGTGTGTCAGTGTGTGTGTGTGTGTGTCAGTGTGTGTGTGTGTGTGTGCGTGTGCGCGTGTGTGTGTGTGTGTGTATTTTTGTGTGTGTGTATTTTTGTGTGTGTTGTGTGCGTGTTGCCTCTGTGCCACAGCGCCTTGTTAAATTAATTTGGGTCATTTTCAAAACAGTGACAAACTTGTGCATGACCTCAAACCCGCTCCGTCGGCCGGTCAGACACAGGGTCGCTCTCCTTTCCTTTAAAAGCACAAGAGTGGGGTATGGTGTGTGTGTGTGTGTGTGTGTGTGTATGTGTGTGTGTGTGTGTGTGTGTGTGTGTGTGTGTGTGTGTGTGTGTGGGTAGTGGTGTGACGCCTGGTGCCGTTACATGCCAGTGTGTGTGTGTGTGTGTGTGTATGATGTGGTCTCGTGTGAGGAGGACGAGAATGGGTCACTGCAGGACGGGAGAGGAAGCGTTTTTAATGGGCCTCCTTTGGTGGAAATGAGTCCCGAGGTCGTCCATTTTGTCCATTAATTTCCTCCTGTTATGCATACAGGCAACCATGGGGTGAGGGCCAGTGTTGTGCACCATTATCGTCCGTCTAATGACACAAGCCAGATGAAGCACATTAGCAAGACTGTGGAAGTATTTTAGTGGTTGTAAGATTCTTTTTTGTCATTTTTCAGTCATTCCTTCATGGTTAAACATTCACCACTGTTTACTAAGTTGATTTTCATCAGGTTTCCTCAAAGACATCGGTAATAATTATGGAACTGCATGTAAGACCCTCACATCAAAGAAACGGCCTCAACACTTTGGTGTCATATCAGTGGATGATAAACTCATTAAGGAACACACATTTTTAATGGCCTGGAGTCTGCTGAAAGGGAAACGGAGAAGCTCACAGTGCTGCCCAAGATGCCAACACTGTGTCCATGCTAATAGGGATACATTAGTTTTAATGAATCGTGTCCCTTTCCTCTCCCGTTGATGTCTATTAGGGTCATACTAACCTACACAGCGTTTGCAGTGGCTGCTGTCAGAGTCAGCCCAGTTTAAACACAAGGTGCCAACATGTAGCTCCAGTTGGAAACTGTATCCTGCTACCAGCAGCCTGGTCCAGGCCTCTTATTGCTTTGGCTTCGGCCGCGTCACCGTAATGCCTCTTTGCGAATGCAGGGGTTTTGGACGGCCTTGGAAAAATCGGGCCTGTCGCAAATCCCGAGCGAGAAAAAGAGAGGGCCCCGGTTGTTTCGGACGCTTATTTGAGAGCGATTACTGCAAATGACAGGCTTTGGAGGCTGTTTAACATGGCCGTCGCTTCTGGGATATTCATTTTGGACAGACCCCAGGGTGTGTCCCACAGCTCGCCTCCGCCGCTCCTCAAAATAAGAACCACCTCAGAGGACGCAGGCCTCCGCTCAAAGAGCCATTGTGCTAATTCACTTATTTTCTTTGGCGGCCATTTGCAAGGAAGATTATTATTATTACATGACCTAAGCAGCTAACCAATAAGGGTTACACTCCCCGAAGCTGAATCCCGAAGCCATAATTATACGTGACGTCCCTCCCAGGGCTGACTTCTCACAAAAAAAGAAATAAATAAATAACTAAACAAATAACGTCGGCAGAAGCAAATTTTTTTGATGTCCTTGCCACATTCCTGGGGACTTTGCAGAGACGCAGTGGAAAAGAAAAGACCAAGGGATGTACGGTGGCACTGAAGCCTCTGCACTCCTGTTTTACACTATGAGATGAGTAGTCAGCGTCCCTGTGTACATGTGTGTGTGTGTGGGTGTGTGTACGGCTCAGATGGAATTCGGTGGGGTGGGGGTGTGGGGGGGGGGGGGGGGGTTTGCAGGGGCATACCTTTCCCTGAAGAATTTTTGGTTGTGTTGCCAACCAGCTACATGGGCCATGATATAGCATTTCAGTGGTGCCTCGGGGCTCCATGGTGGTTTGTGAGTAACATGTGTTTGTTGGGTGTTAGCATTGATGGGATTGTATACCTGGCTGGTCTCCAAGTAATGCTGGTATGTGTTGAAGAAGGAGTAGGAGGAGGAGGAGGAGGAAAAAAAAGAAGAAAAGAAAAAAGAAAGGTGAGGAGAAAAAGAACCTGTAAGGAACAAAAAACAGGCTCTTGTTGTTTTCCTGTACTGAAGGCGCCATTGTTGCACCGGACACTGGGTAGGCTGTGGAGTCAAGCAAACAAGTGAAGACTACCAAAAATGCTGATGGATAGCGATATAGATACAGAAAGGGGTTCTTTTCTTTCCCTTCCTTTTTGCCTTTTTTTTTCTTTCACCACACATGTTATTAAAACATAGTTGTGGCGATACATGGTTCCAGGGCAATTATGCTGCAGCTTATTTTAGGTATGTGTTCATTAGTTGGCTCTGTGTTTTTCATCGTTAATGACAGGAAAAAGTCATGTTTGCATTGAATGCCCTAATTTGTCTGTGGTTAGAAATAAAAAAAAAAACCTTCTCTCTCTCTCTCTCTCTCTCTCTCTCTCTCTCTCTCTCTCTCTCTCTCTGCTCCCTCTCTGACTGATTCTCATCTTTCCACGGGAGGAGGCAGGGAGAGCTCAAACAGTCTGAGGGCTTATGATGGCACTAATGAGCCGGGTTTGTCACTGAAGGTAGTACAAACACACCAGCATCCCCCTAACACACACACACACACACACTCCGTAGATGCAGGATAGGGGAGGGGGAAGGATGTATGTGTGTGTTTGTGTGTGTTTGTGTGTGTGTGTGTGTGTGTGTGTGTGTGTGTGTGTGTGTGTGTGTGTGTGTGTGTGTGTTGTGTGTGTGTGTAGGGGTGGTGTTGATGCTGAAAGGTGTTTTGTAATCATTGAAGTCAGCATAAATAAAGAGCCCCCCTCAGCTCAGGTTCAGGAAGACAACTTCCCTGGGAATTTCCGCCTCGTGTTTGACAGGTGAAAGAAGTCCCAGGCGTCGGGATTTGCATTGTTTGGTCTCTGCCTGCTTGTGTCTGTCCCACTGCTGAGCAGGGAGGGGGACGTGTGTGTGTGTGTGTGGGGGGGGGAGTGGTTATGGAGGGGGTGCTCTCTCCTTGATTAGGCTCACAGAGCCCTGGGATTTAACCAGCGCTGTGCCCTCCTGGGCAGCCTGTACCACGGGATGCCACCGTCTCTTACCCTGGCACTGACAAGCTGTCTAGTGCTGGTGACGCTGGGGGGTGGGGGTGGGGGTGGGGTGGGCGGGGGTTCGCAAATGGGCCAGCATGTTAGCCAAAGTGATTGGTCCCTGGGGGCACTAGCTGTTGGTTGTTTGCCAAATGCTAATCTGGTACAATTATCTATCAAAGAGACACGTTCTCCACCATATTGTTGGAGATGGGCCTTTTCGCCACCCACAACAACAACACCCGCTCTTGGACCAGTGTCAAGACGCTTTTTTTTTGTCCTTGTGGGGGGGTGGTGTATATGTATATATTTTAAAGCTGTCAACAAGATCTGGGTCTAATTTAAAATGTCTCCAAATTAAGATTGATTGGATGTCATCATTAATTAGGTTAGTTTTCTGCATTGTGAGTGTGAGTGTCTGTTAAGCTTCTTGTGTTTTTGTGGATGTGTGTGTGTGTGTGTGTGCCTGCTACCATCAGACATTGCTGAAGATTGTTGAGGTTTTGGGGTTTGCGTTTTATTTTTTTTTTAAAAGAAAGCTGGAATGGGGGTGGGTGGGGGGGTGGAGTAGTGTTACATGATGCCCCAAACATTTCGGCTTTTGTAGCCCATGTATTACCGCGCGCAGTGAGTCTGGCACAACTAAAAATGGTAAGCTTAAACCTCATAAATCAGAAATCCCCGAGCCCCAGGTCCAGCAGGGCCTGTACCCGGGCCAAAACAGTCTATAAAAGGAAAAAGAAAAATACAGTATTTCAATATAGGCCTTAAGCAAACAACCAAGAATTTGCTGATTGAGAATAAATTAATATTTCTAAAATTATAGGCAGTTTCGTTTCTGTCTAATGCTAAAACCATTTGACATGTCAAATTGTTTTGTGTTTTATTGGAGCCATGAAAGTGGATACTCCACCGTGATTGTGCTGTTGGGTCATTCAGGATTTATATTGATGGCAGAAGGAGAGCCTTGTACTTACACATACAGAGTGGCTCCAAGGCTGTTTTTCCAAACGCTCGTTTTTTTTTTTTTTGTTACCCCAATGTTTCATGTGCTACTTTATCTGCATGTTCTGCATGTTGGGGGACTAGTTGAACAGAGTTGTAAAGCGTATGAGCAGCTGGCTCTTACATCTTTGAAGTGTTGGAATTTGTTTGTTTGCTTATCCATCCTTCCATGGGTTAAAAGCTATCATCTGTTTCGGTCATCTTGGTGTGTAGAACAAATGATGCTGTTGATTTCTCGGAGCCTCTCGTAATAGAGCCGAGCTGGAATGCTCTGCGTGTTATTTTCGCTAACTGTATAAGTATTGAAGATCAATTAATGGCTGAAAGGTTGGCCAGACATCTGTGCAGGTTTTTTTTTCTTCTGTTTGTTTTGTTTTTGTTTTTTTTGTTTTTTTTTTGAAGGCAGTGGAGGAATTAAAGCATGGGGGGCTCAGGAATGAGATTGTGCAGCACAGTAATTGAGTTATCGAACAAATGAGGTTTTGGCTGCACAGATTCAGCAGAGATATAAGCTGAAATCCCAGGTCCCTGCGTTTCTTTAAACAAACACCGAACACTGTACTTTTGTTTGTGTGGCACGGCTGAAAATAAAACCGCAGCACACATTCACGCTCCGCAGGGAAGAGGCTGACAGCATGTGGAGCTGAAGCATTCTGGGTAATGCAAAGTTTTTTGAGCCACTGTAGGATCTTGGAGAGGTTGAGTTGCTGATTGTGCCGGGGCCAAGAAATCCGTTTTGAGGGCCTGAAAGACATAGGGGGTGGGGGGCGAGGGGGGGCCGGCCATACGGGTTACCTGGTATGTCAGGGGGGGCCCCCTCTTTGGAAAGAAACAAAGATAGCCATAATTAATGGCTCCGGGTCCCTGCCAGGAAAGCTTTTCTTCTGACAACTCCAACTTAATTAAAACTTAAGATGTTTCAATGGTTACAGAGAAAGACCCCCTCCATACATGCACACACACACGGACACACACACACACACACATCCCCCCTCACTGAGTAAAAAAGTCCATACAACAGACTCGTGAGAAAATTTTCCCCTGCGTTAAAAAATATGTGTGTGTGTGTGTGTGTGTCTGTTTGTGTATGTATGTGTGTGTGTGTGTGTGTGTCTGTTTGTGTATGTGTGTGTGTGTGTGTGTGTGCCTCCACTGGTGCCATGAGTCTAATCCCTGACAGTCAAAGAATCTATTTAGTCAAAGGCCTTTTTTCTTTCTTTCTCCCTCTCTCACACCTGCAGCCTGGCTGGCATTTCCTCTAAGCCTGGAGAAGGCCGTTTTTTTCCCCCTCTCTCTTGTGTGTGCCTCAGCGGAAGATCAGATAATGGCGGCCTGGCTCTGGCTTTTGTTTTTGTGCATTGTTCATTAGCCCGAGAGTACTGTAGGCACACTTGATATGCTTGGCTTGTGTGGTGAAAGGAGGAGGGAGAGGTGGGGGTTGCTGGTAGGTGGGGGGAGAGAGAGAAAGAGAGAGAGTGAGAGAGAGATGAGGGGGGTTGTGTGTGTGTATGTGTGTGTGTATGTGTGTGTGTGGGTGTGTGTGTGTGTAGTGTCCTCCATGAACGCCTGGTGCGGTGCAGCAGTGCCCAAGCCTCGCGCAATTTTAATGCAAAACTTTGGAGCAAATTAAAGCCCGACGTTGACAGGGGCCAGCCTTGAATGCAGGATCCCTGCTGTTGCCAACACATTAGCGTTGCAAAGAACAATGTGCCAAGCTGGACACCGCACACAAAAGCAGTGTTTTAAACACGGCCGTTTTTCCTCCCCTTTTATTTTCCTGTTTTTGTCTCTCTTGTGTTTTTTTTTTTCTCATCCCTCCTCTATCGTTCGGCCTCCGCTTCGCCTTTTGTCTTGTTAACAAGCTTACGGGCCACAGACTGTTACCTGTGTGTCTAATTGTCTTGAAAAGGCCAATCTAGTTTGGGAAGTGGGTGGAAAAGCGGTCCACCTTCTGTCAGCCAGCTGATCCTTTAGAGCAACTAATCAGGAAAGCAATGGGCTGTTTAGATGGATTCTAATAGATATTAGCAGCTTTGGGACTCACAGAGAATAAAACAAGTTGAGTTTTTTTTTTTTCTACTCATCCATCTGTACTTAGCCAAGTAAGCTATTGATGAAGACTGGGGCTTCTCAGTTTTCTTCTACTTCAGTGCGAGGACGTAGAACCAGTGGTTGTGTATCTGGCATAATTTACCATCTTTGCCCCAGCCTCAGTGACTCAGGCTCTAGTCAGACTCGGCTGTGTATCCTGGGTTCAGCTGGTGCCGACCTCCATATTCTAGCGGAGGTTGTAGTGCCCATCCTGCCCTGAAGCCAACCAGCTAACCACACTCTTCTGTACCTCAGGTGAAGGTCTCAGGTGAAGCCCTATTGAATGGAGGGTTACAGCAAGACACCAGGTGAAAGGGAGATAGTGCTGCACTGAGAAAAAAAAAACACTTACAAAAAAATAACTTGTAAACTGTACCACAAATCTTATCTTTCTTCAAATGTAACTTTTTTTCAAATGTAACATAAGGCTTTTGGGCTTTTCACAGAACACAGACTGTGTATCCTTCGTACTTTTCTTAAAAGATTTTTTAGTTTGTTGTGTTTTGGTCTTTTTTCCCCTCCTTTATCTTTGTGGGAAACAAAATAACCACCATAAGCTCCTGTTCCCTTTCATCTGTTCTCATCTGTGTCTGAAGTTGCGCAGTCCAGACTTTACAGGCTTTAGCGCTGGGTTTGTGCAAGTCAGTAACACCTTGTAGAGGATTACGTGATGCCAGGTACAGACATGTTTCCTGCTCCACGTTTTAGAACTCCAGTGTTCACCTCTGTCTGTCTATCTATCTTTTTTTATCTAAAATCTAACAGCAGTGTGTTTGGACAGTTTCTGTGTGTGTGTGTGTGTGTGTGTGTGAGCTCGTGTGTGTGTGTTATCGGTATTTATGTTTGTGACCAACCTGGAAGGAATGCATTTTGTGTCGGAGAGATTATTAGCTGAAAGTTGAAAGGGACGGAAAGTATTTGTTTCTTGCTGGAGCTGCCCTTCTAAAGCAAACAGTCCCTGTAATGTCTTCCGAAGCATGTCGACTAATGACTTTTCTTCCTCTCTCCCCTCTCTCCTCTCTCCCCCCCACCCCTGCTCTTTCTCTCCTCCACCCCTCTCCCTCTCTCCACTACTACTCACCTTTGGCAGCATTTGCAAAAACAAGAGAGCGCGTGCGTCTCGGAGTCCTGCCTGTACTACTGTGCCCTGTGCGACTACTCCACCAAGGCCAAGCTGAACCTGGTGCAGCACGCGCGCTCCGTCAAGCACCAGCAGAGCGAGGGCCTGCGCAAGCTGCAGCTGCACCAGCAGGGCCTGCCGCCGGACGACGACAGCCTGGCCGATCTCTTCTTCGTCAAGGACTGCCCGCCCGAGCCTGGTGAGTAGAGGCGTTTCCTTTTCATTTTCCTCTGCTTTTTTCACTGCTTTTCCCTCCCTCTCTCTCTCTTTTTTGTTTTCTCTCTGTTTTCTCTCTCCCTCCTTTTCTCTCTCTCTCTCAGTCTCACTCTCTCTTGATTTTCTTCTTTTGCCCCCCCCCCTTCACTCACCCCCTCCAGTCGTCTTCCTTTTACACCCACGCGTTTCTCGCCCCCTCCAGCTTTCCACCCCACCACAGAACACCCCACCCTAACTCCCAAACCCTCCTTGGACCCTGAGCCCTGCCCTGGCCACTCCAAACCCTGAGCACGTCTCTCGACGTAAAACATGCCAGCCAGCTAATCTCCCTAAAATGAACATGCTGTTCCCATTACGGTCTTCTTTTTATATCAGTAACACACGCCGTCCTGCATGCGGTGACATCTTTAGCAGGCATGCAGGAGGTTATGAAATTCTACCTTGGGAGGATCTCTCACTGAAATTCTTTCCCCTAGAGCGAGCTTTAATTTCCTTTCTCATGACCAAAGCAATTTGGCTTTCATTTAAAAGTTTCGAAGCTGCCAGCAGCTAATAAGTGTAACAGGACTGTAAAACATTCGGAGACAAAAAAAAAAAAGATTAATAGTTTTATTTGAGAGGGACCAGTAATTTAAACCATAAGAGCGAGTCAGGGTCCATTATATAATAATTCCTATGTTAATGCTACTCATAGAAATGAGCGCATAACTTGTTTTTGCTTTGGTTGACCTGGCGGAGGGAAACAGCTAACACGTTTTGAATGGCATTCCAAAGCTGAATTAATCTCTGTTCCCCAAAGTGTCCTGTTTATATATGGAATCCAGAAACAGATGGTCCCAGGCACAGAACCACATGTGAAACCTCAGCATCAGAACTACCCCTATTGGAATTAACGGACTGTTGTACTTTTGGCTTTAATTAGGAGTGGATCAAAGGTGCCTCTAAGTTTGGGCGCACAAGGAAAGCCCAGTAAGATAAATCATTATTGTGCCGCTGAGAAAGACAGACCCCCCCACCTCCCCTGAAGGTTCCCTTCATAATGGCCCCTGCTATGGCCCCTTTCTTTCCTTTCTCCCCCCTGGGAAAAAGAGAACATAATATTTTAAAACTGTCAAAAGTAATATTCACTGAATACACCTTTTCCAACGTTCCGACATTAAACGCACATTTTTATATATCTTCAGTTTCATGCCACAAACTTTCAAATTTTCAAAAGGAAGTTTCAAGCTTTATGCACACTGAAGTGTTCCAGGATACCTTACTGTTGCACACACTGCATCAGTTTTCGAAGGAACAACGGCTTTCTTTCAGGTCCTCCTTATAAACATTTTATTGTGTATTTCCTTACAGCGTACATATAAATGTTGGAGAGTGATTTCTGTTTGAGCTCTCCCAAGTCTCCTGCGCGTTAGCGTCACATTATGTGTTCACAGGCCCAGTTAGCCAGAAGTGAGTGCTATTGTATGTAAACTGAGAGACAGAGAGGGAATATGTACTCACTGTGCACTGACCTCAGTTTTCAAGCTTTATAAATATCACAATTAAAGTCGCCAGAGGACGTAAAAAAAACAGCTAGGAAGACAAATATGGAGAGATCCACCTGATAAACCTGTTGACCTCTCTCTGTCTGCTGTGGTGGTGTTGAGTCATTTTAAAAAAACCTACAGCCTTAAAAGTAGACCAAACACACAGACGTCCTGCTTTGTTTCAGATCTACAAATCAGATGGGAGTATGTCACAAAGAGCATGAGGTGCTTGTGTGTTTTTTTTTTTGTTAATTTATTCTTTTATACATATTTTTTCTTTTACTGGCTCAGTTCATAGCAGGAGAGATTTTTCAGGTAGTTTAACCCCATAATCCTGTTGTTTGAAGTGCTTTCAAACAGACTCTGTGCAGGAGCAACTTAGGAAATGGATAGCTGGCACTAGATTAATCACAAAGCTTAGTTTTTCCAATTGATCCAACTGGCAAAGCAACAGCCGACCTGCCCTCCTCCTCCCCCCTACCCTGTTCAACAGCTCTCCCAGTGCCAGCATTAGGGTGAGGCAAGTTCAGTGGTGGGGTAACTTGGCCCTCAGTGCGGCATCGAATCCACTCTGGTTCAAGGGGGTCATGCGTAAGGTCTCAATGAATCCCTCCTCAGTGCGACGGTAATAACTTGTGTCCGTGCTCCAGCCAAAGCTTCCTCAGTAAGCAAGGTTTCATGGTTGTGTCGGAACTAGAGCTAAGAGCTAAGGAGCCCCCTTGCAGATTTTCTCAGAGTATAACTCCTTAGTTTAGCAGTTTCTTGGTCATTAGAGAGGTTTGCAGGGCAGAGAAGGAGGGGGAAAAAAAGAGATTAATTTAACTGCTGAGCTGTATCCTTCGCTGCGAAGCTGCTTCCCGGCAGCTCGCCAAACAATTATAGCACCGTTTGGGAATAAAGGTCATAATGCCATTGACTTTACGTACATGTGAATGGATTTCGTTAAACAATTTTGATGCCGTTTTTTACTGCATAATTAAAGGTAGCTTAGGCGGCGGGTCCGACGTGGGAGTCGGTTGAAATGTATTTAGCGCTAAATGTCACACGCAGCCACGTACATATGCTGGGTGCCACAGTTTCGACCGATCACACTGCTTCTCAGTGCTGTCAAGCAAAGAACAAATACGGCTAGCTGTTATTTAAACCACCCGGCTCGCTCCACAAAACAATTATTATTTTTTCCAATAAACTATAAGCACAATAGTCATAAAAGCTGAAGTTTTGTCTTTATAGCGTTGTTTTCGTCAGTGTACCAAAACAAAGAGATCTGAACAGTTTGACACGGAGTGGTTTTGAAGGCCCTCTCTTGTCCCGCAGTAAATGCTTGTTTTTCTGGAGTCCAAATCGCGGGCCAGAGAGAGACTCCAGCGAGCAGCTGGGCTGAGCTCGTGCCGACCGACTGGCTGACTGCGCTAAACGGCCAAAAACACGGCCGTGTCGCTTAAACTGCACCGGCCTACCGCCCCGCCGCGTTTGAACTCCTTTCCCTCAGCTCAGCTCAGCGCTGCTCCAGTCTCTCCCCAGTGCATTAATAGTAATATCCCTCCCCTGAACCTCGACGTGTGTTGCCTCCCTGAGAACAGGCTCTGCCAGGGCTCCCAGTGCGAACGTAATTCCCACAGCCTGGGGCCCAGAGGGCTCATCATTTACTGAAGGTAAACATCATGAAGCTGTGGAGCTGGGGGAGGGGGGGGGGGGGGGGGGGGGGGTTGAAGGGGGGGGGCTTAAAGTGGGGGTGGCGATGGGGGTGGGCGATGTGGTTAGACATGTTTTTTGAAGTGGAGTTCCCCCCATTTGTAAATCACGGTAATCTAGGGCCTCCATGTTCTCTCTCTCTCTCTCTCTCTCTCTCTCTCCCTCCATGTGCCTTCCACACAGATGTGCTGCCTGAACGGGTTGCCCGTAAAAACTGTAAAACCAAACACTCGCAGCTCAAGGTTTCGTCAGCGATAAGCTTGTTGTGTTTGTGAACTTCCCCCCCTCCTCCCCCCTCTCCCTCCCGCTGCTGCATGGTGAGACTGGAAACTGGGCTTTTTAAAGACACAAAGTGCAAATTAATGACTCGCGTGTGAAATTTGAGCCAGTTGTTTTCCCCTGTTTTGCGGAGAAGGGGATTTAATGGTCCACACAACGGAATATTTTCCATAGATTATTCTTTTTGCTGAATTAAACTGCGGGCTTGACAGACAATAATAGGACAGAAAAAGAGATTGTTCCCTGGTAGGTTACAATGTCCCCTACATCCATATACATATCCTGGAGGAGAAAGGGAGAAAAGAGAGTTTGCTTGCTGTGCTGTTTGTTCGTGTGTGTGAGATTATGTGTGTGTGTGTGAGTGTATGTGTGTGTGTGTCTTTTGCATGTAACTCCACTCTAAATGGGCCAGGCCATGCATGAAGGCTTTTTCTGCATCCTTGTGTCCGTCCCAGCTCCACTTCCCCCCTCCCTGCTCCTTTCAAAAAGGGAGATGGGATCTTATGGAGGTAATTATTTCTGAGAGAGCCTCCTTGTTATTATGTGGCCTCTTCCACCATCAACCCCCCCCCCCCAACAACACACACACACACACACACACACACACACACACACACACATACGTATTTCAACTGAGGAGGAAAAGTGCTCCTTTGTCTGGAGCAGGCATTAAACAAAAGGGCCGGGCTGACTTGGGAGATGGGTGCGTATTTAAAGACGTGGGGGCCAGGGGCCCTGTGTGATGGAGCTGGGCTGAAAGGAGGCCGCCCGTCCTGGGCCTTTTGTTTCCTGGCACGGCCATATTACTCGTGCCGGAGTGACAAGCATTTACATCAGTACTGCGCCTCCAGGCCATCCTCTCCTGCTTAATGGACAAGGGATTTACACAGTACACAAATGTGTGTGTCCGTGTGTGTGTGTGTGTGTGTGTGTGTGTGTTTGTTGTGTGTGTGTGTTTAAGTGTGAAAGGATGAGGGGCAAAGAGAGAGGCGAGTGTGTCTTTGTGTATGCGTGAGACGATGAGAAAGAGAATGTGTGTGTGTGTGTGTGTGTGTATGTGTGTTGGGTGTTGTAGATAGTGTGTGAGAAAAAGAAAGATGGCCGTATCTGAAAGAAAGATGCTGACACTAATATCCTGAATTTCATGGCTGCAGCCTGGTTAACGTTTGTGTTCAGTGAAGGTAGATTCAGATTGGGTTTTTTTGCTCTGGCCTACATTTCGTGTGTGTGCGTGGATGGAGGGAGGCTATTCTCCGTCTCGCCATGTCTTTTTCGAGGGCACACAAGCAATTACAACAGTTACTTTTTTTTTTTCAAGATCATCTCGACAGACATGGTTTCCAGGGTTTGTAGCCATAATTTGCGGCCATTACATAAAGTGAGAGAGGATGATGGCCAGTGGAGTGTAAGACATACAGCCCAAATCGCTCTCATCTCTCTGTTAGCCGTGGCTGATGTGATAATGCAAGGGCAGCCATTTTCTTTTCGATTGCTGCTGACAAAGCCCTCGGTCACACTGACGGAGGCACTCTTCCATGGGCCGCAATCGCAATCGCCGCCTCCACGGCAACGGCAACGCAAAGCTACTGAAGGTTTTTATTTGTGGCCAAGTCGCCTGCAGTTTTCCCCCAGGGGGTTTGAGGGCTACAGTCTACAATCAGACTCAAAAAACCTGCACTACTAAAAGAAAAATTGTTATCGTTTTGCAAATTCCTCTGTTTGTAAATACAGCCTAGCACAAGTCTGTGTTTTTTTCCCCTCCCCTCCTTTGCTCCCTGCTAGCTAGCGCAGTTGAGGACGGTCCTGTGTTACCGCAGTGTAATGGAATGCTGTTTATGAAGTTGGGCTAATCTGTTATATCACTCAAGTGCAGTTGTTTGGCCTGTGTTCGCCTGTGCTAAGCGCCCATTATGACTGCTCAGAGACTGGTCATCCCATGTGAAAGAATGCGGCCTCAACCTTTGGAAAAAGTGGTGGGCCAAAAGAGCCCTCATCTGACAGACGTGAAGTGGCCCAGGGGGGAACATAATTGACCCATAGTTTATATTGCACTGTTATTAAATGGAGACAATAGGCCACGGTTAAATCATATTCCATATCATAATAAGTCAAATCTTCACATGTATTATTATTTTTTCAAAAACTAGCAATTTGACCTGAATATCCTTGAAACCAGCATTTGGAACAGCAAAGCACCAAATGGATTCAGTCATTTCTCTATTCCGTCCAACTGTATTATAATTACAATGTGGTTTCTGTGTGCAGAAAATCCAAATAATTTTAGAAAATGGCCAGTTAGCCATAAACTATTTTTGAAACGACGTGCTATAGGAGTATGTCGTACTCCAAGCTGTTTTTCTTTCTGAGAGATCACCCCATCCCCCCTCCCACCCACCACTTACACACACATGCACACACTCAGACAAACATACAGACAGACACACACACACACCCACACACACTCACACTCTCACACATATACTGTTTGGAAGGAGAGTAGTACAAAAGCTAAATTGTTACCTCATGCCTTCATTGACTGTTTGTGCCCACTGACAGTCATAATTTGCAGAAATTGCGATGATTATGCACATTAACATACCTGACTGTTGCCATTATGCTTATTTACAATACAAAGCCTTCCCTGCATCCCCCTGCATGCTAGCGGTGCATACTAATGCACGCTAACGGCGGCCAACTGAGAGGTGCTGTTTCCTGCCGCTCGACCGCCCGCCCGCCCGCCTGCCATCTCTCTCTCTCTCTCTCTCTCTCTCTCTCTCTCTCTCTCTCTCTCTCTCTCTTCTCTCTCTCTCTGCCTCTCCCTCTCTCTCACTCGCTCTCCCTCTGGCCATGGGCCCTTTATGGGTGCACGTCTGCAGGTAGCACGTCTTCCAAAAAGCCCTGGTCGGTTATGCTGATATGTGATACCCCCCCTACCCAACACACACACACACACACACACAGACACACACACACACACACACACACACACACACACATGCTCACACAAAGAAGCATTGGCTTGCAGAGGCTTGGCTTACTCTTTTACTGTAACCCCACCCCCCCCCACGCCCCAACGCCCCCACACACACTCACACCCCCACCACATGTACAAAAAAAGGAAAATGGCAGACACTTCTCTTTGTGCAAAGAGTACAAACATTTTGTGTACAGTTAGTGTAGTGTAATATGACATCCTGTGTGCGCGCATAAGTGGTCTGAAGTGTCTCCTCTGTGATGGGGGATGCGCTGATTTGGTGTTGGAGAATCAGGTGGGGCGTCTGTAGATGCTGCGTGCATAGAGGAACTGCACAAGGAGACAGATAGAGTTACACTCTTGATACCGTAATTGCATCTGGAGGAAGCTTTGTGTTAGCGTGTGTGTGTGCATGTGTGTGTGTATATGTGTGTGTGTGTGTGTAAGTGTGTGTGTGGATGTCTAGGACGGCGCTGACACTAACCACAGAGGATAGTACACTCCTCGCTGTCAGACAGCATTAAAGCAAACAAAGGCTCGTCAAAGTCTGCTGCACACACCAGCCAGACTCCGAACAGAGGCTGCTATTAATCAGCAATTAACTGATTGCCTTAAGCAGAGACACGCCAGAGCTGTGTTAATATGAATCTGCAATGACACGGACATGGCCCGGTGGAGCTCCGGATCTAGACACACACACACACACACACATGCACACACTAAGACAAAGACATACACACACACACACACACACAGGTAGATCAGTTTTTTGCTCACATCCACCCAGAAATACACACATGTCTCACAAATGTGTGGGTATGTCAATCACTTATTTAGCCATAGAGACAGAGACACACACACACACACACTCTGACACACATACATGTGTCAGTGTCTATGTTACTTAATCACTGGTTCACAAACACACTTGCATACACACATGGCCTGCCAGCGATACTGCCACAGCAGCAGTATTGTGTGTGTGTGTGTGTGTGTGTGTTGTAAATGTGGCTGTGTGTGTGTGTGTGTGTGTGTATGTGTGTGTGTGTGTGTGTGTGTGTGTGTGTGTGTGTTGTAAATGTGGCTGTGTGTGTGTGTGTGTGTGTGTGCCCCACACCTCTGTCATTAGGCATCATGACGTGCTCAGGAGTGGGCCCTGTACCCATCAGGTGTGATTAGCGTGGGGCGTGGTGACGGGCGGCCGGCCGGCTGCTGGCTGTGCCCAGGTGTCAGGCTGAAGTTAGTGACCCCGTCCTCCTCCAGCTCGGCCTCGCACGCCTCTAATTAGACCTGACTGACTCGCACTGCTGGGCCCACGGAGGACACAGCCCAAGCCCGCCATCTCCTTCTCTCTCTCTCTCTCTCTCTCTCTCTCTCTCTCTCTCTCTCTCTCTGTCTCTCTCTCTCTCTCTCTCTCTCTTTCTCTCTCTTTCTCACTCACTGTCTCTCTCTCTCACTCACTTCCACCTTCTCTCTATCTTTCTCCTCTCTCTCTCTTATTTCTCTCTTTCTCACTCCTCCTCTTTCTCTCATTTTCTTCTTTTCTCTCTATCTTTTTCTCTCTGCCTCTTTCTCTCTCTCTCTGTCTCCTGCATTCTCTTGCCCTCCTCTGCTCTCTTTCACTTCACTGAGCTTGGATTCTTCTGCCCTTTCATTGGACTCTGAACCATTTTGTGTGTGTGTGTGTGTGTGTGTGTGTGTGTGTGTGTGTGTGTGCCCACATAGGGGATGGCTACATATTTATTTATTTACCTGTTTATTTATGCCTTCAAGCCTGCAAATGATTCAGATTAAACCTTGGGCTTGTTTGCTTTCTCTATTTATTCATCTTTTGCTCTCGCTCTCCCCCTGCACTTCTTTTTCTCCCTCTCTCTCTCTTGCTTTCTCAGTCATTGTCCACCCCACTCCACCCCACCCCCTGCTCTCTCTCCTCACTGTGTCTCATCCATCAGAACAAAGTATGGAATTGATAGGGGCGATTGATTACCAATAGCCGTGCCTAATCGTCACTAAGCGGGGGGAAGCTTTGCAGGTTTCGACGGGGCCAGGCAGGGGCCAGGCCAGAGTGCAGCGGGGAATTTACACTTAATGCTGTCGCCAGGTTCCCTTCTCGGCCCAAGCACTCAATAGAACCGTAGTTCTGCACAGATTTGTCATGTTGTGTGTTCTGTGTGTGTGTGTGTGTGTGTGTGTGTGTGTGTGTGTGTGTGTGTGTGTGTGTGTGTGTGTGTCATTGAATTTATTGAGCACTGGACGTTACATCCTAGGCCAGGTAAATTATCCAGATAACTGCTTTAGGATGCAACGCTTTAGTAATGTTTTCCAAGGTTTTTTTTTTGCCCCCATTCTCTCCCTCTGTTGTGCTCTGGGTCTGAGTCTGGCTACTCCACAGCTGAAGAGTAAGTGCCTATAATGGGGCAGCCATAATGGCAACACATTCACACCGAGCCTCGTTTGGAAATCACGGTTGCCTCTGCAGCCTCTCGGTAATGTATGTAAATGAAAAGTCGGCGCTCGGGGACTTTTCCTGACGTCTAGAAATAAAAGAGGCCCAAATCTGATGATGGAGGCCTGCCGATGGACTCTTATCACAGAAAGAGAGGGAAGAAACAGATAGAGAGAGACAGAGACAGAGAGAAAGAGAGTAGTAATGACAATGACTCCTCTCCTGAGCCTCTCCCCTCCCTCACACACAAAAGAACATTTATTGGGACGAGTGATTCGCCAAGTAAGGGGCCCACTGCTATTTCATCAGATCTCATGATTTTTTCTTTCCCTTGTAAAAAGTCACCAGGACTTCTGTAAAAAAAGTGGGGAATAGTCGAGGTCTTAGTCATGTTGGATGTTCACTTGGTTTGTGTGTGTGTGTGTGTGTCTGTGTGTGTCTGTGTGTGTGTGTGTGTTTGTGTGTGTGTAATAGAGAGAGAGAGAAAGTGACATTGTTGATTTAAATTAAATATAACAAGCGCGTGGATACATACACACACACACACACACACACTGGTGCATTGCCTGGGGTGACTATATTGTGACAGTATGGCTGTGTTAAATATGGCCTCTCGTTAGGGATGCAGTTGATCATGCCCTGTTGCAGACATGCACAGACAGACAATGACAGCTTGTTTGCTAACTGTAGCAAAAAAAGCAATATGTCACATTTACATGAGCTGCTCTTGAGAGATTTATTAATGTTACACAATATCATTTACATCAGACCGAAATAAACGGCTTGGAACCTCTCCAGGTCTAGCAATTATAACCAGAGACACTTGAAAAACAAAAGGTCCTCTCTGAATTCATTATGGGTTTGTTTTATGAAATGCAGTATGGTTTACAGATGTTGAGGGAATCATGTTGTTTGGTTAGAACTGATTATCAGTTGCAGAGGACTCTTGAGGAGGGGGGCCGGGGGGAGGGGGGGGGCTTCCAACCAACCTAGAAGCCTCTCTGTCTTTCTGAATAATTTATAGGCTTCATCCAGAAAGATCCAAATTGATGAAAACATACCATCTGTGCGTTTCACAGGCAAGCAAGGTTTGAGTTAGCCCTTTGATAACCCTCACCCCCCATCCCTCCCAACCCCCCTCAAATGAAAGTCTGTTTACAAAGGGATGTGTTTAATTTAAAGAAGATGGGGGGGAAAAAAACAAGCAAAGAAGCGATAAAGGAAAATGATGTTGAAAATGTTTTCTACTGATGTACAGAGGCCTGACTCTGGTCGTACTCTGTGGTGCTGTTGACTTTACCAGTCACATGGCGTGAGCCTTGATAGCATCATCACATGTCAGTCACACCGACTCCTCCCACAACCTCTGCTCGTGATTATGCTCCAAACGCCCCAGTCACCAATTAAGTCTGCCATGACCTTGTCTCCAAGAGACAAGAGAGGAGTAGAGCGGACGTGCAGCTTACAACGGTGGTCTGTGTGTCTGTAGGCCTGAGCGGACTGGTCGTTGGGTTTCACAACGCCGCTCTGTGTGTCTGTAGGCCGGGACAATAGCCGTCACAGACCGAGCCCCTGTTACATTAGTGAACACTGCAGTCCTGACTAGTTAAGCAGTCACAAGCTCACATAAACACTCATCCACGCCCTCACTCACCCGGAACCGTGCTTCTGTCTGCTGATGGAAACTCACCATGCAAAAGCAGGAAGAAGGAAGCAAGGTGGAGAAGAAGGGAGGAGGAGGAGGGAGGAGGAGGAGGGAAGAGGAGGAAAATGAGTGTGTGGTGAGCTGATGAGGCTGGTTGACTTGCCCCCTAAGCTCTGTGCGAATCCTCCTCCAACAGCTGAGGTTGGTAATCCCTTTCCGAGATGAAATAATACACTTGCCTTGCTCACCCCCCTAACCCCTGCTTCAGAGCATGGGGCAGGTAGAAAGGCAGAATGGGTTTTTTTTTTTTGTTCTTTCCGTTTCTGTTCTGCCTGTCTTTCATTTTGTTTTTCCCCCTCTTCTTCTTTTCTTTTGTTTTCTCCAACTCTCCTTTGTGCTCAGCAGCTGTAGGCTTCTCACACTGAGGAGTACTGAGTGCCACTCAGAAGAAGGCCAGGATTTTTCATCCTGCTGCCATCCCTCTCTTTTATCTTTTCTCCATCTCCCTCTCTCTCCCGCCTTCCCTCTCTCCATGTCTGTCTTTCTGTTTTCTCTCTCTCTCTCTCTCTCTCTCTCTCTATATATATATATATGTGTGTGTGTGTGTGTGTGTATATATATATAGAGAGAGAGAGCAATAGAGAGAGCAATATATATATATATATATATATATATATATAAATATATATATATATATATATATATACTGCTCTCTTTCTCTCTCTCTCTTTCTTTCTCCTTCCCTCTGTCCTTCTGGAAAGGTTATTAAGGCATTGTCTTTAGCTTGTCAGAGAATGTCAGCGAGGAGAGGAAATATTCCATCTGAGAGGCACAGACTCTGCGACTGTCGCAATTAAGGATGTCAGCATGCAGGGGTGACAGCAGTCCCTGCCTTGCCTTACATGGAGGTCGGGAAGGGGTAAGGGAGGGTGCATAGTTGGGGCTGACGGGGGGGGGTGTTGAGGTTGTTGTCAGGCCTCCACAAGGATAGGCTGTGTGAGTGACAACCACCCATTACCCCATCACCACCACCACCACCACCACCAGCAGCAGCACCACCAGCACCATGACTGCTGCTACCATAAACACCACCACTCCCTCCCACTGCCACCACCACAGCCTGCACCCCTCCGTCACGCCGTACAACCAACGCCCACTTTGATGAAAGACAGTGGACGTGTGGCTCAAAGACTCCGCCTGAGTCAACAGTAGGAGAGAAGCCCTGTTCTGTGGGTGCTGGCACAGGTCAAGAGACACATTTACATTTTGATGGGGAGTTATGGAGTAATTAGCACAGCGGTAGAGATGGATTAGCACCAGAGTACACGCAAAGCTTCATTACCGAACGACTAATGGCTGCTGGAGAGGAAGGCTTTTCCTCTGATGTTAGCCTATGACATGTTGATGTAAGCTCTCTCTTTCGGTCTCATCTCCCATTCACTTTCTCTCTATCTCTCTCTTTCTCACTCTCTCTCACTTTCTCTCTCTCCGGAGGGCCATGGAGGTAATTCTCATTGCTTAATATGGGTTAGCATATGAGGAAGAAGGGAATAAGAGCGTGTGGGCTGCGGCTTCCCCGGCCTTGTCAGTTTAATTGCTGCTTGTAGTCTTTAACTAGCCAATCCCAATCAGCCAGAGGGGGCCTACTCTCGGCTCCACACGCACGCCTAGTGCTTAAACCCGTGCGTCAAAACACAGGCGCACACGCGCTGCCAGGGATCCGCTGCTTCATTAGAATTTCAGTGAAAGGCGTAAAAGGGGAAGAGAAGAGAGGAAGAGTGGGGGTTAGGGAGGAGAGGCACGGATGTAGAGAGATGAGGACAAGGAGAGAGCTGAAGAAGAGCTGGAGGTGGGAGTTTGGGTTTGGGTCAGCTGTGTGCAGTTATTAATAAACTCTGCTGGTGCTGTTCAAGATGTTACTCTTCTCTCTTCTTTTCTCTCTCTCTCTCTTTCTCTCTCTCTCTCTCTCTATCTATCTATCTATCTATCTATCTATCTATCTATCTATCTATCTATCTCATACTCTCCTCCCTCTTCTCTCTCATCCTTTCCTCCATCCTTGTCTACACGTTTTTTTTTTTTTTTTGTCTACCTCTCTGTCACCCCCACACGCCCCCACCTCCACCTCCACCTCCACCTGCACACAAGAAATAATGGGGAATTTGAGTGTGCTATGAGATTAAAGCCTGCTTTCAATGTGGGGAGAGCAATCATCATTTGCAGGAAACATTCTTTCATCTTCCCCCTTTCCCCACTGCTCTTACGCTAACAGCGTCTCATGTCACAACATGGCTTTTGGCTTTTATCATCACACACTAACTCCACCACCACCACCACTCACACAGAAAGGGAGAAAGGGAGCCTATATCGCAAATATCAATCTAAGAGGAGGTTGAAGTAGATTGTGTGTGTGTGTGTGTGTGTGTGTGTGTGTGTGTGTGTGTGTGTGTGTGTGTGTGTGTGTGTGTGGAGACCCCTAAACTATTCCCTGCTGATATTCATTAGGATTGTTTTTTTGTTGTCGTTGATGTTGTTTATGCTGTGAATGCAATTAACGAGGAGTCGCATGGTTGATTGATTCCATGCAGAGATGTACCTTCCATGTGTGCATGTGTGTGTGTATGGGGTGGGGGGTTGTTTGTGTGCAAGTGCATTTGCATATGTATGTATTGGGGCAACAGTGCCCCAAAAGATATGGAGCCACGTAATTGTACACACACACACATTTACTCTTTCCCTCTATCTGTCTCTCTCTCACACACACACACAAACATACAAGCAGACACACACACTCACTAACGCACACGCACACACACAACTACACACGTGAAAGCATAGTGCTTAGTTGATTGGTAAGGAGGTAGTATATGTGCAGAAAGCACTGGTACCCCAGTGGACCCACAGAAGCAGAAGCAGCAATGACGGACGGACGGACAGACGGACGAACGGCTGGACCAGACTGGAGCCGCCGGCCTTCTTTTGTTCTTGCTCAGGTTAATGGGAATGGAGGAGATGGGCAGAGGAAAAGCAGTGCAATTTTCTGCTCTTTAAGCCTGGCGAAATGGCACTCTTCAGGAAGCACTGGAAAAGTCTGCGGGAGTAATAGGCATTTGAAAAGAAGGAGCGGGCCCATAGAGCGACTAGGGGGATTCTCAGATTTAGGCATGCATGGAATTGGGAATGAGATAATCAGTATTGTGAAATTGAAACCTGTCTACTGGCACTGCGGCTAGCTCATGCGCGCACACAGACAAATACACACACACACACACCCATACACAATCATACAGACAATATCATTTGTGCGCACGCACATATATACACACACACAGACGCACACACTCACAAGCACACTACAGTTTTGCCTGCAGAGTGAGCAGTGATTTGTAACACTCATCTTTTGGCCCTTCTAGATTACCCACAACTGCCAATAGCAATTGCCAAAGGCCCTTTATTCCTCTATAGGAAAAATCAAAGCATTTTTATGTATTCATGCTAACCACACTTTATCAAGTTTTCTGAGTGGCTTTTTTGCTGAAATCATCACAAAAAAAAAAGAACACAAACTGATTCAGAATCAAATCATGTTTGGCTTGCCATGAAGTTGGCCACATCATTTCCAATGGAGGCTCTCTTCAGCACTGATTGCATATGTGGCAGAGCAGAGCAGGGACCAAGAAGCCTTAGAGGCAGTGATTAAGGGAATATACGGGGGGTGGGTTGGGGTGGGGTTGGGGGGGTTCATATTCTCATAAAGATGGCATGCTGATAGAAAGTGATGTCTGTTTAATTGCCTCAAAAACAATAGCAGAGTTAATTGCACACAGAGCGGAGATGTGCGGAGGGAGTGGACGGCTCCAGTGTCCTGCCTGTGGCTATATCGACAAGAACAGTCCACTCTGCCGTCCGTCATGTTGCATTATATTAATTATCACGTATGACTGTAATTCTGTCTGCGGATGATTCCCCCCCCCCCCCCCCCCCTCCTTTCTTCCTTTCTTTCATTCTTTTTTTTTCTTTCTTTCTTTACCCCAGGTCATGAAACATAGTATAGGGTCCCCTGCTTTTGTTTTTAATGTAATTTATTTCTTTGTGGAGGCACTCATGTGATGCATCACATTATGTTTCTAATCACAATTACACAATGTCCTCCTTAAACAATAACAACAGAAAAAAAGCAGTGTAATTACGGTTTCCTTTTAATTGCACGAAGCATGCGGTCTAAATACAACGTCATATGTTTGCACGGGGTGGGGGGGGGGGGGGGGTGGATGGGCCTGGAGCTGCCCGCTCCCCTTTGCCCTCGCAGGGAAGACACTCATTCGGCGGGAACTGTGCTGCGCGTATCTGACATGAGATTAAGAGGGCATTATATTGGTTAAGGAGAAGCTGCTCACTCCCATTTGTAAAAGGGAAGCGTGTGTGGGAGAGGGGGGGTGGTGGGGGTGGGGGGGTCGCCGCAGGTCCACCTTGTGCCCCTACCCCACCCCACTCTCTCTCTCTCCCTCACACACACACACACACACACACACACCACCCTACCCCACTCTACCCCTCTTTGCCGTAAGGACCGGCGTAAGTGAGCAGTCTGCCCCACATTATTCACTCGCTCCGGCTGATCGAAGCCTGGCTCAATAGCACTAAACCAGCGGCTGCTGGAAAGATTTGTCTTACAAAACCTTGAAAACTGCTCTGAACGTCCATACATTGATTTTTGCAGCTGGGGATCTCCTGGGCTTTCGTCTAAAGGCAGGCCTCACATGCACACACACACACACACACACCGATACGTGCGCGCACACACACACACACACATACACACACACACACACACACACACACACACACACTGCCCTCCTGTGCAATGCAAAAGACGGGGAGGGAGGGAGGGAGGGTCCACTCAGCAGTGCCGACCCAAATCAGTTTTGCTACAAGGGGTGAAGGGGCAACACCCATGACCTAATCAAACTCACATATGTATATACAACATGCACACACGCACACACACACACACACACACACACACACACACACACATCTCCTAATACACATCCATGCCTATAGACATATCCTCTAAAAATACGGACACATACACAAACACTCACACATTGATGATACCTCCTCATGCGTACACACCCTTTTACCTACAGGAACATACACATGCGCATGCATGCACACACACACACACACACACACACTTTCGCAAACATCTATTTCAGGTAGCTGCCGCCTATGACATCACCAGCACGGCCCTGTTTCCCGTTCGCCTGCGGTGGCCGTGCCATGGCGAGGAGCGAGTGTGTGAGCGAGCGAGCGAGTGTGTGAGCGAGCGCGTGAGCGAGCCTGGGAGAGCAGGTGTGTTTGTGGCTGCAGGTCTGATCGTCTGGGAGTCCATATTAAATTAATGAAGCAGCTCACACCGCACCGCACGGCCCGTGCCTCCTATAAATAGCCCCCCCCATCTGAGAGCGGCGTGTTCCATCGGGGGGGCGGGGGGGGGGGGGTGTGGGCTGGGCCCAGGGACGGAATGGGACGCGGGCACCGCAGGGTGCCCAGACGCAATCAGCGACTTTTCACTTTTTACAAAGTCCAGCTCCAGCTGGTTCTGATTCTGAAAAGGATTTTTGCTTGGCCAGTCGTTCTGTTCACTGCAAATAGAATTTTTAAAGCATTACTGAATATGATGATAATAACAAAACAACAAAAATAGTAACAATACACATGCAGATGAACACACATGTGTACGCTCCCTCTCTTACACACACACACACATGTGCGCACACACACAGCACACACACTGCTCTACTTGCATCTGGACAGACAAGTGTAGTACTTTGTTTTTGTCTTCCTGTTCCAAAGCAAATCAGACATTTTTTTCTCTCCCTCCCTATCTCTGTTTAACACTCCTTTTCAATCTCTCTCTCTCTCTCTCTCTCTCTCCCTCTCTCTGTCCCTCTCTCTCGTTCCCCGACCTTTGAAGTGAGAAGGAAGTGTTAAATCAAAGTGAAGGCTAATTACATATCTGGGGACTGGCTGGTTTTAAGTCATTGTTCTTATTGTTGAGACATGAGGAGACCAGGAGTGAACAGTACGCAGCAAGGGGTAGAGGAGGGGAGGACAGGGGAAGAGACTCTCTGTCTTTCTCTTCTCTCTCTCTCTCTCCCTCTCTCTGTCTCAGCCCCCCTCCCACCCCACCCCACCCATCTCGCTCAGTGTGAACAGAAACAGACAAGCTGGCAGCTGCCAACGTGTGTGCCACCTGCCCTACATCTCTCTATTAGCATAATCATCTCCTCGGCAAATGGAAATAATGGTGTCACGCACCTTAGTGTAATTGCAACTGTCATAATATATGCCAAATTATTCTGTTGTGTGATTAGACGTGTGGTGGGGTTGGGGGGGGGGGGGGGGTGCTTTTCTGTCCTACAGCGTGGCGTTCATACTCGAGTGCTTTTGATCTGAGGCCCCCGCCAACACAAACGCCGTGTGTGTGTGGTGTGTGTGTGTGTGTTTGTGTGTTAGGGGAGGGGTGGTGGGGTGGACGTTTGTCACCCTGTGAGCCTTAAAAGGCCCCCACCATCATCAGAATGTCATTGTTATGAATGCAAATCGCAAATGGATAGCACGGCCATTGTTTGCAAATTAGGCCCCATCGGTCTCTGCTTTTTAGTCCTTATCGGCCCAGTGATTTGAATGGAGGAGAGCCATATAGGCACGCGCACTGGCCAGGGCTTATAGACGCAGCACCACGAGCCATCAGCCTCTTTGTGTTGGCGCTCTTAGATATGAGGCTACGAGCTGATGGATTTATCTCATGCGCGTACAGTGACACGAAACACACGCCACAGACCGTCTACAGCTGCCCAAACAAAAGAGCCAGCAACACAGCGCTTCCCCTACCATTACTCACTCACTCCCTCACTCACTCACTCTCTTATTGTCACACGTTTCAGCTGGGCTGACACGCGGCCATTGTTCATGTAGGAAACAGCGGAGGAGGATGTAGAGGCTCGACATGAGGAGGAGGAGGAGGAAGAGGAGGAGGAGGAGGAGGAGAAGGAGAAGGAAACACACAGAAGGAATCCTTTGCCTGGACCCTTCTTCCTTCTCTTCTATCTCCTTCCTCTCTCTTTTTCTCCCTCCTTTTCATTTCCTCCTCTCTCCCTCCCTCGCTTGCCCCCCCCCCCCCCCCTCCATGCTGATGTTTTACATAATTAGGCCACTCACAGTTTCCCCCGGAGCGGAGTCCGGCCTGATAAATGAATAGGTAATGATTGGAGTGGCCTGGGGGGGGGTGGGACTGGGGGTCCGTGAGTGACTGGCGGACGCCACGGCCAGGGTGACCAAGAGGAGAGGCTCTAATTGGCACGACTGCTGCAAATGGGGAAGGGGTGGGGGTGTGTGTGTGGGGGGGGTGAAGTGGAAATGGGGGTGGGTGTGGAAGCAGGGGGACATGGGATGGGATAAGGCCTGGGGGTGGGGGGGGTGACTGAGGGCAAGGGTGAGGGTTGAGGGGGGTTGAGAGGAAGAGAGTCTGCATTAAGAGCAAACACACACTAGGGTGGAATTTTTAATGGATTGCGTGCCCTGTTTGCTGACAGCTGACGGGGAAAATATTTTGCCGGAGAAGCAGAAAAAAATATACATTTATTAATATACCCTATATTTGTGGGAGTATATGTTTGTGTGTGTGTGTGTGTGTGTGTGTGTGTGTGTGTGTGTGTCTGTGTGTGTTTACACAAGTTTTATTCTCAGCCATCAGTGCCAGTTCACATTCTGTGGTTAGCCTGTATGTCTTGATATATGGCGAATGCATTGCGTGTGTGTGAATTGCGGTTTGTGTTGTGTGCATCTCTAAGCAAGCAACCGGACTTCTTTGTATGCATGCACACACACGAGGCTATAATTTTTTCCTTTTATTTGTGTGCGTTTGTGTATTTTCCCTCCACTCTCCAATCGATTGACCACATATATTTTGATGTGTGTTTTTTAATAGCTGCACATATTTATTCGGGTATATTTCTGCACCTCTCACAGGTGTGGCTGAAGGTTATTTGCATGTGCTGGCTGTGGCAGAGGCTTGAGAGGCTGGTACCTCCTGTATTTACCCATGGGCCTCTGGGCCAATACCCCCCACCCACACACACACACACACACCCACACACACACACACACACACACACACACAGCCCCGACCCCATTGGATATGAGCAAGAGGAAAACATGCAGCCCCCTTTTTAAAGCGTCTCGTGTCTTAAGCTGTCATTGATTAAATGTTAACTGATATACTCCAGTTGGCAATCTTGTTAGAGCTGTTTTTTTTTTTTCCTCCCCTACCCTCTCTTTCCAGTAGCGGAGACAGACAGACAGTTTAGGGTCCCGGGGCCTGATCAATACTGCAGATAAAGATTTCATCCATCAATGAGGTCCCAAAACAAAAGGTGTGTGTTACCTGATTAAAGGAACGGCAGGATGGGCAGAAGAGTCTGCTGATCTGCCAGCACAGCAGTGGCGGTTGGAGCAGAGGGAGAGAAAGCAGGGAGAAAAAAAGAGAGATAGATAGATAGAGAGAGAGAGAGAGAGAGAAAGAGAGAGAGATGCAGGGGAGCGGAGGGGAGTGGATGGGCTACAAACAGGGCCTGCTGTAATTACAGAGCGCCGAGAGTTGGGCAGATAACGCGCCTCTGACTTACCTCAGGATAAAGGTTAATCTCCCCATGTCTGTCCAGTGAGATGGGAGCTGAGCCCTTATATATTTATTTTAAGGAGCCTTCGTCTACCGTCTCCGTTGCTGTTGCTGGAGCTCTCTTGCCCCAGTGCTCTAAGAGTATGTGTGTGTGTGTGTCTGTGTGTTTGTGTGTCTGTGCGTGTGTGTGTTTGTCCCATGTCCCACAAGTGTGTGTGTGTGTGTGTGTGTGTGTGCGTGCGCGGGCGTGTGTATCAAGTGTGAGGGGAACCTGGTGCATACCAATGGCGGCACAAATGACCGAATCGATGGCAAAACGGCCACTGCTGTTTAAGGGTATCAATAAATGTTCCTTTATTTTCTCCTGAATGGATAAGTGTCGCTGTTAAAAGTCCAGCAGATCTCTTAATTGAAAGTTAATTTTAAATCAATGAGTGGAGTCATTTAAATATTGATCTGGCCTTTCTGCTCAAATTGTTAAACATATTCCCTGACCTCTTTTCCCACCACCATCACCGTCTCTTTTTTTTGCAACAACTTTGTTTTAAACACAAATCAATAATGTGCAATTAGTGAGTTGTTAAATAAAGGAAGTTGACGAGTGGTGCCAGCGAGGCCCCACAGGGGGTGTCCTGTTGTCCCCTGTCCCCCCCCCACCCCCACGTGTCACCTGGACCTGCGGTTGTGCCACTAATTCTTTAACCCGTGAGAGCTCTGCTTGGCTTGAATTGCCATATGCAGAAAAAAAGAAGAAAATGGAGGGAGATGTGTGGAGCACATCTTTTTTTTTTTCTACCATCCCAGATTCCAATCTGAGTGTCTTTGTGCGTGGATGATGGGTGGGGGGGGGGGGGGGGGGGATGTAAGGTTTTTAGGGGCCTAAATGCGCAGAGGCGAAGCGAAGAGCCACAGCCTGCCTTCCATCACAGATAAAGCCAGACTGCCAGTTTACACAAGTATGGAAACGTAAAGCAGGTGTGTGTGTGTGTGTGTGTGCGTGCGTGCGTGTGTTTGTGTGTGTGTGTGTGTGTGTGTGTGCGTGTGTGTGTGTGTGTGTGTGTGAGGGAGCATGTGAGCATTTTTTATGTATGCACGTGTGCATGCTGTGTGTGTGTTGTGTGTATGTGAGTGTATGATTGACTGGTTGTTATATCCCTGTTAACGTGCACACACTCGAATGAGGGGGAGTGGGAGAGAGGCAAAGAAACATGGTCATCTCTAGCAGCATAATCTTATTTATTTAAAGCATATGCCTGTCGGTATGTCTTTGTCAGGCCCTATTAGGAGCTGGACTAGTCCATATGACATTGTTTAGGGAGTAATGAAATCGACATTTTTGGCATTTTTTTGGTGTTTTTTTTAATTTTGGGGGTGGGGGGGGACTGTGCGTAAATGCGGCCATTTATCCGTGTTTGTGAATGCCATCCCCACTACCTCGGCCAGATGACCTTCCCCTCCTCAGGAGATTCAGCAGATGACTGCTTTGTCAGGCATCCATTTTGTGACTTTTTTTCTCCTTCTCCCTTTTGGATGATTCAGACTGCGGTAACCTAATTAATTTTGGCTTCTGGGTCCGTGTGTGTGTGTATTTGTGTGTGTATGTGTGTCTGTGTGTTTGTGTGAGTGTGTGTTTGTGTGACAGAGAGAGAGAGAGTGTGTGTGTGTGTGTGTGTGTTTGTGTGTGTGTGTGTGTGTGTGTGTTTGTCTGTGTATGTGTATGTGTGTCCGTGTCTGTGTGTGTGCTTTTTGTCCTCTTTGCTTTTGTAAACGTGTCAGTGGTGCTGCCGCCTTGCTAACCTGTGTGGGGGGGGATACATGATCTTACTGAGCCGCATTCCTCTCCTGTGTGCCAAAGTCAAAAAAGAGGTGTTGGGTAGCACAACCGAGAGCGCTGCCATGGCAACAGACACTTTTGCCATTTGAATCATTGAAATGATGGGTTGTCTGGACCTCAGCACACACACACACACACACACACACACACACACACACACAGACATAACATCAGTGTTTATCATGGAAATGAATGCACCCACACCTTCTTTGTGTCCGTTTGTGAAACAGCACAAAAGCAGCCATTTTTAGGGGGCATTTCATGGGCCGGTATCTGATTAACACAGCAAACACAAAACACACTGGCAGTCGGATGGAATAATTGTCTAGAGGCAGCCATGTTTTTGTGGCATCTCAAACATCCATATCATATCAGCTCAGTATTGAGGACAGAGGAATTTTTTTACGGATGGAAATAGTGTGTTTTTGACTCCAGCGAGGAGTGTGTTTTGCCTTTGCACACTGCCTGCCCGCCCTGGTGTAGTCTCTATTACCCCAGCAGACCCAGAGATGCGACTGATAGATCTTATTTGTCAGATAGACTTGACCAGGGAAATGGAGCTACAGCTGGTTACTTCATTAGGTAGTCTCATTGATTGAACCCACCCGACACACACACACGCACACACACACACTCACCTCACCCATACCCCCTCACCCTCCACCCCCCGCCTCACCAAAGTGATGCGTCTGGCTCTTCCGATAACTGCTGGTAATAGGACAAAATGAATTCTTATCACAGAGATTGGAAAGGCCATTAACCCTGGCCTCCAGTGCTTTTTAGAAGTCACAGGCAGGAAGTAGGCAAAGAGAGACCAAGGGGAAAGTGTTTCAATCTCTCTCTCTCTCTCTCTCTCTCTCTCTCTCTCTCTCTCTCTACTGCTCCCTCGCTTTTACTCTCTCCCTCTTTTCCTTTTTTCCCCACTATTCCTCACTTTTTTCACTCTCACTGTCTTCTTACCTATACCTCTCTTCCTCGCTCTCTGTTTTTCCCTCTTTGTCCTCTCTCCCCCTCCCTCTGTCTCTCTCTCTCTCCCTCCCTCTCCCTCTCTCTCTCTCTCTCCTACTCTCTCTCTTTCTCTCTCCGTCTGTCTGAAGCCGGGTCAGGTTGGCGGCCCTGTGTGAAGTTTCCACCCCTCCTGGCTCCCGTGCAGATGAAACGTTACCCAGCACAGATGTTTATAATCACGTCTTGAATAAATATTGGACGGAGAATAATAAAAAAAGAAGGGGTGGATGAGGAACGTGGGAGGGAGGGAGGGAGAGAGGGGGAGAGGGAGAGAAAGGAGGGATGGTTGGAGAAGGAGGAAAAGAAGAAGAAGAAAGAAAAGGATGAGGGAAAAAACAACTTAGATGAAGAATCTGTGGAAATTATTTTGAAATTGAGCAGTAAGCCTGGCCATGGCGCTGTGCTTTACTTCGCAGCAGCGCCTCAGGTGCTGAGAGTGGTGGGGGAGAGGCAACATGGCGGCTTGTGTAACGTGCAGGTGGCTGGGGATTTTTTTTTTGGGGAAGGGATGCAGCACAAGCCTTTGAAGATGTGTTCTTTGGAAAGGCTTTTGTATTTGTTATTAGGAATCATTAATGCGGTCTTGTAAGCTGTGGAGTTGGGAGAGGGAGGAGAGGGAAGGAGGGAGGGAGGTTGGCAAAGTTAACAGGGACGTTTTCTGTCGGTGCAGCAGAAGGAGAGGCCTTTAATCTCTGGCGTGTTTGTTCACCCCACAAAAGGGGGACTGGTAGGTACGACTGCATCCCGCGCTCCTGACTGGAGGACTGCTTCCGCCGTTGCGCTAATTGACAACAACAAAAGGCCATTCTGACAAATGCTGATACAGCCGTTTTGGAACAGGCAAAGGCACTGTTCGGAGGGATTGTCGTGAACAACTTTTGATTGTGACAACATGTAGCTCAGCACTTTGCTTGGATGAAGTTTATTTCCTCCGAGGTTGCAACGCTTTCATGGTTCCAGTCATGTCAGGCCTATTAGACGTCTTCTCTTGTCTTCAGTTGTACACACACACACTCTTCTGTTGCCCCGTGCCAAGTTGCATCAACAAAAATGCTGCCAGCGGTAGCCTGGGAAACTAAACAAGTTCCACATGTGTCTCCAGCTGATGATGTCACAATGGGTCACATGACCCACCCGCTGATATAGATGGCCGCCTTGTTGTCAGAGTCGCCTGAGCCCAGGGGTGGCAATAAAGTCATGCCCCTTTAGTGGGGAGTTTGTGGTTACATCACATCCCTGAGACTTTTTCTTCTTTTTTTTTAAATCCTACCCTACTGCGTCCCCAGACACCTGAAAGTCAAAGTGTTCAAATGAGCAGTCAGTTTTGGCAGCAGCATTTCAGAACAGATTACATGTTTTTGTTCAGTATGCCAACAAATGGACCCTAGCAGAGGGGAGCATGTTTTGAGAAACGGCTCGGCTTTGCGTCGGAATTTTACATCACAAAATACGTCAAACAACCGAGCAAATTGTGAGCTTTATTCTTGGAATTAGGATTTGAAAATATTACAGGGGCCCTTGGAACAGTCTCACTCATAATCCTCTCTACTTAGAGCTGGCTGATATAGGTTAATACCAGGACACTTGGACATCTCAGATGTAGCCTCTGCAGCAGATGAGTATATCTCTGTATGTGTGTATGTGTTGTGTGTTTGTTTGTGTGTGTATTCATGTGTGCTTTGCGCATGTTTTACAAAGAAAAGCTTTTAGTGTGTAGATAGTTAGTATGTGTGTGTATGCTTGTGTGTGTGTGTGAAAGAAAGTAAGAGAGGGAGAGAGAAAGAGAGAGAGAGAGAGAGAGAAAGAGGAAAAGAGTGAGAGAAAGGGGAAAAGAGAGAAACTGCCATTGGTGAGTGCCGAGCTCCCAGGCTTAACAGCCGTGTGGAGACAGAGTCTGTGACTGCGGGCTTGATGTTTAGTATTTTAGACATGGTACATTAACGGCATCTGGTTAAGATCTAAATGCTTGTTAAATACGCAGAAATGTGCAGGGGGTGGGGGTTAGGGAGGGGGGTAAAAGAGAGAGAAAAGGAAAAGATCGTAGGCGTGGTGAGGGAAGGGGTGGGTGGATGAGGGGGGTAGTCGGGGGATCAACAAGTCAGTAAAGGTTATTATCCTGAAAGTATTACAGCTGGCCCCTAACAAAGTCGAGTCGGGGTGTCGGCTTTCAAACGGGTCCTTTTCAAACCGCTGGGCCAGGCCAGGCCAAATGAAAAGCACGAGGAGCAAGAATGTGACATCACAGGGGCCCCTGGCTGCCCATGGAGCCCCAGCACCGTACCGAGGGGTTAGTGTTCCCCACACCTGAACACAAACAGACAGCCAAGGCGTTAGTGTTCCACACACACACACACACCTGAACACAAACAGACAGCCAAGGCCTTAGTGTTTCACAGACACACACACACCTGAACACAAACAGACAGCCAAGGCCTTAGTGTTTCACACACACACACACACACCTGAACACAAGCAGACAGCCAAGGCGTTAGTGTTCCACACACACTTGAACACACCTGAACACACACCTGAAAACAAACAGAGAGCTAAGGGGTTAGTGTTCCACACACAACTAAACACACACCTTAACTCATATGGTCAGTCGAGGAGATAGTGTGGAACACACTTTAACACACACCTGAACACAAGCAGACATCACAGGAGTTAGTTAGTTGAACTACCACGTGACCACAAGGCTTAGGCACAGGCCTATTATTACAGCAAGACACAGTCAGCACCCGAAACACTCAAGCCCTCCTCTCCTCTTTCCCAGTGGAGACGTATTTCTTAAAACAGCAGAGGCCCCCTACACATTCAGATGTTAAAGCCAGGCAGTTTTAATTGTTATTAATAAAGTATATGATTTAGAGTGACATAAAATAAAGAAGTTTCGTAGTTTTAAAAGTCCTCCTTCTTTCTCAGTGTTATTAAAGCCCCATTGGTGAGGCTTCTAATAGGAGAAATTAGTGGGGAAATTCCAGCTGCTGTGGAGGACATCTTAATGAACACTATCATTTTTCTCTTTTTCTCTCTCCCACACACAGACACACACACACACACACACCTCTCTCTCTCTCTCTCCCTCTCTCTCTCTGTGCTAATATATTTCCTCGGCTGTGTACAATGGTTGGCTCTTTTACTGGGCCGATAATGACCGCGCTGGAGTTGTCGTGGGCCCCGTGGGGGTTAGGAGTGAAGGCCAGCCTCCCAGCTCGTCATTAGCCTGTCGCACGGAGGACAGAGCCAGCCTTTTAATGAAAAGAAAGAGACTGGGGCCAGCATTTAGGATTCGCCTCTTCCTCACCAGCTTTGCCTATAGATTGTCCATATGTCTGTCAGTCTCTCCCTCTCTCTATCCCTCTCTCTGTATCCCTCTCTGTCTCTGTCTCTCACTACCCCCCCCACCCCTCCTCCACCCATTTTCTCTCGTAATGTGGAAACAAAGCAAGCAGCCATTTGTGAGAGCCCACTGTGATGCTATGCTGGACAGCTTAAGATGATTGTGTTATATTGTGGCCATACATAATGGATAGTCTCGCGCCTGTGAATAATATAATGGCTGCAGCGTTTAATATGACACTCCCCAGGCGGAGCATATTCTGTACAATTTTCCTTCATTATGTGTATGGCCCCCACTGTCTCTTTCTTTCTCTCTCTCTCGCTCTCTGGGTTTCTTTCTATTCCCCTCTCCCTCCCTTCTTCTGGCCCTGTCTTTGTCTCTCTCTGTCTCTCTATTTCTTTCTATTCCCCTCTCCCTCCCTTCCTCTGTCTGTCTCTCTGTCTCTCTCTCACTCTTTCTCTGTTTCATTCTATTCCCCTCTCCCTCTCTTCCTCTCTCTCTCTCTCTCTTTCTCTCTCTCTCTCTAATTTAGGCTTGTGACAGCTTTGTGGCAGAGTAGCCTTCACCTTCACCTACTGTAAGAATGCCAGCCAGACTTTCTTTAGTGTTTGGGCCTATCTCACTTTAAACACAGGCCCCGCCAGCCGACCGACAGTGGGCTTGCAGGCAGAGCCGTTCCACCACGGAGGGGTGTTTGTTTGCGGTTTTTTGGTAGAGGCCCATAAAAGTTTGTGTCCGCACCACTGCTGGTAGCGATTAAGGTTGATGGGCAGAGGCTTGCTCTCTCGCTCTCCCTCTGCTCACTCTCCTGTGCAATAGCTCTCTCTTTCTCTCTCTCTCTCACTCCTGCTCTCTCTCTCTCTTTCATTTCCCTTCTCCTTTCACTAACTCTCTCTCTCTCTCACACACACACACACACACACACTCACTCTAACACACACACACACACACACACACACACACACACACAAACACACACAGTTCTGCCTGCTGACATGCAGTGCTCCCCCCCCCCATTCAGATTACTCAAACTGTTGCCAGGGTCAGGTCTAGGGCAGACACTGCTATGATGTATAGGGAAGCATGTCTGGGAATTTTTCTCGCTCTTGCAACGCATACCAGGAAATCTGCAGAGCGCCCTTCACCAGAAGAAAGAGGAGTGGTGGGGTTGGACTGGGATTGCGAGAAGGGTTGTGGGGGGTGGGGGGGGGGGTGGAAGACAAGAGAGTAGAGGAGGAGAAGAAGAAAAAAGAAGAGAAAGAGGAGATAGAAGTGGAGAGTGAGTAGAAAAAAAAATCTCTCTGATGAGTCCCAGATGAGGACTCGGCTCTCTCCCCTGCCTCCACTGCTTTTACTGCCCTAACTGTCTTCATAATTCCCCCCTTTTCTCTTTCTCCCTCTTCTCCCACCATTCTGCCTCTCTTTTTGCTCTCATCCTTCTTCTCTCGTCTTTCCTCCTTGTCTTCTTTATTCTTCCCTTCTTTTCACCTCCCTTATTTTTTATGCTCTTCTTTCTTCTTTTTTTTCTCTTCTCTTTTTCACTCTTCCCTTCTTTTCTTTTCTTCTCTTTCCTCCTTTTTTTCTCTTCTCTTCTTTGCTCAATTCTCTTCTCCTCTGTCTTTTCTGTCTTCTTTGCCCTGACACCGTGGCGATGCTTTATTCATGCTTTCCGCGATAGCCTTAAAAATTTGATGCTCCCCAGAGGAGCAGACACCGCTGAGTACTTTGACACTTCATGTCCCCGCCGCGGGGAATGGGGCCGCCGACTCAGCCAATGGGAGCCAGGCAAGCAGGGTAGGCGGGAGGGTGGCTGAGGTGAGGTGAGGTGGGGTTGGGTGTGGAGGGTGGAGGGTACTGGGGAGTATCATGAGGGTGTTGGGGTTGGAGATAGTTGGAGGTGTTTGGGTTGGGGGGGGCGGGGTGGTATGCATTGGCTGGGTGTAGGTAGATGCATTGGGAAGTTAGAGTGGCAGAGTTTAGTCTGCGTGGGTGTTGGTGTGGGTGTATGTTGTCAGAGAGCAAACAAAAAAAAAGGTATTTGGAAGAAGTGGATGTGTGTAAGTAAAGAGTCTGTGTGCATTTGTGACACAAGAGAGATACTCAGAATTCAGTAAAGTGTGACCAAGACAGTGAAATGGGCAGAGAGACAAAGTAAGATGAAGAGAGGAAGGAGAGTGAGAAAGAAAGACATGAACACCCACAGAGAAGGAGAGAGAGAGATGGAAGGAGAGACAGAGGGAGAGAGAGAGCATATGTGCCTATGTATTCTTTATTAGCCAGCCTGAAACCTGGTCATGATCAGAGAGTCCAGGCACCCAGCTGTGCTCCCCTGCCACCTTCACACACTGCACAAACACTGCACACACACACACACACACACACACACACACACACACACACACACACACACACACACACACACACACACACACACACACACATGCACACACACACACACATGCA
The DNA here is from genome assembly GCA_030347295.1 of Setipinna tenuifilis. NCBI lineage: Eukaryota > Metazoa > Chordata > Actinopteri > Clupeiformes > Engraulidae > Setipinna > Setipinna tenuifilis. The sequence goes on from CM059285.1 coordinate 8,061,684, forward strand.
CACAAACACTCACTCACACACACACACACACACCAGCACATAATTATAAAGACATATGTACATGGACTCACAAACACACAGGCTCATACATAGAAGTACAGAGACGGGAAGAGGGGGGAAGGAGAGAGAGAGAGGAAGAGAGAGACTGAGTGAAAACCTCTTTAAATTCTGATTCTGATGTCAGATTGTTTTGTTGGGGGAGGGGTAGATATAGATACCCACAAATGTGGTAAGAAAAAAAGGAAGGAAGGAAGAAATAAAAAAATAAAAAACACATAAATAACAACCTTTTTTCTAGGACATTGTTGTGACCGAGCTGTTTGTCTATTTTGTTATTATTAAAGCTTTCTGATTTTGAAAAAGGAATTAGGAGAGAGGCACACATATTTTGTCCTTCACACTTTGCCTTTGTATGAATAAGAGGAAGAAAGCGATGGAGATTTACACAGACAGGCTGTATGAGGGTCTAGAGTGCATATTTGTGTGTGCATCTACATCATGTCCATTTGAAAAGGTCCACAATAACACACGCATGCACACACACACTAACACACACAGAGAGACACACACATACAGACATACACAAACTCATTCTCTCTCTCTCTCTCTCTCTCTCTCTCTCTCTCTCTCTCTCTCTCTCTCTCTCTCCCTCTCACTCACACACACACACATACACACAACCAGGCACACAAACACATACACAAACACACATGTGCACACATGACGCCTGTCTTTGTTGGACGGATGAATTAGAATACAAGCGCGGCGGCGTAAGCGCCAAAATAGCAATTTTTGCAGGCGGCTGGCGGCATGACGGGGGAGATATTTCATCCCGTTGTCAGAAAATGATTAATAAAACATCAGGACCGGAGTGCAGCACAATTTCTCCTTTCAATCACTCCGCGGCATCTGCCATGAAAATTTCATGCCGTATATAATTTCCACTTAATGTGTTGCACTTAAAACGTCGGCGCCAGGGCCGTGGTGCGGGGAGTTTTGAAAGGGTTAATTATATCATGTAGCCAGGGAAGCCTGCCGGCTTGGCCAGTGCTTACCCAAACAATGACTTGAGTGATTGTATGTAAATGCAGTGCTGACCTTTTGGGCCACCGCGTGGTCAATTTATATGCTTATTAAGGTTTTATAAAATTGATGAGCGCAGCATTTGGGGGACGCCATTTTATGCCCCACCCCCCACTTCCCCTTCATCCCTGTCTGTCCAGCAGGCCAGCCACCCCCACCACCACCCCACCCCACCCCACCCCAGACCCAACCTCCTCCCCACAGACATGTTACCTCAGTCTAAAACACCACCCCTCTCCCAACCCCCCTACATCATTTATTTAATTCCATACTGATCCCCAAAACTGTGATTTTTATTTATTTGGTGAATTTTATTAACATATTTATTATGTGTTGGTTTGCATAGGTGTGTATGAATGTATGTGTGTGTATGTGTGTGAGTGAGTGAGTGCGTGTGTGTGCATGTGTGTGTGTGTGTGTGCATATGTGTGTGTGCATATGTGTGTGTGTGAGTGAGTGCGCGTGTGTGCATATGTGTGTGTGTGTGTGTGCATATGTGTGTGTGCATATGTGTGTGTGGGAGTGTGTGAGGAGACTCATGTGGCGTGGAGAGGAGCAGTGGCCGGCCTGGTTATCTGGCATTGCTCAGACTGCTAAAAATTCATTAAAAAGTGACATCAGCGCAGCGAGAGACAAATGATCTCGGGATGAAAGGGAACACTGAGGCTTTCTGGGATTAGCACTGTGCAGCCTCGACCTAGCGGCTAACAGCATAAATAGATTAATCCACTAGCGCCACCGCTAAGATACACAGAATTATTAAGCAAGGAGGGAGGGAGCGATCAGGCTGGTAGTGGCGGGGGGGCCAGGAGGGGAGGAAGGAAGGAGGGAGGGGGGCCTAAAAGGGTGGGGAGAGCTAGCCTCTTAATTTCCATGGAATCTCCTAACAGTCTAGAGGGCTGTGGGACTGGACTTTTGGGGAGGGGGGAGACTTGAGTCTTTAAGTGCCCCCCCTCCCTTCTTTAATTCTCTCTCTTGTATTCCCTCTCTCCTCACCTGAATCACCCCCCCCCCTCCCAAAAAAAAATTCAAACACACTCTAAAGAGCACACTCAATTCATTCTTACCCAATCAGCTGCTGAAACATCATTAGCAATCTGCTTGTTCTGCTGCTGCTGCTGCTGCTGCTACTGTTGCTGCTGCTCAGTGTTGCCAAGGCTGCTGCCTGGCTGGTGGCTATGGTGCCTCCTAAGGGACAAACAGTGCACAGAGACAGACACGGTGGGTAACCCAAGTGCCCTGCTTGTGCTCACTTGTAGAGGAACCAGGTGAAGACTGCGAGGAGCCTCCGCGGGCAGCCTCTGCGGCCTCGGCCGAGGACAGAGACCTGGGGGCCAGCAGGGGAGGCGCCAGGACGGAGAAGGAGCCCAGTAAGACCTCTTTCAAAGATTTGGTCTTTTCCTCTTAACACCTCCAGCACCATGTTTCACACACACACTCACACACCCCCTAATCCTCCCTTTTTTTCCTCACTCACTCACTCGCTCATTCACTCACTCAATCACTCACTTAAATACTCACAACATCACTCACTGACTCACTCAAGCCTTCACTCACTCACTTACCCCCTTTAACCCTGCTCTGGACAGTAGCCTGCCTTGGCAGTCACAATTGGGCCCTGATTCTGTTCACATTTGGCCCATTTCTGGTCTGGTCCAGTATTGGCTGCTTTCTAAGAGCCCACACCCACCTCCCTCCACACATACACACACACACACACACACACACACACACACACACACACACACGCACACGCCCTAGCCCACCCTTTCTTTGCCAACTCTGTTGGTGCGCCTCTGCTGGGCCAAGTCAGGCTCAGCAGTTAATGGCGCCTGCATGTGCGGATTGCATGTGAATGCTGTCACTTGTCTCCTGTTGACCCAGTTTAATCAGAACCATCTGATGGCAGGGCGGCGGATAAGTTGAAGAATATTACAGAATGACCAGTGAGATTATTTTTTAATCAAATCAGTTTGGCGTGCTTGTAATTTTTAAGCGCCTTTCATTAATCTTCGCTGTACTTGGGAGTCCTCTGATGACACATTCATTTTGGGTAAGAGTGGGATTAGATAGTGCTCATGTATAGATATATGTATTTTTCCCCCCACTAATATGCTCCTATAGCCTTGTAACCTTTAAATTAGTTTTTTTATTCTGTGCTTTTTTTTTACCCCACTGGAGTTCTGTGCTTTTTTTTTTACCCCACTGGAGTTCACCATCTTGCCAAACTGAATATCTTGCACTATAGGAAAATGGGGGTTGGGGGGAAATTTGCATTAGCTTGCAAATGGTAGCACATTAGGAAGAGCAACAATCTTTTACAAATCGTCTGGCTGTGAGCTGGAGAACCACCCCCTGGAGCTAGCATCTGCTTGCCTGTACCTCAGGCTTTGTTATATTTGATTTGCCAAATAAGAATTCATACATGCTTTTTTATGTATGAGATGGAAATCTATGGCCAAAATGAATATTACATCGGGCCCCTCTTCTCGCCTTGCCCATCTCACCTAGCCACATAATGTTGGGTTCAATGGACCAGAAGAAGTGCTGAAACAGGCTAGGGCCTATTAGTTTGGCTAGTCATTTATCTTTTAACCATACACCCATGACAGGTCTGTCTGAGGAAGATGCTAGTCAATGCGTTTATGTTTTGTATTACATGAAGCATCATTTAACACTGCACACCCAGGATGCAAATCTCGCAGCTCGAGATAATGTTTTTGTGCTTTTTCTTTAGTGCTTTGTGCATTTTTTCTTTTAAATCTAAGCACAAGCTTTATTTTTAATGTCCGTTCTTTGTAGGGGATGTTATGGCTGTTTTTTTCTTTTTTTTTCAATTCATTTTTATGGTGGAAGCTTTTGTTCTTGAGGTTGTTGTTGTGGAGACTTAATAGAAGGTTATGGGGTATGGCGTATTAGGATGTGTAGCTAAGCTACAGCGTGGCTCTGTGTAAGAGACAAGAGGAAAGAAGTGATTTGCAAATGAAAAAAAAAATGAAGTTAGAAATGTTCTAGGCAGTTCATCCCACCCCACCACACCCCACATTCTAATTCTCATTTACTTTCATTTTTTAATCTAGTGTCACCATAGATTAATTATAATCCAAATAGTATTTTCCATGCAAATATCTTAATCTGGATAAAATCCAGATTACTCTGTGTTTTGTGAATATGTGACATCTAATGTGAAATGAGACATAAACTACCTCAGGGGAGCACATCCCAAAATAATACAATAAACAGAGCAGAGATATTACAATTAGCTGTCATCACGGCTAAGAACATTTCCAGCGTTACCTGCTTTTGAATTAGCTGAAATTAATTATAAGAAAATTAATCATTGTTCTTTTTGTTGTATTAATTTCTTGTGCAAGTTAAGTAGCCCTGATAAGTGATGGGAAGCCTAACGCATGCAAACCAGATCAAATGATGAATATTTTAAATTAGCAACTGCATTTGAAATGTTGTTTGCATGCATCCACCAGTTTACCAGACTGGCAGTGAGCAGCCCTCAACAGTGGCCTCTCTAGATGTTAGATTAAAATATATTAAAGTTATTAGCATATTTAATTAAAGGCCCTGAGCTATAATTCTGCGTTCAGGCCTTTAATCAGTGCATAACAAGGGCCCTGGTGGATTTGTGAATTGTGACATGCGTCAGTATAAGTCTCATCTTAGATTGACCCCACCAGCTGAAGGATTCAAATGTGCTTTCCAAGGTTTGGGGTGTGGGGGGGGAGTAACTGAAAGGAAAAGGGAAATGAAAGAGAGAGACAGAGCAGGAGTGGGAGAGGGAGAAAGAGAGACTCTGCCTGTGTGTCTCTGTGTGGGGTGAAGCTTTTTTGTTTACGAGGTGCATGTGTGTGGTTGTCCGTCTGTCCAGTGTGGAGTATTTTAGCATTTTTGTTCATGGTGTCCCTCTGTGTGTGTGTGTGTATGTACGCGTGTGCCGCCCTGTATTCAGAGCGTGGCATTCTAATGTTATCAGCTGAACTGTGGGTCACTCTAATGTGTAACCCCAACCCCAGTGCACCTGTAAATCACCAAAGTTACTCGGGGCCTCCCCGGGCACCTCCTTATTTATGGCCCTGTAACCCTAGCCCTGCTGCTGGGCCCCAGCTCCAGTAAATTGAATAGTAAATCCAAGCTGCCTCCATCAAGCTGCTCTTGTTTAATTGATGTTTTCTCAGGGCCGAAATTTGAAAATGCAATAGCTAGTTTTTGAATAGGATGATGGGTGCTGCTGTGCAAAATATCTGTTTTGTGTGTAAAAAAAAAATGTTTTCATTTGTGTGTGTGTAAATGTAGTTTCCTGTGATACACTCAGAGGGAATTAAATGTGGCCTATTACACACATCATCACAGCACAAAATGGCTCCCATCCTAGTTAATAAAGGACAAATGAAGGGGAATCATTATGGCCAGTGATGCTGGGGCTGTTGTTTAGAATAAACAATTTGATGAAATTATCAAAGGTAGTTAAAGAGCCTGGGAGGGAGGGAGGGCGAGAGAGAGAGAGATAGAGAGAGAGAGAGAGAGAGAGAGAGAGAGAGAGAGAGAGGATGCGAGTGTATGAATTTAAAAATGCCATTGACAGTTGCAAATAAAGATGGGTAGCCGGCCTGCCGCATGCGTTCCTATAATACAAACAGCTTGAATGTCATAAATCACCTTTTGATTTATCTAATCAACCAGGGTCCTGCTTCTCAAAGGCATTTGTCATTTGAGGGAGGTGGTAGGGGGTACGGTGTCACAATTATTTTATCTATCGCTCCCCTCCACCACAGTGTGTCTTCAGACAAAGGGGTAAGGGAGCTTGTCACTGACGGTGAGGCAGAGGATAAAAAACAAAAGCAAAAAAAAAAAAACCCTGAATTTTGCCTCCATGGGGGCGGAGTGATGTGGCCATCTGTGAAGCAGTGGAAAAAAAGGACATGGTGCAGAAGGTAATTTTCATTTCTACGAGAGAATATAATAACAAGAAGCCAAGATTGCACACTCTGAGATAAAAAAAAAATGTGTGTGTGTCTGTGTGTGTGGGGGGGATAATAAAGCACACTAGAGATGTCTTCTCTCTCTCCCTAAAGTGTGTTTGGCCCGTATTAATGTTTTAAAAGGCTCCCAGTTTTTTCCTCTTTCTTTTTTCCTTTTTTTTTTTGGTTTTCTCTCTCTCCCTCAGGACAATGGTGTCTGTGTGAATAGTAACGTCCTGTGTGTTTATGAAAACAGAACGTTGATTAAGAAAATAAATCATAAAGATGGGCCCTCATGTACAACACTATCGGATTAAGCCACAGACCACACGTTTACATTCAATATGATGGCAATCAATGGCTGGGCCTCATTGCATTGTGAAATGTATTTGCACCCAGTTGTCCAGCAATCGTCTGCTCACCCTGGAAATAATTTAGTTGCAAATTGACTGGAAGATGGCGAAAATTGAAAGTTAAAATTAGAAATACTCATGATAAACAGTGGGGGTGGGGTGGAGATGGGGATGGGGGGGGGTTGCGATGGGGGTGGATGATGTTGGACGGGGAGAGGAAAAGGGGAGTTGGTGGGGTGGGTGGCGGTTTGGTTGGGGTTGAGGTTTTGGGGTGGGGGGAGGGGGGGGTTGACGTGGCGAGGCAATGAGATTGCGGGGGCGTCTGGCAAATGAGGTTCTCTGTTCGTCATGAAGTGTATGTGACATGGCTCGACAGCACTGCGGGGGTATCCATGCCCGTAGAGGAAAGATTACCTTGCCTTTTGTGGCCGCAGAATTTTCTCTGATGCTCTTGGAAATTTGTATTGTGCCCTTGTGTGTGTGTGTGTGTGTATATGTGTGTGTGTATATGTGCGTGTGTGTCCCATTTTGTGTCACTTCACTTGACAGGGTAATATGTCAGACTGCAGATATATGGGATTATAATAAAAATAAAGTAAAACGGCTCCTAACACAACCAAATTAGAATGCATGAGCATTCGCTATATACTGATAATAACTAGGGGGACAAATATAAAGTGCAAGCTAATACAAAACACACAGTATTATTTTGCATATTCAGTACGTCCAAATGGTTTGTATGCTGATGTTTTTTTCCCCCCTTTTTTTTGCTCTCTTCTTATATGTCGGCTAAGCTTTGATTCACAGGAGTAAGAAACACATTTAGCCTAGAGTGACCAGATTAGTTGAAGGCAGAACAGGCTGCATTTCTTTGTGTTGAGCAAGTGGGGCGAGTGGATAAATTGCATTGGCTGAGAGGGCCGAGACAGAGTCGGTATCTAAGGATGAGGGTAATGAAAGATTTATCACTTTGTGCAGCATTTTCTAAATACAACCAGAGGCTGACTTCCAGCAGTGGGCTGAGCACAAACGGTAATAGGGGTGCCATCCTTCAGTGCACTGTATGGATATTTAGGGTAATACAGAGAGGTGATTTGGCAACGAGAAATCCATATCACCTAATGAACTGCATAAAAGTACCATAGCATTCAGTTGCAGTCTTGCTGCGATAATGAATGTCTTTTAAAATTGTCTATTTCTTCAGAATATCTTTATGACCAGGCTTGCTCCATGTGTACAGAAATGAAATGCATTGCTATTGAAAAAAAAAACATTTGTAATGCCCCTGCATTCAATCAATACAGGTGCATTTATCAGTGCTGTGTAATGCAGCATTATTCAAGAGATTTTGTTTTGTTTGGACTTATATTTTTGGCCCGTATTGATTTTAGTGTTATTTTTTCTCAATTATTTAATCTAGCAGTCGGCTGGGTGAAAAAAAGATACAATTTGTAGCATGGTTTGAATAAACAATTTTGACTTTTCAACTATGCAGTAAATTCATTAATAATTTACAGCTTGATCATTTGCAGTCATTTTGCATGTGTCCAAAGCTAAATCAAAATCCTGATTCTGTTGTGTGTAAAGATTAAAAACACACACACACACGCACACTCACATACCCCAGGCATCGTATTAATGACATCCTGACAGAATATTTCTCTGCCTTTCTCGCTCTCTCACAGGTGTGATTTTATTGGCTAAGGAGACCCTCAGCTCTTCCTCCACAGGGAAGCGCACCCTCCTGCAGGAGAAAGAGAATGCCGCACCGCCCAAGAGGCCGAAGTCGGTGGAGGAGAAGACACATGCCAGCGAGCAGGTACACCACAGGAGCTCCTACATCAAAAGGGTTAAAAAAATACCCTCAGCACTCCGAGCCACTGAACCCTTTGTGTCTGTGCATGTTTGTGCCGCAGCATAAAAAAAATACCTGAGCGAACCTTAGTGCTTTGCATCTCTTTCTGATATGTGTTTTAAAATTAGATTATGATGTATTAAGGTCTTTGTGGGATGGGGATAAGGGTGGTGTGGGTGGAGGGGCTTTAGTGGTGCGGGACTTGAGCTACTCAGAAAGTCATCTCTGAAATGGATTACATTAAGACAGGTAGTGGGGAGCAGCAATTTATAAGTAATCCCTGTAATGAGGGGTAGATGTAGACCATAGAGGGGTGCACACCTTTGTCATCTGTAATCTCCCGATTAGAAGTTTCGGCCAGTCGGGTTTCACTATGATAAGATTGCAAGAGTTGAGGGCTTAAGTGAATTGCATGAATTGAATTTCATCTGCGTTTCGTAGAGGTCTAATTTGTCCAGGCTCCATTTCAGTCAATTTTCAAGATGTATCATCATCTAACTGTAACGCAGTACGTCAAATACGTCATACACTTGTCCAGGACATGAAGACATATGCTACGTATCTTAACTTTAAGTCATAATGAATTCATGCCCCCCCCAGGTGCAGCAGTGTCCCTACTGCAACTACAGTAGCAAGGACGCCAACCGTCTGCAGTTGCACATCATGTCCCAGCATTCCATGCAGCCTGCGATCTGCTGCCCCCTGTGCCAGGACGTGCTGAGCAACAAGATCCACCTGCAGCTGCACCTGACCCACCTCCACAGCGTGGCCCCTGACTGTGTGGAAAAGCTGCTCTTGACTGTGAGTTAAAAGGCATTCACTTCTGCCTTTTGACATCACATCTGTTGGGTGGGGTGTTTTTTCTTCCCTCAGAAACTAAATCTATTTCTTTTTTTTCTTTTCTTTTTCGTTTTTGTTTTTGCAGGTGACTGGACCAGATGGGCCAACACCAAATAACATGGTGTTACCTGGAGCAGACAAAGTCCCATCAATGATGGATTCTGTTATGCCAGAAGGATCTGGAAAGTCCATTGGTAAGCAAGTTTTAATTAGCTACTGCTGTGATAAAAATAATGTTGCAGTATTAATTTGATCACACAAACACTAGTTAGCAATAGTTAACATGGAAACTGATATTTATGAACCCAATTGTTTTTTAAAATAAAAAATGATTTTCTTTTGTCTTACCAGGTAACAGTTCAAAGGATGTCAAGAATAGCATTCCTCTGGCTAAGAGTGAGCAAGACCATAGTGATGAGCTGAAGCCCCCGAAAGAGGCCTCAGAAGCCCCAGACTGGAAGAAAGCCAGCGGGCAAGACCTGAAGACCCCAGACACCCTCCAAGACCTCAGTGACATGCAGAAGCGCCAGCAGCTCTCTGTCTCTGATCGCCATGTGTACAAGTACCGCTGCAACCACTGCAGCCTGGCTTTCAAGACCATGCAGAAGCTGCAGATTCACTCGCAGTATCACGCCATTAGGGCGGCCACCATGTGCAGCCTGTGCCAGCGCAGCTTCCGCACGTTCCTGGCCCTCAGGAAGCACCTGGAGACGGGACACCCAGAGCTGAGTGAGGCCGAGGTGCAGCAGCTTTGCGGCAGCCTGCCCATCAATGGAGACATCACAGAGAGCGAAGCCAGGGCTCTGGAAGAAGCTCAGGTGTTTGACCAAGACTTGGATAAAGATGACGAGCTGGACCAGGAAGGCAAGGCCAGCCCAACCGGAAGTGACAGCAGCTCTCTGCTCGATGACATGGGCTCTGAGCCAAAGCGCACGCTGCCTTTCCGAAAGGGTCCTAACTTTACCATGGAGAAGTTCCTGGATCCGTCACGTCCATATAAGTGCACCGTGTGCAAGGAGTCCTTCACCCAGAAAAACATTCTTCTGGTGCACTACAATTCTGTCTCACACTTGCACAAGCTGAAGAAAGTTCTTCAAGAAGCCTCCAGTCCCATCCCTCAGGAGACCAGCAACAACGTTGACAACAAACCCTACAAGTGTAATATTTGCAACGTTGCCTACAGCCAGAGCTCAACTCTAGAGATTCACATGAGGTCTGTGCTTCATCAGACAAAAGCCAGAACTGCCAAAATGGAGAGCAGCAGCAGCAGTGGGAGCAGCAGCAGCACTATTGGAAGTGGCAACAGTGGAACGGTGCCGGCCAACAGCCCAGCACCCGTCAGCCAGACCAGCTCAGAATCCTCAAGCCTGCCAGCGTCCAGCAAGAACAAAGACAACACTGCGGACACCAAAGAAGCAGTCAACCTGAAGCAGACTACTGACCACATGCCTGTGCAGGCCAGCCACCAGCAGGCCCAATCCTCAGCTCAGCTGCAGATGCAGCTGCAGCACGAGCTACAGCAGCAGGCTGCCTTCTTTCAGCCACAGTTCCTGAACCCTGCCTTCTTCCCCCACTTCCCCATGACACCTGAGGCTCTCCTGCAGTTCCAGCAGCCACAGTTCCTCTTCCCCTTCTACATCCCTGGAGCAGAATTCAACCTCAGCCCAGAGCTGGCGCTTCACTCGGCCGCTGCATTCGGCATGCCGGGGATGACGGGGTCGTTCCTGGAGGACCTGAAGCAGCAGATGCAGCAGCAGCAGCATCAGCTAGGCCAGCAGCAGCTCCAGCTGTCCCAGCAGCAGCAGCAACAGCAGCAGCAGCAGCAGCAGCACCAGCTTAGCCAGCAACAGCTTCAACTCTCGCAGCAGCAGGCTCAGCAGCAGCAGCAGCAGCAGCCACAGTCCTCTCAGGCCCAACTTCAACAACAGCAGCAGCATCAGCAGAAAGCTCAACAGCACAGTCACAAGTCAAAAGCAGAGCCTGTCAGCAGTTTGCCCAGCGCAGAAATACAGATGTCCAAAGAGGCTGAAGAGCATCTTGAAAAGCAGGAGCTTAAAGCCAAACAGGACACTGTGAATGAGGTGGATGGTACAAAGGACAACAACAAAGAACTCAAAAAGCCCAAATTTTCAGAGCCACTTATCCCTCCACCTCGAATTGTCTCGGGTGCCAGGGGCAACGCCGCCAAAGCACTTCTGGAGAACTTCGGGTTCGAGCTTGTGATCCAGTACAATGAGAACAGACAGAAGAGTCAGAAGAAAAACAAAGAAGGACAAGAGGAGGTCAGCAGTGACAAGCTGGAGTGTGGAGCATGTGGGAAGTTGTTCTCCAACATGTTGATCCTCAAGAGCCACCAAGAGCACGTTCATGGCCAGTTTTTTCCTTACGTGGAGCTGGAGAAGTTTGCCCAGCAGTACAGGGAAGCCTATGACAAGCTCTACCCCATTAACCCATCCTCCCCAGAGCCTCCTCCACCACCCCCACCTCCTCCACCACCTCCCCCACCACCTGCGCCAGTCACATCTCTGCCAGCACCCAGCAGTTCAGGAGTAAAGACCCAGACTCCGTCTCCGGCTCCTCTTCAGGCACCTCAGCCTCCTCCACCCCCACCACCTCCCCCTCCACCACCTCCAACTGCACCTCCTCCTCCTCAAGTGCAGCTGCCTGTCTCTCTGGACTTGCCAATTTTTCCACCACTGATGATGCAACCTGTGCAGCACCCAGGCCTGCCTCCGCAGCTTGCTCTGCAGCTTCCTGGCATTGACTCCCTCTCCTCCAACCTTACTCAGCTGTGCCAGCAGCAGCTGGGACTGGATCCAAACTTCCTGCACCAGTCTCAGTTCAAACGCCCACGTACCCGCATCACGGACGACCAGCTGAAGATCTTGCGGGCCCACTTTGACATCAACAACTCTCCCAATGAGGAGCAGATCCAGGAGATGGCTGAGAAATCTGGCCTTCCGCAAAAGGTCATCAAGCACTGGTTCCGCAACACCCTCTTCAAAGAGAGGCAACGAAGCAAAGACTCCCCCTACAACTTCAACATCCCACCTATGACCACCTTGGAGGACCTCAGGCTAGAGTCCCAGATGAATGCCTTGGAGTTCTACAGGACTGATGCAACCATGAACAAAAGGTCATCAAGGACTCGTTTCACTGACTACCAGCTGAGGGTTCTGCAAGACTTCTTTGACACCAACGCTTACCCTAAAGATGACGAGATTGAACAGCTCTCTACTGTTCTCAACCTGCCAACACGAGTCATTGTAGTCTGGTTCCAAAATGCCAGACAGAAGGCACGTAAAAGCTATGAGAACCAGGCTGATGCTAAAGACACTGAGAAGAAAGAACTGACCAATGAGCGTTACATACGAACCAGCAACATGCAGTACCAGTGCAAGAAATGCAACATTGTGTTCCCTCGCATCTTCGATCTGATTACTCACCAGAAGAAGCTGTGTTACAAAGACGAAGATGAGGATGTTGGCGATGACAACCAGTCTGAGGAGTACATGGACAACAGTGATGGCAGCTCCTCAAGGCAGATAGAGTCTCACAAACCTCCTCATGGAACAGCCACAAGCTCTGGGTCCAGCTCCCCACTAATGCCCTCACCACGACCTGACCTGGAGAAGTCCTCACCAAAGCCAGAACTGACCACTGAGAAACCAAAGCTGGCTGAGACTGTCCCCTCACAGGTGGCAAAGGCAATGGCAGACCCAAGACCCTCCAAAGCCTCAACTCCTCAGCCTCCACCTCACAAGTCCCATCAGCAAACTATGGCAAGGCCTCATTCACAACCTCAGTCAGCGGCTGTCCCATCCAGCCCCCTGTCCATGGCCCTGCCCTCTCTGGCGAGTAACTTACCTCCACAGATGTTACAGTACCAATGTGACCAGTGCAAGATAGCTTTCCCAACTGTCGAATTATGGCAGGAGCACCAACACATGCACTTCCTGGCTGCCCAGAATCAGTTCCTGCACTCACAGTTCATTGAAAGGCCACTGGACATGCCCTACATGATCTTCGATCCAAATAACCCCCTAATGACCAGCCAGCTGCTCTCTGGAGCTCTGTCTCAGTTACCCTCACAAAGCTCTGCTTTAGCTGGCATGCCTGGCTCTGGTCCCCTGAAGCGTAAGCTAGATGATAAAGAGGACAGTTCCAATGACAAAGACAGTGGGAATAGTGGTGAAGATCAACACCGTGACAAACGTCTTAGAACCACTATCACTCCTGAGCAACTAGAGATACTCTATGACAAGTACTTGCTCGATTCGAACCCAACACGGAAGATGTTGGATCACATAGCCCATGAGGTGGGCCTGAAAAAGAGAGTAGTGCAGGTCTGGTTTCAGAACACAAGAGCAAGAGAGCGCAAAGGGCAGTTTAGAGCAGTTGGGCCAACCCAGGCCCACAAGAAGTGTCCATTTTGTAGGGCCCTTTTCAAAGCGAAGTCGGCTCTCGACAGCCACATACGCTCCCGCCACTGGCACGAGGCTAAACAGGCAGGCTTTAGTCTGCCCCCTAGTCCCATGATGCTGCAGGAGGATGGAGCTGAAAGCCCTAACAAGTGCAGTTTTGAATACTTAATGATGCCCACAAAAACTGAGGCGAACGATTATGAAATGCCGACTGCATCCTCCACCCCTGTCAAACCATCTGAGGCGCAACAAAAAAACTTTTTGAGCCCTTCATCCTTTAAAGCAGAAAACAGTGATGAATTTGAAGGGCTCAATATGAATTCTGCAGAAGTCTTTAATGAGACCAATAAAATTGACTTTGATGAGACTTCATCAATCAACACAGCCATAAGTGACGCCACAACTGGCGATGAGACAAACAACGAAGTAGAGAATCTCACAACTAATGGGGGTGAAAAGATGATTGATTCTAAACTATTGTCATCATCCATCCCTGAGGCTTATGAAGACAGGTTCCCATTTAGCATGGTGAGCCCTGCCCTGAGTTTCTCTGGCAAGGACAGTGAACACTACTTTAGTATGAGAGATGACGACCTAGATGAAAACGCAGACAGGAGTGAGTCCTCCAGCTTGACTGATCCAAGCTCACCTAGTCCCTTTGGAGGTACAAATCCATTCAAGAGCTCCAAAGGAAATGGAGATAGACCAGGCCACAAGCGTTTCAGAACCCAGATGAGCAACCTGCAGCTGAAAGTTCTTAAGGCTTGTTTCAGCGACTACCGCACGCCCACAATGCAGGAGTGCGAGATGTTGGGCAACGAGATCGGACTCCCAAAGCGCGTGGTGCAGGTCTGGTTCCAGAATGCTCGTGCGAAAGAAAAGAAATTTAAAATGAACATTGGGAAGCCATTCATGATGAGTCAGAACTCCCCAGATGGACCCAAACCTGAGTGTACCCTCTGTGGTGTGAAGTACACCGCACGGCTTTCCATCCGTGACCACATCTTTTCCAAGCAGCACATTGCGAAAGTGCAAGAAACCCTGGGCAACCAGGTGGACAGAGAAAAGGACTACCTAGCACCAACCACTGTTCGCCAGCTTATGGCGCAGCAAGAACTTGACCGTTTGAAGAAGGCAAACGATGTCCTCAGCTTGCCAGCCCAGCAGCAGCAGCAGTCTGCAGTGGACAGCAACACGCTCCACGGCCTCAGCCTGCCCACTGGTTACCCGGGGATATCTGGCCTGCCGCCAGTGCTTCTGCCTGGTGTCAACGGCCCGTCATCCCTTCCAGGTTTTCCACCAAACACACCTGGTGAGTTGGTATGACAAAAGACTTAAGAGAGTAGTAGTTTTATGAACTAAATGCATTACATGCACATTTGACTGCTGCTCATTACACATCATTATGCGACTTGGGACAGAGACTGTTTCATTAACAGATTTTGGAGTCATAAGGACACTTAATGCATGCATCACAGCATAATTGGGACATTTAACTTTGACTTTACACACAATGGAGTTTCTATGAAATGTATTTGTTTGTGGTGTTTCCCTTTTCTTATTGTGGGTTTTGTACATTTGTATCCTTTGTTTGGTATTTTGTAAGGTGCATGTGACAGTTTTGATCCATAACAAAACAAAAAAGAGACCTTACATTGAGCATCATCATCATCATCTTTTTTTAATGCAAAAGTATAAAGTATAGAGATTAATTTCGAGGTCAACATTTCAATACTATCTGTACCACTGTATTTCAGCTTTAGCGTCTCCTGGTGCTGGCATGCTTGGGTTCCCTACTCCAGCCACCCCTTCCCCTGCCATGTCACTCAGCAGTGCCCCATCCAAGAACCTTCTGCAGACTCCTCCACCTCCTCCTCCTCCTCCACCTCCTCCTCCTCCTCCTCCTCCTTCTGTTCCTCCCACTCCTCTGGCCGTCAGTCAGACTGAGCAGCAGCAGCAGCAGCAGCAGCAGCACAGCAAAGAACACGAGAAAGAAAAGAAGTTGGAAAAGCCGATGAAGGTCAAGGAAAGAGAAGCCCACACCATCGCCCCACACACAGTCCCGCCCCAGGCCAAGAAAAGGGAAAAGCCCCCCCAGTCAGCGCTTAAGGGAAAAGTCGGAGGCGAGGTGTCGATGGACCCAGCACAACTGCAAGCACTTCAGAATGCCATCGCTGGTGATCCTAGCTCCTTCCTGGGGGGTCAGTTCTTGCCTTACTTCATCCCCGGCTTCGCCTCCTGCTTCTCACCACAGCTACCTGGCGGAGTGCAAGGTGGATACTTTCCTCCACTGTGCGGGATGGAGAACCTTTTCCCCTACGGACCGGCCATGCCGCAGACCATCGCCGGCCTCTCGCCAACCGCCCTACTCCAGCAGTACCAACAGTATCAGCAGACTCTCCACGACTCCCTGCAAAAACAGCAGCAGCAGCAACAGGAGCAGCAACAGCAGCAGAAGATGCCCCCCATGAAGAGTGCACACAGCAACTTCAAACAGAAAGCGGCTAAGGAAACCAAGGATGAAAAAAAAGGCTCTTCAACTGAAAGCACAAAAGAAGAACCACAAACCGATACCAAAATTTCAGACTTTCCAGATCCTTTTATTGTTCCGTCCATCAAACACGAGTTTATATGCAGAAAGTGCCAGATGATTTTCACTGATGAAGACTCAGCTGTCCGCCATCAGAAGTCCTTCTGTTACTTCGGTCACCCTTTTTCTGACCCGCAAGAGACAGTGCTTCGCAAGTCAGTGAGTAAATACAGTTGTATAGCCTGCGACGTGGCTGTGAGTGGAAGCGAAGCACTTGGCCAACACCTTCAGTCGAGCTTGCACAAAGAGAAAACAATCAAACAAGCAATGAGAAATGCCAAAGAGCATGCTAGATTATTACCTCACTCAGTCTGCTCCCCCTCTCCTAACACGACATCTACCTCGCAGTCTGCAGCTTCTGCTAATAACACCTTCCCTCATCTCTCTCGCTTGTCCATGAAGTCCTGGCCAAATATCCTTTTCCAGGCTTCAGCCAGGAAAGCTGCTTCTTCTTCTTCTTCCCCATCCGCTTCTCCCCCTCCCCTTTCCTTGCCTTCAACGGTTACCTCAACTTCCTGCACCACCTCAGGGGCTCGGACCTCACTACCCACCGAGAGTTGTTCAGACGAGTCTGACAGCGAGTTAAGCCAGAAGTTGGACGACTTAGATAACTCGTTGGAAGTCAAGGCGAAAGCCTCCTCTGGCCTAGATGGCAATTTTAATAGTATGAGAATGGATATGTTCAGTGTGTAGGAGTGAAAACAGGATCCCTTGCTTAAAGAAAAAAAATAAGACTTTAAACTGCAGTTCCAAAGTTTCTCTAACCCAAAAAATTACAGTACCAAAAGATTGACTCAGGATTGTTTTTCCCATATTGATATGCTGGCAAGATATTGATTGATTTTTGTTATGGACAGAACTGTTGCAGATGCTTGACTGAGCTTTTATTGTATACAAAAAACATGGAGTAGGAGAAAATCTCACAAGTTCTTTTGGAGCTTGTTTCAAGCCAAAAACTCTCACGATAGCAAATTGCACCTCAGCTGGATTGATCTCCAAATGCTAGCATGTACTGTATGGGATGATGATCCAGAACTTTCAAAGAGAATTTCTCTTAGTTTAGTTAGGTGTAAACTGTAGCTTTAAATTCTCAGGTCAGATCATAACATGTCTCATTTGTTAAAGCAGCAAGAAGCCTGGTGACACGTGGCTTTTAACCAAAACATGTCGAGCTTTATTGGACGCATTTTCTTGATGTGTGTAGTGTACCATACCAAGAGACAATATTACTGTTACAGGACAAAGCGCATATTCTTTTAGTTTGCCCTACAAAACAGTTTGGTTTTACCACTGAGGAAGTTTAGAATGGTGAAGTGATGTGCCCCTGTGTTTTCCAGTTTGTAATTGCCACAAGCTGTATTTTTACCCGACATTCTTTTGTTTCTTGTAGAATATACTAATCTGTGCCAACTCTTACCTTCTCACTTTTACCTCTGCTCGCGCCCTTTTCTGAAGAGGTAATAATTCTAGTTTTGATAGACTCTTGAGGATTATGTGAATAAGACATTTTTCATTTGTGAATTGCTATACTGTTACGGTACTTGCTTGTGTCTGGACTTTAGTGCACTTATTTTAATTTTGTTTGATTTCTTTTATTATTATTTTGATAGGTCATGTGTTAATTTAATAGACATTTGTTTTTTGTTTGTTTTACTTGTTTGTCCATTTGTCCGTTCATTTGTCTGGTTGAATTATTATTTGTGTGTAGTGCAGCAGCATATTGGTCAACATTTGTTAGACGTTTAACAACCTAACAATCCAGAGACCTGTTTAAACAATTGGTGCATTCATGAAAGTAGTACTGTATACTTGAACCTGTTAAAGTACAAGTTGGACAAACTATTAAAAAAGGTATGAGTATTTGCTTCATGTAAGCAAATAAGCTGCTTTAAAAAGGGGGACTAAAGCATTTGTTTTGTATAATGAAAAGATTTTCCCTGTGCTTATAGGACTGAATACAGTGTTACCCCTGTACACTGCCATTTAGTGAATAGGTAAATGTACTTCCATCACTGCTCTGGGCACTTCAGTTTTCCTGTTGTCATGAGAATTTAACTTTTTGTTTCCCATCATATTTAGTCATATATGCATTACGAAGTATTATCTTATAACAACGTTTTGCTGCTACTGTGTAAGGTTATGTTGCTTGCCATAAATTCTCAACCTTCTACCAGACAGAATACTGACTCATGAATTGCTTTGCTTTGCTGGTTCTTCTGTTTTGTTTTGTTTTGTTTTTGCTGTGGAACTCAAAGAATGTGAAAGCTGTCAAGGGTGTTCAATTTTTACGAATCACTTTCTTGTTTGGTAAAGTAGGACAATGTGATCCATTCCAAAGCGACAGAAGGCTATTTGTATGAAAGTAAATGGCTTGTGAACAAAGGAAGCTAAGCTGTTGTACATATTCGTAGTTGGCTGTGCATGGTACAAATTTATTAATATGAAGAAATGCAAAATGTATTGCTTTTGGTATTCCTATTCTGAGATGAACAAGTAGCATGTAATGCAGCTGTTTGACAGGTTAAATCAAATCATGCTTAAAAATTGTTTCAAATGATAAAATCAAGTAACATTTCATTTTACTTTTTATTATTGTACAGGTGTTTTCTTTTTGTTAAAGTTTAAACACAAATGTCACAGTTTATAATTCTCTTTTATGTGAACTTTTTAATGTACTTATTTGGGATTTTTAGTATTTTAACCTTTTATTTTAATCCTGAAGACACTTTTTGATTGTGTTTCATATGAGACATCCTGGCCTCCTAAGGTGCAATCCTTGCCTGTGTACAAACACGAGAGACTGTCCTGATTCCAAAGGCTTTTAGAAACCCTGGCTTTTGCCTTTCTCCTGACTGTGGATCAGCATTGCAAGACTGAGCTGTCGGCTAACGCCTTACGCAAACGGTGTTAGCCTGAAGCGGAATACTCACCACACAGGGGTCTGGTAAAGCTAACTAACTAACACACCTAAAAGAAACAAAGAAAAGGATGGTCCAATAATATAACTGTACATAAATGTTGCAACTGCACAGCAGCCAAAAAAAAAGAAAAGAAAAAAAAACCTTTTTACGGACGGATAGTGTCAAGCAAAAGAGGACAGCCTTCTAAAGGTTGAAATTTTAGGATTGTTCTTCTGGATATCAAAGGGATTACACGGCGCAATCATATTCTTCACAATATGTACTCTTAACGCCTGGGTAAGATAGCAACACCAACCTGAGGTTTTATTCAAAAAAGAAGCCCCTATGGCTAAAACTTTAAATAAACTAAACCAAAAATGTTATTGATGTTTTATATATAGAGGGTAGTCTCATTAGTTTTTGTTACTGTAATGTTTGAGGTCTCAGATGTACCGTATTACGGTAATAACATGGTTTTGAAACTTTTTTTTTTATTTTGTCACAGACCTGTTGTCATAGTTGAAATGACGTTTATTGTAGATGGTATTTGAACAACTTCTTCTGGAAATAGTTCACCAAGTATGTTTGTTGCTCATTGTTGTGATACATTAAAAACTGTATCTGCGAACCAACCCTGTGTATGGTGCCTATCAATTCATCAGCATTCACATGAACACACAGTCATCTGTTACACTGCATCAGTTTTACAATAACTGAGGGTATTGGTGTTTATGTGACTGCTGCATATACATAACAGTACTGTAAAGACCTGTAGTCTTCCAACAGTCTCTCCCAGTATGTAAAACAGGTCAGGCAGAAAGCATGTTGATTATCAAAATGAATGCAGATTATGGTTGTAATTCTGCGGGGGATCCCATGTGCAACAGCCCGTTCTGTTGTAATCTGGCTTGACCCGGATGTCGTGGATTAACAGTGAGTGTCAGCTAATCTGAGATGTCTAACTGAGGTGTAGCCATTCTGCACATCCCTCTTCCATTTAAATCAAATTTTTCCTGTAATGTTGCCAGGAAGGTGAAAAGGGGAGAGCCATTCCAAAAGCACAAATAGACACAGAAATACCAAGGAAAGGTCCAGAGGGTGGTATAAAAATCTAAATAGGTGCCAGAGCTATATTCAGCCTGTAATGATGTTACATAGGCCTTGTCCTGAGAGGAAGAATGGCTTTGCTGGGTACTAAACAGTAATCTGAATGACAAACAGGTACTTTCCAAGCTGTATGTTCATTTCTACTGATTGGATGCCCCCTGCCGCACCGCAAATCGACTTTAAAGTACAGCATGGCATATAGAATTGCAGAGTAACACATTGATGTTGTGTGCCTGTGTTAAACCAGGGTTAGGGGTTGTGGGTATGTCAGTGTGTTGCTATGCACTACATGGTGGGGTGACAATTTAGTAATGGCAATGAAAAGAGTTAACCAGTTCTCTTTGGCCCCAGGTTGACCAAACTGACTTGGATGCAAAATTCAATGTAGCGTCACAGGCAGCATGAGCTGCTAGAAGAATCCAGCTTCAGCAAGTAAAAACCCCGCTCCATATTTGAGCTAACCATTTTCTGATGCAGCTGTTTCTAACGAGCACAGAAATAATCAGACAGGTAGATCAGCTAATTAGTGGCATCACCTGTTTAAAGTACACAGGCAGAAGGAATACATGAAAGGGTTCCTCCAGGACCTCCACCTCTGCCAGTATCTTTTTTGTTTCAAATAAAAGTCAGTAATTAAGGGGCCATGGTGTCAATTGCTAAACAACATGTTCTGATATTTTCTATTATACTGTATAATGCGGTAAATTCTGTGGGTAAGCATCTATCAAAATCTGTATGATAACTTCAGGACATAGCCTCACTCAAGTCATTTAGTCCAGGATATTTGTCTCATTTAAATGCTAATATAGTAAGTAAATGTAAAATAGGTTTGACATATTTTTTTAAACATTATCATGTGTAGTGTTGTTTCCTCAACTCATTTTAGTTTGACAGCCCAGTTGCTATACTTCTATGACATTATGCAGTACACATAAAATATATTACATGATTATATAATTTCATTTTAACTGCCACATCTACAATATATGCCGAATGTACAAAATTTCGTATAATAAACTTTGTTAAATAATCCCTTCAGAGAACTGTACAATGAGGACACTACTGCTGTTTTGCCAGTGCAGTGCTACTTTAAAAGTACTCTGTGTTGTGAAGTGTTGCTTGTGTTATGTCTCAAATTGCATCACCAAATGTCCACTACGGTCCTGCAGGGCCTGACCTGATATACTTGAAGTACGTCACCCGGGCCTGCGCGCAGGTTTACCTTAGATACATGTTCTCGCTACTCTGGGAGTAATTACATCTCAGCAACAGCAGCAGCAGCAGCCTAACTTCACTGGCCAAACATGCAGTCCATAAGGAGCCTCTTTGGCCAGCCATGCAGGGGACTCCAGTGTTTTTTTTAGAGTGGCGCTTTGATGGAGGAGTGTGTTCTTGCCTCGTCACCTTCTTTACACATGCCCGGAGGAGTCACCTTCGCTGCTCCCATAATAGATTCTATTGAGGTGAATGTGTGCCAGGAAGGGTGAAGGTGGAGGGAGACATTTTTGATCTGCGAGCGCCGGGGTCACTCTTAACTGTCCAGAAGTAGCCCCGATCCCCCAGAATGCAATGTGCTCTCCACTAAATTAATCTCATCCTGTGTGCTCCGGCACCCAGGGTCAGGGACACAGTGCTGCATCCAAGAGCTCTTTTACAGCTTCTCCTGGGTTTTTTATTATTTTTTATGTCATTTTTTATAAACATCACCACACTGTTCTACCCGGGAGCCATGTTTGGCCATTTTCACATGTTCAGGTGGTATTCCTGTAAAGTTTTCAAACATTAAATTCCCTCTTCCCACTTTTCGGCCAAAAAATGTTCCAGTGTTTAGTCAGAAGACAGCTGAGTCTTGTTCCTGTTATTCTTCTCATGGGCCTCTGTCCACACACACACACACACACACACACACACACACACACACACACACACACACACACACACACACACAGACACACACACATCCACAACACCTCCATTATGTTATTGGATTGTTTCTGACCTTTGTGAGAACAATGGTATTGAGTATTGCAGCTTTACCCCAACCCCTGAACCACCCCCACCCCAGTCCCCCCAAACACACATACAAACACACACACACACACACACGCACACACACACACACACACACTGTGAAAACTGTCCCCTCTTGTGTTTTCACAGTTGTTGGCGGACATTACAGACCTGTGGGTCACCCTGCTATCACCCCTCCAGTGTCCTGTATGGGGCCTCTCCGTGGATCACTACTCTGTTTGGCCAAAAAGGGGGAAAAAACACCTGACTGTAATCTTCTAGCCAAGCGCTCCTACAGTCTTTGGTGTCACACACACACACACACACACACACACACACACACACACACACACACACACACACACACACACACACACACACGGGAACAGCGAAACACCTGTCAGCTCCCGGAGTAAATTATCTCCACGTTGCACAGCTGTGCATATTCATTTCACTAAAAACCAAGCAACCCTATTTTCACTGGCGCCCCCTCAAATGAGATCTTAGTCAAAAGCCTCCTGTGTGCTTTAAATGATTGAGGGTTGCCATGCTCAACTGTGATGCCTATTGCAGCGGATAATGGGTTTAGTTCAGCACAGTTGGGCCAGCATTAGTTGTCATTGTTTGTCAATAGAAAATTGATTAGTTTTATCGAGCTATTGTCATACCTGCAGTGTATTTTACAGGCACTGCCATGAATAGTCATAGAGGGAAACGAATGATAGAATTCAATCAAGGCATTCAACCACTAAATGCCATTAAAACAAAATGATAATTAGCTCCTGAATCATTTGGCTAAATTTCCACTTAAAGCAAAGCTTATGCAAATGGCCTGTTAAATCATTAAATCCACATTTTATTGACAAAGTCTGTATCAATTAAGAACACTAAAGCCTGTGTCATTTGCCATGTACAGTAATGTTTATTGACAGATTTATCTCAACAGTGTTTTCTCATGTCAGTCCAAAGGTAGTAAACTGCATCAAAACTGATTGGATTCTCTCTCTCTCTCTCACTCTCTCTCTCTCTTTTTACTTTGTCTTTGTTCCTGTCTGTATATTCTCTCTCTCTCTCTCTCTCTCTCTCTCTCTCTCTCTCTCTCTCTCTTTGTCTTTGTCCCTGTCTGTATGTTCTGTCTCTCTCTCTCTCTCTCTCTCTCTCTCTCTCTCTCTCTCTCTCTCTCTCTCTCTCTCTCTCTCTCTTTGTCTTTGTCCCTGTCTGTATGTTCTGCCTCTCTCTTTCTCTCTCTCTCTCTCTCTCTCTCTCTCTCTCTCTCTTTCTCTCTCTCTCTCTCTCTCTCCTTCTCTGTCTCTCTCTCTCTCTTCCTGTCCATAGTATTCCCATGTGCAGAATACTAATTCCAGTATTTAGTTCACTGAACCCCTGCTTGTCATTTTAAACTGATTCCGGTCTAATTAAATTCTGCATGTGGGAATGTAGCATTCCTAAGCCCTAATTCACTGTCCCAAACATTGTTTTATCCTGAGAAAATCCATTAGCTGCAGGCCATGCTAAAGCAGAGCTTTCTTTTGCCACTGCACTATTTGGTTGGCTACTGACATTAAAACTATTCCACATTTTTCAGTGCAGAAATTGCTGAGGCATCACTTATTGCAATTGTTCACAGACATACAAATGTCAGGAAAAAGGTCATTTATGGACAAATTAGGTGATATCTGCATGACTCAACAATAACTGCAAACAATAGTTTCATGGTAACATAAGCCTTGAGTG
Source organism: Setipinna tenuifilis (assembly GCA_030347295.1). NCBI lineage: Eukaryota > Metazoa > Chordata > Actinopteri > Clupeiformes > Engraulidae > Setipinna > Setipinna tenuifilis. The sequence continues at coordinate 8,085,553 of CM059285.1, forward strand.
TAGCACCAATAAAATGAAAACAATAATTTTTGGCGTGTGCTTTATTTCCCTCACCTGAAAGCCTGCGTGTCTGGGCGCTGGCGAAAGCCCTGCGTTGGTTTCATGCTACCCCTTTCCCCACCCGCCCTGCTCCTCTGGTGAGCGATGAGAACACCTCCCTGCTAATACTGGCTCTTTGATTCATAAACTGGCCCTGTTCCTGCTCAGCACCTGTGTTTCATTTAGCATGCTCCCTCTCTCTCTCTCTCTTGCTTTCTTTCTCTCTCTCTCTCTCTTCCCCTCTCTCTCGCTCTCTCTGTTTTTCTTTGTCTCCCTCTTTCATTTGCTTTCTTTACCTCTTACTTTTTCTTTCTTTCTTTCTTTCTTTCTTTCTTTCTTTCTTTTCTTCTGTCTCTCGACCTTAGGAGCGTGGGTGAATGCATGGCTGGTCACACTGCAGCAGAGATCATGGCGGATATGTATGGCTTCTGCTCTGACGTAGATCCGTGTTGCTGGGCCTTCCTGTGGACGCTTAGTAGGGGTTGCGGGATGGGGTGGGGGTGTCTGTGGGTGAGTGTGTTGGCTAGTGTGTAGTGTCAGGGATGGGTGGATGGCTCACAGGCTCAGGAGGAACTGTCCTGCAGCTATAAAGACATGATCAAGAAAAGAGATAGATTGCTCATAACCATAGATAGATAGATAGATAGATAGATAGATAGATAGATAGATAGATAGATAGATAGATAGATAGATAGATAGATAGATAGATAGACAGATAGACAGATAGATAGATAGATAGATAGATACATACATACATACATACATACATACATACATACATACATGCATGCATACATACATGCATACATACATACATACATAAATACGTACATACATAAATACGTACATACATACATACATACATACATACATACATACATACATACATACATACGTACATACATACATACATACATACATACATACATACGTACATACAGACAAACAAGATTCCATGCATACTTACATGCATGCATACACACAAACATTATACACATACCGACAGACAGACAGACAGACAGACATACAGGGTGAGACAGACATACAGAGTAAGACAGAGATAAAAAAGATCATCTGTCTGTGTATTTATAAGCCACAAAATGACATCATATCCCCTTCTCACCCTGTTATTAATTAGCTCATCCACACATGTAGAGCGCACATGTTGACAACAGAGGCATGCACACAAGCATGTGAGGGCTTTGGGTTTTTGGGGGGTTGGAGGGGAGGAGGTTTGAGTGATGTGATGCAATATTTATTCGCACTGCAAACAGTTGCCGGGAAATATGAAAGGAGAAGGAAGGTGAGGCTGAAGGGGGGGGATACCAGAGGAATTATTGCATTGTGTGCGCAAAAAACACATGCTCATAATATTTCCAATATCCACTGCAGGGTACACAGTCAACAAACAAAAGTATCTGAGGAACGAGAGATGGGATACCTGGGAGAAATCAAAATGCGATGCCGTGCTTCACAACAGAAACAAATGCTTGCAAAAGACGCTGCTTTGCTGCCCAATGGGATTTCTCGCTAGATTGTTCTGTGGTGTTTTCCAATATGTTCTGAAAACCACACATCCCATATGGTTAAAGATGAAGGTCGGGAGACGGCATTGCTTAAGACAGATAAAAAACTGCCTCTCTGATGCCAGCCCTCACAAAGAAATGTCTTATTTCCGTCTTTTAAAAAAAATGGAGAGGTGATGTTTTAGTGAGGGCTCTTTGTCTTTAAGGCTGGACCAGTCTCAAGGAGAAAGCATGTGAACTGCAGGCAACCTATGCCTTTTTTAGTAAACTACAGGCAACCTATGCCTTTTTTAGGCATTCTGTCTCAGGCATATACTTACTGCAAGGTATAGCACTAGCACATTTTTTTGTTTGTATATTACATTTTTGTAAGTTTATTATTTAGGGCTACATTTTTAATAATAATAAAGTTTTTTTTTCCGTATAACCGCTTACAGGACAGAAAGGTCCTGCTTTGAAATAAGGGCTGTGTCATATCTTGTAGACTTCAGCAGCCCCCTGGTACTTCAATGGCTTTGTCTAAAGGTCTATTCAACCCGCAGAAGGGCTTTGTGTATATCTGTTTCGAAGGACTGCTTGAACGAAAGAGAGAGAGAAGAGAGAAAGAGAGAGAGAGATAGAGAAGGAAACAGAGGAAAGAGATTTGATAGATGCATACTAGCAAGCCTTTGTGATTCTGTTTGAGAGGCACAGTTTAAAACCTCACCAGGAGTTTTGCAGACTCTTGGTATGCCCTTGTGGGATGATGTTTGAGACATAAAAAAAACTTAAGAAAAGAGAACAAGAAACAAAATGGAATTGAAAGGTTACCTTGTATGAGGAATCAACATGGCACCTTTCTGAAAGCACAGAAGGAGAATTAAGCAAGACCCGTTATTCAGTCCAGCCTCGCTGACCTGAAGGCCACTGCCGGCTATCACACAAAAAACACAAGACGAATGTAGCACATATTTTTTATTTAATGCGGTGTATTTGTTTGTTCATTTTTTCAAGGGCAAGGGACACATCATTATACAGCACACGGGAAAGAGACAGGGAACCAGCAAAGAGAGGAAAACATCTGAATGAAATAATCATCTAAAGGGGACTTCTAAAAAAAAGGTGGAAATCTTTACGAGCACGAATGAACCAACTGCAGCCCCAGCAAGCACAAATACACATGTGCGCACACACACATGAACATTTACACACACACACACACACACACACACACACACACACACACACACACACACAGTCTTATATGTGCAGATGCTCTTTCCAGCAAGGACAGGTCAGGTGTTTGTGTGTGTATGTGTGTGTGTATGCGCCCGCGTGTGTGCGTGCATGCATGCATGCGTGCATGTGTGTGTGTCTGTCTGTCTGTCTGTCTGTGTATGTCTGTGTGTGTGACTGTGTGTGCTTGTATCTGTGCGTGTCTCTGCTCTCATGACAGACGGCCACTGTATATTCAAGTGTTGACATGCACGTCTGAAAATCTCTCTCTGGCTGCGCATCTAGTTTGGTTCCTTACAGCTGTCCTGTTGGCCTCTCCTAAATCTCCCCTTTTATGAACTCCACTACACACACACACACACACACACACACACATACACACACACACACACACACACACACACAGCCAAGGCTTCAGAGCATTTGGCTTGAGCTCGCCACGACAACAGAGTGTTTTTTTTATTATTATTATTTAATTGTTCTGTACTGCAGAAACAACGCCATAGCAACGGTTGTAAACATGTCAGGTTTTATAACTCTCTGCTTTACATTTAGAGTGCTTGACTGCAGGTCTGAGATTTTTACAAGTGCTTGACCATCAGGGAAATAAAGCATGCAGGCATAAGAAGAGGTGAAGCTAAAATGAAAAAAAGAAAGAGAATGATGCTGAAAAAGTGAGGGGAGGGAAACCGAGAAAAAAGATTTGTTGCGTGACAGACAGACAGACAGACAGAATGATATCAGAGAAATGAGAATGGCAGAGTGACAGAAAGCCTGTGTGGAGAAAGTGAGAGGGGAAATAGGATACTGTGAGTGTGTGTGTGTGAGAGTGAAAACTAAGACAATGATGTATATATGTGTGGGAATGAGAAAGTGAGCAAGAGAGAGAAGTAGAGAGTACGTGAGAGAGAGACAGAGAGGGGGACAGAAAGAGAATGAGAGAGAAAGAAAGAGAGAGAGAGAGAGGGACTTGTGTAAGTTCCTCTCACTTGAGTCAGGTCCTGTGTCAAACAAACGTTATCAGCAGCAAGAGACAGACAGACTGGCAGACATACTGACCACCATCACTGCATCAGAGTGACCACAGTAACGCATATTCAAATGAACCCGAGGCTGAGGTGACTCTCTGCATTATTTAAACTGATGTCAGGGACCGATTGCCCTCTCATTTGGCTCTAGCTCATGGTACACCCAAATGTCCACTTTCTTGCCCAATGTCTTTGTTTTTTATGTACCGTTACAACATGTGCAAATAGCAGTCCCTATCGATTCCTTTAGAAGAATAGGATGAATGAAGAAGTAATCGCTTTCGCCTCATTCGTTGTTGCTTATCACCGTTCACCAAAAACAGAGCAACATAAAATAAATATGTAATATGCATATCCAATTTTTGAAATAAATACTAAACCAATTTATACATAAAAATGTGGTGGAGCTATCAGTGAAATATTATTCATTTATTCATTGGTTAGGTGTAGAACAAGAGGCTGAGCTGTGTGTGTATGTGTGTGTGTGTTTATGTGTGTGTGTGTGTGTGTGTGTGTGTGTTGGGGGGGGGGGGGGTTGTTGGTGTGTGTGTGTGTGTGCGTGCATGTTTGTGTGTGTGTGTGTGTGTGTGTGTGTGTGTGTGTGTGTGTGTGTGTGTGTGTGTGTGCACGTGCGCCTGTGTGTGAGAAAAAAGAGCTCTAGTCTACCTTATCAGAACCACAGACAACCTTGCAGCCATCTCTGAATATTTACAGTCTTTTCTGTGGAATGCAAATCTCAGTCTCCTGCTCATCACCCAAAGCAGTGCAGGGCTGTACCGTCCAAAGGCCCACCAATGTTAAAACATGGGAATCTGATCAGTCCCAATCAGATCAGTATTGGGTCTTCTGCTGGTTATCTTTGCATGTCAACATTGGGTCTTCTATTGGTCGTCTTTGCATATCAGTATTGGGTCTTCTATTCTTCCCCTACAAAGGCTAACTAACTACATATTTTGTCAAAACCAAGTTTAGAAATTGACTTTGTAACACCTCCTTTATCTCATGACTAAATCTAAAATAAGAAAGTTCATAAAAGCATCACTACCATTATACCTACAACATGTGTAATTGGGCAGTATGGCAACTTTGAAGGGGTTTGAAGGCTGTTTCAATGTTACTGCACTTTGCTTTTGTAGGGTCTCTGCTGTGTGGGTTTCTCCTGGCTGGCTGTGTTCTGTGTACTGTGTGTGCCTCTTGCGTTGTCTGACTGAGAGCTCTAGCCTGTGTTTGTATTCATATTCCATTCATTTAGACCCCTTTCACACTTGCAAACACAATAAGGACATTGCCTTTCATAGGGAGTAAATATAATAGGACTTAGGAATGTTTGACATATTTGTGAGTGTGTGTGTGTGTGTACAGTATGTGTTGGAGCATGTCTGTGTGTGTGTGTGTGTGTGTGTGTGTGTGTGTGTGTGTGTGTGTCCGTACGTGCTTTGTGTGTTTCTTACTACTACACAAATGTATTGAATTCAATTTTATTTTATAACCTAGCAAACAACTCTCTTTTCATAACAAGCAACACATTTTTTAAGTATTTGTATTTTTTTTATTCTGGGTTGGCTTAAAGTGTGTTAACCTTGGCTGACAATATCAAAAGCAGCTAAAAGAAATAGAAATCATGTTATTTTGTTGCAGAAAAATGCCATTAAAAAGCACTGAAAACTGTGACTACAGTATTGAAAACCATGTTCAATGTCCAATTCAGTATCTCTTTTCTCCTGGTGATGGCTTGCAGACAGTAAAGGTTCAAGTCCCAAACATCCATCCAAGTGCATGTTTACTGGTTGAATGTTTTGTCATTTCTTTGTTTGTTTGTTTGTTTATCCCACACCAATGTGAATGTCAGTGCTCGAGCGTGTGTATGTATGAAGGACCGTTGGTGATGAAGCCGTGAGAGGAGTGTTGTTGTGGGGCTATCTGCTATCTGTGCTGTACTGTGCCACAGCAGGTTGGCTGACAAGCAGGGTGAAGAGGGGCCTGGATAAAGGGGCTCGTTACGCCACTATTAGCCATCACAGAGCACTCTGTATGTGTGTGTGTGTGTATGTGTGTGTGTGTGTGTGTCTGTGTAAGTATGTATGTGTACGTGTGGGTGTGTCTCATGTGTTTGTGTGCGCGAGAGTGTGTGTGTGTGTGTGTGTGCACATGTGTGTGTGTGTGTGTGTGTGTGCATGTGTATGTTTGCGTGTGTTTGTGAGTCTGTTTATGTGTCTTTGTGTTGTGTGTGTGTGTGTGTGTGTGTGTGTGCCATCACAGAGCTGAGCCCTGTCATTTAGACATCAAGCCGCCACGTTTAATGCAGATCGCCATAACAACCCCCTCTCCCTCTCCTTTTCGGCTCTGTATCAGCGTGGAATGATTGGACGGCTTCATTATGTGCATTCTCCACCGGCGCATGTTTTCAGCCGCGATGCATCGCTCCTCTCCTCTCCGCGACACTCACCGCCCCGCTTGCCGTGCGACACACGCCTTAAAACGCTCGCACACAAGGAAATGGAAATGGGGGGAATCGTCGAAGTCCGACCTTGGGAGCAAACTGAATGGCATATGCGGCTTGGTTAATCACATGTTATTAAAAAAAGGCCACTATAATTACACTGTCATTTTTCAGAGATAAGGCGCCACAAACCGAAGAGAGGGTTTTTTTTCTTCATTCTTAATGCTTTGGTTTGGTCTTAAATGGACAAAAGTAACAGGCAATACTTGAGAACACATTAACAAGCACGACAACAAAGACAACAGAAAAAACTACCATGTGTCAAACGGAGGAAGTTTGTCAGGCAACCCTTATGTCAGCTTGTACTTATTGAGAAGAATGGGACAAGTGTGGATAGATGCATTGGAGGCTGTGTGTGTGTGTGTGTGTGTGTGTGTGTGTGTGTGTATGTGTGTGTGTGTTGTGACTGTCTTCATAAGCCCATAAATACTCAGCTGTCCGTCTGTATGAAAGTAGTGCTCATGAGCCACGCAGAGCCAGCCGGTGTTGATGGTGGAAGAAAGGGTGAAACAAGTGTGGATACAGTGGCTGAAGCTGAAGCATCCACATGTTCAATACTTAGTGCACTATTGTAAGGGAACAACAAAGCAGTGCAGCTCCCAACCCTCATAACCATGGTGTACTACTATATGAGTGGACAAGTGAAGACTTCGGACAGGGCCTCTGTGCTGTGGTCGCCTTCATTAGCCAATGAATACTTAACTGTCCCTCCCTAGGAGTGTGAGCCAGAGCTAGTGCTGCTCGTCAGCCACACCCGTTGAAGCGGTCTCTCGATGGCGGTTCTCGGGCGCGTGGCAGAGCGGAGGCAATCTCTGGCTGAGTGGAGAGCGTGTGCGCGTCGAGAGGGAAATTGGTTTTCTGTGAGGGGGAACCTGATGGATCACTCTCTGCCCCTCTCGCACACAGAGGACCTTGTTTATGCTTTTCATAATGAATTTTTATGAGCCGCAGATTGCCGTTTATAGGAAAATACACTTTAAGCTGGAATAGATGTAATCTAGAATCCAGCATTTTTTGAAAGAAGAGTTATTGGTTTGCGCCAAAGCCCCTCCAACGCCACCAAATAAGCCCACATCATGAATCACACTGGGAAGGTTAATAGTGGTGACAGAGGGGGCAGATAGACATTCTGCATGTTGGAGAGCACATTGCAAAAAGATGAATTTTCTTTAAAACATACATTCTTCACCAATGAGGACCCAATAAGGTACTCACGATGGAGGACCAAAGCAGGTGACGTCTCCTCCCCAATTTTCTCCAAGAGTTCCCACTTTCCCCCACGCTTCTTTGCGCATGAGTGCGTATGACAGCTGCTACCGACAGGAGAAGGAGAAATGGACTCACTCTCAGACGCTGTGCCTTCTCGCTGTTCTCTGTTTGTGTTGACATCAGCCATGGCAGTGTACTTCTACTGTGTGTAACATCACCCAGAGCACAGCAGTCTGTTTAGACACCTTGCATTTTAAATTTAAGGCAACACATATAGCTGTATGTGTGGTGATCCCCGGTAAGATTTAATGATTCAGACTAGTCCGTTTTCAAACTGATTGCAGATAAACTGCAAAACCTCATATTTATTCATTTAAAACATAATTCCAGCCAGGGAATCTGTGTATGACATCTAAAGGTCTTTGTCACAACACTGTATATCATAAGACTGGGAGGTGCAATATGTACAAGAGCAAAGCCTAGTATGCCTGCCCCCACCCACACACACATACACACACACACACTCTCTCTCTCTCTCTCTCACACACACACACACACACACACAAACATGAAGACACAAACATGCACACACGCACACATACACACACATTTTTATTACAAGGCTGGAAGATTTAGACACACACACACACACACAAATGCACGTGCACGCACGCACACACACACACACACACACCCATGCACAAACAACCACACACACTCTCACACACACACACATTTCAGACCATAAAAAGGGGGGGGGGCAAAATATCCAACATCAAATCATCCCCCGTCACAGTGAGGCTGTCTCTAGACCTGATGCTGGCCCTGATCTGGAACTTACGTGGCCCAGAGGCAGTGAGCATACACTGGGCCACGAGTGCAGGATCTGTCCCGCAGTCAGCTGATAGCCAGGATTCCTCTGCCGTCGGATGCCTTTGATGGGGAGATCTGAGAGCGAGTCGGCCTGTGGTGTACAAGGAAGTGAAATCACACCCTGAGGTTAGCATAAGGCCACCAAGGGTCCTTCCCACAGCGTGTGTGTGTGTGTGTGTGTCTATACGTGTGCTTTCTCTCAGCACATCAGCAGAGTCCTACAGGGCTCTCTTTCCTCTGTGACTTCATGTGATGTAGACACAGAGAGACAGCTGACATGAAAATGTCCCAATTCAGCCCCAGCCCCAGCACATACATGCATTCTTTCTTTTCTTTTCTCTCTTTCTTTTCTCTCTTTTTTTTCTAACTTCTGCCTAAAGACTATGTGCACTGTGCCATTGTGTGTGCGTGTGTGTGAATGTGCCGAATCTCTGTGAGGTTCAAAGCTTGACGAGAGGATGGCTCTCGCGGTGAAAGATCTCACGTCTGCTCGAGAATGTCACGCATTCTCACCTCTGGCTGTAGCATCTCCACACAAGAGTGCCCTATGATCCCACCACACACACACACACACACAATATGCACACACACACACACACACACACACACATGCACAGATGCACACATACACACACACACATTTAGACACATTTAGACACACATACACATAGACACACACACAAAATACACGCATATGCATGCACGCACACAGACACAGACGCACACACACACACACACACGCACACATACACACACACACACACACATACGCACACACACAGACACATGTCAACACCAATGCATGTTTACATTTAGTTCTGAGCATGCTCAGAAGAGGCCTTGGAGGTGGCTGCCTCTCAGGTGCAAAGAGGTTTGATTATCATTGAGGTGAAGGCAGCACAGCTCAAGAGCAGATTAATTCCAGCCCACCAATGAATGAAAATTGTCATTAGGGACGGGTGCCTGTGAAGGACAAAAGGAGCGGCTCTCCTCCCTCTCCTTTCCTCTCCTGTGTGTGTGTGTAGTGTGTGTGTGTGTGTAGTGTGTGTGTGTGTGTGTGTGTGTGTGTGTGTGTGTGTGTGTGTGTGTGGTGTGTGTGTGTGTGTGCGAAAGACGACTGCAGCGGCTCTGCTGTCATATTCAAATATTCATTGGCAGGAGGAGCAGGTGCCTCTGACAGGAAGTGGTGTAATTGCATCACTTTGTCTTCCTGTGATGCGCCTGCTGGACGACCGCCGTGACACTCTGGTGCTGCGACGCGCCCAACAACCGCCTCGCCCGAGATAACTATTAAAATGCAAAATTACCCAACAAGCAGCCATGTTGTGCTCAAGTCTGTTTTTTTTTTATCCTTCCCCCCTTCCCCCATATTTTGATGAAGCACCCAGCCCCCCAGAGCTGAGCAACACAAATGGCTGCTCTCCGGTGTGTATGTTTGTGCGTGTGTCAGTGTGTGTGTGTGTGTCAGTGTGTTTTGCTGTGTTGTGTGCGTGTATGTGTGTGTGTATGTGTTGTGGTGTGTTTTTTCATGGTGTGTGTGTGTGTGTGTAGGTGTGTTTTGTGGTGCGGTTTGTTGTGATGTATGTGTTGGTGTGTGTGTGTGTGTGTGTTGTGGTGTGGTTTGTCGTGGTGTGTGTGTGTGTGTGTGTGTGTTGTGGTGCGGTTTGTTGTGATGTATATGTATTGGTGTGTGTGTGTGTGTGTGTGTGTGTGTGTGTGTGTGTGTGTGTGTGTGTATGTGTGTGTGTGTGTGTCTGCTGTGGTGTGGTGTGGTGTGGTAGCCTCGGCGAGACTGGCTCTGCGGTGGCACCATAAATCACGGGTGGGTAAAGGGTTTTTAATGCAGCGCTCGGTGCACGCAGCCTCCATTTTGTGTCAGGGCGCAGTAAAAGATGAGAGCCCCCAGGGGGATTCTCGCCCCTGCGCCGCCGCGCTCCCAGCCCCTGGGTCATGCTGTGGTGCCTCTCAATGGATAAATACATAAATACATGAAGAAGCGCTGCATCGCATCGCACCGCATATTGCATCTCACCGCACCGCACCGCACCACATCATACTGCATCGCACCAAACAGCCAGCTTGCAGAGAAGGAATATGCAACAGCAACATTGTCCTCAGCACAACTAACATTACACAGATACGCTATCCTATTCACTCTCCTTGGAGATTACACCTCAAAACCATGAAAATTACCTCTCAAAAAACACAGGAAACATATTGTTATGGTGTTGATGTTATGTCCACAGGCAAAATTGGGTTTAGAATATATTAAAATAGCCTTTTATAAAATTCTGTTTACACAAACACACACACACACACATATATATATATATACATACATATATAAATATACAATTCTGTACTTAAATTTCATTCTTAACGTTCTTTACAGTTTTTTCTGTTTTCATTTGTATCATTTTTTTGTTATGCACATTAACCTGAGGTTTTTTTTTCCCCAGACAAGAAACACTAAGTATAGGCCAAAAGCATTTGTCCCCTTCTTTGCCCTTTTCCATGTAAAGCTCTTACACTTTTTTCAGTACATGATTTTTTCCCCGTTAAATCCATCATCTCTTTATGGCACCAGCCTTTGTGTGTGTGTGTGTGTGTGTGTGTGTGTGTGTGTGTGTGTGTGTGTGTGTGTGTGTGCAGTCGCTTCCTTCACTATATGTTCTTCCTGGGATCGCATGCACCAGGCAAAACATCAGTGAACATGCAGAGCGAAGCATGCAGCACAGGCTCCCCCTGATTTACATGAGCCTGGAAATGAAAGTGCTCCCACAATGGAGTTCAGGTGGAGTGCAAATTGCAAGGAAGTAGTTTGAGTCTGTAGCATTGTAAAGCCAAGGGATTGAGACACCTTCACACACACACACACACACAGACACACACACTCACACCTGGAGCCTGTGTGTGTGTGTGTGTGTGTGTGTGTGCATGTGTGTGTGCATGTGTGTGTTATGCTTGTTCAAACACCGAAGCCCCAGCTGGGTTGCATCCAAAGCAATCAAGCAGAGAATATCAAGGGCAAGCCTTCCTCCCGCTTTTGCAATATCACAACAAGCTGAAAGGCAAGGATATGCCCACCCAGTATTCTTCGCGTTGATGTGGAAAAAAAGCAAAAATCTGACTGATGTGTTGGTTTATTGATATGTATTAGATAGGTATAAAGAAGCAGGCAGTGGAGGAGGGACAAGGCTTCCTAAAAAAACCAAAGCATGGATTACATCTAACCAGCACAGCAAAATGTCTGCCGATTGGGCGGATATGTGCAGGATGTAGAATGCGTGCGCGTTAGACAGCTCTTAATCCACTGCACTGTTCGACGCTCGTGGAAAAGGTAATGCCAGTCAAACAGAGCTTTAAGGGAGCACTTCTCTCTGTTTTCCAGCCAACTCGCGCTGTCATTTATCTAGTTAGGCCAGCAGGATCCCATGCAATCATCACAGAGCGTACAGTAATAAAAACAGGAGGTTGCCGAGAGAACCTCTCTGAGAATCTTGCTTTGTAATGCGGCAAAATTTCAATCCTATTCTGAGGGACTTTGTATGAAAGAATCAATTTCCTTCTTTGCTCAAACTGATAGAGACTTGCATGTTATTTTTTTTTATTCATTATTCTTGTATCCACGAGCGTGTGTATGTGAGTGTGTGTGTGTGTGTGTGTGTGGAATTTGCAAACAGAACAAATTCTGTAGTGCAGGTTAATCTTTGCAGACGTGTTTGGTTCACTGATTTCCAAGAGGAGTTCAGATGGCTGCCTTTGCAGTATGGTCTCCATGGCAACGGGGAAAAATGATTTCTCTCGGCTAGCCGAAGATTCCGCGCTGAAATGCACATCTACATTGTCATTATATTTCAGGTGCATGGTAGATTGGATTTTTTTTCTCCGAGGCTTGCTGTGAAGACAGCCTGTACAAACAGCATCATTAAATGCAGTGCAGTGGTGTGTTTGATGCCTTACACATTATGGTAGACTTATTTTAAGCATTTAAAGGATGCTTGCTTTCACTCTGTTGTTGTAATCATCATTTGTCAAAAGCTTTTGCTGATACACATTTTATATGACCTACTGTGCCACACAGAAACATACTTACCTCATGTAGTTATTTTGAACCAATAGGGTTCTGTATAAAAATAAAAACAGCAAAACAAAATGTGTGTACATATTTCTTTTATATCTTTACATCCTTTTGTGGGATCAAAAGTTATAAAACATTACAATGCTGGTGAGCAAAAAATATTGCACTAAATATGAACCTAAATAATATTCTGATATGTTAAATAACTAATAATCCTCAACACATACAGCACATCATTTTATTATTGTATGCATTTCTTAAACACACAACAACACAAAGACTTTAACTTATTGTTGTATTCATGTGTGAAATGCAGATAAAGCTATTGCTATTGCTATTGTGGTGTAAAATGATTGAAGGTGAGACGTGAGGTCTGTCTAAGTATTGTGACTGTACGATTCCACACAAGTGCACCAGACAATACCTCTCCTTTCTGCATGCGGCATGAATATCATTAATGTCCAGGTCCCGACCAACATCCATACACAAACACACGCAAGGAGAGCAGCATTCTTCCCCGTGCAAGGTTTCAATCAAAATTTCAAGCAAAAGTTATCAAAACTTTAAAAGCACTTTGATTCGAGCCCTAAGCTGCAGGAAATTCAAGAGCGCATCTGGGAGGATGTCTGAAGATTATTAGTAATTTTGGCCGTATTAGCCATGAATGTGGGGATGGGGGATGGGGGAGGGGGGGGTCCCCCACCCCTGGCTGGAACCTGTTTCACCTTGGGCTCGTTACGGTGCAGACGGGGTCCTAATCCCCCTACAAGTCCCCGTCCTCCTCCACAGACCCCCCCCCCACACACACACACTCCCCACTACCCCTCACCACACCCTCTGCCAATAGGAGTGCAGGACGGGCCGGGGAGGTGCACCGGTATTGGTTTCATTCTACTCCTCCTTCTCCTCCTCCTCCTCCTCCTCCTCGTGGGCATGCGGTCAATGCAGACTGCTGCTATGTGCTGCTTCACGGGGGACAGTGGGACTATCTGTCACACACGCTCACTTACTTACTCACTTACACACACACACACTCACACACACCCACACACTAACTCACCCCCTCACTCCCTTGCTCACTCCCTCGCTTACTCTCTCACTCATTTACTCACTCGCTCATCCACTCACTCACTGACTCACTCACACATTTACCCACCCACTCACTGACTCACTAACTCACTGACTAACTCACTGACTCACTGACTGACTGACTGACTGACTGACTGGCTCACTCACTCACTCACTCACTCACTCACTCACTCACTCACTCACTCACTCACTCACTCACTCACTCACTTATTCACCCACTGTGTTCCCTGCCAAGCTGCCCCCTTCTCTGCAGTCATCCAGCCAGATTTTGCCAACCTGTCCCAGCAGGCCCGGCGCTCATTTGCAGTGTACCAGATGAGCATTGCTCAAGGGCCTGCAAGAGGCTACTGTTTAGTGGTCGAATTATACCAAAAGCCTGTTTGAGAGGTTGGATGCACTTTCTGTGTATGTGTTTGTGTATTTGTGTGTTTGTGTATTTGTGTGTGTGTGTGTGTGTGTGTGTGTGTGTGTGTGTGTGTGTGTGTGTGTGTGTGTGTGTGTGTGTGTGTGTATGTGTGTGTGTGTATGTGTTGAGACTTTTGACAGCTCTTGACCCGATAATTATGCACATGAGATGGAATTACTTTCCATGGATGAGGGGAAACTTCTTCACAATACCACACTGACCATGTCATCAAGGACACCATGTTTTTAACCACGGGCACATTCAGAACAATGTGCTCCGAAAAGGGCATGTTGTGCATTTTTTTGTCTTTTTAAATGAAGGCATTGATTGTCCTCATGAAGTGCTCAGGGTGAAAAATGCAGAGATAATTGGCCAGCACACAGAGGTTGTCTGGAGTTCGTGAACTTACACCCAACTATGTTTACGGGGAATAATGTAAACTTTGTGAGACTAATTACGCTGGCCTGCCTAATGGTCATTTTTGCATTCTCCACAAATAACACCACGCCACCCACACACACTCACACTCACACTCACACTCATTCACACCCACACACACATACATCTGCTCGGCTCAGACGCACACACTGCAGGCATAAGGGTCAGATGATCTCAGACAGGGCAGCTCTCTGTGTATAAAAAAGCAGCAGATTTGCCTCTGAATGAAGTCGAGTTGCTCAAATAAGTCTGCAGCTCTCCCCAGTGAGCCTTGGGTAATAATTACATGATGCCCAAATACACTGAACAGACACAAAAGGTAGGCGCCGACATTACCCCTGCCAAAGTACACCTTTTTATCTCTAAAACCATTAATCAGGCAAATCAAGGCCCCACATCAAAGAATCAGAGACATGGAATATAATGAACAAAAATCGCCCTTCGGTGTGGGAATGTGGCTCGCCGTGCACACGTTCGGTAATACGACTCCCTCCACGTATCTGTATGAAAGACGCGGGGGCAATTTGCTGAACTAAATGGTGTCAGGCTGGGCAGATTACATAGCCAAAGGGACTCCATGCTGGAGTGGGCAAATGAGATTCAGTAGATAGAGCAGCAGAGATGGAGACACGCTTTAAAAAGAAAAGGAAAAGAATATGTGGGTTTCTGCCGTAAGGTGCAAGCCAGAAGGAAGTCTTTTCTGAGCACACATAAATAGCAGGTCAGTTACCCTACATAGCTATGGAGCTGAGCAGCCCCAAGCTTACCCTGTGGCTGCAGAAGCATATTCTTTCAGTGTGCTCCTCCTGACATGCACCACCACCCTGCTGCAGCTCTCATGCTGCCTTACTGACATGCATGCTGTGCAGCCCGCCATATCAGGTTATAGATTGCATCCTGGCACATGTCTTATATACACTGCATCCTGGCATATGCCTTTATAAAATTAGTTTATGAAAAATAGTAAATACAAATGATAAATATGGGTATGTGTGTTAGTAAATACTGACGCGTGTTATATACATTGCATCCTGAGTTTATACACTGCATATGAGTATGTGTGTTAGAGCAAATGTTAACATATCTATTATACAGACTGCATGTATGTAGGATATAGACTGCATACTGGAATATTTGATATATATATAGGGGGCAAACTGTTATATGAATGATAAAGACTGCATAGTGGCATGTGTCATATACTGTAGATTGTATACTGGCACACGTGTAATATAGATTCTATACTGTACTATAGTAGCAGTAGTAGAGATACTCTATTAATCTCGAAGGAAATTAAGGATAGGATTATAAAATAAGGATTATAAAAGAAAAATATATGTCTTATGTAAACTGGAGATCTGATTGTACACTTTATTATGCATTATAGCGATTGCTGACTAGGGTATGTGTTGTATAGATTGTATGCTGGTATATGTTGTAGCTGAATAGCCTACCTGCTAAAGGGAAGCCTGTGAATGGGCTGTGTGATATAGGGCTGTTTTGTTGCACACCATGTCATACTCAACCTCTTCTTAATCCTCGCATTTTAATGAATACTTGCTGTAGATGAACATGCAGTGCAATGCTTTGATGGCTACAGCATAATCTTCAGAAGTGCTTTGGTGATTCACAGGAAAAGACAGAGATTCATTAGTGAAGTAAATGTCCTGGCACATTAAAATCTAATCCCAGAATGATCTGCAATTTGTAGGGGAAAAAGAAAATTCTGTATATGGTAAGGATAGACAGCTTTAAAAAAGAACATTCTGACAGAAAAGCCTGGTGAAATGTGTTCATAATCCCTAACAACGAGAGCCAGAGTCTTTTATCATCCTTGAGCATTTGCTCCCGTTCCCGCAGTCACGACGCGCAACCCTTTTGTAGAAGATGGCGTGACGTTGTGTGGCCTGTGTCCGACCATCCGAGTGGCATCGGCGAACAACACGGTCGGGAGGGCGAAAGCAAGCAAGTCCCTTGCAATTTAGAGTGAAAATTCACTTTGTCAAACAAATTCCGACAGCGATTACAAGGAGGCAGAAAAACCAACAAACCGAGAGGCCCATCACGCCTGGAGTTGTGATTGATTGCCTCCGCAGTCTGCAATTAAGCCAGTGTGATCAAAGAAAGGTAGGGCTTTTCAGTAGGCCCTGGCCCACTCGGGCGCGTTTTGCCTGCGGCACGGCTCATTGGAGAAGGTTAACGCCAGAATAAATAACCATCTGGGCAGTCATTATTAGGATTAGTGCATAATATGCCTGAAAGTTGCACGGTCCTGCAAGGGAAGGGTTTGTTACAGTTTACTGCAGTCTTAAGAAGGGCCAAAGGAGATTATGCCAGGATGTCTGTCAATCTTAGCACCCCCATCCCCTCCTAACCACCAGGCCCCTTTTCCCACTCCATCCCACCGCCCCCAGAATCATGGCCTCCCCTTGATCTTGTGCAAATGTGAGTTTGTGTGTGTATTCTACTACAAGCAAACTACAAGCAAGCAAACTATAAGCAAAGCACAAGGTGAGCATTGTGACCATTCTTAGTTTATTTAGTTTTTCTCCACAAACAAAAGAAAAGTAAATAGTCTGCATGAATTTTTTAATGACATGGCAGGAATTAGACAAACATGAAGTCCACACATTTAAAGGAATTCATCAGTTATTCAGATCTTCTTTACATGTGCTTATTCAGAATAAAAATAAATGTAAGGCAACAAATATCTACATTATTTCACATAAGCAAGATATACAGAACTTATTTATATCTTTGCATATTTTACATGATTGCACTGCAATCTGCACTTAATGTTCAGGCTGAGGTAAACAAAGCAGTAACAAATGGCACACAGTTCACACTCCTCAATAATTTACTGTTTGCGTACAAAAATGCGTAAGAGGCACAGGTGGCGCCTTGGTTTCTGCTAATTGTGACGCAGGTCTACCATCTCCACAGGAAGCCGCAGGGGCTCCAGAGCGCTGACGTCAGCCCCGCACCTGGGGCAGGTGACGTACATGTCCGAGATGCTGTGGCCCTTGATGCAGTAGTAGCAGAAGACGTGTCCGCAAGCGATGGTGTGAGGCAGGGTGGGCCACTCCCCGCACAGTCCGCACTCCTTGCAGCCGGCGTCCTCGGAGGCGTCACTGTGGGCGGGGGAGTGTGGCGGGGAGAAGAGCGCCAGCACCGAGGCCTTGAGCTTCCACACGTTTACCAGCGGCAGCAGGAAGATGAGGAACTCGGCGAAGCCGTGCCACAGCAGCTCGCGGTTCACAAAGTGGAAGGAGACGTCACGCTGGGCCCCCTGGGGACGGCTGAAGGCCACACGCACCCCCAAGAGCCTCTCGGCCAGCGTGGGGTAGGCGCCGCGCCGCAGGAACTGCAGGAAGTTGAGCAGGCTGGCGGCCCTGGCGAGCCCTGTGAGTAGGGCCAGCACGCGGCGGGCGACGTGAGTGTGGGTGTTGGCGGGGAGGCGTAGGAAAAGCGAGTGCGAGCGCTCTTTCAGCCAGCGGCCCCCCACCGCGCACAACGCCAGGCCCAGCTTCTGCCGCCGGCTCAAGAGTCGGCTGCGCCGCGGTCCGGAGGCAGCGTCGCCATGGTAGCGGATGCTGAGCAGAGCCTGGCCTGCTGTGGCGCTCTGGGAGTACACGGTGAAGCGCCAGAGCAGCAGCTGCAGCAGCGCTTTGAGCTCTGGCTCGAAAGGGGTTAACAGGCCTGGCTTAAAGTGCTGGAAACACTGGCTGAACTGTGACCAAACAAGCTGTTCCAAGGCTCCATCCAGTTCAAAAGCATCCAGCTGACTTATTCTCAAAACCCGCATGGCAGGGTCGGAAGTCTCCCCAACGCCGGGTGCCTCACCTCCGGTGTCTGCTACAAGCACAAAAAAGAAAAAATTAACGTTTTTTTTTCTTTTTTTTTTTGCATTTCAGCTGAAATCACTTTTCACATGTAAAGCCCATAAGAAATTCCCTTTTAGCTGTGCAGGGTGCAGAAGCACAGGAGGTCTTTAGACTGTTCCCTCCGGAGATTGGGGATGCGGACAAATCACATCACAGAAGATTATCCAAGCAGCAAAGGCTTGGCACTACAGTAAACATCCGCCATGTGGAACTACTTTAGTTTGACGGGCTTTTATACAGGATCTAAGCACTGTGACGTTTGGCAATTTGTCACGGACTACGTGTCTATCACACCAAGTTTATCTCTTCAAATGCAACTGTTAAAAAAAATAAGAAGGGCCACTGCCAATGGTGACCAGCCTGGAGAACTTTTGTGTGACCATGGATAGGATTTGGACAATCCACAGAAAAAAAGAAATCAAATTATCACAACCCCCCCCGGGTAGCACTAAAATACAGCACAGTGCCTACACATACCAAATGCATACTTTATGGCAGGAGGATGTGTGAACAACGCATCAATATATTTAAATCTGTGTGCAGAGTGTCACAAACATCAATACATATACTCACTTCATACTAATATAAAATGACATACATTAGATTTAAAGTTTTCACTCTTGTGACTACGCTTGGCTAATGTGTTTGACCACAATGCCGTCCTCCTAAGGGGAATAAGAATATCTCTGTGCCGTCCTCTGCCTGGACAGGTAGGCAGTGATACGGCATCCGTCCACTCAGGGAATCCAGCCGACTGACACGCTTTTCAGAGCCTTTTATTGAACAGTTTACAAGTTATGAATGAATATGTTTTATTTGAGAGCATACTATTGACAGAGACCTATCAATAGTAATGTGACTATTGTCAGGGGCCTGTCGATATTAATGTAATTATGATTAAGGGGATCACAGAGATGTTAGCGGGGGCAAGTAACATCTCCTACTAGACCGCTATCAATAGTGGGATTACTATTGACATGTGCCTTCAGACCCGCACAACTTGCCAAATACATAACAACTAGACACTTCTGTCAATGTCTGCTGCCTATAGAAATTAGGCATTTAAATTTACAGGGCTTTAACTGGAGAACTGAAAATCCATGGTTCTTATGTAATAATCAAAATGTGCAATCAATGGTGCAGTTTACTCCTACTGTAAACACAAGAGTTGCTGTTTGCAAGCCAACCCAGTCCAGTCCGGCCTAGCCATGCATGCACACGCACACAGACACACACGCATGCACACAAACACACAGATGCGCACACACAGATATACACGCACGCACGCGCACACATACATATACACACACACACACACACACACACACACACACACACACACACAGAGGGCCTGGCTGGGGAGGATGGGGCAGGCATGTGCACTTCACTTCTGGGTGAATCAGGACACACACACACACACACACACACACACACACACACACACACACACACACACACACGATGATTCAACGCAAACGGACAAAATGTTTTGCTTTAAAGACATGGAAGGAGAGGCTGCATGGAAAAACATCAGTGAACAAAAGAGCCACTGTATAAATTGTTAAATACTGTTCACGTCACGTCAACTCTACATTGAACAAATTTTACACATATCTTTTTGATTACACTGCATCTGCTGAATGTAATTATACTATCTGCCATTTTCACAAATAAAGTTGCAGAATTATTTTATATTGTAATCTCACTGAATATGACTGATTGTAATCCAATGTCTTGTGACCTAGAATTTAAATTTTATTTTCATGATAGAAGCTTGTTTTTTTGCTTAAATATGCCATTTAAACTTAGGGATTGCAGGAGCCTACTGAGTTCTGTTTTACACTTCATATTCACACACCACTGACATGGGAATAAATCCAATACATTTTATCATGAGAATACATCTTTTAAGAGACAAACCTGATCCAAAACTAAAGAGCCAACTCCACCCCCCACCTCCCTCCAAAAAAAAATGCTGAATGCAGTGCAAATGGACACCACTCCTGTCTCGGTAAAATGAATGGGGAAGACCCGTTGGGATGCAGCAAACAAAGCCAAGGCCCTGACAACTGCTGCTAAGTGACAAATGACTGACACCAGTGCGGCCCGTAAGCCGGCACCATCTCTGCTCTTCCCAGGCAGTGTGCTGGAGGCTGGGTCCTGCAGGCTTCCCACTGATAAGCACACTAACAGCGCGACCTTGGCTCTGCCATGACAATACGATAGGGCGGGGGATTCCTGCAGCAAGACTACTGCTCGGAATCCGCAGAACGATGGGGGGTGGAGGTGGGGGTGGGGGTGGCGTCGGCCCGGGCCTACGCTTCCTTGACCTTGGATTTTGCCATGCTGAGAGCCCCGAGACTCAAGCACCTCTGGGGAGGGCGAGAGCACCTTCTGCTCGTTTGCACGTTGGGTGCCTATGTCCATCCGTCCCGTGGGGTCATAGCATGTCTCCCTATCTGGGCTGCTACTGTAAAGGCTATCATCACCAAAGCTCATTTAAACTTTCTGTCCGTCCGCCTGGCTGTTGTCCAGACAGCTCCCCAGCTGAGGGACAGAGGCCACTGCAATGACAACTCCAATCATTCATTTCAGCTGACATCACATGGGCCTGCAGGGCTGGTGGGGATGCGCTTATACATTTTTGTAAAACATATTCAACTTTTAAACCAAAGCACTATTGATGCTATAGTTCTTTTAATTGAACACTGTGACACAATGCAGTCCTTTCTAATTCTTTTGTCTCCCCTCAGGAATGTAGAAACGCACACCCACAGTTTTAGTACTTCTCTTATTTTAGCTTTCACATTGAACACTGATGAGAAAATCCATTTTGTAGCTGCAAGAGAGATGTCATCCAGAGAGGGCATTCAAAAAGAATATAACATTGCTCACTTCATGGGCTGCCTAATTGTTATAAGTCTGTCTCATAAAAAATGCATGCAAGTGAGTGCACTGGGGGTCCAAGGCTGTTGCACGCTAATGCTTTATCAAGGCAAACCTATTTCCCTAATCACTAAAGAACGCATACAGCAACTGTATGGGCTAAAGTTAAAGTCTAAAAAAAAATCTTTTAAAGGAAACTGACAAAAGATATATGCATTGCCTAATCTAGTTTGTGCAGAAAGTAAATTATTTAAGAAAATTAATTGATTTTGTGAGTATGAAGGTGGAAGATGCAAAGTCTGTATAAGCAATAAGTGCCAAGGTTCGCAGGAAAACAACTTAAAAACTCATGAAACTTTAACAAAGAGAAGGAGCTCACTGAATGACTAAAAAGAACAGTTAATAAATTAGAAAACCGTGAGGCACTATCTTAAGGGCATAATGTGTGCACTGAAGCATTCTACCATCTGTCTAAAAAGGCACATTCGTAACTGCAGGACTCATCCACGTATTAATTTCAAACATTAGTCAGACTCATGCAAATTTTAACATTAGGTGAGGTGTTAAAACAACCACTATAATGACTGCCCTAAAGATAGAAGGCACATGATATATATAAGCAATTTATATACTAGTCTACAAAAGATTATCTGAAACAAACAAGATTTACAATGAGAAGGCTTCAGTGTTTATCAAAAGCAGGGTTACTAAAGTGAAAAAATGTCTTTTGTGGTGCATTTTCCATTCATATAAAAAAATTGATATTCTAGAATTTTGTGTCGATGTGTGTGATATAGCATGCTGTTATATTCTCTTACTAAATAAAACATGGCAAATCTCATAAATATCCTCTTGGATGTGTATAAGAATGCTGCTTCTCATTTAGCCACAAAAACAAGCCCAATCCTTTAAATGCTGTTTTGGAGAAATCTATAAACAACCTTTTGACCTGAGCTGAGATCATACTCCACAACGACTTCACTGAATCTTTTTAAATCCTGTCATTATGTTAAGTGTGCTGTGGACCATTTTTAGGGACAATCAAATCTGGTCTAATTTCTCTTGACAACAACAATCCTGATTCTTAATTCTAAAACTCAGTCGTCATTTTAAAAAGTCCCAAATCTCCCCCATTTTATAATAACGCAAAGGCATTATGATAATCAGACTGCAGATTAAGCCGAGGCAAAGGCAAGTTGGTCATAGACTGAAAATGGGAGGATAAGGACAATAACTGGACGTCTGGAGATAAAGTTAAGAGGGCAAAAAAATCAATAGAATACACAAAACTGAATCGGTCCAAGCCTTAGTGTTAAGGTGGCTGTAAAGTATGTTTAAATCCAAGCTTCTTAGAGTAGCTAGAATAAGTCGACAAAGACATACTTGCATTCATTTTCATTTAAAAGTTGGGGCTTTTTAGACGGGATTTAAATGGTACTCCAATGCAAAACAACTACGTACGTTTACACGCAAGCTATTGCTATTGTGTGTTTCTAGCGAGGTCCAAAAATTAATTTAATCTAAAAAAAAAAACAGTAAAACAGCACCGATGATAAATCAGTTCATCGGGCGATGTTCAGTGAGCTACTGGCAATTGCAAGGGACCTGTCATGTCTCGAAGAACATAATGTTAGCTGTAGCATATGTGTGTCCGTGAAAGCCTTAACGTCGATTGCAAACGTTGTCAACACTGTCGATAAAGGCATATTTTGCATAAATGTCAATGCATGTTGCAACGTGTATCTTGAGGAAATTGTGTTACTGCTTCAGTTGGAAGACAATATGGATGAAAACTAGGGATATTTACCCATTTACACTGCTCCTGTACGAAAAATCACCCCGGATGAAAAGCACACCGCATTTCCGGATTCTGTCTTTGTTGGCCACTCCTTGAAGACCAAAGTACCAATCGCAAATTTCTCCATTTCCGAGCTCATCATCAAACAGAGCCTATCACACCGTGTAGCGCTAATCATCTGATTCAGCGAGGCAAAGACGAAAATCTGTGCAGTAGAAACTGCGGGGAGGAGCATTTCATTTGTTTACCAATCCTCAACCAAACTATCAAATCTGACGTCAGTACAGCTGTCCAATAGCATGTAAGTATAATTGACTTGACACGTTATTTGAACCAGTAGAAATGTGAAGGAGGCGGGCTTACCACTCCAAGCAAACCCAAATGCCTTCCACTTCGTAGTTACCGTTTACTTCGTTTCTACAACAATCCATCCCACCTGTTACTGAGTGAGAAGTCCTGATTTTAAAACAGTTTTTCATGAAACCTCAGTTACCTTATTCCGTCTCTGAACTGCACAAAATATGAAAGTTGTTGAAATAATGTCCACGGTAAAAGAGAATACTTTACAGTAAGAAGCAAAAACGCAGGATGACTTAAAATCTCCTGTTAGGCTTTTAGTTTTTTTGTCATGTTAGCCATAATTAACGTTAGCTCGTTGTCCGAAAAAAGGTAACGATATTTAGTCTGGCTGAGGTTATGTTATGCTATGGATGAACGGGTGTCTTGATCACATTTACATTTGGTATGCAACCGATTTTTGTTTAATTTAATTTTGTTTAATTTATTAGCAATGGGTCGTGGCTTTTATCTCAAATGATGGGCAGATACTAGGCCTAGGAGTGTAGGAGTTTATTTGAAGTCTTGGGCTTTGTAGCTTATTAAGATATAGTTTACCAAGTACTTTTGTCAAACATGAATGAGAAAAGCAGACAGGTTGGTGAAGCTTGTAGTAAGGTAACGTGGGTACAGGACAGAGGTGATGTCCAGAGCCAAACTGGTTCAGAGATCATGCCACCTTGCTCTGTGACTAAAAATGTCAAAGTTATTTTTGAGGAATTCAAACGCCTCTACGAAGAGAGACTGAAACGTCTCAAATCTGGCACAGAAGGCTGCACTCAAGAAGAATTGTTACAGGTAGGTGCTGCTACAAAAAGCTTGTTTGCAATGTATTCTTCAACCCCCTTGTCATATAACGAAACCAAACACGGTTATAAAATGACAGCTGACTTTCTAAAAACTCGCCATAGGCTTTCCTTCTCTACCTACACATTGACATTGATATATACACACCTTTTAGGCAGAAAGTGAGCAGTTCAACAATGTACTGTAGCAGCATACACATAATAACTGTAATGCAATATTGTCCCACGGCGACCCTGTGCATGCATTGGCCAGCAAATTGCATTAGGATTCCATCTCAAAGCAGGGAAAACAGTTGCAGCCGGTCAGGCATAAAAGGCCTCTAATAATTTAAATGATCATGTGAGGGCATTTAGACTGAAATTCAGGAGCTGGACATCAAAACAAGCATAACAAGGTTTGGGACAAAGTGCTTGGTCAACCACTCCACGGCTAGTGTACTTTATAAGGTTAGTCCTAAGAGGCCATTATGCGCAGGTTGACATATAGTTTAGCATGCGTTTCTTTGCCTTTGCAAGTGTGTAATATAGTTGGAAAATCAGAAGTTGCAAACATCCCCATGCCCATCTCTCTCTCTCTCCCTCCCTCCCCCTTTCTCTCTGCATGTGTGGGTGTACATTAATCTGCTGCATTATAATATACAGACGACATATCCTAGTATTTACCAAACATTTAGCGTCCTTTTCTCTGACATTAGATATACCCTCACATGCGAAATGTGGATGTGCCAGCCAATTCTTTCCCCTTTTCTCTCCTTTCACCGTAGTGCCCAGACTATCACCTGCCTAGTATAATTTGACAGGCATCCTTGCGCCCTGTCTCCTTATGTGTATACCTGTCTGTTTTAAGGCAGGAACCCGCTGAGAGAGCTCAAAGGGGGGGACACGCTACTCGCAGTCTGAGTTACTGTAGTCTTTGTCCACATGAAAATATATGTTGTGCATAAACACACAAAAATGCTGCAGTATGCAGATGCAGTACTAGTGAAATAGCCAGGATATTTGAAAATAGTTTTTATAATGAAAGAAAATGATTTACTAAGTATGAAATAACTAGTTGCTAGTTATGGCAGTTGACTGTGGGTTACTACTTAAAAAAAACGTTTGAGATATCAGAATATGTTGTTTAAGCTATTGTTTTTCCTGTAATTTTGATGTCATGCACATTTTATCTTTTATTTATAGTAGCTTGAACTTTTTCTTACAGCCCTATTCCATACTCTGTTCTCTTTTCTACATTCAGTTGTAAACACACATGTTTGTACACAGCAAATGGGATATACACATACTGTCTACCACAGAGCCATATACAATCACAGTCTATTTTGAGTCCTGTCTCAAAATCGAATCCAGATTGTGAAGTACATCTTTGTGCATTACAGCACCTTATGAAGTTTAGTATAAATATTTTTTTCCCTCTAAATCTTTCTTTGTGCTGCCTCAGAAGAAAGTCCGAATTCTGCAGGCCTATGTGAGAGACCTGTGTGAGCAGAACGAGCTGCTGGTTGAGGCCGTGGAGGACCTGGAGAGGGAGAGCACAGAGAAGGTGGCCTCGCTGGAGACGGAGCTGCGCATCTCTGACAAGACCATCCAGGTCTGCCCCATCTTAACATGCTCAACAGGCATTACCAATATTATTAGCATAGCCAAAACTGTCAGCTGTAATAATAATAATAATAATACCAATATCAACAACAAAAATATTAACAAACACAACAACATTAACAACAACAGTAATAATAATAATAATAATAATAATAATAATAATAATAATAATAATAAAAGTAGACACTACAACAGTACACTAAACTAAAACCATGTTTCTAGACCTTTTCTGTGTTTTTAAAAGTTATAGTTATGTCTGTTTAAATATATAACAAAGTTTTTATTACTAAGGTGATATTAAAAAAGCGACATGCTAATTCATTCACTATTCCCTCTGACACATACATGAAGGAGTGTGAAACTGGTGGTGAAGACATGGCTGAAGTGCGCTCTGACCAGTCATTTGAGCTGAAGTAGAACAACAGTAGTAACAAGAGGATAAGTAGCATGCAGGCGAATAGATCCTGGCATTGTTCAGGAGTATAAATTGATATTTTTTCTTCTCTTTAGATTGTAGATCTTTACCGCAATCAGTCACCGCAAACATGTCCATAAATGACTTTCACATACATACAGAAGCAGCCCTGCCTGTGCATTTGAAGAGCCTTTTCTCTTTCTAAACCGCTCTGAGGAGGCCATAGCTAGTGCTGATGCCTCTGAAAAAGAAACTCAGGTTTTGCTCCCCTCACTTAAAGCATGAGCCTGATTCTTATTATGCCCTCTGAGTGTTTGTCAGACAGGCGGTGGACACATCGAGGCTGTGTTGATTGTAGTGCTCTCATAAATAGGATAGAGAGGGCAGGAGAGTGTGGTTATTCTCCAGGCCTGTATGCTGGGTAGCTCACTCCCCTAGGCGCCTCTTCAGACATATGCAACCCCGGCCGGGGGGAGAATACATTTATCATCCTGAAGAAAGAGAAAAAAATGAAAAGAGTGAACATGAATGCATTGCTGCTTATAATTGTTGTACTCGCCATGTGGAGGCTTGCATTCAGCATGGATGTGGCAAATGAAGGTTCTCATCAGTCCTCTAGGTCCTCTGAGATATAAACATTCTTTTTACCACATTATGGTTAAAAGATGGTTGTTAACATAATGTTTAAACGACTCGATTTTCCATGCAGAAGGGTTAGGTTCGTTAGAGTCATTGTAGGCCATTTGAAAGGGTGTCCTTCCTACTTTTATTCCGGGTTTGTCTCCACTGTGGCTTTCAAAGTCATTCATTGACTTAATTGTAAAGGAACAGGTTTGAATCAAGCCTTACAGAAACAGCCATAAACCAAGAGACACTGAAAAAAGACATCAGGGCAAAACAAGGTATTATTCTGTTAATTGAGAGGTCTATTCTGTGGGCCTACTCAATATGTTTGTGTCCATTGCCGAAGTAGTGTATTTATCACTGGTGGCTTTGAGCAATCGTCAGAATTCAAATGGACTGCTCTCGAGACTTATTATATAGTTGTCCCTCAACTGCAGCAAGCCTATTGTAATAATGAACATAATGGGTCACTAAATTGATTCAGAACAATAAAAGCTCTTTAAGTGCCACTCAAAATGTAAAGAATGTACACACACACACACACAGGGTCTTCTGATCCTGTTGTTTTTGCACCGTGTAGCGTGCCCATGTTCTCTCAGAGCTAGTATTTGTGTTGCTGGGAGATGTGGCATGGCACTCCTGCACTGATGGTGTGTGTGTGTGTATTTATCACTGGTGGCTTTGAGCAATCGTCAGAATTCAAATGGACTGCTCTCGAGACTTATTATATAGTTGTCCCTCAACTGCAGCAAGCCTATTGTAATAATGAACATAATGGGTCACTAAATTGATTCAGAACAATAAAAGCTCTTTAAGTGCCACTCAAAATGTAAAGAATGTATTGAACTTGGTAAGATGAGAGGTGTAATGTTCTGATTGAATGTCTGTAAAACATCTCTCAGCTGCTAGATCAGAAAATGGCCACCCATTTACTTTACGGAAGCAGGGGGCTACATAATTTTTTTTTTAAATCCCTGTATTGTCTATGATTATGGCTTTGCACTTAGTTTGTAAGAATGTGGGGGGAAGGCGGCTTTATTCTAAAACCTGCCAGGTCTATACCATAAATTAATACATGCATAAGAAGACTTAGTAGAAGTCTGTTTAGTCTGTCTGTACCTCAAGCAGTTGGTATAAAGGTGTAAACTACCTGATCTAACCAACCTCATTTGTAGATAGTAGCCTTCGGCTTAACCCTGAGAGATTTTCTTGGCAGCGTGGAGCAATATGTAATTGGCAGTGTTACAGATCTACTTTAAAAAATAATAATTTTGAGGGCCAGGCTGTGGTGCTATCTGAGGTTTGTGACTGAGCTTGTGATTTGGGTAGGATTTGAACCATCAGAGGAGACGCCTGGAGGAGAACATGGACCATCTGTGTGCTGAAAATCTTGTGCTCCAGACTAATGTGGACACCCTCGCACAGGTTGTTCAAGAAGCCCAGCAAACTCACGCCCTGCTTGTAAGTCCTGATTTCCCTGTAGATTTGTATGAGTGTGTGTGTATGTGTGCATGTATGAGTATGTTCACAAGTGTGTCTGAGCACGTATGTTTGTGTGCATGGGTGTTAACGTCTGTGTGGATGTGTGTGTGTGTCCGACCACCCTTTTTCTCAAAGTCAGGTGACGGTCCCCCCCCCCCCCCCCCCCAAGCGTGAGGTTTTTAATTCTGGCTTCACCTTGACTCGTGGCCTGTGGGCGTTGAAGGCGGATTTGAGTGGGGGGGGGTTGGGGGGGGATCAGTGGCCGTCGCTTTGATCCAGTCAGTCGGCATCAGGCTCATTTCCCAGCATTCCTTTAGCCAGAAGTCAGCTCACCCAGCAAATGAATGAGCAGACAGACAGGCAGACAGGTAGGTGTGTGAGGGGGGGGGGGGGGTTCCAATTTACCTTGGCAGTCCAGAGGGGCTCTCGCTTTCTGCTGTAGTTTATAAAGAACCACCACAGCTAGACAAGGATACACACACACACAGGGTCTTCTGATCCTGTTGTTTTTGCACCGTGTAGCGTGCCCATGTTCTCTCAGAGCTAGTATTTGTGTTGCTGGGAGATGTGGCATGGCACTCCTGCACTGATGGTGTGTGTGTGTGTGCGCGTATGTGTGTGTGTGCATGTATGTGTTTGTGTGCATATGTGTTTGTTTGGGGGGGTAACATCAACCTCCTGCCAAACAAAAGCCCCAACCCTCACCCCGATAAGTGAAGACAAACACAAGCACCTGTCTGCTGAAAAAAGAAACATTAGCATAAAACTCCGCCTGCATCGTTGCAGAGAGGATGAAGAAAGCGGGTAGATGCGTTGATGAGCGTAGTTCTGTCACGCCACTGATGTCTGTTCCACTGAGGTGACTTAGTACTCTGACTCTGGCACAATTTATTTAGGTGTTTGAGGTTTCCATGCTGTTTTTCATCCTTTCCGTGGACAGATTGAGAGCAATCCTCGGTGTTTATTATTTTTGGACAGGGTGACTTCGGCGTGTTCAGCGGGGGCCTGCCCACGGCATGCTGGGTGGGCATGAGTGCTGACAGCTCTCGGGTGGGGGCCGTCCACACGCCTACGCAACGGGCACCGCGTGGGGGACTGGCAGACATGGGGGGGGGGCTGGGCACTCACCCGTTACCCAGCCACCATTAGTGTACCATCTCTCTGTCTCTGTGTCTCTCTTTCTCTCTGTCTGTATCTCTCTCTCTGTATCTCTCTCTCTCTCTCTCTCTTTCTCTCTCACTCTCTCTCTCTCTCACACACACACACACACACACACACACATTACCTCTCTGTTTCTCTGTGTCTGTCTCTCTCACACTCACACACACACAGTCTCACACACAGTCACACACACTCTTACTTCCCCATCTTCTTTTTGTTTCTTTTTTTTTCATCTTTTTGCAACTCACTGAATATATGTGTGAGCACCATACAGGACAAATGATAGAATGATGAACAGAAGGTACAGAGAAAAAAGACAGAGAGACAGAAGTAGAAAGAGAGAATGGGAGCGAAAGAGAGAGAGTGAGTGAGAGAGAGAGAGTGAGAGTGAGAGTGTGAGAGTGCGGTAAATGGGGAGACAGGACTGATGAGTGGCCGTGTGTGGGAGGGGGGAGGTTGGAAGGTCACAAGCGTAGGCTAGGCTAACACTGTTGTTAATGACTTCCCTTTGAGTGATAATTGATCAGCTTCATTACCATATTAAGTCCGTAATCCCGTGTCGCTGAGGTAGGGAGGGGGGCCGTGGCGTAATGAATGCCCTGTTTGATTTTTGAAATAATGAGCTAATTAGACTAATTAAAATCAATAGAGGTGCCAATACAAGGTTAGGCATCAGGCCCGCCGGTGTCTATCTGTGTTCAGGAGAAGTCACAGGCTGAGTGGAGTGCGCAGGGATCTAACCCTGATTTACGAGGCCTTGACGGTCGTTAGTTAGAATAAATTGCTTGTAGGAGCAGAGACAGCATTATTCAAGTACAAGATACTAAGTGCATTGTAAGGTCAGCAATAAGGGCAAACTTACATATGTAGTTGTATGCCCTTGTAAACCTATGTTAATATATCAGGTCAGCGCGCTGGTGTCGGATGCTCTCTATATCTCCCAGTGCTCAGTAGGAGCGCTCAGTTGAGAGTATTTTTTTTTTAGTCTTTAAATATCATAGCTGTGTGTGTGTGTGCGTGTGTGAGTGTGTGCGTGTACGTGCATGTACGCTGGAGGTTAAGTAGTAATATAACTAATATGACTAAAAGATGCACATTTCCCTAAGCAGAGCCAGGGATCATTTGCTGTGGTGTTCAAGCACCGATTCAACGTGCTTTCAACAGCAGCAGAAATTTCCAATCTCGTGAGGTGTGTGTGTGTGTGTGTGTGTGCGTGCGTGCGTGTGTGCATGCGTGTGTGTGTGTGTGTGGTGTTGTGTGTGTGAGTGAGTGTGTGAGTGTGTGTGTGTGTTGTGGATGTTCTTAATTGAAAGGATGCTGTGGCTACCTGCTCGTGCTGCACTGCTGTCGGCCCTGCGTGAAGAGGGGCATGCAGAGAAACGGGGAGATGTTCCTGTACAATCATCCTGTCAGAATAGAACAGCACGGCGTCTTTGGAGTCTTCTGGTGTCACAGGCAGGTCCCAGGCGAGAGTGGGCGGGTGACTTGCATGTCCCCTCGGATGACATTATGAGTGCATCCACTCATCGTCTTTTGTTTTTGTGCTCCCCGCTCTTCCTCTCTCTCTGGTTCTCCCTCTCCTTCTCCTCCTCTGCCCCTGTCCCTGCCTCTGCCTCTCATTCCAGGTGAATGTGAGGTATTATGTAAAAATCTTGACTGCTTTTGGCAGGAGAGACGAGGCAGGCGGAGCGGCCAGCACTGTTGCTGGGCTGCGGCTGACCCAAATTTTTAGCATTAATCTAAGATGTCAGCTTCGCAAGCAACCTTGACTCTCCATTTTGGGTCTGGAGAGACAAAAAGGTATTTCTCAACCGTTACCTACGCTCTGGGCAGTGCCTGCTTTGCCTGTTGCGGAGATGCCTCCTTGACTTTTCCCTCTTGCTCCCTTTTTTTCCTATTTCACTCACATTAGCTCTCTAGGCTGATTCGCAGAAGTCATTTGTGGGATGCAGCATCTGTGTTTGTCCTGTGTTACACAGTTACAGAGTGTGTGTGTGTGTGCATGTGTGTAAGTGTGTGTGTGCATGTGTGTTATATTTGGTGACTTTTACGGTAGGGCAGCTGACCATTATTTTAATAGTATTTTTTTTTTGCCTTTGCACACAGGCTTTAATGATGGAGTGGTGTTTGTGCCAGCTTTAGCCATTTCTCTAACAAATTAGTTTACTGTGGTCATAACCTTCAAAAAGCTCATTACCATAAATTGCATGGCTTTTCATAGAGGCTGTGCAGAGGCATTGACGGATCACAGACAAGACCTTACTCAGGACAATCAGGCCTGCTAGTAAATTAGACCCACCCCCGTTTTCCCATACATTCTTAATCAGCTAATGTTTTTTATTTTTATTATTAATTCTTGACCCACCTCTGATTTATCTAAAGGGCCTCAATTCACACACACACACACCCTTATATTTTGAGTCCACCACCATTGTGGGTATATGTATATTTTTTTCTTTTGTCATGCCCTGGAGGTTTAGGGGGAAAAGAAACATGCATATGTACTTACGAAATTGCATTTTCAATGGATTGGCTGGCAGTGTAGACACGATAGGCACTGCCTGATATTAGACATTATTCACACTTCAGGGGGACATTAGGTAAAAATGCAACCCCCCTTTTTTTTTTCCCCCCGTCCCTGAAACTGACCTTAATGTCATAGCCGCGTGCTATGCAAGGGAGTCGACCTATCTTTAGTGTACGGAGCGGCTGTCACCTATTGGGTTTGGGTTGATGGATGGCACGGTGCTGCTGTACCCCCCCCACCCCCCCACCCCCCGTCCTGACAGCTGAGTCGGCGGGAGAATGCATCGCTTTTGAATGGCCACGGAGATATAATTTGGAGAGGAATGAAGCAGGGGAACCCCCACCTCCACCGTGGCCTCCATCAGCATCACCACGGCAACAGGAGCAGGCAGTGATGGAGCTGAGGTGGGATTGTGTTTGGGGGGGGGGGGGGGCAAGTGGGGGTGAGATGTCACTTCCTCCTCCATGGCTAGTTAGAATGAGGATGTAGAGATTTGACCCGTGTCTCATTGCACAGGCTGCATCCTTCGAGCTCAATATTTTTGTCCACCAAACATATCACGACTATGGCACGACTAAGAGCTGTCCCAAGCTTTGTGTCATTTCAGGTCTGCTAGGAACACCAGCGACAAAGGTATGCAAACACTGACATGCTGCATTGGTCGTGTTATATTATGGAGACTTTGAAAGGAAAGAGCCCTGCTGTGGCATTGTGACATGGTGTGGCCCACGAAAGTAGCCATGGCAGGATTCAGCCCCTAAAAACGAGACGCGAACGAGGAATTGTGACAGGAGATGGGGCAGACACCATGCATACTGTCACCCCCCCTAAAATGAGACGCCCCCCTCCCTCTGCCGTAAGATGGCGTCCCATGAAGACGGGGACAGAATGGTTATGAAGAGAGCGTGTTTATTCACACCTTGCTGTGGGCTGCAGGCTGAGGGGGGGTTTGTGAATGACGGCGTCAGTAGATCAGCCGAGCGAGTGGCGTCTCTCTCTCTCTGGGAGGATGAGGCAGGTTGGGGCTCAGCGGGGGACTGGAGCAGAGCGAGACGGAGGTTTGTGCGGAATACAATTTTGTGAGTTTTGTTTGTGGGTGCGTGCAGGAGGGACGGTGCTCCTGTGTTGCCGTGGAGGCACATAATGTGCGGCTCAGGGGCCTCCTGCGGATTGGCCTTGCGTAGAGTTCCTTAAGTGGAGCGTTCCACGGCCTGCGTGCTGCCGAGGGTTTCTTATTATGTTCTCCGCACGCCGTTTAATTCCCCTCTCTTCGTGAGGCTGCGCTGTGCCACCGCCACCGCCACCGAGGCCTCTCCAGCATAATATCAATCCTGCACACTCACTGGGCAGGTGTCTCACCACTTCCTTACACTTAATTAGCCTCTGAAACAATCACATATACACACACACACACACCTGCATACACACACACACTCACACACCTGCATACACACACACACACTCACACACACATACACAAACATCCGGAAACACACTGCACACAATCATCCAGATGAACACAAACCTACAGACAAACCTGCACACACACACACACACACACACACACACACACACACACACACACACACACACACACACACACACACACACACACACACACACACACACACACAAACACTCCTCCTTTTACCTCGCTTAACCCTTTCTCTACTCTCTTGCATTCAGAAGCTTCTTTTCACTTATTCTCGGCATCCTATCGTAGACTTAAATTACCTACAGCCCATCTCCCGCTTTCTCCTCCTGAAGGGCAAAGCACCCAAGACCGAACACGCTTGTGCCGTAATTAGACACCTTTGTGTACCTATGCACACTTTTGAAATATATACGTAGCATTTATTTTCCCAGACCATTAGAGATTATTTTCATCTGTAGGTCTGCAGCATGGCGTGTGCTGGCGTGCTCCATTAATGGGCACATTTCCGCCATCTCTTTCTTTTTCTTGCGGTGAGTGAGTGAGTGAATGAGCTCGGCGTAGTAAGGGTTGCTCAGGAGCGATTGGTATTTTCCCTTGTTTGCCGAGATGTGCATCACAGACATCGGAGTTGCCCTGGAATCATTCAACCATTAGGGGGAAATAATAGCCAAGAGAGAGAGAAGGACGCTAGAAGCCCTCATCTCAGGATCATACATAAAATATTAGGTTTCCTTTAATGGAGGCCTCCCTATCTATCTGTGCAGATTGGACCCCAATTCGAGGGTGCATTCCTCCCCCTACTAATGCACTCGATGGGGAGAAGTTGTTTATGGGGCCTGCAGTTCATAAAATGCGCATGCACACACACACACACACACATGCACACATATACTCTTACAAACACACTTACACACACACACATTCACTACCTTCTCCCCCCTGACCATGCCACACACGAAATGTGAGCCACTTCAGTACACGACCACTCAGATGGTGTGTTAGTGTGTGTTCATGCATGTGTGTGTGTGTGTGAGTATATATGTGTGTGTGTGTGTGTGTGGGGAGGGGGGTGGGAGCAGAATCACTCTGCTGAAAGGCGCACCAGAAGCAGGTCATGAAGAAAAATGGTGGCGATGCAGTGGTGACTTGACCTGTGAGTAATTAGCATCTCCATCGATTTCCTCTTCCTGGAGTGACCCCTGTCACGGTACCCTTGAAGTGCACACCGCGCTATATTTCACAGGCATGGGCCCGCGTGAAAGCCACAACTCTCTCAAGACAAGACACCACAAGGCTGCGCGCCCTATTCCCTTTTTTAAGCTTTTTAGGGGAAACTACGGCACAGTAGAGTAGTATGTGTGTGCCCGTGTATGTGTGTAGGTGTGTGTGTGTGTTTTTTTTTTCACTCTCTTTTTTTCTGTCTTTCCCTGTGTGTGTATGCGTGCCTTTTTTATCTTCTATTTCTTTTGTCTGTGTGTGTGTGTGTGTGTGTGTGTGTGTGTGTGTGTGTGTGTGTGTGTGTGTGTGTGTCTGGGTGTTTTTTTCCTCTTCCCCTCTCTCATGTCTTGCCCTGTACATTTGTGTGTGTGTGTGTGTGTGTGTGTGATTGTTCTACACCCATTTAAAAGCAGGAAGTAGGGGGTCTTTCTCTAATGTGCTGCATCAGTAAAGCATCTGTGTTGTGCAACACCCAGAGCTGACAAACGCGTCCCCCCCCCCCCATCACAAGGTGGACGTCTCTCCGAGCCAAGATGGGCATCCCCAATAAGACTTGTGATCAAATTGAATCAGAGGCTAAACTCGTAGTTAACCTGAAATCAAAAGCTCTGGGGCTGGACTGCGACTGGGTTTGGAAAAGGTTCAGAGCTTTGCATAGGTCAAAATGGCTCCATTCAGCACTGGGATGCATCACGGAGAAGGCAGCTACGTCAGAGTTTTGATTAAATTGCACAGATGAAAACGGTGCATACCCAAATTGTATTACGGTGATTATATTTTGGTGAAGTATTTCTTTTGGTGTTGTTCGGTGTAGCAGTGGGCTATTTCGGGATCAGTGTGATGTGTTTGTTCTGTAACACTAATGTGAGCCTGGTGACCACAGACAGGCCTCCTGTTCTTTATTGTCATTGCAGTGACCTGAGTGTGACTCTACAGTACTGGCCCACGACTACTCTGTACGCACACTGGCTTTGCTAGTGATGAAAACTAAAACTAGTGATCGAAACTAAAACTTTCTTCTTCAACATAGCTGTAATGATTTATTTATGCATCAATACCCAAATCAGTCAATCAGTCAAAATGTCAATTAATGAATCAGTACTCTCCAAAACTTAATATGACAAACATGGGTAAGAGTTAGTGTTGAATGAGGTTATGAAGCTAAATACTTGATTTATGGTGTTGCGTTACAACAGACATCATTGGATTTCCTTTTTTTGGTTTTATAGGTGACGGGAGTGAAAGTGAACTCGGTGACCCTGGCCAGAGTTACTCAGCCTGCCTCAACAGACCCGTAAGTTATTTGGCTGCTTTTTTATATTCCAGTTAGTCATTGTGTGTTCTGTGGAATCTTTAATTCCTTTCCGTGTATTCATCATGACAGCGGTGTAGAGTTGCTCATGACATGATGAGTGTTGTTGCAGAGATGTCGCCCTCTGAGTCATTCTAATCACCCATCAATTCTGTCAAATTTCTCAAAAAGACCCTCAGGTTTTAACTGGTAGTTTTTACAACATGGTTATCTTTTAAAAAGCTTTTAAAAAAAGACACCTTGGGTTTTAATGTGTTAATCACCCATCCCTGTTTGGAGTTATGAAGAACAGAATGCTAGAATCCAAAAGAGGTGAGATATAGAATACATACGTACTGTATGTACAGTATGTATGCCTTATCAGTTCTGGTGTCTTATTTTGTTAGTTTGATAATGTGTTGCAGCAGCTTAGTTCTTCTCCTGTGTTTGAACTTCCTGTAAAGCGTCCACATTTACATGTGGTAGCGACAAAAAAAACTTTTTATCCCCCTCGAGCAAAACTTACCTGACAACCACGTTCATCAAGCAAGCTCTCCTGGCTGTGTTGATGAGAGAGTGTGAATAAGCCCCCCCCCGGCCACAACACACACACACACACACACACACACACACACACACCCACCCACCCACCCACACACATGCACGCACGCACGCAAACACACACACACACACATACACATGCACGCACGCACGCAAACACACGCACGCACACACACACATACACACACACACACACACACACACACACACAAAGAAACACACCCGCTTCACTTTGGGGAAAGGAATAGCTCCTCAGGGAGGCACCGTGTTCAAAGAGCAGAATCGAGAATCGGTGCCTTCCTGTGCAGAACCACTAGGAGAGGAGAGGAGAGATGAGGAGGGAGGGAGGGAGGGGAGAGAAATGAGGAGAGGAGGCGAGAAGAAAGGAGAAGGGAGGAGAGGAGAAATAAGGAGCGGGGAGGAGAGGAGAAGAAAAGAGAGAAGAGGGGAGGAGAGATGAAGAAAGATAAGGAGAGGGAAGACAAAGAGAAAACAGAGGAGGACAGAACAAGAGAGAACAGGAGAGAATAGAATAGGAGAGGAGAGGAGGGGGGGGGGGGGGGGGGAGAGAGGAGAGGAGAGGAGAGGAGACCTACCTACCTGCCTGCCTGCGGAGGGGCTCCCTGCAGGGCCACAGGAAGTGGGCTCAGATGCCACACCAGTCAGCTTAGCAGAGGGGAGCGGGGGAATAATAATAGGGGCGCGGCAACGCTTGTGAATAAGAAGTAAGTAAGTAAGTAAGCAAGTAAATAAATAAATAAATAAAGAGAAACAAGAGGCGTCTGCCTCAATGCCATCAGCTCTCACTCTGAAAGGGACAGATTGAAACAGTCCTCAGGGGTAGTATCACTGCGTTAGGTGATAGGAGCTCTCTTTTTTCTCTTTTCCTCTCTCTTTCTCTCTCTCTCTCTCTCTATCTCTCTCTCTCTCTCTCTGTCTCTCTCTCACAGACACACACACACACACACACACACACACACACACACACACACACACACACACACACATATATTTGTATATTTGTGTATTTACATGCTGCAGAACATTTGATTAAATAATAAATAAATTAAATAATACAATTTTTAAAAATGTCAGAAGTTGGATGTTACATATACATATATAATACATTTAATTTTCTTCCATCATTTACAAAATTAATGTTTTTTTATTGATTGTTTTTTCTATATGAGTGTTTTTTCAGTTTTGCAAACTAGCATTGGATATGTTGTGTCCGTAAGCGACTGGGAGAGGGAGAAGAAAAGCAAGAGAGAAATAAAGGGAGAAAGCGAAAACAAAGGAAGAGAGCGACAGAGCAAGCGCTTCTCACAGTACCCGGCACAGAAGAATGGGCTGAACTGCATGGGCTTGTCAGGCCGTATTGTGCCCGGTAGTGTAATTAGTGGGTTAGGGAGTGCTCGGTGCATTCCTGCGAACAAGGATGCTCTCAGCTGGACACAGTGGAGGGCATTCATACGGACACTTCCTGCTTCGGTGGCATTGATACGGACATTTCCTGCTTCGGTGGCATTGATACGGACACTTCCTGTTGTGCCCCCCTGAGGAGTCTGTGTCCCACTGCCCCCCCCCCCCTTTTTTTTATATCCAGGGCCACTCACTGTGTCAGGGGGGCAGATGCAACTTTTTTTTTTTTTTTTTTTTGTTTTTTTTTTTTTTGTTTTTTTTTTCCAGACACCCTCCTCCTTCCCACCCTCCCTGCTGCCCACCACCAGCTATTGACTTGCTCCGGCTCCTGGTCCTCTCTCCTTATTAGCCAGGCAAACAAATCAATGGAGTCCACCGCGGCTCCAGTGCGGACACGTAGAGCCAAACTCACTGTCACAGGCAATCCCAGCTCTCATTTGGATTCCATTTCCTACTCTGTCACCCCGTCCCCCCAACCCCAACTCACTGCCTGAATTCCTACTTCCTTGTAGGAAGTTCGGTGTTTTAGTCTAGTGTGTAATAGACCATGACCAAAACAGACATTTTGTCTTTCTAGCTCATTATTTGGATCAATCTTGTCAAGGGACTCCCCAAAGGAGAACAATTGGCAAGTAAATAATTGTAATTGTTTATCTCTGGGGGAAAAAAAAGTGTGTAATGATTTTATTGCATTTTAAAGGAAAATATTTCCTCCTGTTGAAAATACAAAACCTTCCTAAAAAATATTAACAACATTAGTTGTTTTATATTGTAGCTGCTTGATTTTTGTTTGAAAAAAAAAAAAAAAAGGTTCCTGATAGAAATTAAACATCAAATCGAATAAAACTCGAACAAAAAGAGGGCAAACCCATTTGCTCTACAAATTCGAGATTTCTTGATTTGTGATGGTCACCATTGCCCCCGCCACCCCATGGCTCGTAGCACTTGCCTGTTTCTGTGTGTGTGTGTGTGAGGGTGTGTGAGTGTGTGAGTGTGTGTGTGTGTGTGTGTCAGCATGCTGTTTATTTTTTTATGGCACGTCAGCCGTCCGGCAGGTTGCTGGTCTGATCAAACAGCGGCAGATCCCGTGGATGGGCAGAGGAGAGCAGAGCTGCCTGCCACTGTCACAGAACCCCCCCCTTACACACACACACACACACACACACACACACACACACACACACACACACAGGCACCAAACACCACCACCAATCAGCCACCAAACCCTGCCCCCCATTCCTCCCCCCTCACACACACACACACACACACACACACACACACACACACACACACACACACACACATACACACACACCCTGCCTCCCCTCCCCTCCCTTCCCCTACCCCCTTGCTGCCTCTCAAGTCCTCCCCAGCTGGAAAGTTTTGACATCTGCTGGTTTGGGCCACGGCTGAGCAGCTGTCAGCGGCGGGAGGAAGCCTCCTCCTTCACCCCCCCCCCCCATCTCCCTCTCCCCCCTCTCCTCCTCCTCCTCCTCCTCCTCCCCGCCCCCTTCCTGCTCCTCTCCATGGCGGCAGGCGGTGGCAGCAGTAGCAGCAGCAGTTGGCGGGGTGGCGCGCTGCCAGCTCAGCCTGTGCCATCTGGGCTTCTGACATCCCCCTATAATTAACACAGGGGTTAATTGTTCTGGCAGGCTGAAATGGAGGGGCTAACATCACCCAGGGGAGATGTGTGTACAAGTGCCACTGTGCCACGCCGATGCCTGAGCGTGTGTGTGTGTGTGTGTGTGTGTGTGTGTGTGTGTGCACACGCGTGTGTGTGTGTGTGTGTGTGTGTGTGTGTGTGTGTGTGTGTGTGTGTGTGTGCACGCGTGTGTGTGTGTGTGTGTGCGCGCGCGTGTGTGTGTATGTGTGTACTGGTGCATGTGTGTGTGCACGCGTGTGTGTGCGCGCGTGTGTGTGCTGTAATGATAGCTTTGGTGTTAAAGCGTGGCAGACACACACACACACACACACACCTTTGCACATGTACACATGTACAAGAAACACCCACAAAAACAAGCATAAGCACACTCAAATGCAAATGCAAACCTAAACACACACACACACACACACACACACACACACACACACACACACACACACACACACACACACACAGCGTGGTTAACAGGCAGCAGTGCTTACACACACTGGGTAACATGCAATAAGGCTGAGGTGTTGTTTTTTTCTCTCTCCGTACCTCATTCTGATGAATTATGCTGTGCTGTTGTAATGATGTAGAAAGAATTGGGTTTGCAGAGGCAAAAACTACTGCCCAGGGCCAATTGGGGAGGGAACAATTTGCATGTTATTACTGAATATTCATAACTAATTGTGTTAGGCTTTGCTAATAGAGCCTTTTGACAGTATGAAAAATTGTCAAGCACTTTTATGGCCAACAAAGCAGAGTGCTTTTCTTTTTTTGCCGTCGCCCCAACACTCTAAGTGCTGAATGATCATTAAGACACTTAGTTGCTAAATATAACAGGTCGCCCCATTCGTCAGACTGACGTGATATCATTTATTAAGTGTTCTAATTTTATCTGTGTGTACAACAGCCATTTTTTACGGTACTTAGCACAGTATGCCGGGTGGGGAGAAACACAATTTTCCTCCACATGAACACGACTGCAACACTCCTGGGGAAAAAAAAGAAAAAAGAAAACATACGGGAGACTTCATCCATTCACAAACTCAAATTTGACAGTGTCAGCTCTTGCCAAATATATATATTGAACTGACTGAACTGACACTGTCAAATATATATATATAACAGTAAATTCACTGTATTTACTGTACCTAAGCTAAACACTTTTCAATGTGTTTGGGGTCTTCATGCTGTTAAAAAATACAAAACTAATGATGAACAAAAATAGCAGTGCAATATGGAGAAGTGGAAATTGTGCACAAGACTTCACTGAGTTACAGTACAGGTCATACAAGCAAATGAGCCCGTGAATTAGGCAGGGAAGTATTGATTCAGCATGACTGCCTGTAGGGAACATATCTTTTGGATCAAATAGGAGTTTAAAAAACTGTTTTATGGGGGGCAGTATGGACAAATTACAGAATCTTTGATTTCAGTTTATGAGATGTTGGGACTAAAACCCCAGCGCTGTGCTATGTTAGTATTTCTGCTAAGTGCAGGAGCGAAACAGGACGCAGGTATGTGTGTGTGTGTGTGTGTGTGTTTCTTCTCAGTGTCGTCCAGCAGACGATTAAAAACGGAGGGGGTGTCTCGTAAGGATGAGAGTGAGGGTGGAGGTGGGGGTGGGGTTGGGGTTGGGGCTGGGGCTGGGGGTGGGTGGTAGTGGGCACCGAGGCTCTGATCTTTGGTGTGTCAGAGCGGCATGCACTCCGTCTACGGAGCCACTAAATGGATGCCCTCTGGGCACAGGGAGACTGAGAGCTGCAATTTCGCACGCCTCTCTCTCTCTCTCTTGCTCTCTCTTTTGCTCTCTCTCTCTATTTCTCGCTCTCTTTTGCTCTCTCTCTCTTGCTCTCTCTTTCGGTCTCTCTCTCTATTTCTCGCTCTCTTTTGCTCTCTCTCTCTCTCTCTCCCTCTCTCTCGCTCTCTGTCTCTCTCTCTCTCTCTCTCCCTCTCTGGCCCTCTCTCTCTCTCCCTCTCTCTCTCTCCCTCTCCAGGGGCAGCACTGAAAAGACAGGAACCTTTTACCCAGCATGACACCATGCAAAAAAAAGGGAGAGAGGGGGAGGGGGGGGTAGAAATAGAGAAAAGGAAAAAGGCAGAGAGATGGGGGGACCAGGGCAGTCAGGAGGAGGAACAAAACACCTCCTTTTTGTCCGAGTGTCCCGTAAAAGGAAATGGGAGCGAAAATGACTGCAGTTAGTCACCTCTGAAAAGGCTGCTTCTTTTCAGCCAGCCCTCATACCCCACTGGCTTCTTCGCAAGTTAAAGATGAGGCATATGTCATGTGTCACCATGTTATGTGATGCCCAGTAAATACATTTTATATTTAGCAATTGCACTAATAGAAATCGGAGAAAAGGCCTGTGTGTTCCAGAAAAAGTGTTTTTTTTTTCACTGCCCCAGAAATACTGAGTGTAAGAACAACTTCTGAGTTGTTTTTTTTGTCTTTTAGTGATTCATGACACTTTTCTTCTTGACTTTGACGAAAAGTAGTTTTTTTTTCCTTGTTGAAACATGTGCAGCATTTGGGCTAGTCTTTCTTTGTGCGTCCTCTTGCGTCCTTGACTGCGTACACCAGGAGACACATCACACGGAGCTCTTTAGGCTCTTGCTGCACTTTTTACCATTCCTCAGGTGCTTTGCTGTGATGCGCAACATTTCCACAACTCCCTGCTCCCACCCCGCCACCCCTCCCAGCCCCCCCAACCCCCCACCAAACCCTCTCTGCAATCCATCCTTTGCAGCTGTACCTGGTTTTCGCTTTCCACATCCGTCCCTTGTCAGTTTTGCATCAATCCACATTACTGATGGCTCCGTAGGAGAAAGGGAGCCATGAGCGCCGGCATTTGCATATATCCAAATAGAGGGAGAGACAGATTAGTGTTGCCGGCGCACATTAAGAGGCAATATTTATGGGATCTGGCTTCTTTAGCAGAGGACGCCCGCCAGCGCGACACTTGACAGCTGTCGCTTGCAGCCGAGCTCCTCGCCTCCCCTCGCCTCCCCTCGCCTCCCCTCGCCTCCCCTCGCCTTGCCTCCCCTCGCCTCCCCTCGCCTCTCCTCGCCTCTCCTCGCCTCGCCTTGCCTCCCCTCGCCTTGCCTCGCGTCACGACAGGCAGCTTGCACTCGATCGGCCGCCACCGCCGCCTCTGTCACACGAGTTTTGTCTTTGGTGCTGCGTTGAGACATTTGAGATGTTTGTATGTGTGTGTGTGTGTGTATGTGTGTGTCTTTGTGTGTGTATGTCTGTGTGTGAGAGACAGAGAAAGAGAGAAAGGGAAAGAGAGAGAGAGAGGAAAAGAAAGAAAGACTGAGAGCGTTAACAAACTCTGGCAGTAGAAGCTGAGGCGCTGCAAGCCTCTCTCTGTCATTTTGAGGGCCTCACGCTTCCCTGTGGTGTCCTGGCAAATAGCCTGTCCAAAATTCCACATCTGCCTTCACTTGAGCTCTTTGTCTCACAGACATTTATCTGTACTGATCGAGACTGTTTCTGCAGCCATTTCCACATCACGTCAACCGTGTGTGCATGGGAGCATTCTAGTGTACAACCTATACTTCATGTATGAAGTATATTCTTTATTTTTTCACTTGATAACTGGGATGGACTGTTGAATGGGTGTGGAGGCAGAAGAATAGAAGTCTAATGAATCACTCTTATTTTTGCCCTTTTCAATTTCCCTTCCTTTCTATTCCTGCCCAGGCAAGCTCAGAGTCCTCTTTGTCCATAATACAATCTGTTTGCCTCAGCTATAATGGGCCAGAGTACAGATTTGCGTGTATGTGTGTGTGTGTGTGCATGTGTGCCTGTGTCTGTGTGTGTGCACCATGGACAGGAACTCATTTTAACCATCCCCCAGGTGTTAACTTTAACACCCCCCTCCCACCTAAGTGACAATAATATGTGTTTTTTTTTTAAAGGAGGAAGACAGGGCCTCAGTGGTCGAGGGTGGTATAGGACGCAACACTCACTACATAGTAATTACCGGGCCCAGTAGGGGGTCTGTGGAGAAAAGAAAGGGATGGGGAGAGAAATATAAAGGAAAAAAAACAAAACTACCCAGACTATACAATGCAGACAGGAAGGTTCATTAGGGCTCTCTCATTAAGGCCCCCATTACAAGTCCTGCGGAGCCCATAGACGCTGCATTAAGGAGCAGAAATGGTGTCTGGGGCAATTTCATTGTGCTATTCATGTAGCCAAGTGATGGTTTTGATGAATACCTTACAGGAAGAAAAAGAAAAAACAACAAATGAGAAAAGATTTCAGAAAAGAGTTTTTTTTGTAAACGGTTGTTTCTTGGCCATGCCACTTTTGTGTTTTTTTTTTTTTTTAATCAATTTTTAAAACTCCAGCTGTCATTTCAGCTCTGTATTACCGTAATTACTTTAAATTACATTTCCAGGTGTGTGAAGAAGAAGTATGAAGATATGATAACAATGCTACTAGTTCTTCTAATGATAAGAACAACAAATTATTGCTGTTATTATTGTTATTATTATTATTATTATGTTTGTGATTTTTGCACAGACGTTTAAGCGGTTTAGGTTGAGGTTAATATCCTGCTGTGCCTGATGTCTTGTAGCGAGGAAGAGGAGAACAATGCAAAGCCTCAGCACCAGGAGCTACCGCAGCTCCTGAAGGCCGAGAGAGGGATTATCCGCAATCTCCAAGAGGAAATTAAGACGCTTTCGGACACGACCACGCCACAGAGGAATGAGGTACGGCAGCCGCTTTCTCTGTCTCTCTCTCTCTCTTTTTTTTTTTTTTTTCATTTGCCTCTTTGATTTTGTGGAAACGACTTTGAAGCGCGGCTTTAGTTTTATGATATTGCTTGCCGCGTGCGGTGCAGGCTCTTACACATGTTGCGAGTTAAAGGCAGCGTCTTTGCGTGTGAATTGCTGACATATCTGCCCTTTAGGCTTCAAATGCCATTTCAGATGAAATACTGCCTGCTGGCTCCCCACACCTCTCCAGCAAGTGTTGACAAATTAAAAACACCAGTGTTTTACTGTCTGTGGGCTATGATGAGACACATCGAGGGCTTGTTGTTGGTAAACCACATTTATTTGCAATGTGCTCCCTGCAACAAACAAA
Organism: Setipinna tenuifilis; assembly: GCA_030347295.1. Lineage (NCBI taxonomy): Eukaryota > Metazoa > Chordata > Actinopteri > Clupeiformes > Engraulidae > Setipinna > Setipinna tenuifilis. Next base: position 8,130,151 of record CM059285.1, read on the forward strand.
TCATTTGAAACTTGTCAAGTAGTCTTAAATCACCTCTCTGCCTTTTTCGATTCAAATAAATGTGTGTTAAAATTGGAATCTTTTTTTTTTATTTCTCTTCTCTTGAATTCATGTCCGTTTTACCTGTGCAGTGGCTTGGCAGATCTGGATGTTACCTGGGTGGGCCTGGAACAGACTTGCTTCAGAAATTGTTGGCCAAAATGCAGAGTACTGTGTGTGTGTTCTGAAGAAATGGATGGGCCTGGGTTTTGTTAATTTAAGGGGAGATATTCTGAAATATAAGTGGGATCTCTCTTTTGTCTCTTTGTGTGTGAGTGTGTGTGTGTGTGTGTGTGTGTGTGTGCATGTGTGCGTGTGTGCATGTGCCCGTGTTCATGTGCGCGTGTGCATGTTTGTGTGTGCGTGTATGCCTGTGTGTGTGCTTTCCACTGGAGAAGACTGATGTCCTGGTGCTGTGTGGTGGTCGTGTGGGGGAAAAGTGGCTTAGATCACGTCATCACACAGCTCCACACACCGCTGTGGTCAGAGCGACAGGACCGGCCCGACACGCAGATGACCACACACACACACACACACACACTCGTGCACACACACACACACACACACACACAAACACACACGCACTCGCACGCACACACACTCACACACACACACACACACACACACACACACACACAGACCCCAGATGACTCCCTGGCCCCCAGAGGGACCTATCTGGGATTATCTGCCATACTTCTCCCATCTTACACCCCCATCTTTCCCACTGTGCTCCTGCCACACACACACACACACACACACACACACACACACACACACACACACACACACACACACACACACACACACTCTCTCTCTCTCTTGACCAGCCTGGTCACTGCTCAGGGCCCGTCCTCAGCGCCCCGGTCCTTTTGTAATCACGCAAATGGCCCCAAACGCCATGATCTCATGCAGTGTGTAAGTGCCGCAGACACTGGGGTGATTGATGCCAGCTTCCTGGTGTGCCAGCAAAGACACTGGTGGGTGGGTGGGTGGATGGGTGGGGTGGGGGGGGGGTACAGCTAAACGAGGTTGGATTTGAATATTTGCCTATGATCTGGAGTTGTCCCTGAGGGGAAGAAGAAGGAGGAGGAGAAGGGACATGGCAGACACGGGTCAGACCTCCCCAAGCGGTAAAGAAATACAGAATTGAGTCTGTTGCAAAAGTACCAGAACCTGCAGTTCTACCAGACCCAATAGGCAAGATAAAGTTAAATGCTCTTAATGAAGTGCATGATGATAACAAGTCGATGAATGACACAAAGTGTAGACAAGAACAGTTATATAATTCTCTTTGGCGCAGGCCCCCATCTTCATCGTTAATGTCCGATGGGTGGTTCGCATATCCTGCCACCTTGGGGTGGGGGAGGAGTCTTCAAAATCGGCATACTGTAGTTAGCAGAGAGCAGAGATAGACAGAACAATTTTAAAGAAACACACAAGTATGCCATATGACACAGGAAGTGGGTGAATGAATGACATAGAAGGAAATCCCCGACACCGAAAGCAATGATAGGATAGGAAGTAAAACGTAAACTGATGAAGTGTGGAAACACTTAGAGGACTACGGGAAAGCTTTTGATTGGTTTAGCGGGACAAGCATGCGATAGAGCTGCAGAAAAAATCAAGTCTCCTTGGCAGAACTTTCACTATAGCTCCCATTTCCTGGAATTCTTACAATGTAAAATTTTATCCATGATAACTGTACAGGGGTAAATTCTTTTATTTCATTTATTTATTTCTATTTATTCATCTTTAATTTTTATGTATTCATTCAAAATGTTTGGTTTGTGGATAAATTGCCACTAAGGCAAAGTCATGATGGCGGTCACGGCCACAGTGCCCAGATTTGAGCTCCAAACTTCTTCAAACAAACCTATAGGTGGCTACACAAAAAACATCGTCCAATGGTCTTTTAGAGTCTGTGGGTTTCTCCAGTAAAACTCTACAGGCTTGCCTTAGCAGATGTCAGCTACAAGGTGGTGAGTTTGAGTCCAGCTTGATGGACCTCCATTGGGGTTTTGAGTGAGCCATGCCACCATGTGCTTCTGTAGTTTTGCCCTGCAAAGCCCAAAGGCAGTAACTACATATTCTGTTACACTAACTTTAGACTGAAAATTAACTTCATAACACCTACTTTGTCCTGTTACTAAGTGTCTTGCTTCTTGCTATTAAAGCAACATTATGTAGTATCTGCTCATGGGGTCCCCCTACAGTTGTTAAACCGTATTGTCTGTAGCAACTCGCGTGAAATCTGTATCTCGTGCATTTGTTGATGCTGGTGGAATTCCATGCAGACAGGACTGATTCACGTTCAACTATATGTCTGCGTTCAATCATGTCTTGTTCAACTATGTCTGGTGAGGTAAACAAAGCTAACAGGGGATGTTACAAAAACTTTAAATAATGTTGGTTCTATGGTTATTTTAAGAAATTGGCAAGTAGGCTACCCTTACAGCATTTTATACGGACACTGTTTTGAAATATCATAAACGACAAAAAAACAAAGAACTTATACTTGTCCAACAGTAACAGTGCCAAGACACTGTCGGTGGGGTATCCCTTCCTTTTCTTTGACCTCACTCCAGTGAGTGAAAGCAGGGCCAATATTCACCCTAGTCCAGGCTCTAGTTATCCTTCTCCCACTTTCTTTTCTTTGCATCTGAATACACACTTAGCCACTTCGATTTTCTTGGTGCTTTAGCCAACTGTTTCGTTCTCGTTTTTTTTTTTACTGTCTATTGTTCTAACTCCGTTCACCTACCTTGTCCTTTGAAGGAGGAGGGAGGTGACGTATGCCATAAGGCAGTCAAATTTTCTAGTCTTTATAATGGCATGGTTCCCACCTAAGTCCAGAAGTTGCATAGTGCCAGTGTAGACGACATAGAGTGTAAAAGTGCTGGCATAATCAGTACAGGTCCCACTTGTGGAGCTAACTCGGGTGGTTTTACAAATGATCTCATCTAACTGGCTAAGCAGCTGTGCTGTTAGTGAACAGCTGGAACAAACATGTATTATGACTGTTTACTCTCTGAAAACTGGGTTACCTGCCTCTTATCCTCATCATCCGTATGTTGGTCAGAAGCAGACATCCTGGGTTCAGAAAGTAAAAGTCCCGCCACATATTTGTTCCATCCAGTTCACTGAACCAGCTGATCCTATTAGCAGACCTCTCCAGCCAGGAAAATGAGCTAAGTAGTAAGACCTGTACTGTGTTAGGAGCTCAGGCAGAAGGAATACATGGCAGGACTTTTACTTTCGCAAGCTGGTTGGTCCGCCTCGGATGTTGCTGCCTTTTGTACATAAGTGCTGCTTTTCAGTGGTGGAAAAAGTACAGAAAAATTTTAATTAAGTAAAAGTGTCTTTACTTTGCTTAAATCCTACTCAAACAAAAGTAAAAGTACCCATCTGAAAATGTACTCAAGTAAAAGTAAAAAGTTACTTCATTTCAAATGTACTTTGAGTAAAGGTTACTTAGTTACTTTCAATTTTTTGATGTAAAAAAGGATGAGTCATAAACAAAATCCAGCACAAGTTGTTTTAATCAACCTTTAGCCGTATAAAGTGCATATCCAAACTCGCAGCTCATAACTGAGCTCAGTAACATGGTGCTCTTCTGTGTTCCACAACACACACACAAGGACAGTCAGAATGTGTTAAGAGGTATACTGTAATGTGCACTCTATGTTTGGTCATATGGTCCAACTTGCAACACTACAATAAAAGTAAAGAACGCCTTGATCCAGATTGTATAAAACAATGGAATTTCCTTTCAGTTCCGGCAGATTTTCTTTTCAACCGCATTTTTTTTTTTTTCCCCTATCAATATTATTTTACTCAGTAATGTGGGTGGCTTCCAATGTAGTGAAGTAAAATACTTGGCTTAAAATGTACTCGAGTAAAAGTAAAATGACCTATTTCAAAAACTACTTAGAAAATTACAAAGTACTCATAAAATCTACTTAATTACAGTAACTTGAGTCAATGTAATTCTTTACTTTCCACCTCAGCTGCTCAGTGACACAGTGAGGCTCTTAACACAGTGAATGAATCAAAGATGCAGGCAGATGTGCCACAGAGGCGACCCTTCAATCAAGGGATTATTCAAAGCTTGCGTGTTCATATCGCCACAAAATGGATGCTGACCTCGTAATCCAGCAGCTCGTTATGTTGTGTGTACACGCACACGTCTCTCCCTCCCGTCGAGGAGTGTTTGTTATGATTCACAAGCCGCGTTGGTCTCTTATCCGAGCCCATAGAGACACGCGCCCCATGTCATTAGTAAGTATGGAAATGCTATTATGCTGCTAATACAGGCAAATGGGTTTATCTGGTCAGTGTGTTTGCATGAAGAGGGGGGCGGCGGCGTGTGGCGTGCGGTGTGCGGAGGCAGCCCAGTGGAGATGAGGCTCTGTGTTCCCCCGCAGTGGTCCGTGTCAAACACACAGAGCGGCCGCTGTCTGATCATGCAGCCATCACCTGCCGTGCAGCAGCCAGGTATTAAGAAGCCTCTCTCTCCCCTCCCCTCCTCTCTTCTCATCCCCACTCCACTCCTCTCTTCTCATCCCCCACTTCCCCCCCTATCCTCTTCACCTCTCTTCTCCCCTCCTCTTCCGTTCTCTCCTCTACTCCTAACCTCTCCTCTCTTCTCCTCTCGCCTGCTTTCCTCCTCTTCATTTCCTCCTCTCCCCTCCTCTCCTCTCCTCCCTCCTCTCTTCTTCTCTCCCCTCCTCTCCCCTCTTTTCATCTTCCTTTCCTCTTTTCTTCTCTCCTTTTCTCACCTCTCCTCTCCTCTCCTCTGCTCTCCTCTCCGACCCAGGAAGCTAACTCTATTTCTGTTCTTCGGGGGCTCTGCTTCTGACTCACCAGCTTTAATTGAGGGGAAGATTTATCGTCGCCTCCTCAAAAGCAAGCGGATAAACATTTTAGCATTGCTCGTGATGAGAGAAAGGGGGAGGGAGGGAGTGTGTGTGTGTGTGTTTGTGTGTGTGTGTGTGCGTGTGTGTGCGTGCGTGTGCGTGTGTGTGCGTGTGTGTGCGTGCGTGTGTGCGTGTGTGTGTGTGCGTGTGTGTGTGTGCGTGCGTGTGTGCGTGTGTGTGTGTGTGTATGAGCGTGCTGGCAAACAGAGAGGGAATAATAGCCCTTTGGCTTTAGTGCACCCCCTCTCTAAGCTGAGCACTCGTGGCCCTTTCACCACCCGTAGAAGGTGCTGATTACACCTGTGCTTAAGTCCTCCCCGTGTCCTTACTTTAAGACCACAGAGTGAAGCTTTTATCTCCGCCTTATTTATTTGGGCCCCTCGCACATGGAAGAACTAATGCAATTTTTGAGGACTAATAATTTCTATAAATTATAATTTCTACTTCTTGTTATTGAATTTTCTTTCTTTTTTTTTTATTTTACTTTTGAGTACAATATAATATTAGCACGACGCTATTGGCTGTCAGCACCTTCAAGCATAGGTCATTGGTAATGACCGAGGCGAATCAAAGCAGGCATCTTGTTTTTCTTTTAAACCAAGTATACCAGACTAAGAATGAGGTTTTTCCCTCATTGCAACCTACCCATCACATATATTTATACATTCCCCATAACAAGCACTGTGTGGATAGTAAACTGAAAAGAGGTGGGGGGGGGCTGTGAGTTATGTGTGCGTTTGTGAGGGGGGGGGGGGGGTGTAAGCAGGTGTTATATTAGCCGAATTAAAGGCTAGCAGGTTTAGAGACGCGCCCTGTGTTATTTAGCAGGAGATTGCTCAGTGTCACGCGCTGGCCTTGTCTCTTAATACTAATAGGGTCAACACTTTGGATGAGTTTTATTCCCAGTGTGTCTCCAAATGCCAATAAAACTTTAAAAATGCATTAAAAACAAATTTGAGAGCCACAGGGTTCAAAGCAATTGCATTCTTCGCTCTGCAACACAATCCCTAGTGATGGTTTGTTCTCTTGCACCCTTTTCACACGAAACAACAGGGACATGAGAAAAAAAAGAAAAAAAAAGGTTGTTTTCACCAGTTTTTGTATATGCCATCCATGAAAAATTAACCTGAGCAGAAAACAAATAAATGAAAACTGCTCAAATCTCTTTGTTTGAATTCTGTGCAGTGGTCATGCCTGATTCGGCTCCCACTCCTGAGTCTGGCCCAAGTGTTCAAATTAATCAAAAAACTATTGATTTGCAGGCTGTAGAACCACTGTCTGTCTGCATATTAATACTGAAAGGCTTTTTCCTTTTTCCTCTCGCTATATAATTTCTTTATATCTTCATAATTGATTAATGTTCCTTTTGTAAAGCAGAAGATGAATAATTTATTAGCGCAATAGCCGGCGGCTAATGAGAAAATGTTTAATTTGAGTAAATGTAGCTGTGTGTTACGAGGGGAACAGGTTTTTTTTGTGTGTGTGTGTGTGTGTCAGACACTAAACGGAGCCAGTGCGGAGGGCTGTTGAAGGGAGCCGAGCAGGGAGGCACAGAGCGAAGCGAGCTGGCACAGGCTGGCAAAGAGGCTGGCACGATCACAATTAGTCTAAAGCGCCGGCGTAATGATAATGAAAGATTGAAGAGATCTCAGGGACAGGAGTACCTGATTGTTAGCATCTGTTTTTGTGTGTTGGGAGGGTTTTGATGAATAATGCGTCTTAATATCCTCCAACTGCGCTCCCCCCCATTGTCATCCCTCAAAGACACACAGACACGTGCACACACACACACACACACACACACACACGCACACATACACACACACATACACACACTCAGTCATTCATAGTCTGGCTGGCTGATCCTCATTGAAACTGTGCCAGCGACAAAATGGAACAAATTGAATAAACAGCACTTATCCCTAACAAGGGGGCGTAATTAAAAATGCAAATAAGCCCATAATATCATTACCCTCAGCAGTGCACCAGACACTCGGGAGAGCTTTCAGACGAGAGCCAAATTGAGATGTCTGTGTGTGTGTGTGTATGTGTGTGTGTGTGTGTGTGTGTGTGTGTGTGTGTGTGCACATGCATTCATACACACGGACAAACACAAACATCCCCCTCCCACACACACATCCACACACATCCACACACATCACACACACACACACACACACACACACACACACACGCACACAGGATCAAAGCAAGTACTTGTCCTGCACTGATGATCACATCCCAGACACCCACGCCAGACCTGACCAGTCTAGTTAGTGGATGTCCTGCAGGCCCAGTCTGAGCGGAGCGTCTGAGTGAATGCGTCTGGGCATCCCTTCATACAGGGTGAAGTCTAGTCAGGGCTGTCTTTCTCCATAGCACAGATGAGCTGTGGAATGCCCTCAGTCTAATGCCTGATCATCTCTCAGTCTAACACAATGTCAACAGAAGGTGTTTTTATTGGAAGGATTCATCCATTTTTATATCAGAGTGTTTTAAACATGTTTTGCACATGTGTGTTGTCTCGGGGCTGTGTTTTTGTTTACATCAGTTGTTTCTTTAACTGTAAATCTGTAAAGGTAAATTTGTGTTGGTGTTGTCTTTAATTCACTTGTTTGTACATATGTCTTTGTATGTATGTGTGTGTGTGTGTGTGTGTGTGTGTGTGTGTGTGTGTGTGTGTGTGTGTGTGTGCGGGTGCGCGTGTGCACACAGGTTTTGTTTGTTCGCTTGATTAGACTACATGTTTACAGCTGTCCCATATATAGACTATGTGTGTGCGTGTGTGTGCGTGTGTGTGCGTGTGTGTGCGTGTGTGTGCGTGCGTGCGTGTGTGTGTGCGCATGTGTGTGTGTGTGCGCGTGTGTGTGTGTGTGCGTGTGTGTGTGTGTGTGTGTGTGTGTGTGTGTGTGTGTGTGTGTGTGTGCGTGTGTGTGTGTGTGTGTGTGTGTGTGTGGTTACTTGTGGCACCATGTGTGTGGGCCCCTCTGGCACATTATGCGAAGCATATGCTGCTCCTTAGCGCCGAGGGTGGCAGAGGAGGGGGTGGAGCCACTTAGGGCGCTAATTAGCTGCTAATAGGGCACATTGTGATAAGCTAACAGGCGCGGATGAATGGTGTTTACCAGGAGATGCCTGTCACTGTGCCAAGTCTGGCTGGCTGGCTGGCTGGCTGGCTGGTTGGCTGGCAGTGCCTGACTCCGCTTCGCTCCTCTCCTCTCTGCTCTCTGCCTTCCCTCTGCCTCGCCAAGCAGCTGGGTAGGCGCTGGCAGCAGTGCCTCAGTGACTCTTGGTTAAGACCTTTAACATATGTTTATGGCGAGAGAGGGCTTAAATGGTTGCGAGGAACAGTTCATTGTTTTTTTTCCCCCTCCTTAATGGTTTGTGTTGTATCCAGCACTGAGCAGTTTGACAATTATGATGGTCTTATTTTCACATGATGTATATGTTTTTGGTCTGAAAAATATTTAGCTTCTAATAATTCTGTTTTTGTTTCTTACAAAGGTCAGGGTTTTGAAAATAAAGAGCCGGTGGCCTTGAGTGTTTTTCTTGTAAACATTCCACGGCTTAAAGTCGTTATTCTCTAATTAAATGTAGCGTGCTCACCACGGGGTGGTTATGGCAACCAACACACACACACACACACACACACACACACACACACGTTTATGGAGATAAGTGTACGTGCCAGAATTGCGTAGGTCTGCGGTTTGCTGAGGACGGGATATTGAATCCTGTTGAAGTGGGCACTGTTTATTTAAAGACCTGGCGCGGAGCATCCCCTAATTGTGTACTGCGTTTCCTGTGCTTCTTCTGTGTGATCATTATTCAGTCAGAGCATATGAAAGAGACAGTGTTCATGGGGTTCAGCAGTGGCGAAGGCGCACGGAGAAAAGAATGCCGGGCTGTTTTGAACTCGAAACCGCAGCATTTGACATTTGTTATGAATGGCCAGCGTGAAAAAAAAAAAAAAGGCAGAGGGGAAGGGGAGGAAAAAAACAAAAAAGCAACAAAAAAAAAAGGAGGCGCTCCAACAAGTGGCCTTTGTTGCAGAGAGAAGAGACGCCGAGGAAGCCTCACACACTCGTGTCACTGTGACAAAGCGGACGACTTTCCCTTCCGATGCGGTTCGCTCGTCTCGGTCTGCGCGAACCTCCGAGTGTGACATATGAAGTGTGGTGTCGGAACCACAGGCATGTGCTTAAAGAGAGCTGTGCCACACCACGCCACGCCACGGCGTCAGCCAGAGCCATGCAGTAGGGGCGGCCCCACATTTCTTGCCCAACAGGAACTCGTACAGTACGCACACTCTTTCTCTCACTCTCACTCTCTCCATCTCTCGCCTGCACACTCGCTCAGCCGTCGCTCGCCGCTTGGGGGAGAAGGCCACAGGGAGATGAGAGTGTAAACACCAAAACCATTTACGGCCCAGGCTGGTTTATTACTGTTTGCCTTCGACTGGAGGGCTGTAGGGCTCTCAGATTCGCTTCTGTTGATTGCAGAGCATAGTAAAGGCCTTTCTTACATTTCACACTTATTTTAAAGAGACATTTGAACATTTCTTTTCCTTACTGGTCTCTAGTCAGAACCACTGCAAACGCCACTGTACATGTTGAATGGGGCGGACATAGGGTTGTAATCATCACTGTACATGTTGAATAGGTGTACAAGGGCGTTGGAACTGAGGAAGTTCCAGCAGTTGATGGCACCTTAGACGTTCATAATGCAGAAGGCATGCTGAGAACGATATGGAGAAGCATCATTGCTCTCAGACCTAGTTTACACACCTGTCACTGATTAAATGGCTGCCATCAAACCATCATTGCCTTTTTTTTTAAGTTGAGTTAAGAATGCAGTACACACACACACACACACACACACACACACACACACACACACACACACACACACACAAACTGGGGCTTCATCAGTTCAATCTTGAGGAGTTAGCATGATTTAATCCCATTTCTGGAGCTGGCCAGCGGGCGAGTGCAGCAGAGTGGACTTTGCATAAGAAGTGTCCATTACTCTGCCTAATGGCCAGCCGCATGTGCGTTGAATGGAGCGACGGGCCTGTGCGCGTGCAGCAGCTTTGGGGAGAGAGGGAGAGAGCGCAGCGGCAACAGCGCTGGGCCTGATGGGGAGTCCAGCTCCACACAAATGATAATTCATCAGATTCTGCTGATGCGCCGTTCCCATGTCCTTGCCTTATTGTGCGGAAATGAATTAGATTCCTAATTGGAGTGCTACCCGCCATCAGAATTGCTAATAGAATTGTCTGGTCTGGGCTGGTGCGGAGACTTAAATAAGGAAGCAGATTGTTTTTGAAAATGTCTGCTCACCGTCAAGGTCAAACAGGGGTATCAGCGCGAACTTACATTAGGCTGCACACCATGTAAATTCCCAATAAATTCAGACGTATTTAGCTGTAGGGCTTTGTCGATATCGCCAAATGATGCATGATTGCATAAGCCGGTCTTGACAGCTGATGCAGATGCATATATAAACAATTATGAGGTGCAAGTTACTACGTTGTAAGTAGTCATAATAAATGTAAACATGATGAACTAGACAAACACAGCTGTCATGCCAGTCACCGCACCTTTGTATCTCAAACTTTTGATACACATTGTTTTGTGACACCAACATTTTGAAATGGCAGCACACCGTGACAACTGATTCAGGTCTCTGATATGTGAGATTGACATAATGTCAAGGAAAAGTGACATAGCTTATACCTTAGGGTTGTCAAATCAGGCTGTGAAAAGAAGACCTACTCAAAACTATAAGGACATATTTGTGTGTGTGTGTGTGTTTTTTTGAACAAGACACATGTTTTCTTGTGGTTTTTTTACTGATTTACAAGACAAATGTTTTTGTTTGTGTAGTGCTAGTAGGATTTCATTCCTAAAAATGCAGCCAATAACCTCTAAACTCTGCAGCAAAATGCAATATTTTAGCATATTCCCGTTCTCGATGTCATCCTGGAAAGTGTGTTTGTGTTTGTGTGTGTGTGTGTGTGTGTGTGTGTGTGTGTGTGTGTGTGTGTGTGTGTGTGTGTGTAAATGCGTTAGAGAAGCAGAGGGGTTTTTTATTATGTCTTTATGTTCTGGTGTGTGGGTTCTGCCCCGCCAATCATTACTGGTCATTACTGGATTTCTCTCTCAGGGGCACTGGCCCAGCCACCTGAGAGATGACCCCTTGACCACTCCGAATCAATCATTAATGCCAATTTAGACCCAGAATTGGCCATGACCTGCAAAGTTTTTCCTGCGTGTGTGTGTGTCTGTGTTTGTGTGTGTGTGTGTGTGTGTGTGTGTGTGGGAGTAAGAGAGAGAGCAAGTGCTCTTTTTCCACATGTAGATTGAATTCACACAAGGTACTGTGATAAAGATAAATCGCTCTATATTTTTTGTGTGTGTATGTGTGCGTGTGTGCGCACGTGCACGTATGTCTCTCTGTGCGTCTGTCAGTGGCTTATCAAGAACACCCCTCGGAGCTCATCTGTTTTTATTTGTATTTTTCCGCCGGCTTTGTTATCATCCATGAGAATAGTCGTTGTGAAAGAGAAATATTACGGCCCCTCCGAGTTAATGAATACTTTCATAAACTATCCCCTCAGCATGAATGTTTTAGGGTGCTTGTCATAACACTCACTTGCTTGCACATGACAGCTGGCATCTGTTACTGCAATTTCGTCCTGAATATTTTATAAGTACCTCTCCAATCCGTCAGAATGCTAACCAAAAGGGGCTCGCTTTCCCACCATCCGCGTAATGCAAGACATACTCAAAAAAGCCTATCTGTGTCTGAACGCCTGTATCAAAATAGAAAATAAGAAGTTGGAATGCAGGGTTAGATGTTTTAAATATCTCGCCTATTTCAGATTGTTTTTGTCTTTTTTTAAAATCAGGAAATCACAGGCAGCATTTATGTGAAGTGTTGGATATGCACTAATGTGAGGTGTTGGATTCGCTTTCATGTGAGTTGAAGTGTGATGGTGCTGTGGTGGGTCTAGAGCTTGTGATGCGGGATTCAGGAGAGCAGCCACCCAGCTTAGGACTGTATCTGATTATTTGTTGAGATTGAGCTTTCTTCATGGATGGGTCATTCACTCTTGACCTTGTGCGCGCACGGACCGATGTGGCTCACCATGGTAACCCAGGTCCCTTGGCTTGTGTGCTAGAGTGGATCATTTTAGCCTCCTTCGTGTTCAACTCTTATTGGCCGCTCAATTGAAATGTCATGCTTTGGTGGATGAGGGAGCGAGTCATTTCTTACACGTGATTAAACCGCACCCTGTAATACGGTGGAATACAGCCCTCTTAGCTCGGGAGAAAGGGAACACAGGGGGAGGAGAGGAGGGAAAACCTAAAGAAAATCAAATGCATAGAAGACACATGCTTAGACAAACAAAGCTATCATGTCACAGTGCTGTAGCTCTTTAAGTTGATCTGTGCAGGTCCTGTGTGAATACACATATAGTCGGAGGAGGGAAAAAAAAGGAAAACGCGTCTGATGTATCACATCAAACGCGTCTGCCGAAGTGGGGCGGGCGGGGGGTGGGTGTGTGTGGGTGGGGAGGGGACAGATGCGTTGGGTATGAATATTAATGACCAAACCAATTACCTCTGGGACATGTTCTCCAGAGCTCGGCTCGGCCGGACTCGGCTCACTGCACCCCTCACCTCTGCCACCGAGCCATCAGCCAGAAACCCCCTCCAAGGCTTCTGCCGGCTGATATATGCAGAGGTAATTTCCTTAAAGATGATGTCTGTCCTCTGGGTAATAGACTTGGCCGGTTCCCATGGCCCAGGCTGGGGCCAGCTACCGGGAGGCCAGAGGGAATACACACCTGCTTTTCTGATACCCGGCCCCGAGTGCTGACACTTGCTCCAAAATACAAACGGATTTCCTTTTGCACCTGTTTAACGATGGTAATGTAATAAATTTGTGCTGCTTACCTACATGTATTTCAGTGTGGATTGGCATTCTTCACATTGATTAATCCAGAATTGATAAATTTATAGAGTTTTATAAAGTGTGAGGGGCATTTATATAGTTTCCTAGGTGCAGATAGTGTAGTGTGTGTGTGTGTATGTGTGTGCGTGTGTGTGTGTGTGTGTACATGCTATCTTGGTGGGCAGAGAGGTGCACTGGGCTCACTGGAGAGGTGATTGGCCTAGGCCTAAGCACTGCCTGACTGGGAGCTGATATGTTACTTAGTGCCACACAATGCTGAGCGCTTGAGATTAAGTTAGATTAATTGATTGAACTTTGAAGGAACTCGCTAGAGACGGAGGGGTGGAAGGGAAAAGCTCTCATTCGTCTCTCAATTTCTCTCTCTGCAGTTGTATAGGCAGGGATTGCTGCCTTATTTGGACTGTGAACCTCATAGGCCTTCCTGGGTCTCCTCAGTAAGCACCCATCTCTTACATTCAAACATGTGACTGGAGATTAAAGCAAGGAAGTGAAAAAAAAAAGGAATTTGCTGATTGAGAAGTTGAGACTCATCCTCAGACTTATTTACTTAGATGTCTCTCTCAAAAGCAAGAATGAAATTAGGAATACATTGTCAGGCCAAAGTAAGATGTGTAAGTACAGCTGACACTGCTGGAAAGTTTTCGCTTTTAAGTTGACTGATGCAGAGTGCAGTGGCCTTGAGATTTGAATTATGGATCTGGCATATTTTATTTGAGTGTTAACAGTGATAATAGAAAGACATCTCAATTGATTGGCCTTCATTTGTTTACAGCTCACTTTAATTGCCTTAAAATACCATTTGTCAGCTTTGTGTTGTATCGACAAAAGGCTATTGATTTATCCGATTTTGGATTTGTCCTGTCTTTTGTACATAAAATTCGCATATGTTGTTCAAATGGGAAATAGTGGCATCGATTTCCTTAACTTGAGCCCAAATGCTAAAGATTTTCGGATAAGCTTTCTCATTACTTAAGCTGAAATCAATAAGGAAGAGCATCTTTTAATGAATGAGTGGTTTGCACACCATACGGCAGAAATGGGGGTCCTGCTCATCCACTGCCTCGCCAATCGATTATCAAGGTTGCTTAAGTGAGGTCCAATTGGTTGACATTGTGGTTTCTCTTTTGTGTATAAACTCTCTCGCAGCCCCCGAAAAGCACAGCGCTCCTCATACGCGGGCGGAGGGAGGGAGCGCAGTTGGTCCGAGGAAAAACAGACACTTCGGCTTGGAAGGTAAGGAGGAAATGACCTCGTCCAGTGTATGCCAATCAGTGACGTCTTTAATGCCCGCTCTCCCCCGTTTCAAGAAGACACATTTCATATATATAGTGTTATATTTCCCTGGAGTTCTTTGAATGTTCAAATATGTAACAAGAGATATTTTGCTGCAGAAGTCCAGGCTTTTGATGAAGGATGTGTGCATAGTGTCTTTGCCCAAAGCAGATCATTTCACCAGCACTTAGTGTATTTGGTGTGTGTGTGTGTGTGTATGTGTGTGTGTCTGTGACCCCTGTTAGTGTGTTAATACTGGTGAGTCTCCCCTGTCTGTTGCTCCTCGGCTCCAGAAGCAGGTGAAGCTGACAGAGAGGGGCGGAGTGGGTAGGAGATGTGAGAGGAGGAAGGAGGGAGAGGAGGAGGTGGAGGATGAGATGGTGGTGGAGGAGGAGGAGGAGGAGGAGGTGGAGGAGGTGGCCCAGCTGTCAGCTCAGCTCCAGCATCTTCAGGCCGAGCCGGAGACGACCAGAAGCCATCATGTACCTGCCACACGCCAGGTAACGCACCACTGCTCCCATACACTCCAAAAAACACACACCCACACACAAGTATGCATGCATGCATGCATGATGCACGTACTGAAGCATACACACACACACACACACACACACGCGCATACATGCATACATACTCTTACACACACACACACACACACACACACACACACACACTAAACTGCAAACTTACACTATTCCTATCTCTCTCTTCAGTGTGTGTGTGTGAGCGCTCAACTAATTATCACACCTCTGCCCTGAGATGCAAGCATGTCACAGCAGAGCCTCAAACCCTATGCACCTGTAAACCATTCACACCAGCCCCTCCGCATCCTCACTACATCCTTTCTTTAAATTAACGCCGTCCTCTTTTTGTGCCACAGAGAATTCGCTACCTGGGCGCTTACAGGGATTAGCTCCGCAAATCCACCGGAGGTGTTGCTGCCCTTTTTTTTTTTTTTTTTTTCAGGGCATAAATATTGAAGACGCATACGTTTCAGGACTGGAAAAGAATCAGAAATTTTTTGTTGTATGTCCTTTTCGCCGTGTAAAGTTTGCTTTAAATGTCACACATTAGCATATGAACTTTTTAAATGAGCTTGTTTGCTCAGTCATGGTTGCATGTAAATACAGTCGGTGAATATAGGTTAGGCAGTAGTTCATTTGTTTCTTCTTTTCTTTATGTTGTCTTAAAAAACATTAATTAACGTGTGGCTTGGAATAGCATCTGCCAAAAAAAAAAATTCCAAGATTGACACGTGCTGTGGAATAGCAAGAGAGGAGACCTCTGTGCTGAATAATGGGTAGTTGAAATGGAAATCATCCTTGCTGTCTTGATTTAGAGTGATGTGATTGACAAGCATCACTCCCGATATAAAACCCTCTTCATGCATAATTCAGGCCCTTACCTTTCCCTTGTTGTGGGGAGTGTTTTTCTGGGCTTCAGACGCCTGAGCGAAGCCGCACAGGTGAAAGGCATCAGAAGCGCCAGAGAGAAACTATGATTACAAAGGATAGGCGCTGGAGGTTCTTAAGCTACCCGTGTTTTATTTTATTCGATTTTATTTCTTTTATTTATTCGTTTTTATTTGGTCAGAAATGGGCTAGCTGCATTGGAAATATTCACAATAACTAGCGAAGAGCAACAATGACACAAAAACCCACAAACAGTACAGACCACATGTGGTGTCAAATAGAGCTTTGGTAGGGTAGTGTTTTGTTTTTGTTTTTTTGTTTGTTTGTTTTTTTTTTTTTTGTCCATTTTGTAGCCGTATTAATATAAGTTCAGTGTCCGAGTACTAGTGCTGTTAACCTAAACACAAATCTTTCCCAGCAGACTGCTTCATGCAAGGGTACCCATGAGAGTGTGTAGCGTGGCTTTGACCTCTTCCTGTTTTCCGAGCGATCTTGTGTGCGTTTCCAGTAAAGATTAGGGCGCACCAGCGGACCAATACCTGGAGCAGTGCATCATCTGCTAAATGACAGGTGGATTAGGACAAGACAAAGGGACCGAAGCCCCCAGACATCCCAAAGCCAGTATTTAATTATGCCCTTCTCTGCGTGGAGCAGAGGAAACAGGGGAGGAAATTGCATTACTGTGCCTATACCTTCAGTATATAAAAGTGATTTAACGTGTAGCTCTCTTTCAGCGTCACTAAAACGGAGCAGGGATGATGCTGTTCCCTGTCCCTTTCCTCGGGTTCCTGCGCTCACTTGATCACTTTGCTGTGGAAAACACAACCAGTTTGGCAACAGGGAAGTTTTTAAAAATAGCCTCCTAGTTACCTACAGGGAATTTTCCCACCCGCCACCATTCTGAAGACCACCAAAGTAAAAGAGCGAAAAAAAAAAAATGCTTGCATGATAAACAGTGGATCAGATCAAATGCTACAGTAGCATAATCGTATTTGTAGCACTGAATTATTTAACCTTTGAATGACCCGACAGAATGCCAGTGCCCCAATCACAGCCCTTAATTGAATCTCCTTTGTGGCTCAGAGACTGATGAAAAAATAAAATTGAAGGTGAAATATGTATGCGCCCAAGCCAAGTGCTTTATGAATTGCCCCGGCTGCAAGCTCTGTCTGTCAGGACTGCTCTATGAGAAAGGATGCCTGCTGCCTCTCCTATGACGGCTCACCTCCTTTGTGGGGATATTCCTAAAGGATAATCTGATTTATTTGCAATTTCCCTTAAAGCTGCTTACTGTTTACTTCTAAGATTAATATTTTTCTGTGTTATTAATATCCAGCTGTAATTATGGCTAGTATGTGTATGCGTGTGTGAAATATGTTTTGTGTGCTATGTGTGTGTGCGCGTGTGTGTGTTTTGTTTTTGTTTTTTTTCTTTTTTGAAGAATAAGACTGAAAATCCTCAGAGACTGCTGTGATCTGTGAAATTGTCAGATGGTTCTCCGAATCTTGATAGAGATAAAAAAAAAATGGAAGAAGGCAAAAAAGAGAAAAAAAAATAGAAATTCTTCTGGAGACGAGGTAGAGAGATTGAGGTGGAAAAAGGATGCCCTTCCTGATTGATAAGGTGTCGAGTCACACTTAAGATGGCCGCCCCTGATTGCTGAGGGATTCTTAATCAACGCGAGGCATCTGAGACGCACACCTCACTCCCCTCTGACAAGTCATATGTCAGAATGCTCACTCTCTCTCTGAAGGCTGCCAGGGCTCAGGGAGTGCTGGAAAATGCATGCCTCCGTTCCTCATCGTCAGAGGCGCTGCCAGGGAGAGGAAGAAAATTAGGACGACTCTAAGGGCTCAGTATTGACAGAAGGCCCTTTGAGGCCTATTAATGACATTATTATTAATAATAAGGGCCTCCAAAATTGTATTTTGCAGGGCTGAAGGATCTCAGTCATGGGACAGTAGGGTACATTTGCGTTTGTAACATTTGTCACAATAACTTTGAAATATTTTTTATGATTTCAGGATTTTTTTTTCTGCTTTTTTCCCTGAGCCCAAAATTCGGATTCGTTCCATAGGAGAAGTTCTTTAACAGCATTTCTCACATTGTCATCACCCACAAAGCACAACAAACAGACAAAGCACTTAAATAATCATATTCTCAAAGGAGTCCTGCATTTTGAAGGACTAATGCTTTTTGAGCCTCTTTGCTTGCCATCTTAAAGCAAAGGGCTGAGAACCAGGTGCCCTTACGGTAAGCCCTGTCATGCTCTCATACAGCACTGCGGAGCCTGGGAACATTACAGGCATCAGTTAGTGAGTGGGCCAGTGAAGGGGCATAATACAGTTGGGGAATCAGGGTGGTTTGGAGCAGGCAGCCTTTGAATGTGAGCTTTTCCTCTGTATCCCCCGCATGTAGCAACACATAGACACCCACTTGCAAACCTTTGATTAACAGAAGAGAGATATGAAAGGTATGTGTGGAAGTTAGAAAGTTAAAAGAGAAATAGAGAAATAAAAGGAGAGAAAGAGAGAAATAGTCTGTGTATACCAGAGCATCATCCCTTTTATTTGAGTCAGCCGAAAAGGTAGAAGCCTTGAGGTATTGTGTGTTAGGTTACATGACAGAGCAGGAAGACTGCTAGGTGAGTCAGCTGCCTGGGCTTTGTTTAGTGCAGTGTGTGTGTGAGGTTACATTGTGTGATTTCTGTGTGTGTGTGTGCGCTTTATGGTGTGTGTGTGTGAGTGTGAGTGTGTGAGGGAGAGAAAGAGAGCGAGAGAGAGAGAGAAAGAGAAAGAGAGAGAAAGAGAGAGAGAGGTTGCATGGTGTGGTGAGGTGTGTGTGAGTTCATGTGGTGGAACGGTGAGATTGCCAGGTGAGCTGGTTGCCTGGGCTGTGTGTGGTGTTTCCAGGTTAACTGGATCATGTGACATTGCCAGCGAGTGTTGAGGGAGGACAGATCTTTGACGTTGCCTCCTGGTTTTATCTGACCTCCTGGAGGAGTGGAGAGAGGGCAGATGGTCCGGATGGGGGATCATCCTTGGTGGTGGGAGGCAAGTGGTACGTGGCATCCCACCTACTGCCCTACATCTGTGTTTGTACAAGGGCACCTTTTCATTGGTATGGGGCAGTGGAGCAGGTTT
>CM059285.1:8153915-8156415 GCA_030347295.1 Setipinna tenuifilis
AACAGTAAACTGTGTTTTTCTTACACAGGAGTGGGGGCCTACCATCCTCCTCTCTCTCTCCACCCTCCCTAATAAGCTGTGTGTGTGTGTGTGTGTGTGTGTGTGTGTGTGTGTGTGTGTGTGTGTGTGTGTGTGTGTGGTAGTGGGTGTGGGTGGGTGTGGGTGGGTGTGTTTTCTTATTCATATATGTATATCTGTGTGTGTGTGTGTGTTTGTGTTTTCTCAGTCATATATATACATATGCCCTTGTGTGTGTGTGTGTGTGCGTGTGCGTGCATATGTGCATTTTTACACAACTGGAAATGATACGGTTCCATTGATAAGGCAGTAAACAAATGAACCATTTTGTGCATTGAGCCTGGCAACCTTGTTTAATGCAAGCGCTTTTGTTTGATTCTCCCCCTTCCCCCCTCCTCCCTCCTCTCCTCCTCTCCTCCTCTCCACCTCTCCTCCTCTCCTCCTTGCGCTGCAGAGCGGTGGAGTTAGTGGCAGCTTTATTGACAAAAGGTAGACCCTAGGAGATACGGCAGATATCAAATCGAAAAGCCCAATTACCGGCGTGTTCGTCATTACGGTTCGCCGGGGCCCCCTTCGCCGGCACTGGAAAAACTCCCTTTGATTCTTTGTTTAGCGGGATTATGCATCTGTCAGAAAAAAAACAAAAAAAACGAGGCACCGTCAAACGAGACGGCCTGGCGGAAAAATGTAAACGCGGTGAGAAATATGCAAACACTGCATTGTTTCTGTGTTCTCCTCGCCCTGCCTCCCTTTTGTACGCCGCTGAAAAGCCCTGCTTGGCTGTGTGTGTAATGTAAGTGCACAAATCACCTGAGGCTGAGCACTGCTACTGTGTATTGTGCTCTTCAGAGAGTGTGTGCTCTGCTCTGTGAGTGTGTGTGTGTGTTTCTGTGTGTGTGTTTGTGTGTGTGTGTGTGTGTGTGTATACGTGAGTGTGTGTGTGTCTGTGTTTGTCTGTGTGTGGGTTTGGCCGGGGGGGAGGAGGGGGCTGTATAGATGGTGGCCATTAGAGGTCTGTAGGTGCAAGCATGACACGCGCGACTGGAGGGAAAAAAAATGACACAGGGTTGTTGAGAAATTAAAAATAAGAGGAACTGATTTAATTTTCACCCTTGGTAAAAAATGGAGGCGGGGGGTGGGAATGTGTGTGGTGTGTGTGTGTGTGTGTGTGTGTGTATGCGTGCGTGTGTGTGGTGTGGTGTGTGTCTGTGGGGGAGTTGGTACGGTGGGACCTTGGCATTGGCTGAAGAGGGTGAAATTAATCAGTGTGCCATCTACGACCATGCCTCAGTTAATCACAGGCTTCAGCCTTTTATTCCCAAAATGATATATCTGTAGCAAATTACCATATCATGGCAACTTACCCCACCCCCATACCCCAACCCCCTACCCCCCCCAAGCCTCTACCTCCACCAGACCCTCGGCCCATTTTGTCATTTGAAACAGAGCCTTGATTAACAGCATTTTGGCCAAGGCGTTGAGAGACTGCTAGAGATGGGAGGAAACGCTATGAATATTAAATGTATTGTGTCGCGACTAGACGTGTGGCTCTTTTTATTATTATTTTTTTTGTGCGAAAGTCCTTCAGTGTGTTGTTGCATATTTTGGTGGGAAACGCAGACTCCTCTGAAAAAGCACATCTTGAACGCATTTGGCGAGGTGCTTATACATCATCTATGATATGCGGCGTGGAAGGGGAACTGCGCGTTTGAACTAATATTTCTTATTTTTAATACCGCGATCACAAGTAAAGGAAACCATCACAGTAAGCATAACGTAAGCATAAAGAATAAACGAAGTAGCTGTTGGCTGGGTGTTCATGTCTCAGTGTCTGTAGGTTCAAACCAAAACGACCCCCCCCCCCACTCCTACCCATCCACCAACCCTGTGACCAAAACCACCCCCACCCTCATCCCCTACCTCCCCAGAATGACAGACTTTTCCATACCGCTTGCATGCAATCACATGAAAGATGAGGCAGGCTCCATCTGCTAAACTGATGAAAAATACAGGTTCTTTTTAGCCTTGATTTACTATCTGCATCTCTGCCAGGTCCCCCCCCACCACACACACACACACACACACACACACACACACACAAACGTAACATCATCCCTGACTACCTCAACCACCCCCCCGACCCTCTCCTCCATTCATCTCTCTCATTTTCACCACTTTTTTTTTGGCCCAAATTCATCCCTCCCCACCACACACACACACACACACACACACACACACACACACACACACACACACACACATATACACACACACTGTCTTACAGACCCCAACTGTGTCCCTAATGCATGGCAGGGTGGAGGTGATGGGGAGGAAGGGGGAGTCAGGCTAGGGATGAGGGGTCCTCTTGGGGGGTGGGGGGGGGGGGTTGAGGGTGCAGCAAGGGTTGGAGAGGGAGGGGGACATGCTTAAATGTGCAATGTGTCTGAAGCTTATTCTGCCTCTCTTTCTTCTGTTCTCTCCT
>CM059285.1:8166415-8203915 GCA_030347295.1 Setipinna tenuifilis
TAAAATGTTGACCTTGGTGACCTCTCGTGGGGGCAATAACATTACGGCCCTCTCCTGCACAGCTCCAGGCATTATGGGGGCTTTTGTGACTCCACAGTTGCCTTCTGTGCCACACAATGGCCAAGTAAAGCAGAACGCTGTAAAACGCTTTAATGGCTTAATTATCTTGAAGGCTAAAGCTCTTCATGGCTTCACTGTGGGGAATACTATTGGCTCCGCGCCATTGTCCTCAGCACTATAAGGCCCTCGCTCCTCTTCTCTAATGAATTTATTAGAGGTAAATTAATAAATGCTATATTCGCCCCCCCCCCCCCCCAAAAAAAAAAAGTCTCAAACCAGACTCAGTAGTAGCTGAGAAGGGTCAACTACAGTACGACGCTAAGTGCAAGACATCTGTAAAAGTCAATTATATCTGCCTTTTATTGAAAATTTGATAAGGCATTGCTATTCCTGTCACATTAAAAACTTCCATGAATGTGCTCACTTTATCTTCTTTTTTAAAATTACTCCTCACGCCGGGGCATCTTGAGCCACCGAGGACCAGTCCACGGAGAGAGTCTTAGGTCTACATTGTCCTTCCTCTGGATTTATAACCTGAATGGAGGAAGAGCTTTTCTCTAGCCGTCGGATTTGAGCCCGCCGCCGCTGATGGTGATAGAGGGAATGCACAGGGCTGAGCAGGCCAAGGGAAAGTTTGATTGATCCACTAATCAGCCTATTATGTCCCTCCACAGACACCGTAGGCGTCCATTGTAATGTTTTACATCACATACATAAGTTCTTATTTCAAATTTGACAATTTAATGTACTATATTCCAAGTCTAATTTTATAGTTTTTAAAATTAGCACTGGGCATGACGGGGAACCTTAAAAAAACTTTAATTATTTAGACACAATACATTTGTTAAATTCTCTATTTTAAAAGTTTGGATAGTGTGGCCCCCTAAACTTAGGAGGCCCACAGATTATTGAGGTGGAATTTTTAAAAGTGTTTATTGTGAGCTTGTGAACTGAGGAGTGATAGAATGATGGTGACCGAGAGATAGCTTGGGGGTAGCTGGATAGCATAGCAGATGGACTGTGGTTGCCATGTTCAGTTAGTCAGAGTTTGATAAGGGTTATTTAGTAACTTGGGCATAGTTAGAATGTGTGATGTGTTAAATGTATACTGGTTAGCAATCCAGGTGATGATTGGCTGGCTTTGACTTTGTAATCAGACACAGAGAGCTGGATGCAAGTGCTGGACAAACTTTTACTAAGGCTTGCAAACGGTAACAAACAAAAAACAACTTGCTTATTGTAGAGTTAACACAAAACTTCACAATCAAACAAAGCAGAAAACCTGAAAAACCTCACAAAGGACACAAATGAACTGAGGGGTAGTTACTGTAAGGGCTTCTCAACAGAGGGGCAGGTGCAGTTAATTATAAGCCTGGTGAGCTGGAGTGCTGATGGGGGGTACATTGGCAGTAGGTGTGGGTGTGGTTGTGACAGGCTCAGCAAAGGTGTTCTGTTGCCCAGTGAGAGGGAGTTTTAATGGGTATATTTGTTATAAGTTAGTCTCTTGCTGGGCATTGCTAATTTAATAGCATTTTCAATCAGTAGCCCCTAGACCTTACCGTGAGCGGTTAAAGTGTATTTTTTCAGAATGGATAGCTACAGCATAGGTGGCCTGTGGTCATCACTTTGAGTGGGTCAGAGATTGATAGGTGTTAGTTAGTTAGAGCTGTGTGAGGTGTTAAATGGGTGCCCGTTGGCAATCCAGGTGATGATTGGTTGGTGTTGGCCTAGTTCAGGTGTTTGGATGCCTAGTGAGAGTAAGTTTGATTGGGTAGTTTTTTGCTGAGTTGATCTCCTGTCGGGCATCACTAATTTGACCGCATGTCCAATCAGCAGCCCTTAGCCCAGCTAGCCAACCTTCAGGCAGCTGAAGGAATGGGCTTGTTTAAAACGACTGGCTGGATGAGTGGCTGCCTTAAAGCAGTGCATTCTCGACGTGACGTAGTAATGTTTTCGGACAATCTCGTCCGAGTGTCACCTTTCATTGTCTAAAAACGTCACTGTTTTAAGTCTAGGATGCATTGCTTTAAGCCAGTCAATAGGCGCGTTCGACTTGTAATGTTAATGTTTGCAGGCGTTTGCAGTCAGTGATGCATTGTGGGATGCAAATAGACAAATCAAGCAAGCGCTTGCAGTTGCTTCCACACAACAAGTGGCTAACTAGCGCCTCCGTGGTGACGCAACTTTGCCCTCGTTGGTTTAAATTCACTGACGTCTGTGGATGTGTGTTGTGCGGCGCTCTGGCACTGAGCTTCTCATGGTATATTTACGTTATTTAAGTCCAGTTTGAAGACATATATTTTCTCTCTCTTTTTAGCTTGTTCTGGGGTGTTTATCTGATGCTGTCAAGCTCACTGGTCTTTGTGTTATGGTTTTGCCGTGTTTATTTTTCATCCTTGTGTTGTGCAGCACTTTGGGGCATCTCTGTTGTTTTGTTTAAATGTGCTATTAAAAAAAAGACTTGACCCTACTTGAAGTCTCAGTGCACCCTACTACAACTGTCCACCCCCTCCTTGTCCCTCACACACAACACACACACAACACATGTCTACTACGAAGATCGGGAAGGTGCGAGCTAAGTCTCGTTGAAGATTTGTGTTCGACTTGCCCGAAGACTTTTAAACGCCCACCCATGCTGTGCCGAACAGTTCTCGTTGACGTATGTAGACAGACGCAAACGGGTTTGTAACTCGCCTACTCTTTAAGCCAGCCACTCTTCCAGGCAGTCGTTTTAAACAAGCCCAATGACCACCCTAGGTGGTACAGGAGCAGGCTGAGGCACCATGGTACCGTGTGTGTCATGATCTGTGTGCGTGTGTGTGTGTGTCAGAGGTGTCAATCTCTGGTTCAGAAAGTAAAAACTCTGCCACAAATTTGATCCAACCAGGTCTAAATCAGCTCATCATATTGAGCACTCCGGTAGTGAAGTCACCTGTGTAAGAAGGAAAACGTGGCAGGGTTTTAAACTTTCTGAACCCGGGATTGCCACCTTTGTATGTGTGTCTTGTAGGTGTGCAGGCTGGAGCTGGTGGTACAGGAGCAGGCTGAGGCACTGAAGAGGATGCGGCAGAAACACAGGGATAGCGTGGAGGAGATCGGCCGTCTGCAGGCTCGACTGGAGGCCCAGACCCTCACCGCACAGAGCCAGCAGGATGCCTTCAGCACAGAGGTCTGCAAACTCTCACACTCTGCCTCCATCAATCTCTCTGACACACTCCTCTTTTCTCTCTTTGTCACACACGTAGACACACACTTCTTTTTCTCTCTGTCAGTCACATAGACACACACTCCTCTTTCTAACTGTCACACACTCAGACACGCACACCAACCCTTTTTCTTACACATACACAATCACACTCACACATGCACACTCACCCTCTCTCTCTCTCACACACACACACGCACACACACACAAACACACACACACACACACATACACACACACACACACACTGTGTTCTTTGGGCCAGTTCTAATCCTACAGCCCCCCCCCACACACAGATCAGGAGCACTGAGGACACACTGCAGCAGTTCCAGCAGCAGCTCTCCGACAGGGAGGAGGCCCTCGAGCACGCCTCCCAAAAGGTAGGTTCAACATCTCCCACTAACACTGTTATCAGTGTTTGCACACACACACACACACACACACACACACACACACACACACACACACACACTTATTTAGAAAACCAGTGCAGAGCCCGTAGAAGATGTGCCAGAGTAACATGTTTTTTGTATAGGCTACCTTATTGTTTAAGTGGGTGATATCCAGTCAAAGGAGGAGGCCTACATAAATGCATTTGCACTGAGTGACTTGTGAGATTTTCATTAGCCGCTGTTTTGTGATGTGGGATAACCGGAATTTAGACGTGAAAAGTTCCGTCTCCTTTTTGGGTCATCTGTATGCACTGTGTGTACAGGACTGTAGTTTGCTGTTGCGTATCTTAACTGTGTAGCAGCCTTGCTGTGGGCAAGGCTGTGTTATGTCCAACATTGTAGCTATGTCATTAGTTGTTAGGATCCACAATGCTAGCTGCTACAGTGTTGGACATATCAGCCTGGTGTTGTCATGGCTACGGCCAGAGTGGCGCACAAGACGAAAGGCAATTGAAGCTTGTTTGACCGATATCGTTGCCATTTTTTATATGCAGTGCCCATGTCATCTAATATTAGTGCAACGCCAAGACCTGAACAGGTTTTCGTTCCCTCCTTTCCTTGTTGTGAAGACACTGCCTCTGTTACTGTAATGACTTGTCAGGTGCAGACCCTGGAGCAGGAGCTGGCGGTGGCTGTGGACAAGTATTCGGCCACCAGACAGGAGCTGCAGGACCAGTGTGACCAGGTGGGGGCGCTACAGAGAGAGCTCGAGCGGACAGGCGTGGCCCAGGAGGCGGCATCTCGAGAGGTATGGCCATATTCATATTTTAGCACAATAGTTAATGGAAGTACAACTCTCTTTGCCCTTCAGAAACTTGCTGAATTGCTGGAACAGTATTTGAAAGAAAAAATATGGGACAGTGTAAAAGAACTAGCAGACCAAAGTGAGCTAAGTATCTTTGACACTCCAAAGGATTATTGAAGTGCTGGAAATCCCTGTTTGCCTGAGTGAGTAATGTACAGGGCACCTACAGAAGAAGTGTTTGGCCCAGGCTGAACCTCCGTGTTGCTCTCTCCTGCAATAGGGATGAGTGGGGTTTTATTGAGCATGCACCCTAGACAAACAGTTAGATGTAACGCACAGAGAATTGCATTGAATTCAAAAATGGTAATGGATTATACCGCTCTAGACACACACAAACACAAACACACACACACACACACATGCATGCACACTGGCCCCTATCCATCAGGCAGAAGGCCCTGCCACCCGGGGAAGGCGAGACGGTCCCACTTTGCCTCTCCGAGGGGCCCTAATTGCCTCCCATTAGATTAGAAGCTAGTGTTAGGGCCAGACAAACGATACGCTGGCTGGGGGAGAGGCAGGGTTCAGGAGTTCAGGGTGCCGCATGATTGTGTGTGTGTATGTGTGGTGTGTGTGTCTGTGTATGTGTGTAGCAGAGCAGTCTCTTATCTGTGTCTGGGCAGAGTCAGAGCCTCCCACTGCTCTTGTGGTGGGCTGGCCAGCTGGTGTGGTGTACTGCTATGTAGACTGGTCTGTATGTCTGTGGCCTATATGTTTGAAATACACACACTACCATGTGACTGTATCTGTGCATGTGTGTGTGTTTACGTTAGTGAGGCTTTGAAAGCATAATGTCTGAGCTGCATCAGTAGGGCATTCTGGTTTGTGTGTGTAGAGGGGTTTGAGGTGTTGTGTTGGAAGCGAGGAAGTGGGCTGGGTTAGGGTGTGTGTGTGTGTGTGTGTCGGGTGGGGTGGTGGGGTGGGGGTGGTGGTGGTGAATGCGCTTCTTGTAACCCTCGCCTGACCTCTTTATTCTCAGTGCGGTCTAACGTTACTTACTGCCACAATCCAGAACCAACCAGCAGTCACTGTAAGAGCCATTAGCCAACCAGCACTCACTTTGTGAACCATCAACCAATCAGTACTCACTCACAGACCCATCAGCCAATTGGCAGTCATACAGCCATCAACTAATTAGCACTCATTATCAGCCTTTAGCCAATCAAAAGTCACCATGTTAGTTGAGGAGTTATATAATACAGTGTGATTGGTAGCATAAGTGTGTCTTTTAAGTTTGTGTTTTCAAGACACGCATAGGATGAAATCATTTATGAGCCTGTGATGCTCATACAGCTGTGGTAGTGTGTTAAGAACAACAACACATGTCTGTGCTCAATCACAGCTCAGTCATTTTCTCTGCTATGTCCCAAACCACATTAGACAAGCCACTGCTTTGTCTCAGTGCTCTGTAAGCATAATGTGATGCCAATTACTGATCTTGTAGGATACATCAGGGAATGTTATTTAAATAATTCTCATTGGACCTATTTATTGCAGCCACGCAGTATGCCTGTCATACCTGTGAGATGTTTACTTAGCTAGATTATTCAGAGAGCGGAAGTTTACCACGATGAGTAATCTTATTTCCAGTGTTACTGGCATCACTTCAGAGGGCATTACTATACTTGAGCACACAGTGAATGTTTGGCGTGTGCTTGTGTGTGCGTGCGCGCGCGCGTGTGTGTGTGCGTTTATGTTCATGTATGTGTGTTTATGTGTTTGCACCTGTGCGTGTGTGTGTGTGTGTGTGTGTGTGTGTGTGTATACACTGCTTGAAGCAGACCTGTACAGACAGTGCTGCACCTCCACCATGTTTCAGTGAAGCGAGCGTCTTCCTCCTCCTCCTCCTCCTCCTCCTCATCATCATCCTTGTTTACCGTAAGTGTGTTGTCCATGAGCGTGAGGAGTGCCACAGAGCTGCAGAGCTGTAATCTGCCATTCAGCGCAGACACAGTTGTCAGCGACGACTGACAAGAGCCTCACCTTTTGTGTTCGTACATGAAAGGAGTCGTCGTTGCTGAGGACTGATCTTTTAAAGACATAGCGACAGACAGACAGACAGATGGACGGACATGTGTGGATGCCTGCACTACTAGAGGAGTTTGCCACGTTTTGCTCATTTGCTTGATTAATCTATTTCAGTCCAGTGTTTTTTTTTTTTTTCCCTATGCTGCTCTCTCCGATAGTTTTGTACGATACACTGGCCACGTTTTTCCCCTGGCTGTTGAGACGTTGATGGGGTTTTACCTGTGTGCAAGCCACATGGTTCATTAGTGATGTTTCTGCTCTTGATCTCCAATCTCCTACATGTTTCTGTTACTTCTGTTTCGTTTCTTTGTTGTTTCTGTTTTCCTTCTGATTATCCTCTTGTCTTTCGTTTGATTTTAATCAGACTAGCGTGCATTTTGACACCCTTTGTTTGTACAGTGTAGATCAACACTGATTTAGTGAAACTGTCAGACACATCCTCCTTGTGTTCATTATTTTTGACATGTGAGTGTTGTTCTCATCAGCAGAGAACATCATCAATTACAGAAGCATCATTTGACACACACACACACACACACACACACACACACACACACACACACACACACAGTCACTAATTAACCACTACAGCTCAAAATGTTTGAAATGCACACAATTTCTAGTTGTTTTCATGTATTTTCTGAGTAGAATAAACTTGTAGAAAATCTTTACATGAGATTTCTACTGTGGATGGATCTTGGGTGCATATGCAGAAAGTCTTGTGGTGAGAGTGATAACGTCAGATATACTAAAATGGAAAGGGCATTCATTTATTTTGAAGGGCATTCATTTATTTGGTTTCCTGGAAACACGCTGATCATCTAGAAATACACATTCATATTAGTTTATCATTCATCTTAGTCAGCTGTTCTCTGGGCTGTGACTGGCCATGCAGAGGTTGACCTGACATGTGTTTCTCTGACCTTTCACCCCTGACCCTGTGAAGGTGAGCCGGCTCGAGGAGCTCCTGACACAGCTGCAGCTGGAGACGAGGACTCTGCGCTCCGCTCAGGAGCACTCCAGGAGGGCCCTGGTCGTGAAGGAGCAGCTGCACGCTCAGCTCTCCCAGGAGAACCGTCTCCTTAGGGAGAACCTGGACTCCCTCCAGAACCAGGTACCCCCGCTGTGCTTTCAGGGAGCGCCGTAAAGCCAAGCCCCACCTCCCGCTGTAATGGCGCGCTTAAACAGCGGCGAAGGGAAAGGACGGCTAATTTTCATCTTCCGACACAGTTTTGTCATCACACCCCGCGCTCAGTAATGTGATCCGGCCATTTTTAGATCCGCCAGGGATTCTGGCGGGGTTGGCGAGCAGTGTAAATGAAGGACTTTGGCTCATTTGAATATCGTTTGGGCCAAAATGTAAAATCTGGATTTTTTTTCCCCCCTCTTTCTCCCTTTCTCTCTCGTTGAATAATAAATGAGAACATTAAGGAAGCATACTAATGATAAATATAATTGGCTTTGGATTTTCCTTTAAGCACTTCTGGGCATTTCGACCACGAGGGGATGAGGAAGGAACTCATTTGCAATGACCAATCACCTTGCCCTTGAAACAAAAAAAAAACAAAAAAACAAAAGTCACCTCATTTCCCGCTGTTCTGATTGCTCGGGTCCATATGACCTTCCTCTTGTACATTTCTAACTACATATATACATATATATATCAATGTCCAGACTTTCTTTTCCCTGCAGTGGCTGAAACTGTGATCCAGTAATACGCCATTAAAGAAGAATCACTGTGGTTGGAAAGTCTGGCTGCGGTAATAATGCGCATAAATTATTCATTCCCGTTTGAGCAGATGTGTACTTGAACGGCCAGCGAACAGTCTCGGTGATCGGCACAAAACTGTTGCCCAATCGATCAATATGGCCTGTGTGAGGTTGCACGGGCCCTGTAAGTGGTGTGTGTGAGTGTTGAATTGTGTAGAAGCGTTTGTTAACCAGAGCCTCAGTAGACACCAGCTCATTCAGCAGTCACTTCCGTGGTCACGTTTATCGATGTAAACGTACACCTAATGCATGAAATATCAGACCTCACCGCTATTGTTGTTTCATTCCTTATGAAGGTGTGATGTGTAAAAACCTGTTTTAGCCTGTGCTAACCTTTTTAGGTTTGAGGTTTGTAAGGTTGGCTAAACCCTGTGAACTGATGAAAATCTTTTTTATTATGAACTAGATCCAGAGTGTGTGTGTGTGTGTGTGTGTGTGTGTGTGTGTGTGTGTGTGTGTGTGTGTGTGTGTGTGTGTGTGTGCGAGCACGTGTGTTTGTGCGTGTTGAATGTGTGCGCATGGTGTGTGTGTGTGTGTGTTTGTTTGTTTAACCCCAAAGAGGTGATTCTTATGGCCAAAACGGGATTGCAGTGTCGATTGTGAAAGTGCATTGACCGTCTTCTTCTGCTCTTGTCTGTGTTCAGTTGCAGGCCAGCGTGGAGAAAGTTAATAGCCTGGGTTTAGAAGCTGGCACACTCAAGTCCAAATTACAGGAAAAGACCGAACAATCTCAACAGCTGCAAGATCAAATTCTCAAACAGCGGGAGGCACTAAGTAGGGCAGGCGAAACTTTAAAAGACACAAGGAAAGCAGCTGGCAATAAGGTAAAGGGAGCTGAAGTTTTTCTTTTTTTTCTTTTTTTTCCCTCTCTCTTCTTTTCTTTTCTTTTCTTTTCTCCCTCCTCTTTGGAAAGACAGAAAAAAAAAACCTGTGTGTGTGTTTCTGAACTTTCTCCTCCCCTGTGATAGTGAATTCCCAAGGCGTGTTGTTTAGGGACGCATAGAGGAGTGTATTAGACTAATTTCACAGTGTCTTATCTAAATATCAGCACACGGAGACAGCTCTTATTAGTGTTGGCACCCCCTAAAACGCCAGCCGTACAGTATAGTTTCATAATCACAGAGGACTAAGACTGTGTAGAAAGAAAACAGCTCGACGCTGTCAAATCCAAACTGGCAAAGGAGGAGGTATTTTAAGTGTTTTCTCTACAGAGCAAAGCTGTCGTCTTATTTTAACTTTAAATGAATTTCAGATGAGATGGGGCGGTGTGTGTGGGTTTGGGGGTGGGTGGGGGTGGCGGGCGGGGGTATGGGGAGAAAATAAGTGTGAAGCTTAAGATGGTCTACCCTAATCTCTCCACCGACTGACAGGAGAATATTTGGTGATATACAGTTAGTTTTGCTGCTGTGCAAATACACAAATAACCATCTGTTTAACCCCCGCAACCAAGTGAAAAAATACATAACTTAAACATAAGCGCTTGTGATGGGTTTCAATTAATCTCCTTAGCTTTTATCTGCACATTTGCTAAGCAAACAACACAGCCATTAATTTCAGCCCGGGTCCTGTTTCTGCCCGACATCTGGCTTTGGTTTACTGTGAAAACTTTTCTCTCTGATCTCATATGTTGAACTACTGTAACTTTGCCACTGTCCATTTCCTGTAGAACAGGAAAAAAAAGAACAAAAAAAGGAGTTGTGGGGGGAGTGGAGGGGGTGGGGGCAGAGTTGAAGAACAATAATGGCTTTTTGTTCCTGACTCGTCCCTACGTTAGCACAGCTGAATAAATAGCTCCAGCACCCGGTTTGAAATAATAACTATTTCCATGCCGTCTGTTTAGAGCCACGCAAAGTCTCCAGACATTTACAGCCTCGCCAGCTCACTGCAACCCGTCTGTAGCTTTCATTTGGAGCAAAAAAAAAAGAGATTTTAAACATATGCGTGTGTGTGTGTTTGTTTAAATCCATTTCGCTGACCATCTCTCTCTCTCTCTCTCTCTCTCTGTCTCTCTCTCTCTCTCTCTCTTTGGGCGTTAGGCCTGTATTGGCCAAGGGGCAGGGGAGACTGGCTCCAATGAGGGCTTTTGTCTGAGCGCGGCTACATTAGTAAGAGCACAAAGACAAACAAAGGGCCATGTTTTGTTTCAGGCATTGTGGCCTCCATTATATAGGAAGGAAAAGCTGTGTGTGTGTGTGTGTGTGTGTGTGTGTGTGTGTGTGTGTGTGTGTGTGTGTTATTGGGGGGTAGAGGGGGGATATTACGGGGACGATAATTTGCGGCTGTGAAGTTAGTGCGCCTGAACGGACAGAGACAATGTCGGAGAGCTTGCAGCCCTGGCGGAGGGGGCGGTGGAGGGGGCTGGGATGGATTCCATTCATAGCGCTGTTGAAACTACCCAGAATCCCCGGCTTCAAGGGGGCTAGGACCAGAGGCCCCATTACGGGCAGTAGGATGGTGCCCAGATGTCCAACGCAAGTACGCAACCTATCTTTTTACACTACTGCCATCACTGTAGCAGAGTCATACGCAATCACTCTTTCTACAGTACAGCCATCACTGCAGTGCAGACATGTCATTATAAACAAGACGGCTAGGAGCAGTTCATTACTTTATAACTATGTTTTCATAAGCATGTGCAATGTATGTTGTTCATAACAAAATGAATGTAATGAGGCATTTATTAGACAACTGTTTAGGTTTAGTTAGCATTTTGGCTAGTACTATCCTGTCCTATAATTTCAGACTTATATCATTAGTGTTTTACACAGCAACTAACAGTATTTTTATGATCTAGTGTGCAATATACAGGGTTAGTAAAATCAAGCTCTGACACTTTTAAAATGTAGTTATATTTTTAGCTGAAGCTCAGCCTAACACAACTTGAAGGACATGGTAAATCTCTACGCATCTTGCGATGAATATTTAAAATGTGTTTTTCCCCCCTCAATAAACTTTTGTTTGTTTGTTTGTTGCCATCAATCCCCCATACCCACACAGACATTTGCTCACACACACACACACGCACGCACACACACACACAAGCGCGCTCACACACACTCACTCACTGCGCCACGTCCTGTTCTCTTCTGTGTCTTTATCGCTTGACTGTTCGTCAGCTGGGATTGTGACTGTCAGCTTTTTGATGTGGAAGGAGGGGAGGGTGGGAAGATGTGCAGAGACAGACACGCAGGTGATTGATTTAAAAATACCTGCCTCTTGATTTTCGTTTGTTCCGTGTCTTTCCTGTCCGTAATCGCAGCACTTTTTTTTATTTTCTCTGCTTTTCCCCTGCGCTCCTCTGCTGTCGTAAAGTTTGGGAGTGATTGACCCAGTTGGTGGGTTTCAGCACTGCTCCCATCCGCGCTCTGACATGGCCTCCTTTAAGTAAATAATCAACAAAGCCACGCTGTCTGTCTGTCATTTAAAGCCTCTTCGCAACCCGCCACAAATTATGCATAGGTTGCGACCGACAGTTACTTGTGATACAAAGGGAAATTGCCATGTGTTACGTTACTTACACTTGTGTTTTTATTTTAGCTCGGCCTGAATGCGGAACACTTGACTTATTTGCGCTATGCTTATTATAGAAGTTTTCTGAATTTGTACCTACTTGCACCTCATTACAGATCTAAAACAGTATGAGAAGCACAGTTTTAACACCCTCAGTTAAGCTGTTCCAGCATCATGATTACATTTTTGTACCTAAAAGAAGTGCCCTGCTCTGTTAATGCAATTCCGTATCTCATAAGGCTCTTCCTATGGATGCCCATTTAGCAGCAGGCTGTGCTGCAGTAAGGACATCTGTAATCTCTGTGAGCCACTGGGCCACGGGCGCAAGGTTAGACTCCCATCTCACACGGCCCTAATGATGCCCTAATGTGACATGTCATTTGCACCGTGGGCGCGCAGCAAGGTAACGGGTAAGCGTGGGGTATCTCGCCGGCGCGGGAAGGTGACGTGCAGGCATGGGGAATCTCGGCAGTAAAAAGGCGTAAAACCCCTGTTGTTTCTCAGGCGCACTTGCGACCAGAGCTGCTGCCTTAATATGCTGTAGCAGCTGATTTCCTCTGAATGTTTCATGAGGAGGCCACAACGCCCCCTCGGCACACCTCGTCTCCTCTCCTCTACTCCCCTCCCCTCCTCTCATCTTTTCTCCTCTCTGTCTCATCTGTTTTTCCCCGGCCTTCCGACACGCTTAGCGGCAGGCGCCTGTGCAGTCAAGCACGGCCGCTGTCGGCTCCGCACCACGCCACCACACTAAGACTGTTAAACGTGCTCGCATAGAGGGGGCACAATATATTATGCATGCATGAAATGTACAAACACAAAGGAATTATGCACCATGGATATGATACACTTCCTCCTAACAGCCTTTTGATGCAGCCTGGGAACCATTTGAACCGCTTTTTGTTTTTTGTTTTGTTTTTTTTTTTTTTTTTTGCTTGGCCACTGGCAACATTATACCAAGTATCTGAGAGAACTGTCCCAGACAGGAAGAATTTCTTTGTAAGACATAAGACGCCTAGCTTATATTTTTGTTACCAAATGGATGGGTTTGCTTTATTTCTTATTAAACCAAGTTGTTTGCCTTTTTTTTTACATGCTTTAAATGTCTAACTTTATTCAACAGTCATAGGAACATATTAACAGTAACAGCCTCCCCAGCCTACACCCCCCCCACCCCCACCCCCCACCCCACATGCAACACAACACACAAACACACATAATTTGTTTGTTTCAAGCTCTCCATGCATAATGTAAATGATCAAACCGTCTTGAATCCTCTGCCTCTTTCTGTACTTTCATCAACCCTGCCTCTGTCGCTCAGTTGTGGAGGCCACAACGCGAGGCACTGACAGATGACCAATGCAAAAACATTTAAAGGCTGTGAGCATTGATCTCGATTATGTTTGTGCGGGCCCGCAAAAGCAATTATTCTCTCGAACATAGCTCGGAGAAAGGATCGACGCCGCCGGGGGGGGGGGGTGGGGGCAGAGAGGCGGGAATTATTACAAATGGCAGATATTAACGAGCACTGAGGGTTGACAGCGTGACGTTTTAATGAAGGGGAGGGCAGGGTGACGCCCATAATGGAATCCTGACATGCTTTGGCGCGGTGTGGTGCGGAGCGTTGTGGAGCGCTGGCCCAGGCACAGGCCCCTCTTGTCATCCCGTCAGCGTCGTCGGAGGGGAGGGGAGCGGTGCGGTGCGGCGTGGCGTGGCGTGGCGCGGCAGGAGTGTGGTACCAAGTGGCCCTCCTGCTCCGTCATCTGAGACTGTTCCTCATGGGCCGAGGGTGAAGGTCAAGGAGCTATCTTAACTCCATCAATCCTGTGGACAGTTACAAACGACCTTTCACTTTCCATAAGACACTCAATATGCTGAACCCTGTTTGTGTGTGCGTGTGTGTGGGATGGGATGGGATGGTTGGTGAGATACATTTTTGTTTGCGAGTGTGTGTGTGTGTATGTGTGTGTGTGTGTGTGTTTGAAGCAGAGGGAAAGAATAGCCTAGGTGGTGTTTGCGGAGAGCAAGGGTGTGGGGTTGTGCTGATGTTTCTCCAAGCAGCCACCCCCCCCCCCCCCCCAACACTCCGCGTGCGCTGATTGAAACTAATATCTCATTAAATGAAACTGACTCGCGTTCGGCAAAGCAGAAGATTGAAGATGTTATTGAAAGTCGAGATGAACTCCCGGCATATAAAGAGGCTGATTAGACAACGCAGCCTTAAAAAACACACACATACACACACACACACACACACACACACACACACACACACATGCCAGAAAAACAAAAGCGAGAGATGCTCAGTGTTCAGACCAGGCACAATACCACATGCGGCACACACTTCTCTGTTGTCAGACACAAGGCTGTGCGTATCTGGAGTAACTCAATAATGTCTTTCTCATTGTGTCCTTGATTAATTTGAAAGCTTGAATATGACGGGAAAAGTGTTAAGCCCACGGTGAATTTGATTTTTTTTCCACCTCCCTCATTGAGATGAGTCATATATTTTTTTTCTTTGTTCGTTGTTGTTATTGTGTTGCTATTTTGTTGTAATTGTCGTGTTTGTGTGTGTGTGTGTGTGTGTGTGTGTGTGCGTGTGTGTGTGCGTGTCAACTGAAATTCCTCATTCACATGGGCTGTGTGTGTGTGTTTGTGTGTGTGTTTTCAGATCCAGCGCAAAGACAACAAGCTCAGCACACTGCAGAAGGAGCTGCATGAATTAAAGAAACGGCACTCAGATTGCAAAAAAGAGGTACAGACACCAAAATAAGCCATCTTCTTTTTTTTTATCGGGCACCTGGTTTGGCACCCTTGTGGTCCTCCAGATTGATTTTACATGTATTGTGTTTTTGTATTGAATTTTGGCTTCTAAGAATAAATGCAACACCTGTTACATTTTTTTCTGGTTTGAAGTGTGAAGTCCTTGTCCAGCGTCTAATATTGGGGTGGTACAATATGCACAATAAAGAATAAGCTTTATTGATAAAATTATTTTCATACAAAGTGTGACACATGAAAACACATGAAATACTGTGTCGCAACTCTGATAAAAAAGGCGTCTGCTAAATGAATGAACATGAATATGGGTAAAACTTGTACGATCACACCGAGTGACCCGAGAGAGATTCACAATCTTTAAATGTCCTCCTCCTCTTTATCCTCCTCTCTTCCCTGGTATGAGACTACAGTTGAGTCTAGATCTCCTCCTCCTCCTCCTCCTCCTTTGTCCTATATAACATGAGGCTACTACCCAGTCTTTAAGTGTCCTCTTTCTTCCTCTCTCTTGGCCAGCACGAGGCCACTGTCCAGCGTCTGCAGGAGGACTTGGCCGAGCTGGTGGCCCAGGTGCAGGAGCGCTCGCAGGCCCTGAGCAGCCTGTCTGCTGACCGGAGCCGCCTGGAGCTGGAGCTGGCCATGCTCACTGAGAAACACCACACCGCACAGCAGGAGGTTCAGACAAATACACAAACAAACACACAAACAAACAAATAAAAACAGTGAAGGGTGCCTGCACTTAACTCTTTTCACACTTTCTCTCTGTCTGTTTGTTGTTATGTTTCACACACACGGACAGCCAGACAACACACACACACACACACACACACGCAGAACCTTACATAAGATATAATATAAACTTTAAAGTTTTTTGTTTTTTAATAAACAGTGCTTTTCCAGTTTCCTGAAGCACTGTGTTCTCCTGCACCATGCGGCGGGATGAGAAGCCCTCTCCTCAGCAGGGCCAGCAGTAGTGCTAGTACAGTGGCACTGTCATGCCACAGAAGGCAGCAAGAAACAAAGGCAGTGCAGCTACATTACTGTCTGCCTGCTCAAAGGCTGCTTTTTTAAAGCTTGTTTAGCGTGGCTTTGCTGTTTTGAATGGTGTGTGTGTGTGTGTGTGTGTGTCTGCAGGTGAGTGCCCGAGATCAAGTGCTCCTGAACATGAAAACAGAATTAAGAGCCGTCGAGGAAAGACATCAGGGAACACGGGAAGAGGTGAGAGATGAGAGAGAGAGAAAGAGAGGGAGCTAAAAGTGTGTGTGTGTGTGTGTCAGTGAGTGCACATGTGTGTGTGTGTGTGTGTGTGGTTGGGGGGGCTGGATGAGCAGGTAAGGCAATTCAGAGAGTCTGGATGAGTGAGCAAGTGTGGGTGTGTGTGTGTGGGGGGGGGGTGCCAATGTGTGTGAGGTTTGTATGTATCTGTGTGCGAGTACATCTGTGTGGATGTATTCTCTTTGTGCTTGTGTTTGTTTGCAAGTGTGTGTTTGTGTGTGTTTGTGTATGGGTGTGTGTATGCATGTGTGTGTTTGAACGCATGTCTGTGTGTGTATGTGGCGGTGTGTTTGTAAGTATATATGTGTGTGTGTTCGTAAGTGTGTGTTTGTGTGTGTGTATGTATATGTGTGTGTTTGTAAATGTGTGTGTGTGTGTGTGTGTGTGTGTGTGTGTGTACCTCAGGAGCAAGCGTGTGTCCTCCCCGTTCCTGCAGTGTAGCAGCTGCTACCCATCTGTTAACCCTCATGCATAACACATGAGCCGCCTGTTTGCAGAGATGCAGAATAATTTTCAATATTTAGCAGGGTCATGAATACGGATGACACTGACGTCAGGGTGTGTGTGCATGTATGTATGTATGTATGTATGTATGTATGTATGTATGTATGTTTGTTTCTTTGTTGTGTGTGTGTGTGTGTGTGTGTGGGTTGGTGTGTGTTTGTGTGATGCCTGTGTGTAAGGTAGGTATTTGATTGCAAGTATATGTGTATGCCTACCTCGCTGAGTGCAGTGGTCTGGTGATGTATATTTTTGTACGCATATGGTATCTGTTTTTGTGTCTGTTTACAAGTGTGTGTGTGTATGTGTCTCTCTGAGTGTATGCTTACGGATAAATGTATGTATGTTTGTGTGTGTGTGTGTTTGTGTGTATAGGTGTATGTGTGTCTTTCTGTGAATGAGTGTTTGTATGCATGCATGTCTGTATGTGTATCTGTATGTCTGTATGTGTATGTGTATCTGTGTGCGTGTGCGTGTGTGTGTGTGTGTATACGTGTATGTGTGTCTTTGTGTGTGTGAGTGTATGTATGCATGTCTGTATGTGTATGTGTATCTGTATGTTTGTATGTGTGTGTGTGTGTGTGTGTGTGTGTGTGTGTGTGTGTGTGTGTGTGTCTGTGCGTGTGAGTGCAGGTATTAGCATAACATAGTCAGACACTGGCACATGATCAGATAGCGCTGGCCTGCATTACAGCCCAGGTCTAAACGCACCCAGCATGCTTTGCTGCTTTGTGCCAGCACTCAGAGCAGGTGGTCTGCGGAGCCTCTGGCCCCATCCAGCAGAAATGTAAATGCAAATGGTTTGTAAGCTATCTGCATATAAAAGCAGGGTACACGTGTCAACGCCAGGGAGAGAAAGAGAGGCCGGCATCAGATAATGGGCCTAGCCAATTTAGTTAACCACTTACTTTGATGAAGAAAAAAACAAGACCTGCCTTTCAGTTGACTTGCATGTGTATACTTTGTATCGGATTTTCAAGCACGACTTTAAATGCGTGTGTGTGTATGTGTGTATATATGGGTGTTTTTCTGTGTGTGTGTGTGTGGTGGTGGTGGTGGTGGGGGGGTATGTATATTTTTGTGTGTGTGTATGGGTGTTTTCCTGTGTGTGTGTGTGTGTGTGGGGGGGGGGGGGGGGTATATATGTTTGTATGGTGTATGTATGGGTGTTTTTCTGTGTGTGTGTATGTGTGTGTGTGGGGGGGGGTCATGTATATGTTTGTGTGGTGTATCTATGGGTGTTTTTCTGTGTGTGTGTGTGTGTATGTGTGTGTGTGTAGGGGGGGGGTTATGTATATGTTTGTGTGGTGTATATATGGGTGTTTTTCTGTGTGTGTGTGTGTGTGTGTGTGTGTGTGTGTGTGTGTGTGTGTGTGTGAGTAAAGCTGGTGGCTCTAGAGGCAGAGGTTAGTCGCCTTAATGAGATGGTGAGCGGGCAGCGTGAGCAACTCGGAGAGGCGGAGCAAAGCTGTCGCCACGCCCTCCTACGCTTGCAGCAGGAGCAACAGGACAAGCAGAGAACTCACACCCATCTACACAACACTAAGCTACAGGTACACACACACACACCCATCTATACAACGCTAAGCTACAGGTACACACACCTACACATACGCCTATCTACACAACACTAAACACACCTACACACACTCACAGCCATCTACACAACACTAAGCTACAGGTGCACACACCTACACACACGCTTATCTACACAACACTAAACACACCTACACACACTCACACCCATCTACACAACACTACGCTACAGGTACACACACACACACGCCTATCTACACAACACTAAACACACCTACACACACTCACACCCATCTACACAACACTTAGCTACAGGTACACACACACACACACCCATCTACACAACGCTAAGCTACAGGTACACACACACACCCATCTACACAACACTAAACACACCTGCACACACACCTATCTACATGACACTAAACACACTTACAGTACACACACTCACACCCATCTACACAACACTAAGCTACAGGTGCACACACCTACACACACGCCTATCTACACAACACTAAACACACCTACACACACTCACACCCATCTACACAACACTAAGCTACAGGTACACACACACACACACATCTACACAACGCTAAGCTACAGGTACACGCACACACCCATCTACACAACACTAAACACACTTGCACGGACACCTATCCACATGACACTAAACACACTTACAGTACACACACTCACACCCATCTACACAATACTAAGCTACAGGTGCACACACCTACAGACACTCAGACCTGTTCACACAACACTAAACCACAGGTACACACACCTACAAACACTCAGACTCATCTACACAACACTAAACTACTGGTACACACACATACACTCACCTACACAACACTATGTAATCTACAGATACACACACCTACCTACACTCACACCAATCTACACAACACTAAACAACATACACCTACAAACACTTACACATGCAGCATGTATATATTTTTGTAGACACACCTGGTTAAGCTTAGGGTTAGGACTATTACAGGCACCACAGATGCTGAGTTGGCCTTTATATACCCTGCAACAAACCTTTTCTACTTTGAGTGCATAATTGCGTAGACGGTGTTCCTGAAGCAAATTATCCATACAAATAAACATCTGAACATCTCCACTCTCCACAAAACAAGGTCCCTCAAAGAAGCTCAGACAGTTTCACCCCCTGTTCTCAGAGTTCTCCCTTTTACCATTAGGACACACATTTATTTTGAAAAGTTGTTCCCTGCTGTAACTGTCCTTTTAAACACTTCTTGTTAAATGTTTTGAAGTGCCTAAAAGTATTTATGTTTTCATGTTACTATGTCCATGTCTAAATTGTGATTGTACTGTATGTTTGTATTTATTATTCTTGTGCATATTCCTCTTCTGGCTGCATAACAGATTAGCCACTGGGGACATTAAGATACCATGACCTTGACCATTCACACACACACAGACAGAAAGTTATTTGGGCCCTGGGTATCCATATAGGTATAGGGTTTAAAACACTTGCCTTATGACAAAATTAAAAGAAGCTAAAACACTTGCAGAAATAAAAACACTTGCCTCATGACAAAATTCTGTCAGTTGTTGCAAAGTAAAAAGTATGATGTGTATCAACTGCCACCTGTATTTCAATCGTTGTGGAGTTTAGCAAAATAAATGACAACAACATAACTAAACATAAATAAACCACATAAATAACAACCACATTAATAAACAACATGTCTAATACTTTCTGCTTTGAACTGTTGGTATGAAAATAATTGTTATGGTAGATAGAAGTGTAATAATATAGAACTTTAAGGTTAATTTTTGCTGTTCAAGGTGTTCAACGTCTATTAAAGTTGTGCTCTAGCTTAAAAATGAGTGCCTACTCATTATTTGCGTGGTGGAAGGTATAGGAGTCATCCCCATCAAATTGTTTCTACATAAGATTAGGCCTCAGGGAAAATTATGTTCCATATGTACAATAGATCTGCTTGCAGAACAGACAAGTGAGCAATAATGATAAAACAGTTGACTGAGATGGGGTAGTTTTGTTAAAACATCTCCTGTTGCCTAATTGGAGAGTAAGCACTTTAAACAATAGACTTTTTTTTACACGTTCGCAAACTAAGTAAAAAAAAGTCTATTGTTTAAGTGCTCGAGACAAGTTTAATTGGATTTAGTCATACACACACATGATGTGCTGAAGCAAAGAAGTGGTTCAGCCTTGAAGAATCCCACATTTCAACATTCCCTTCTCTCTTTATTCTGCATTCTTTTTTTTCTTGTAGTTTTGACATGCTTGCTAGTTTATTTTCCCTGGTTTGGTTGATGACCTTCATTTGTGGAATATTCGGTGTTAATCTCTGTCATTTTCTTGTTTTTAGTCTGCTTGCATGTTTAGCTGTCTGACCCTCTCTCTCTCTCTCTCTCTCTCTCTCTCTCCCTCCTCCTTTCCCTCTCTCCATGTGTAGTTGAAGAGCCAGGCTGAGAGTGTGTGCGCGCTGCGCTCTGAGCTGGAGGCACTGAGGCAGACCCGCGGTGTGGACGAGGAGCGCTGGAGCCAGAGGTCCTCCCTGCTGCAGGCCCAGCTGGACCAGACACAGGCCCAGCTGCAGGAGGCCCGCGCCCAGGCCACTCAGCAGCGTCGCACCCTAAAGAAGCTCCAGAGCCACACCTCCCACGCCCAAACACAGCTCCAGCAGGCCCAGGACAAGGTCAGAATTACTAAATACAATAAAAATGGAACTTTCTGTCATGTCTGGAATACAGAAATGACAGAAATATGTGTGAATACAAATGAACCCCGTAAACAGCTACCTCTTCACTCCTAGGTGCTGATGGGGAAAAAATAGAGAGAAATCAACACACCAGATTGTTACTAAAGTGTACTTTACTAAAAGTATTCTTTGGAATAGACACAATAGCACAACACAGGATATGACCAGCAACATGAGTGTTTTGCTTTGAATACTTTTTGGTGATGTACATATAATTTTTTTCCCCCGCAAAGTTTAGATTACACATGCAAGCGTTAAGGTAGTGTAAAAGTCAAATGTGACCTAGTTTCCTATCTGCGCCTCTTATCAAGCTCTAATGCAGTTTAAGAGGAAATTTGCCCGTATTGTTTTTTTGGTCAGCAATGGCTTACATGTGGGGTAGAAACAGAAATTACTGTTAATTGGAGATTTAAATGGGCTCTGTGCTGTGCTGGGCCTTCAGAGAAATGCATTATTTTTAGGGCATCACTCGGTGCTCGTTTGGTGAAGCCCAACGTGGGTGGGTGCACACAGGTTTGAAACCAGCGCATTGTGTGCGCCCTAATTGGACTACTGGGGACACTTAAGTGCTTAATTGATTTTCAAAAGTTTCCAAAGCTGAGCGCAGTTGGCATGAGGTGCATTGGTCCGATCCAGACAATGGCTCTCCTTTGGGACCGGGGAATGGATTCATTGGGTTATTGTGAAACACACCATGTGATACTATAGATGCAAAAATAGCACAATATAATAGGATATTTAAGTTAACAGACACGTCCAAAAGTCACAAAAACTGTTCCTCCTTTTCTGTTCTCTTTTTGTTTTTCTTCATGCAAGGGTCCTGATCCCTTCTTTTTTTCAGTTGCTGGGGGGGTGATGAGGGCACACAAGGTCGCAGACGAAGCCAAAGAAAGATCACATCAAAGTCATTACGGACTCTCACTGTCATTTCTGAATGAAAGGACTGTTATCAGATTGACCCAAAACCGAATCATCGGGTCAGCTTTGTTGCCCCCCCCATATGGAACAGTATATCCATAGAAACTTGCTGGAATGTGAAAAACATTATAGTCCTATTATGATTTTATGATAATCAAATCATTTGCCATGGAGTAAGCTTTTGACCCTGAGGTTGTGTGTGTGTGTGTGCGCGTGTGTGTGCACCCTTGCACATGTCTGTGTGTGTGTGTCTGTGTCAGTCTCTCGTTTGTCAGTGTTTTTACCCCTCGGTCAGAGAGGTCATGGTCATGATTGTGGCATCTCCAAGTGTCTTAGAAGAATGCCCGCCTGAGAGAATGATTCATAATCATCCCTATGTGTGGCTCCCAGTGCGTGATTAAAGGCCTGCCTGCCTGCCTCCCTAGGAGCATGGCCCATGTTCCGCTTAACAGTTTATCTGGGGGTCACAAGGGGAACTCTGACCACTGCACTAGCTTGGCACCACTTCTCAGCATCTCCAAAAAAACCCAAAGTCAGATTTGCGGACAGGTTACTTGTACACTGGGCCACGGAAATTTCTGGAAAAGCCATTTGTTTGCCTGGTCTCTGCTAGTCTTCAGCGTTTTTTTTTTTTTTTTGTGAGGCTAGGGAGCAGTGGGGCTAGGCCTGTTTTTCCACCATAGTGGTCAGCACTGTTTTTAGCGATGGTTTACATTCCAGAGGTTTCTTTTTCTTCTATTTATTATCTTCCCGTTTGAAAAGAGGATTTAGAAATCCCCACCGTTCGGCGCCTTTAAGTAAGACAGAGCTGCGCTTCTTCTCCTAACGGTTCAAAAGTGAAGGCTGCACTTTGTCCTGGAGTCATCTTGTGCCCTGAATGCTTTCAGAGTTTTAACGCTCTCCTGTATTTATACTGTAAATCCACTTCTTTTATTAAACCATGTGAAGCTTGGAAGGTGAAACGTGTTTAGATTGAAACATATTGCTAGTTTTGTTGTGCCCTGTGCCTATTGAATTCCCATTAAAAAAAAATATCAAAAGGCCCCCCAATTGTAAATCATGGAGAAAAAAAAAGAAAAAAATCACTTCTGCACTCAAACATAGCAACCAACG
The DNA here is from genome assembly GCA_030347295.1 of Setipinna tenuifilis. Lineage (NCBI taxonomy): Eukaryota > Metazoa > Chordata > Actinopteri > Clupeiformes > Engraulidae > Setipinna > Setipinna tenuifilis. The sequence continues at coordinate 8,189,129 of CM059285.1, forward strand.
CAGAGAGAGCAGGCCAAGTTGCACTGTTCATTTTAATTCAAAACCACTGCTTCACACCAATTTGCCCGGCAACCACAGGCTCCAGGGCTGGCTCATCGCTCTGGGGCCAGGGCTGGGGAGCGGCCCTGTGGTTCTAAAGAAAATAGTTTCCTTCTCTGGGAATCCTTTGTAATAAACTTTGGGTTAATCACATTTTCCCATTTGCTTTCATTAAGTTTCTTTGGTATGTTGGTTCTTTAAAGAGTCTCACACTAACCACATTTCATAGCATTTCACGCTCAAAGGGGTTTATTCAGGCGACGTGTCATCATTTCTACCTTCTCGGCCTTATCCCCATTGTGCTCCCAGTCTCTCTCAATGACCCAAATATCGGGAGACCTGCTGTGAACAGCACCGTGTTGCTTTATTAGACCAAAAGCTAAGTTGTAGTGTGTGTGTGTGTGCGTGTGGGTGTGTGTGTGTCCCAACAGGTGAAGGAGCAGGAGGAGAGAGCAAAGACCTTTGAGGCCGAGCTGGTCTCTGCAAGGCAGCAGTACGAGGTCCTGCAGCACAGGCTGGAGGTGGCTACGACCACCACGCAGAACCAGGAGGCCACAGCGGCCATCTTAAGGCAAAAGTACACGGTTGCTATGGAGAAGGTCCAGCAGCTCCAGGGACAGCTGCAGGCCTCTGAGGAGGAAGTGTGTTACTTTAGGAAGCAGGTATTTGCACACACACACACACACACACACACACACACACACACACACACATACACACATACCACACAAAGCACTCATATGAACATATAAAAAGCTCCATCAGCCACTTGATGTGTAAATAGTGGAGGCAGATGCCTCAGCTTACTGAGATGGCACCAGTGCAAAAGACATGAAAAGGAGGTTATAGATTATTTAGCTTGTGTAGGTACATTCATGGAATCTCATGCATGAAGGTTATTCACCTCGTATTGGACACTCAAGAGTGTTTTTATATTTAAGTTGATTTCTTTTGCTAGGTTGTGTGACATGTGGTGCATTCTCTTATCGTGTGTGTGTGTGTGTGTGTGTGTCTGAATGAAAGGTCCTTGAAGCACAGGCAGTCATCAGTAGCATGAGAGAGGAGAAGAGGGTTGCGGAGGAGCGCAGCGAGGACAGACGCCGGCAGGCAGAGAACACCGAGGAAGCCCTCGACCAGCTCACGGAGGAGCTCCAGGCCACCCTAGACGCCCTGGCAACCAGCAGGGAGCGCGTCTCCAACGGGGACCGGGCCATCCAGAAGCTCCGCGCAGACCTGGATGACAGACAGGCAAAGGTTGGTTGCGTACCTCACCTGCCTCGTCCCGCCATATCTAACCCGTTTAAGACATCTCCTTAGAGAAATCCAGCACACTTACCGCATTACCAGTTGAAATGCACATTTTTCAAATACGGACTTTGGTTTTCATTTATATTTTCTGCAAATGCTAAATCAAATTATTATTGGCTGAGCAGACTATAAAGCAATGTAAGCACCTACCTCCTTTTTTCCCCCCAAAATGTTAATTTCCAGTAATCCCATGTAATGTCTTAACGATGTCCGACTGGTAATCTAGTATGCATGTGGTGATTTATTGCCGCGTGTGGCTGGTGTCTGTGCTGTGTACACAGTCCTCAGGCCGAGATGAATGGAGCTGTGCCCACGTCACTTTGCTTTCGCCTCTTCGCCGGGATATTTACCATGTCTGGCAACAAATGAATCATCTTTATTGCGGAGAAATTTAATTTGTACGAACTTAACTGCTGCCTACAAGGTCAGACTGGCGGAATGTAATTTTAATCAAATCAAATTTAATTTGTGCGTTATAAAAGAGTTACCGATTTGAAGAATGACTGTATTTTATACTTTATTACGTTCGGTAATGAGTTAGATTTTCTTGGTCTTTTGGAGAAGTGTGTTTCTAATGCCCCAGTAAGTTTCAAAACGCATCTGCAAACCTTCATTTTTATTTATGTATTTTTTTTAATCCGTCTGCATGCATCCATATCCATAGGGGTTTCTCTGCCTCTTCTGTACAGAAACCTCCTAATGCCTCTAATGACACAGTTATATATATATACTGTCTATATGGCATCTGCTGACCTTGACTACATCTTGATCCTCAGCTGATTGCTGCTCTGCCACCACCAGGGCATTTTAATTTGCATCCAGCGATGCATGCTGTTTTCTGAAGCACATTCCTGCTATTTCTTCTCCTACAGATTGCTGACTATGAGAAAAGATGCCTTCAGCTACAGTCTGACCTCACCACCTACCAGCTCAGTCACAGCCACCCCAACGATGACTATGAAGCCCAGAGCAGGCAACGAGATCTCTTCCAGAAGGTAGCTCCTAAACCACCATTTTAGTCATTGTTAGTCTTTCCTTTTCTTTATTAGTTCAGGCTTAGTATTCTTAGTTTTACAGGGCAATTTAATACATTTGATGTATTTCATCAGGCACTGAGGATTGGAGGAAAAGTAAGTGACAGAATATCCACTGTGTGGAATAAAACACTGGTGGTCTTTCGGAACTCCACCAAAGCGTTTCCATATCCCATCATGCTTTGCTTTACCACCGGCCCCTCTCAACAGGAAGTGACTCTGCTGCGGAACCAGTACGAGGAGCACGCCCAGAGAACTGTGCAGAACGACAGCCTCCTGGTGCAGCTGCATGAGGAGGCCCAGGGCCTGAGAGCAGAGCTGCACCGCAAGACCCAGGAGAGGCAGGAGGTGGAGCGGGCGGCGCAGTCGCTGCAGCTGGACCTGGCCTCCCTTCAGACGGAGCACAGGAACGCCCTGAACAAGCTGCAGCAGGAGAGCGTGGAGCTCCAGCAGCAGCTCTCTCTGGCCCGCACCACCAGCAACCACAAGGACCAGGTGAGGGGTGCTACGCAAACTAGCCAAGTCAGAAACAAGAGAAAGTTTAGCTTACGTGAAAAATTGGTGAAACTTTGTTGACTCCAATGAGTTTAGTAAATGTAACTTTTTTTTTCAGTTATGTTAATTTACATATAGCCATAGCTTGAAATAGAATAGTCACATTTCCTTAACTCATTTGAGGCAACGAGTTTTCACCAATTTCTCAAGTACGTCAGACTGATGTTTTTTTTTTACAGTGACGTCACATTAGCTTTCATTTCAGTTTTTCCATATTATACATACCATGTATACAAGGAGCATTGCAGTGGAGCAGAGCACCACGAGACAGCACTGCAGTCTTACAAAGCACTACACTAAGTAACAGCAAGTACAGTCTTCCACAGGACTACATAATTCTAAGTAACCACAACTTCACTGGGGTTTTATTATTGAGGGTGTAAGGCAGTTTAAATTCTTACGTCTGTTGTTGGAGGCTTTGACAATAAATGTAAATGGATTTAATTTGATTCTGCTTGAGGAGATGGTAGCAATCAGAACATTTAGAGTGCTGGACATTAAAAGCCCTCAGCCTTAGTATCGATTTTTAACTGTGTAGAAACTTATTCAGTACCATAACTATGCAAGGTTATTTTTTCATTTTTTTTTTACAAGCGAAGAAGATGCATTTTTTCCCCTTAAAGTTTAGTAGACAAACATTGTGTTTGGCATTAATGGATTTTGGACACCTACCATCTGTGTAAATTTGGCTATCGACCGTTGCCAGCAGCGCTTAAGAGGGTCATCGCTTTAAATGAGTTTCAGCTGAGCCCTGTCTTTAGAAAATGCATCTCCCTCTCCGTTTCCCACATTGTCAGACAGGAATCTCTGAATCCTTCCAAATCAATGATATCACACAAGGGAATATGCAAGCCTCTGTTTATGTCAAATTGGCAGCCTACTCCCTGCAGGCTCAAAAAACGCTCTTGCATAACAGCAACTCTTGCACATTTTATTTTTTCTTTCTTTGAGGCAATCTTCACCTGGCCTACCTCTTTTTTTTTCTCCTCCTCATTACCCTGAGGTGTGTGTGTGTGCGTGTGTGTGTGTGTGCATGCGTAGGTGTGCGTGTGTGTGCGCGTGTGTGTGCGTGCGTGTGCGTGTGTGTGTGGTAGAACAGCTTACACTCTGCCGTAATCTCTGGCCACCTTTGCCATATTGAGTGTTTGTTTTACTGGTAAAAGGTGACGCCAGACAAGGACGCTCCCCTTTCCTTGTAGCCCACCTGTCACCAGCCTGGCTGAGGGAATTTTAGTTGACTTCTCTCCGGGTGTGGTGACTGTTAAAAAGGCTCGCGTTAAGCTTGCTCCGTGGCCTTTTCAAAGGGTGGGATTCTCACCAGTGTTTCCCGATTAACCCCCCCCTCCCCATCTCACACACACACACACACACACTCCCCATCACACATACACACACACACACACCTCTCATTAGACTGACAGAAACAAATTAGCTCGGGATTAATGCTGGGAAAAAAGCATGCCAGCCAGACGCAATTGACTCCAATTAAGACGTGAAGGGGGCACTAAATATTCAAATTATCGGGAGGCGTGCGGGCGCATGATGAAGCGACGACGAGCCTGGAGTGGCACCGTGCCAAGCGGAGCCGACCAATCACGCGCCGTCACCGCCGGGCACCGTGAGCGGAGACGAGGTGGCTGGGAAGCGCGGGGTGTGTGACCCCCGCACCTCGCTGTCAGGTCGCCGTAGCTCATTGGCATTTATTAAAGGATGTTTTAATAATGGCGAATGCATTAAGACACACTTTAAAAAAAACCTTTACCCTATACATTATACATGCTATGTTTCTAATGGAAGAAGCAACACGCGAGCTCATCACAACTGTGGAGCAGTAATGATGTTGATGAAAAAGTACTTGGTACAACTAGTGTTAGGTTTGTTAGGTACTGGGGTGAGGTATGTTTAACATGATTATTACAGTCATTTGGGATGTAGCGTGCACATAGAGACACTGTATGTGCTCTGTATGTATACTGTATATGGGGCTGAACCCAACCAAACTTCGTTTTACACAGCATCTTAGTCCCTCATGGATCTTGTGAGGATTTATGGTGATTGTTGTAGGCAAGTGTAGCCAGTGCTGTTTTGTGGGAATTCTTAAAAAATCAGTTTAGTTCCCAAATCATTCAGAAAGGACCTTGCATTTTTTTCTGCAGACATGTTGAGAAAATTAGAGAAAATTGCTTGTTTGGAATTCGTAGGAAATCCTTAAATTTGCAGGAATATGTAAATATTCAACATGGCAAAATCCTGTTATACATCACTCTGTGCCATAGAGTCTATGGTGTATCTTCACAGTATTTATATATAAGCGACTTCATGGATTTTCATCTAATCAACTTCATGGATTATTATCTAACTGATTTCACAGATTTGCAATGTGTCCACATTGTCATAGACTCTTGCAGTCCAGCTTTAGAGACTGAAAGACTTGTCCAGTATTTTGTTTTAGCCATCTGGTTTCGGTTTGGTTTTGTTAACTCTTACAAGCTTAGTAAAAGAAAATGTACAGGCTCGGTGCATTTGCGGAGAGATGAAAAGGGTTAGAATCCTAGACTGACAATTACTGTCGGCAACTTTAAAGGCATCATTAAGGACACAATGAAACAAAGACAATTGCTAGTGCATGATAAATGGCAGTGCAATCAGCTATGAAACATCTAATATCAGTCCAACCATCATATACTGTCATCATATAGAGTTTTGTATTCACACAAATGTTGGCAATGAAGTAACTTATCCGTTCATCAGTTTCCTCAACAGGTCTCCTAACTACTGTAGCATAAGTGGCTTTCCAATCAACTTTTTTGACCACATTTTGACCATTGAAATAATACATCATATATGGTAATGCTAGCAAATCTCATACATTTTCCCAACACTTGTACAAATACAGACTCTAATGCACTTTTTAGTTTGCCACATTGTTAATTGTTTTGTGTTGTTTTGTATTGTTAACTGATGTGAGTGAAGTGAATGGAAATATAGAGTGCCTGAGTGGACATTTTGGACAGAGTCAGTGTGATTCTGTTTCTCCCCCTGTCCCTCTGTCCCCTGTCCAGGCCATCCAGCAGAGGGAGGAGCTGCTGCGTAGGGCAGGGGCAGAGCTCCAGGAGGCCCAGGAGGCGGTGCGGGCGCTATCCCAGGAGGCCGAGGGGCTGAAGGCGGCGGTGCGGAGTGCGCGGCAGGAAGTGAGCAGCCGGGAGCTGGAGAAGCAGGCGTTTAGCACACACGTCAGCCGCCTCAGCCAGCAGCTCACGCAGGCACAGGGCCTCTACAAGAGCATGGGTACCCACACACACACACACACACACACACACACACACACACACACACACACACACACACACACACACAAAGGGCCTCTACAAGAGCATGGGTACCCACCCACCCACACACACACACACACACACACACACACACACACACACACACACACACACACACACACACACACACACACACAGGGCCTCTACAAGAGCATGGGTACCCACACACACACACACACACACACACACACGGCTTCTACAAGAGCATAAGTGCCAACACACACACACACACACACAGAGCATAGTACCAACACACACACACACACACACACACACACAACCTCTACATGAGCATGAGTACCAACACACTCATACACACACACAGACACGTATACACACATACACCATGGCATTAACTGCTCAGCGTGCGTGACTGAGCTTCCCTGTGTTCCATAGTGGTGTCCAGTCCTGGCTTCATAGAATAAAACTCCTGTTATGTGTTGCGTACCTACCTGTGCACTTAACAAAGCTGCTTTTACTGATTGGCTTATTTGCCTGCAGGAAGAGTTGTACTTATTAAAATCAGCTGGTTGAGAGACTGGCTGGGAAAAAATAAGTATTATGGACCCTTACTCTGACCCCAAAACAGCATCTTTCTCTGGTGTTCTAGGCACAGGTTCTCACACATGTGCTTTGGCTTCAGGTTTTATTAAGCCACTGACACTGGTGGTTTTTTCTGTATAATTGCTGTCAACAAAAAACATAGACTCCCACTCCCCTTCAGTGGAGAGTTTTAGCTATGCCTTTTTAACGCTTCACACCTTTCCACCACACATCTATGTAAATCTGAATTATTTAGTATTGGCGTCAGAGTGGTGCCTTCAAGTCTGTTTGGCCCTTTTTGTGTGTGCGTGTGTGTGTGTGTGTGCGCACGTGCGCTCGTGTTGGTGTGTGTGTGTGCGCGTGTGCACTCATGTGGGTGGGTGTGTGTGTGTGTGTGTGTTTGTGTGTGTGTGTGTGTGTGTGTGTGTGTGTGTGCGCGCGTCTGTGTGTACTCATGTTAGTGTGTGTGCGTGCGTGCGTGTGCGTGTGTCTGCGTGTCTGCCTGCACTCATGTTGGGGTGTGTGTGTATGTGTGTGTGTGTGTGTGTGTGTGTGCATGCACGCACGCACGTGTGCTTGTGTCAGTGTGTGTGTCTGCACTCATGTTGGTGTGTGTGTGTGTGTGTGTGTGTGTGTGTGTGTGTGTGTGTGTGTGTGTGTGTGCATGCACCTGACTGCTTGAGTGGCATGCGGTGTGGCGCGGGGGCTGAATTATTTAGGCATTAGCGGCCTACAGGGGGCGTGGTTGATCAGCACCTTGGGGAGGCGCAGGGCTCCTGGGCACGCCTCATTAACAGCATGCTAATAAAACACCATCATTACGCCGGCTCACAGACACGCCACACAGGGGAGGGGGGGGGGGGTGTACGGGGAGTGGGGGTTGTGTAAAGAAGGTCCCCAGACCCACCAGCGCACACACTCACACAAACACACACACACACACACACACACAGCATAGATGCTTACCACACACCTACATACACACATTCGTTATGCTACTCTGCATCCTACACATTGGCTGCGCTACACTACATCCACTACACACACACACACACACACACACACACCTTCAATACTCATCACATACATATGCAGAACACACACATATACCATACCCCCACACCACATATATACGCACACACATTACACACACAGTCACCAAGGGAGGGTCACACACATACACCCCCCCACACACACTCACTAAGGGAGGGTCATCTCCTTCAGGTCGTTTCACGTCCTCGCCCAGATTAATATTTCATAAGGCACAGATTCATTTCTTTTTTTTTTTTTTTTTGGCATGCTTTTCCCTGGTGAGTCGCTATTTGCATTGTGTCCCCTGATAAATGTAGTTAGCAGCGCTAGTAAACGCAGACAATAGCCGTCCTACCCCTCTCCCTTGAGTTAGGGAACAAATTGGGCTCTGAGAGAGAGAGACAGAGAGAGTGTGTGTGTGTGTGTGAGAGAGAGAGAGGGGTGGGGTGGGGGGGGGTGAGAGCATGGTGGACCAGCAGTTCCATTCATTGTTATGGTTTTTGTCATCTTTTTTTGTGCTAGCATGTTCTCTCTCAAACACAAAGTGTGTGCGTATGCATGTGTGGTTGAGATTTGATGGAGGGAGATTTTTTTTTTTATTGTTGTTTTTTTTATTGTTGGAATGTGGGGGGGTTAGGTGATTGGGCAGTGGTCACAGCGGAGGCTTCCTACTGAGGAGTGGCCGTGAGGAGTGTGTGTGTGTGAGGAGTGTGTGTGTGTGAGCGGGCAATTAAGTGTGAATACTGGAGCTCCCAAACTGGCCAATGACTTGTGCCCCCAAATGAGCCCCTCTCCACCCCCCCTCAGCAGCCCTCCCTCCACCTCCTCCCTTCTGGGACCTCCTCAGAGGCCTAAAGATGTACCCCTATCAACCCCCAACCCCACCCCACCCCCCACCCCCACCCCCCCATGGAGGGACCATTGCTGTCTACCTACCTTCTTTAAGGTCACTTGCATACATTCACCCAGTTATGGACACAAGTACACCCACACCCACAACATCATTATGTTTGAACATATAATAAAAACTCCTTGGTAGGCACACACACACACACACACACACAGACACACACACACACACACACACACACACACACACACACACACACACACACACACACACACACACACACATACACATGTGCATCTCAACAGACTTGGATGAAACATCCAGATACTTCCAGTAGTAACTCCAAACATCCTAACAAGAGGCTATCTGAATGCATTTTTAATGGTGTTGATATGAAGCATTGTGTGCGATGAGGATAAGCAGAGATGCTGTTTCCGACATGTATCAGTGGGCCCATCCCCCCAATGCCCATCTCTATGCTCAGAGCACACTTCACCTTAATGATGCCCCTTGCACATGGCCGCACGATGGTTAGGGTGTGTGTGTGTGTGTGTGTGTGTGTGTGTGCGTGTGTGTGTGGGTGCGCGTGCGTGAGAGTGGCTAAGTTTGTGTTTTAGTTTTACAGTGTGCATGTTGTTTTTCTGTGCGTGTGTGTGTGTGTGTGTGTGTGTGTGGTAATGATCAGGCCACTGTGGCAGGGCCTACCGTGGAGATCTCATCATCTGGCGCCTGGGAGGCTCTTTGTTGCGCGGCTGCCGGGGCCTTGTTGTCACGCACGGCGGAATGTCTCATTAAGAATTAACTCAGCCATCCCGCGCCACATCGGGAGCTCCCCGCGTACACACACACACACACACACACACACACACACACACACACACGACCCTCCATCCTGCCCGCTTTAATTATCACTGGCCACCTACCCCCGACACACACACACACACACACACACGCACACACTACACACACATGCACACACACTACACACACATATAGGCATGCACACACACACATACGCCACGTCTCCTCATCTCCTTTGTCCATGGCTAGACGGTTATGATCTCATTCCATGGTGAGCGGTCTTATCCACCTAAACACCCCCATACCCACTCCTTATACACCCGCACTCATTCTCGCACACACACACACACACACACTCACAAACATCCACACCCACACGTCCACAGAGAGTCTTGCCTGCTCATTACATCTGATGCACGCACAGGAAATGTCAAAGTGTCGGCCATTATGCAAGCATACATCAAAATAAATGTGAGCGCACCTTGTGTGCCGAGGGAGAGGGCCCTTTTAAGCCAAAGGAGAAGGCAGACCAAAGGTTGCCCAAAACAATGAGCTGAATACCTCAGCCTTGGGACTCCTTCTGTGGTCTTGCAGCCGTGGTGCCTTGTTAGTAAGTACCCCGGGTGCTGATGGTGTGTGTGTGTGTGTGTGCCTTTGTACGTGTGTGCAAGTGTGTGTTTTAACATATCCATCCTGGGTAGCATTCATTTTTTATTTCTCTGGTACTTTTGCATAGACCATTAGTTCTGTATTTGGTTAAAAAAATGGCTAAAATATCATACAAAATACTATGAAACTAACAGAAATACAAAATATATATTGTCACTGACCTGAGGCATGTTGTTTTGGCATAGTTCCAAACATTTTTCGAATTGGTCATCATGCCAACTCTTATTTGTCACTGTCCCTGGCTGTGATACTTCAGCAAGGGTCTCTCATATGCATACGGTTAGCCCCCTCTTGCCTCACACAGCTCTTTTGCATAACCACTCCAGCAGGGGAAGGGAAAAGGGAACAGTTTCACTTGATGAGATTCCCTGGCCGACCCTCCATAACTTTAAAGCCCTTTCGACATGGCTGCGGCCATATTGATTTCTGGGGCACATTTAAAATGTAAAATGTACGAAAGATTCCGCAAGGCCGCGCCTGATAGCGGCCGGTGTTGATCACCCCCGTAAGTGATGGATTGCATTTGAAAAATATCTCTCCGGTTGAAGGAGGGGAAAATGAGTGGAAGAGAGTGGAGGGATGGGGAGAGTAAAAAAAAGAGAGAGAGGGAGAGAGAGAGAGAGGGAGAGAGAGAGCCAGGAAAAGCTGGGAAGAGTTCAAGTGGATAATTGAACCGTGTGAAGGCAGCTGGACCGAATCAAACTTGAACGACAGCGCGAGAGAAAGAGATGGACAGAGAGAGGAAGAGGGACGGATGGAGAGAGAGGGGGAAGGAGGAAGAGAAGGGCCATAAAAGAATCGCTGGCAGGGCCCAATGACGAGGGGGGGGGTTAAGAGAGCACTGTGGCGTGCACACACACACTCCTTGAGCTACGCCACGCGCCCCTCTTGATGTGTAGGTCAGGTGCTCACAATGATGGAGGCCTCATCAGCCTTCATGACGTCCCCCTATTAACACACACACACACACACACACACACGCACACACACACACACAGTGGCCTTAAGGATGCTGTTATATGCATTAGCTTCATATAAGGGTACTTAAATGCCACAGACACATACACACTAACTTTCAACCATCTTATTTGAAATCTGATAAACCTCATGTGGTACTCCCCACACACACACACACACACACACACAAACACCCCACTAAATGAACCCTGAATGCTACAGTTTAGTGTTAACACAGTTGTTTATACTCTGAACCATCAAGCCTACTGTGACATGGAGAAACCCACTGGAGAAAAAAAAAAGAAAAACGTTATGGGCTAAGAGTATAACTTGATGCTTTGTCCCACGCCCAGCACTGCAAAAAAGGCTAGCTGCTGATTGGCTGGCCGGACAGAGATTGATGATGTCGGCGTGCGCATCAGTGGCACAGGGGCGAGGAGACGTCCGAGCCTTTGGCAGATGATACATGGTATTCTAATTGCGGCATGCTCGCCGCGCCTTTCCTACAGTACGAAACATTTAAATGCAAATGGCCGCCTAATGTGGTGCTCGTGAAAAAGATCCGCACTTTGTGAGCTGAGGGACAGGAGTAGAGTGGAGCGGAGTGTAGGCGGTAATCGTGATCGTGGTCAGAAACTGTTTTGTCCTGAGGACCAAGAAAGACCAGACACATACACGCATGCACACACACACACACACACACACACACACACACACACACACACACACATACATACACACACACACACACACACACTAACAGACTTACACACACGCGCGCGCACACACACACACATACATACATACACACACACACACTAACAGACTCAAACACACACACACACACACACACACACACACACACACACACACACACACACACACACACGTGCAAGCTGTTTGTGTCTGTGGGGCGACCCGTAGCGAACTAACAGCGAAGCCACAGCCTCTCACCAAAGCTCTCTTCTCTCGCTCTGCCAAACATCCACCCTATCACTACCAACCCTGCCGTCACACTCCAGATGGACCATTTCACATTACAGAACCAGATACAGGAGTCCAGCTTCTTTTATTATGTTATTTTAAATTCTTTCCTTTTTATTTATATCAGAGCCATGATTATAACATTGTGTCTTTTCAATCTGTAATTTAATTTCTCTCATGTGGAAACGCACAGGGCTTCCCACACCATCGTTTGAGGGCAGGAGATGTTTGACATACCTCAGTGGTCTAAATCTAAAAGATGGAATTATCAGGGTGTGCGATTCTGTCTCAGAACCCCAGAGTGGTCCATGGCCAAGCACCCCCCCCACACACACACACACACACACACCCCACCCCCACCCTATACAACTAGATTACTGCAGATAATTGTGTTACATGGGATATTGATTGAAAAATTGTTGTACACCGGAAACGTCTAAACACACAATTTCTGTGCTCTCTTTTATTGCTTGCTGTACAATTGGTGTCTGTGTGTTTTTGTCTGAAGCACCCACGGAGGAAAAAAAATATCAATTATATATATATATATATATATATTTATTTATTTATTTAGAGAAAAAAAATTGTGGGTAGAAAACATAAGAGAAATTTCTTCTTTACAAGTATCTATTGATCATGTTATATCAAAGGAGTATGTTTGACATAAGATTACCTGCCAGTTTGAACATTAGGTACAGCGTGTTATAGCCAGGGGCAGTTGTAGGGCTGCCAAAGGGATTGTAAATAGAGCCAGAGCAACGACCGCCTCTGGCTTGGAATCAAGAGCGGCTCAAATCCAAAGGCAAAGGTAAACTTTATTTGATGCCGTTTTTAACCCCCGTTCGCTTGCATACATTTGGAGACGCATGGTGTTTTTTGGAGGGGGGGGCGTTGGAGTGGCTGGTGGTTGGCGGTTGGCTGCTCGAGGGGGAAGGCACCCATCTTTAAAGGGAATGGCCTTACACAGACACAGCAGCTCACCGTACTCCGCAGCAAGACAACCGACTAAGTTGAAGATTTCTTTTTCTTACAGAAACAATAGGGTTAGCTTTTTAGATATAAATGCAAATATAGTATACCTTTCTTTTTCACTTCTCGACACATCAGCCACTGGCTTTGGTTGAGGTGTGAATATTTCAAGCTGACCAAGTTGAGAAGAAAAAAAAAAATCTATTCTGCTCCTTCCAGCTCTCTTAACCTCCGCCTGTGTGTGTGTGGCATTGTGTGTGTTCATGAGCGAAGTGTGAGCCCGTTCTCGTTGAATCACTCTGCACATCTGTGTGTGTGTGTGTGTGTGTGCCTGCATGTGTGTTTGTGAGCGTGTGTGTGTGGACAGACGGACAGCGTTAAAGCCTCTCGTTGCATTGATGCCTTGAATGATTTTAGGCCAGGGATGAATTTTTTAAAAGCTTATTTTTTTCCCCATCTCACCCTCTCCACTGGCATTGATTATTTAGATTTCTAACAACGTTTTACCTTGAGGTTGCGTACAGCGGCGAGGTGAGCGGGCAGAGACTGTTTGTGCATCGTTAAATATTTAGCGATCCGACTTGGCTGTTCAATTTCCTACGGCCCCAATTTAAACAGTTTGGGCTCTGCAACGCCATAAATTAATCATTCGCCAGCATGGGGCTTTTTTAGGATTAGTTTCTGCATTCCCCGTTTCATGGCCATCTCTCACCAGAACACCCCCCCCCTCCCACACACACACACACACACACACACACACACACACACACACACACACACACACACACACACACATACATACACACACACCTCTCTCACACACACATGCTAAAACAAAACACACACATTCAATGTTTCTTTCTCTTTTTCACATACACACACACACACACAGTCCTTCTCTAAACAGCCAACCCAACCCTTTTATTGCCAGAAGTCAACAAGTTTATTGGCAGCCAACTTCCAAACACCACTGCCGTTTACACCCATCAAAATCAGATATCAAAATGTAAAAAAGACAAAAGAGCATCAGTGTTTAGCCGCTCAGACACTCACATGGAAGGATTATGTCTTAATATGCCTGCTAAGCAAATTTATTGCTCAGCTGTGTCACTGGCATACTACAGGGCCACCTAAATATCCATCCCGTCCAAGCACGCGTGATTTGCATGTACACGCCATGCCAAAAGATGTACCACGCGGCAGAACAATAAGGTTTTATTCCTCTCTCTAAATATAAAGGGGGAACACAACGCTCGCCTGCCCGAGTGCTATTTGTGCATCCCTGGGTCTCCTTCAAAGTAAAGAGTGCCATCTATTGACGGAAGGTGGTACTGCACCTTTGTGGCACAACAAAAAAGGGGTGTGCAATGCATGTACTGTAAGCAGCTCTGCACGCTTGGCATATGTATGATTACCATCGACGGCACCTTCAGCACCATACCAGGCCCCCCCACACCAGGACTCAGAGCGAAGGGGGGCTCCGGTGGGTCTGTGTGTGTGTGTGTTTTTTAAGGATTATTTCTTTATTTCTTTATTTTTTTCTCTTCCTCCCCTTTTATTTCGTTTGTTTTTCTTTTTTTTGTGTGTGTGTCCAATAATAATCCTCCATGTCCTCTGATTTTGTTTTCTTTATTGCCTCCACTGGCCCCAGCAATAACACGGCTCCCCACTCTCTGGAGGGGATATTTTGCAAAGTGTACTTAGAAAATTGCTAAAT
>CM059285.1:8221415-8228915 GCA_030347295.1 Setipinna tenuifilis
TAACCAGACTCTCTGCATATGCCACTCCTTCAGAATGGAAGTTCTGGAATTCCTGATATACATTCTCTAATTGCGTCTAAAAATGATTTTGTTTTAAAAACTCCTAACTATAAATCGTCTCACCACTCTGCTACCATGCTGTCTCTCTTGCTCCCCCCCCCCCCCTATTCCTTCCATCTTATTTTTTTTCACTGCCACTCATTCTCTCTCATTCCCCTTGACGCCACGCTGTATTTTTGGATTATAATAATGCTCTGCTCGGCTCCTCCACAGAGGCCTGTGGGGACGGGACAGGCTTCCCGAGTCCTGCCGCCTCCCTGCACTCGGCATTCACATCCCTGCCGTTAATCCCTGGTCGGCTGGCTCCCGCAAGTTGACATTTCATACAAGAAGCCCGTCTTTATTTCAGGCTTGCCATGGTTGTCTATAATATCATCCTCCATTCATCTCATTCTTTATTGTAATCCTCGCCGATGTAGAATAGTCCGCCCCACCACTGCCGCCATCGCCACCAGAACAGCCGCCACCCCTGCCACCATCTCCTTCCCAGTCGTCAAAGACGCTTGCGGAAATTGACACAAATCGCTTTTGGTGACACCCATGCAGCATAGGGGAAAAGCCAGGTCCCCAGTTTACAAGACAGCTCGCAGGGAGCATTGTAGGCTCAGCCTCAACAATGCGGCAGGAGATTTGCCATCCGGGTGACGGCAGTGATGGTAGAGTCGTAGGAGAAGCAGAGCTAGAGAATGAGGGAGAGAGACAGATGGAAAGAGAGAGAGAGAGACACACACACACATGAAGAGGGGTAGAAAGAGACAGAGACTGTGTGAGAAAGAGAGATGGAGTTAAATGCCATCTTTTTCTTAAACTTTGCAAAGCCATGCCTCACCACCGCGGTGAGCAGATCCAACCCCTCTGGCTTGATGGTTTGGGTGCTGCGCGACCGTATTATTGGTTTGGATGGAGTGCTATTTTTTTTCTCCCCCTCCCCCCACCTTCCCCCACCTTCGTCAGAGAGTTTATCTCCTTATGGCAAGTCTGACTTTTTAAATCTACATTTGAGTGCGTCACGAAAGCTAATTAGACACACACGCTCACTCATCTCCCAGCGAGTCCCAAGTGTCTGCGGAGACGTGTGCTTTTCTGGCGCGCCGAGCAGTTAAAGCTGTTTCCACCTGTCAGGTCCCCGGGTCTAAATAGTTGCCGCTGCCGTGTTGCTCGCGCACGGCGAGGGCCTCTTCCTCTTCCTCTTCTTGCCTGCCGCTCACAGACGCATCCCAACCGATTCGGCAGCTCCTCTCCGCTCCACGGGGACGCAGATCAGTCTCCAAACAGCCACGAGTGCGGCTGGAAGTGGTGCGTCCTTTGAAAACATTTCATCTGCTTATATTGATTGCGCTCTGAGCTTCAAGTCTTCCCAGCTCTCCAGCTAGGAGGAGGGAAGAAAAAAAAAACAACAACAACAGTAAAAGCGCATAAAACAGAATGATCTGACAATCAATATGTTCCACCTTCAACATGAGATGCTACAGAAATCTAATTAGAATATGCCTGTTGTTGTTGTTGTGACTTTGTGTGTGTGTGTGTGTGTGTGTGTGTGTGTGTGTGTGTGTGTGTGTTTTCTTTCTTAATGACATGCTTGATATGCCCAGGAGGGAAGCATACACACATGCTCATTTGGAGAGGGAATAAGAATATGATGTTGACGTGTGTGTGTGTGTGTGTGTGTGTGTGTGTGTGTGTGTGTGTGTGTGTGTGTGTGTGTGTGTGTGTGTGTGTGTGAAGAGTAGCAGCTGTAAAAAAATGTGTCATGTACAAACCCGACAGCAGTCTTCTCCGGTATTCCTGTCGCTGGTGGCAGGGAGCAGGCCGTGTAACACCCTCAGCTCATGCTGATAGGAGGGAAACATTGTAACGAGCTACCAGACATCTTCACCCACCCTCCCCCCTCCCCCACCCCCAATCCCCCTCCTCGCTTCATTCTCTCCTACCCATGATGCACCCCCACGTAATTACCGCTCTTTAATCTTCCCCTCTGTAGGGTTTCATTCCAGCTCTCTGTGCGGCTTTGCACACTGAAAGGAGGATAGATACTGCTTTTCGTTATTAACCTGCAACGGATTTGAAGATGGGTGTGTGTGTGTGTGTGTGTGTGTGTGTGTGTGTGTGTGTGTGTGTGTGTGTGTATGGGGGGGGGTGAGGGTAATTTCGTAGAGGCCTTATTCAGTAGAATGAGCTGTCAAACATCATAGCAGGTGACAGGCTGAGGTCCCCGTCAACAGACACAGCCGTGGCCAGGGGGTGTTGTCGCGCTTTGCATGGGGTGGGGGAAATGGAGGGGGCAGATAATCAGGGAGGATTACCAGTGGCAGGCTTTTATTAAATACCTCTTCCTTTTTCACCATCCATGCTACCTCATAATACTGCATCTGTCTGTCTGTTTGTCTGTCTGTGTATGTGACAGGTGGTGTATGGCTACGAAATGTGTATATGTGTGTGTGAGTGTGTCTGTGTGTGTGTGAGTGTGTCTGTGTGCGTGTGAGTGTGTCTGTGTGCGTGTGTGTGTTTGTTTATGTGTGTGTGAGGGTTTGTGCACTTAAAGGTCTACCTGTTTGTTGTGTGTTCGGGGGGGCTCTGTTATTCATGAAAGGGGAGAACTCTCCCAGGACATTGTAAATGGTCCCATCTTATAAACCCTAAGCATACCCGCCCTCAAAAAGCTCACGTCGTTTTCACACTTAAAGCCATTGTCTTCCTCAGGCACCGAATATTAATCAGGTTTTATCTCAGGTACTTAATTGTATCTGGGAAAGGATATTTGCATTTGGCAAAATGTATTATTCAAATGATCCATAAATATCGCTGGCATCTCTTATCCATTTCAGCTGTCAGGCTCTGGGAGAAAATCTACTTTTATACTTTATTCCCGTGTTATACATAATAATGGACTGGGTTAAGCCAATAAATAGATTAAACTCGGGGAAAAGCTTGCCCATAGCCGTCTTCCGCCTCCGCTCTGAAGTTGTAGAGGGTGTATAAATGGATCATATTGAAGTCCCCTGCCCTGCAATTTAAGCGATATGAGCCTCCAGACCATAAGATATTGGCCTATTTCTAGCTCTCTTTCCCGTATTTTTTTGGTTGTGGTCTTTTTGTTTGTTTGTGCTCCCTTCTCCTTCCCAAAGCCATGTCCTCCAGTCTCACATCACATATACTGTACTACTCTCACACACACCTTACTACCCTCACACACATCTTACATCCCACACACGCCCCCCCCCCACACACACACACACCCCCCAGTGCAGGTCTCTACATACTTTCCTGAAAGGAGAAACAATCTAAATGTTAAGCAGCCCCCCAACACACACACACACACACACACTCAGCGTCCCACATGCACACACACACACACTGTTCACACACACACACACACACACACACACACACACACACACACACACACACACGTATACAATGTCCCACATAGACACATGCATGTACACACACACACACACACTATGTCTGTCACTTGTGTAACAGCCTTTTCTATGCCTATGCTATGCTATGCTATGCTATCCACCACCATCTTCGCTGCCCAGTGGTTTGGCCTTCCAGCCCCCTTAGTAAAAGGCTGTCAAAGTAGGCTAGTAGCAGACGCAGGGGCCCCACCAGCAGCATGGCAGCACCCTCGGCCTCTGCCGCTATTTGCGGCCCCTTATCAGGGCCAGATTGGAGCGAAATGTTAATTTTAGATGAGTCCCTCCTCGGCTGGTAATTATTGTCATTAAGGACGCCTCAGAGCGCCTGGCTGCGTCTGAGTGAAGGGGAAGGGGGGGATGGGCGGGGCGGGGGGGGGGCTGGGGGTGTTGAGTGAGATGTGGGCTGACGTGTTTCATAATTAATGGTGAATTAATGCATTGCTCTATGGGCACCGGTAAGGGAAAGGCTCTTAACAGCTCAGAGACAGAAAGGAAGAAAGACATGAAGGCAGGAAAAAGGGTGTGTGTGGGGTGTTAGGTGTGTGTGTGTGGGGGGGGGGGTGGCTCGTGCGATGGCTATCGCAGTGTGTCCGTGGGTGCTAATGGCTAGCCGTGGCGACCCCGTGGAGAAAGCTAACCCAGTGTCCGTGCACTGTCTGCAGTGTTTGCTCTGCTGTGTGTGTGCAGGGGCTCAGGGAGATGAACCTCTGTTTGCCCTGTCCACCTTTTTTTTTCTTTTTCTTTTTCTTTCATTACTTTTTTTTCTCCTCTGAATAGCTTGCCTTGCAACTGGTCTGTGTGATGTAGCGAGCGCTAATACAGTCCTCCACTCTCTCAGCAGCACACACTCAAATCAGCCCCCTTGTCTGGTGTGTTTTTTTCCCATCTCTTTCTAATTTCCCTCCTATATGTCTTTGATGTCTTTTGCTGCTATGATCTTTCTCTTTATCCCATCCATAATGCTGACCACCCCCCCCCCTCTCATTCTCTCCCTCTGCCAGTGGATTCTGATTCTCTTGTTGTCTCTCTTTGGGTGATTCTCATTCTGTCTCCTACCTTTATTTCTCTCTCTTTCTCTCCCTCTCTCTTTCACTCTCCCTTTCTCTGTCTGTCTGTCTTTTCCTCTCACTCCCTCCCACTCCTTCTCCCTCTCACTTACTCTCTCTCTCTCTCTCTCTTCCTCTCTTCCTTCCACAACCTTATAGAATGTTAAATCCACATACACGTCTAATCAGTACTTCTGGCTGGACCAGTGTGCTGGTCTTTCTCTCTGTCTCTCTTTCTCTCTCTCTCTCTCTCTCTCTCTCTCTCTCTCTCTCTTCGTCTCCTCTCTATCACTCACTCACTCACTCTCCCTCCCTCCCTGTGTATCTCTCCAGGTGAGGAGGCACGAGGAGCGTATCTCTGAGCTGGGCCTGGAGCTGCAGCAGTGCCAGTCTGTGTGCCAGGAGTGCAGCGGAGAGCTGGAGGCCAAGGAGAAGCAGCTGGATGCACTAAGAGCAGAGGCTGCCACCCTACACCAGAGGCTGGAGTGCAAGCTGGAGGAGGTACCAGAGGACACACACTTTTCCAAAACACACACTTTTCTTAAGATCATTAAAAAAAAAAAAACATTTGGATAAGCAATGTTTGGCAGTACTTCGTTTTCAGCCAAGCCTGTCACGTCACGTCACCTGGCATTTACCACCCACTTCAATCTTTTGATCTTTGATGGGCATTTCAATCAATTACAGTGTACAGTGCAACTGTCATAGGGAATAAGCATTCTTGCAAGGTTCAGCTAAAAAACAATAAGTCCCAATAACAGAATGAATGCCATTTTGGAAAATCATCAGCCTAACGCCTGTCATTGTTGAGAGACCCCACAGTTAAAAATTTTCAATAAAATGCATCTGTGTGTGTGTGCGTGTGTGTGTGTGTGTGTCATCTGTTTGTGAACTTCAAACCCATTACATCTCCTTTCACTTTGCCTGCTGTTACCCATCTACCAGCAGAGTAAAACACTGCACTACAAAGCAAGTCACTTGGCTGGTGTGTCAGAGTACACAGGACCTCCCCATGCATAGCTTTACCAAACAGGAACCACAAGCATTGCCACTGCTGTTTACGGAAGTAAATACATTGATTAGCCATGGATTCGATGACCTCTAGAACTGACACTTTTAAGTTTTACCAGAAAGTATAAAGCTTTCTGAAACTCTGCTTACCACTATGAAGTCTCACATGCAGCTTGAGGCATGTGACACAGTGTAGTCTGTCTCTTACACGAAACATCTTTATTTTTTATGAGACTAGACAACAGTGGGTTACAACACCAACTGATGATATATTTAATGCGCATTTTAACTACAGCGTGTTTGAAAACTACAAACATGTTTGCAGCTGTTCTGAAAGGGTTATTGGAGACAGACGCTGCTACGTCATTGTGATTCCTAAACACTCCCTCATGTCTTATCAAAAGTACTGTAAACAAGCATGATCCACGGAACGCCTATCTGTTTTGGCATACACACAAGGCCATCACATTGTTTCTGCTCTGTCTTTAATCTAATTCACTATACACTCACACACTCCCCAGCGCCCCCTGCTCAGCACACATAGACCCACACACACAGCTCCTTAACTTTCCTTTGTGTTTTATCTCAAACACTGTACACACACAATGTCCAAATACGTTTTTTTTTTTTTGGCTGAATTCAGAGGTCACGTCACAGGCCTTTCAAAGCTGCTTGTTCTCCTATTGGCTGGACTGGTCATCGGAAAGTTCAACCGTTCCCCAGGGGGTGATCCATTTTTTTTTACCTTCCGGTAGTGGACGTGACACATTATGTCTTCCGTCTGCAGCATGTGTGTAACACGCCCGGAAAGTTCCACTGCTATCAACCTTAGCCTAGCGCAAAAGTTGGCTTATTCTACAAATACACGGTCGTCCAAAAGTACGGGGGACATTTTAAATGCTTACATCTTGGATTCTATAAATGATGCATAGTACCAATTATATATGTTGTAAAGCTGACATTCAGGAGTTTTTGATACATAGATTGATTTCTCTAGACACCACTCTGGAAGCAAATTAATGAAGACTAAAATCTAAGGATAGATTTGGAAAACCATTTTTTTCCAAAAAACAGTCAAGTATGTTTCAAACTAATATAGACAGGTCAAATATATTTGGTACTGTGTATTATTATTTTTTAATCCAAGATGTAAGCATTCGGAATGTGTCACATATTTTTGGACCACACCGTACGTCTGAGTACTGTGAGTTATATGTTTGCCCAAACAAGCAAAACTAAGAAAAGTGCAGAAAATCTTGTTTTCTTGAAAGAGCACCTGCCAGTGTTGCTTCAGTTCATTTAGAACACCAGTAAGTCATAAGTTTAAACATTGGCCAATGCTGTGGTATAGTCATTAGTGTCCAGTGCCAGTATGAATGGGTTGGACGCATCTGTGACATCATACTGTGCGTGTGCCATGACAGGCACACCAACTATAAACCAGACTCAAGTGCTCTCTGTTTTTTTTTATATAACAAATAAATAATGGTTCATTTATATATTTATATAAATATCCATTTATATCAATTGGATATTTTGTTACATTTTCTCTTAGTAAAGTCCTGCTTCCAAATTAATATGGAAGTCAAAACTGAACCTACTTTTTACTCAGTAATGGTATCGCATCAGTAGGCAATTGGGTATCACACACAGACATCGGAATTGGTTTTGAAACAAAAAAAAAAAGTCTGATCAGTGATTTCCTGTGTGTAAACTGTAATCCATGTAAATTGTGATGCACCCATGACAGACTGAGGCCCTGAAGAGTGAGCAGGAAGCCCTGGAGAAGAAGCTAGAGGCTGCCAACTCAGAGGTTTGTAAACGCTCCTGTCTTTAAGGCTGTTAAAGTTTGCGCTCATATTTATTTATAACTCTGGACATGAATAGGGAAATTAGAGAGTTTAGCTGGGAAGCGTGAGTGGCCAGTTCAGGGCAGAGTGAGTGATGGTACCGGTAGGAGA
>CM059285.1:8233915-8251415 GCA_030347295.1 Setipinna tenuifilis
CAGAACAGTTAACTATAAAACAAAATGAAAGCGAATAGAACAGGAAAGGAGTGTTCTGGGCTCTCAGTGTGATCTCCTATTGGCCCTGCAGGAGGGCCAATCAGAAGCTTTCGGACAGGGTGAAGGAGCAGAGCCTGCGTCTGACCGTCCTGACCGCTGAGAGAGAGTAAGTGTGCTGACAAATGGTGTTTCCTCCATGTTGTTTCTATCTATCGCTTTATCTCCTGCTTTCATTCTATATGTGTATGTGTGCACATTCGCTCATACATGTGTACCGAATGAGTTTGGCTGTGGATGGGTGTTTTAGTATTTTGACTGCTTTTCCTGCACCCCCTGTGTGTGTGTGAGTGTGTGTGAGTGTGTGTGTGTGTGAGTGTGTGTGAGTGTGTGTGTGTGTGTGTGTGTGTGTGTGTGTGTGTGTGTGTGTGTGTGTGTGCGTGTGCGTGTGCGTGTGCGTGTGTGCGTGTGCGTGTGCGTGTGCGTGTGTATGTGTATGTGTGTATGTGTATGTGTGAGTGTGCGCGCGCGCATGTATGTGTATATACAATAGACTTGTACACGTTCTCCACAATTAAGAGTCTGTTTGCAGTCCATCTTCGAGCCTGTCTCCTTTCAGCCCTGCCAACGCTGAGCTTCACTCATTTCAATAGCGTGGGTTTCTCTTTGAAACTTGTCAGTCTTGATGGCATAATGGTGTACATCGAGAGCATTGTTCTTTGTGCCGCTCTTGTCCATGTCGATACTGTATCTCTCTTTCCCTTCTCTGTGACATATCAAAAGCGGGACAGAGAAAGCGAGCGGTTTGTTAAGCAGATCTGGAAGCCATGGCCTCACTGCAGTCCTCTCATTTAGACACTCAAGGACTCGCGCAGACAAAGCTGGTCCGCTTCTGTGGTCAGGCCTGCACTTTCTCTCGCCTGCTGTCTCCTCTTGCCCTCGCCATCTCTTCCCACTTTCCTTATACGGTATATTTTCTTTCTTTCTTTCTTTCTTTCTTTCTTTCTTTCTTTCTTTCTTTCTTTCTTTCTTTCTTCTGCTTCCTTCTATGCTATTTTTTCAAGGTTTTTCACTGTTTCGCTTTTTTACGATTGTGTCTTTTCCTCATAACTTCCTCATTCATTCTTTCTCTCTCTCCTTCTCTCTCTCTCCTCCTCCACCCATCTCTTCACCTCTGGTCCTACCTACCTCCCTGGAACATGCAGGGGTATCTGACTTGTGATGTGGGCCCAATTTGGGGTAATGTTTGGGACGGGGTAGAATGGACAATATGGAGCTGTGGAGGACAGCAGGACGAGGGTGGTAAGGGGTTAGGAAGGTGAAAGGGGGTGGGGGGTTGTAAGGGGGAGTGGCGTGGGGCTTTGCCCCTTATCTCTTATCTCGGTGGCATACATCTCCATGCTGTCGCCGCTATCTCCCTCTCACTCACGAGGAAAGATAAAGCCAGCTGGTTTGTATCTCCGCTTCAGACGCGTCCAGATTCCTTACTGTAATGGCAGGAAGTGGTGGCCGTATGCGGCTGAGGCACACACCTGTGGAATGGGATGGGCCTGCGTCACATTTTCCATCTCTGTCCGCCACCCGTGTCCTCATGTTCGAGGTGTGGGGGAGTAGTGTTGACATACAATTAAACATGACCTTTTCCATTTCCTCATAGAGAAGGGGGGGTAGAGGTTCGGAGTGGATTGTCTCCTGTGTGATGACTTGAGTGTAGACACCCACACGCCGTCACACAAACAGCATCTACACACAGCCACACTTTAATCACTTGCAATTAGTGCCAATAAATGCCAGTGTTGCAGGAAATGTTATTGCTTTTTCCCATATGGCCTGCCTTCGTTGCCTCCTTTGTGACGGTGTTGTAAGCAAAGGAGGAGGAGAAGAATGAAAAGAAAATACAGTACATGAGTCATTTCATTCTTTAGCATTTGATTGGTGGTTTGAAGATTTGGTCACTTTTCAATGCGTTGTATAACGTCCTCCCTGTGTTGTGTCAGCATTGCAGCTTAGTATGAGTAAACCTAAAGTCAGTATGTGAGTAGGGTCTGACCTCGCTTTACCGTTTTTAGTCATTTCCAACTCTCATTAGAGAAGACATTTCGAAACTCCAGTCTATACTCTTGTAGGTAAAAGCTAATTCATTTATATTTCTAAAATATAGATGATTTAGTTAAATTCCCCTATTGGCAGTAAGGTGCCTTTTATCTTTGCTACTGATGAATAAATGCATATTCACTTTTTCCCCAGGCTTTTACTGTTAGACGTTTGCTACTACGATTGTAGGACCTTTAGTAGCTCTAGCATGGCTGCCGTGCTTGTAATTACATTTCAAACAAATGCTTAACTTAAACATTATTGTCCCTAGCCCGCCCGCTGGTTGCTGATTGGAACCATTTAATAATAGTTTCATAGATAGACTCATTAATTTCTCTTGTGAAAACAAGGTCTCCAGGCCACAACCTCAGTGAAAGCTGAATGTGCTTATCCACACCAAACTAAGCTGTGCTTGGCTATCAGTAGCTTGGCTATGGTACACAGCAACAAGTTTATTTCCCAGTGTTCAGTGAAAGTTTTTATTTAAGAGTGTAAGTGTAAAAATAGTCAAATATGTAAGAGTGTTAAATTAACACTACAAAGATTGGGACAAAATAAAACACTGGCATAGTGTTAAAATTGACTCTCTCAGAGTTGATTTAACACTATAGAATTTGCTGTGTATGCAGATGATTCCATGCACCCTGAGCCATCCCATGTGGTTACACGTCTGCTGGTCTGAGGACCTACCCTCTGATTGGCCAGGAAGTTCCACAGGCAGCTGAAGATGAGCTGACAAGCTCCAGGCGGGAAGTGGCGTGTGTGACAGCTGACACACCCATACACACACAAACACACATACACATGTATGTGCGCAGCAAATGCAACCAGCACTACGCAACGCAATGTAGTGCAGTGTAACGCAGCGCCAGTCCACATCTGCGTCTGCCTCATTCGAAACAAATGTTGCTACAACAAACAAGGCCGTGACGCTTCCGACCAACAGCAAGACACCCCGTCGTCGTGGCAGTCGTTTACAGCACGACACAGCACAAATAGGAATTTGTTGACTAATCTGCGGGGGTTGACTCCAGCTCACGTCAATTGAAAGTCAGTAAGTCACTGGAGTCAAGACAATGTCAATAAAGTCAATAAATCCCTTTGTTGGCAATGGTGTCGAGTGCTGTTTTAAATGTGAGTACAGAGCTCTCTCTCTCTGTTGACTGATATACCTCAGAAGAAGTTTGGTGGGAAAGAGATACGCACATATGGCTTGATCAGCAGGGTGCAGACACCGGAAATACAGTCATCTGTCAAAAAGGAATAGATTGTCCTGCGGTTGATCATGTTGTTGTAATGAGGCCCCCGGCTTCCACAGCCATATGGCCATATGTAGCCGTGTCTGCTTGGTTCTTTTTAAGCTTTTTGCCCCTTTACTTTCTTCTTCTATCTTCTCTCTCTCTCTCTCTCTTGCTCTCGCTCTTTCTCTCTCGGTTCCTTTCTCCTCCTCTCTCTTTCCCTCTTGCTCTGGCTCTCTGGTGTGTTTGAAGAGGTGAGTTGCTACAAGATGGCCGCCTAAGCTGCCAGTGCTCTTATCAGTACAGCCTGAGTCCCCACTGTTTTATCAGCTGCTTCCCTTTTGCCTTACACACACACACACACACACACACACACACACACACGTTCTCATTTTCTCTCTCTCGCTGTCCACCCCCCCCCCCCCCCCCTTTTTTTTTTTTTCTTTTTCCTCTCTCTTTCTCTCACACACACTATATTTCTCTCCCTGCCGCACACACATGCACACATTCCCACACACACACACAGACACACACTGTCTGTGTCGGCGTGTCACCTGCACTGCTTTGCATGATGGAGAAATCCCCAGTGCGGGCCAGTGTAAAACATAATCACCTTATCTGCGGCTGATTGGAGACAAGAGCCCGTCCGCTGCTCTCCCTCTTCCCTCTCCACGCAGAGAGGAGAGCAGAGCAGAGCAGAGCGGAGCACAGGACATAGCCACCGCTTGGCTACAGGAGATAATTACACCCCTGGGAACCAGAAGTGTGTGTGTGTGTGTGTGTGTGTGTGTGTGTGTGTGTGTGTGTGTGTGTGTGTGTGTGTGTGTGTGTGTGTGTGTGTGTGTGTGTGTGTGTGTGTGTGTGTGAATATATGCATGTGCGATTATGTGAGTGTGTGTGTGAGAGAGTGAGAGAAAGAGAGGGACAATAAATGCACGTGGGATTGTGTTAATGTAAGAGTGTGTCTGAGAGAGAGAATGAATATATGCATATATGTGTGTGTGTGTGTGCACGCACGCACATGCAGTGCCTGTCAATCTATCCAACTCTTTAACCTAATTTCCATTTTTTCCTCATTTGCTTTTTTTTTTGCTTCAAACTGATTGTCTTTTTTTATCACGTCTTTCACACGAGAGCAGCCTATGTATGTATGCTGGAGTCGTCCTGCGCCCGTAGCCCACCAGTGCTAAGTGAGCTGCCAGAGGAGTGGCGGTAATGAACGCGTGTGTTTCCACCTCATGAACGCCACATTAGTGTGTGTAGGTGATCCAGATGGGCTTCTTTGTGAGAAGGAGCGAGCGCATTATGCACTGGATGGCTGCTCTTGGCAGGCTAGGCTTGGGGATCGATACAGTGTGTAGGCTAAACAACTCCTTTGCCTGCTTTACAGTCCATAGGCCAGACACACACACACACACACACGCACGCGCACGCATGCACACACGCACACACATCCAACTCTTTTAATTGAATACAGTCTCAATGCAAATACACACACCCATGTGCCTATGATTTATATTGGAATTGAATTTGCTACTTTTAGGCTAAAGTTCCTAGGTTTTTTCAGAGTAAAAAAAAAAGATAAGTTATAGACTCTGCAGTAGATCAGGGACTGTTATGACATCATGCCCCACTATAGCTACAAAGGGCCAGGTATAACTGTGGCCCTGTTTCCGTCAAAAACACATACTGCCACTGCACACATTTGCTTGTGTAGTGATTCTAACAATGGGTGTTAAAGAAGGAGGTAATGTGCTTGTATTTTGAATTGACGGGTCTGTAGCTCCTTAGACCACATGAAAAGCAGGTGGCCAGCCATGTTTGATTGGCTTTCTGGTGCATTCTGTTTCTTGACTCAAACACATGAATATTATTGCTGAGAAGTGGCTCACGACTGACATGGTAAGCAGTCAGTGAGAGAGGAGTGGAGAGTGAAATTCGGGTTACTATGTTAATACAGTGCTAAAATGCTTAATACTTTAGTGTGTGTGGAGCATCTGTGTGTCAGTGTGTGTGTCAGTTGACTGTTAAATTGAGGCTTAAATGCCCATGCTTAAAAAAAGATTTCACATACACACACACATTTTTTTTGTATTTGAAATGACTAATACAGATTAAATCAACACAACATCCAGATCATCATAAAACACCTGGTATGTTTCACACGGTGGTATATTTATTGTGCTAGTAGTAAATGAATAAATAGATTAAAGACTTAAAAACTGGGCTTTATTAAAGGTAGAGGTGAGGTGGCACAGCCTTTTCCAAACATGCAAGCTAGCTATGATTGCAGATACAGAGCAATATTTGGCTATCTGCCACACACACACACACACACAAACACACACACACACACACACACACACACACACACACACACACACACACACACACACACACACACACACACACACACATACACACACACACTCACACACACACACTCACAATCAGTCACACACATTGAGACAAGCACCTGAACACCTGGTGTGGTTTAAAAAAGTTTGAGGTGAAGAAGCACTGTGCTAATTTAGCAGGAAATAAAGTAGGTCAGAGCTGTGTGTGTCAGCAGTCTTGGTTCTCATTCTCAGGCTTTTAATTGAGCTCTGATGCTCTGCAGCACCAGGCACTCTAGTGACAGCAACACTCACACACAGACACCCGCGCACACATGTGCACACTCACTCACTCACTCACTCACACACAAACACAGAGACACAAAAACAGTCACATGCATACACATTCTTACAAAAAATAGTCATTAACCCCCCACATACCTACTTGTGTATACACATGTGCATTTAAAAGCATCATAAAAGCCTTTAAAAACACATACACATGTATACACAGTCTTGCATGCACAAATACTGATGCTACCTATCTGTGCCACTGCTAGACAGATGACAGACTATGACAGGGCTCTAATGTTAGACAATATGGTGTCCTCCATCCTCTGTAATGACACACACACACACACACACACACACACACATATTTCCCCAGACATTGGCATTAAATGAGGTCCATATTTACATACTTTTTTACATTTCAAAACACAGACATTCACCAGTTTTGTCTGAGGCCCTCACGAGTTCCCCCCCCCTTACCCATGACTCTTGCGCGGGTCGGGGCTTATTATTGTTATTGGAGCTTTTTAGGGTTGGGGGTGGGGGGTGGCGTTATGGTTGTAGTTGTGTTGGCGTCATTGACCTGTCAGATCAAATCACTAAGATAGCCGTTGCGGGCCAAACACTCCCTCGCTCCTGACTCCTGACGAGCAGAGCAGAAGCACCCAAGTGTTTTCGTGAAGCACAATTGTTTGTAAGGAATCGGGAAAGCGTGATTGGCAATTTACTGGAAAGGCGCACTCTTCCTCTTTAACTGCATCCCTCGCCATGGTAATGGGCGTAATGAGCAGAGCGCAGGGGGGCTCGGATGACCTGGAGGGCTGGTTGCGGGCGGACATACGATCTTGCGCTCTCCTTCGGAGACTCAATTAACCTGATTTACTGCTCGTCCGCACTGACGGGTCAAGGGCTCCTGCAACAACACGTGAAGACTGGCACAGTTGTGGACCAGTCAGCCCCGCTTCCTTACACACAGAGGCCTCAGAGCGCCTACCGCCTCAGTGCTGAAAAATGTTCTGCAGGAAGAACTACCGTCGGCATTACAAAATCACTCATCCGTTTTTAAAATAAATCCCATCCTACTTGCATAACATCAGCAAATGCTAGAGTGTTGTTTTTTTCTTTAGGCTGACCACAGCACTGATTAGAGGTTTGGATCATGCCGGCTCCTATTTATGTGAAACCTTATGTGGTAGACATCAAAATAGGAAACCGATAAATTAGCTAGTTAGTCCACATGCAGCAATTACTCATTTAGGGCTGAACTTGTAGTTGTGCATGTCAGCGAATCTGTTTGGCAATCTTTCTTCAGCTAACAGGCCTCTGCAGATGACCCATTTTGTCCTGGCTGCGTCCATTTCATAAACGAGTCAAGTTTTGCTCTCTCGCTTTCTCTCTGTCTCTCTTTCTCCCTGTCTGTCTTCTTCTGCTTGGCAGGGGTCAGGCTGTGTCGCTCATTAAACATCATAAAGTGTCATGCCACTTAAATGACATCATTAAAATTATACAGAATCGGACCCGTCAAGACATCTTGTTCTCCACCCCCCACCCCCACCCCTCATACCTCCTCTCCACCCCCACCCCCCACACTTTGTTGCTTTTCGTTTCCTTCCTCCTACTCTCATCTCTGTCACACATACTTTCTTACCCCCCCCCCCCCCCCCCCCAGCACACACACACACACACACTTTATTTTTCTCCCTTTCTCCTCCAGTTCTGACTCTGCCATCCCCTTCCCACATACACACATTTATTTTTCTCCCTTTCTCCCGGTGTCTGTGTGTCTCTCCATCGGCCAGTGATCTGCAGACGAGTGGAGCTGTGCTGGAGGAGGAGGTGAAGGGCTTGCGAGGGGTGTGTGAGGAGCAGGAGAGGGAGCTGCAGCGCTTAAAGGTACGCCACCAGGACATCACAGACAAACCACGCCACACCACACCACACCACACAGGTCGCCATGCCACACCACACCACGCCACGCCAGACAACACCACACAGGCCACCACATCTCGCCACACAGTCGAGACCCTAAGCAGAGTCTCCTTAACACACACACACACACACCCTTCTACACACAACAGCACACACTAAGCAACATTACACTAAGCAGACACGTTTACCCAGAGTGACTTCAACTAGAGGACACATCAGCAGGCACAAGGACATCAGAGCCATGCCACACAGCACACGCTGAGATTTCATTCAGCCCTGCACTACATCCTCTGCTCCTTTCCCTTCCCTAACACACGTCTGACGAGTCTGAGTCTCCAGAACACACGCACACACACTCTCTCTCTCTCTCTCTCTCTCTCTCTCTCTCTCACACACACACACACACACATCTACAGACAACTACAGAGTCAATACATTACACTAGGCAGACATTAGGATCCAAAGTGACTTAAGATAGAAGTCAAGCTACAAGAGTCTCCATAACACATACACATCTTCCATGTCCAACAGAGTCTCCACAGCACCCATAAACACACATGCACACAAACACACACACACATCTACAGGCTCCAACACAGATATGTCACAACAGAGTCTCCGTAACTCTTTAGCAAAAGAAGTGATCGATCACTGCTGTTTTCCCAATACAAGTGCTCTTCTAGGATGGCTATTTGCTTTGGGATTTAAGATCCAATTCCCATCAAAAATGATGTTTTTTGAAAGCACAGAGCTTAAACTAGGCTATTTGCTTTACTGGTCTCCACCTGATGCTGTCAGTGGTGCCATCTCTAGCTGTAGGCATCACTATGATCAGATTATTTTGTGAAGACCAAGACCCACAACACAGTCCTTCAAGTAAGTTCTCTCTCATACACACACACACACAAAGACGAAGACCCACAATCCTCCAGGTGCACACACAAACACTCACCACAAACACACACCAGACACACACACACACACCCACACACGCACACAGCGTCACCTCTCGCTGTGGGATCTGGTGGGCACGATTCATTGGCCTGCTGCAGCACTTCATCACTGCTAATGTACTGAGCCTTAATGAGCTTTCCTCCCTCCATCACCCAGGCCATCTCCAGTCACTCTGACAATCAGCAGGCCCTTCTTCATCAACTGCAAGGTCAGCTGGAGGTGGAAGAGTAAGTACACACACACTCGTGGTATGCTCATCAACCCACAAAAGGTACATCACAAGCTCTCAGTTAGTACACACTTACACACTTACCCTCACTCCCACACTCTCATGGCGATCCAAATGTAGACAAGTATGCCCTCACTTCACTTCTCTCTTAGTGTGCTCAATGTGCTCTGCATTGGTTAGGTGTGCCACCTGACACAGGCCTTTACTGTTTGATTTCACCAGCTGCGTACAGTATAGCGCATGATGTTATGGAACATTCGCATATGTTAAGGATGTATTGCCTGCACTTATCTTGCATTACCTCCTCCACATGCTAGTTAAGTGCATACCCTTTCCTCCATACACTTCATTGTGGCTGAGTGGTGCTTAAGCTTAAGATGTGAGGATGAGTTTAATGCCTTGGTATAAGTCTCGTTGAACTTGTTTTTAGACAGAAAACCGAACGTCAAGGCTGTATCTGTTTGACAGGTCATGGACCTGTTCTTACCTACAGAAGTGTTTGGCTCCCTAATAAAGCCTTACGATTCAACAGATCAGAGTTTTTAAAGTGCCCTTCAAACATGTTTTTTTTTATATTTAT
Organism: Setipinna tenuifilis; assembly: GCA_030347295.1. NCBI lineage: Eukaryota > Metazoa > Chordata > Actinopteri > Clupeiformes > Engraulidae > Setipinna > Setipinna tenuifilis. The sequence goes on from CM059285.1 coordinate 8,243,564, forward strand.
ATGTTTTTGTACTATACTCTCAAATCTGTTCTGTGTTGTATTAATACTAAAGACTGAAGGAGGAGAGTCGAGCTCATTCCCAGACATCATTTATTTAACCTTTATTTTCATTCTCCAGGGTACAATTTAGGGGAGTCTTCTTACTCAACAGCTCACATATGTTGGCCACAGAGTCAAAACAAGTGTTAAGTAAAACAAAACCACTATAGGAATGATGTACATGCTGAGAGCTGTTTTCTCGATCCCACTGTCCAAGCGCAACGCGTCTGGCAAAATAAGGACCTGGCTAACGGTATAGCCTACAGGGATGCCACAAGGAGACATGTTTGTCCGCCCCGGCGCCGTCGAAGCGTCAGAGTGCTGTCAGCCAATTAAATTTGATTGAGCACAGCTTAGTGCCACGTTTGACAAATCAACCCATTAGCGAAGTTGGGTCTCTTGAAAATGTTGTGCTCAATCTTGTTAAAAGTTGCACAAAGATCTGAGAAAGATTATGTTTTGTTTGCTTGTGCGTCTCGCCTCGGGTCATTCGTGCCCACAGCTATTTTCCCTGCTATGGTTTTACACCGGGCTGACTGGACCTTTCACCAGGAAGCACCATTTGTAAAAGTTCAAGTCCAGTAATTATTATATCTTTTTTTATGTATTTAATTATTTATATTTTCTTTTCTTTTATTTATTTATTTATTTATTTTTATTATCTGTGTATTTATTTTTTTATTTATTTAGCAAAGGCACATAGGCATGCACATAGGCAATGGCGAAATTCCTGAAGCACAATTATTTTCAAACAATTTCTGAGACGGAGCGCACAGACTAATTAGTTCCTGACCAGGCAATGATATCATGTCCTTAAAGGGAAGCAGACGTCCTGGACCAGTGCTGCTGGTGATTTGTAATGCGGTGCGGTGCGGTGTGTGTCACGCTCATGCATAATGCAGGCGCCCATCCCGGGGAACGCTTAAAAGAACGACAGGCTAATACTTCCCAGCTGCTGTCAGAGGAGATTCATCAGCGCTGGCCTATCTATTAGTTTCATTAGGAGAGTGAATCATCAAAGGCCTGGCCCTACGCCGCTGAGTACCTGCCTAAAGCACTGACCCTCCCAGTCCGCTACCCCCCAACACACACACACACACCCTCGGCTGGACCCACACCCACACCCCCCACCCCCACCTCCTCTTCATTAAGACTGGACTCCCTGGCATCTGTGCATTCCTAATGACAACACCAGAGTTTGTTTTCAGCCAGTGCTCATTTGTTTTGACTCCTATTGGTTTCAAATGCTGTTTAAAGCTGTCCGTCAATTTAATGATAGTATTACGGCATGACGGCAAGATGAATGGCAATCCCCCACCACCACCCCCGACCCAGCCTACAGAACCCCCTTTCCCCGCCACCCTTCTTCACCCGTCTATTTTAATCATCCAGAGGAAAAAATCTCTTCATATAGATGAGGTGATTAGATTTAGTATGAGCTGGATATGACTAGTCCAAATTGCGATAAGGGCAATAGTGAAATCCACCTGTCTCCATCGCCTCTTAGTCTCCCGGGCCTCTCCAATTTTTGAGTCTTATGATCTGCTGTTGATTATCATTATGTCTCATTTCCATTGCCTGACTTTCTTTCTGTCTGTCTGTCTCTCTTTCCAACTCTTGTGAGATTATCAAGAATAGATAAGTCATATTGTTTTCACGTCGTTGCCAGCCTATCCCTCCGCCCCACCTGACTCATAATACATCAGTGTAATATCATTAGGCAATTTTCTTTCTGAAAAGATCCCCAATCTCACCTGTCCTCCTGCCCATAACGGGGCGACGGTAATCACGGCCGCGACGAGCCATATCATTATGCCTTATGAAACACTCCTATAAAGCTCCTGTTGTCAGGCTATATGCATCCATATATTCATCCAATTTTTATATCCGCGCAGATGAAAGCTCCTGTCTCGGAGCGCATTCCTGAATGAGCTGCTAAAATTAGCTCATAATCGGCACATTTATTGGAGGGAGTGTATGCATTATTAATTTGCAGTTCAGGGCAGCGGAAAAAAAGGCCGCGAGGAGTCGAACGGATGTATAGACTTTGTAAAATTACACCATATATGTATCACATCTTCAGAAATTGAGTGCCATTGTAAGTTCCTTTAAAACAAGGACATCACAAAAGACATACACATAGTACAACTCAGAGAGACAAGGCCTCGTAGAGATGAAGGCGTGTTTTCCCTACAGTGAGATACTCTGAGACTTTCCCTCTACCAGCCTGGCAGTTGAGCTCCCCTGGGGACCACGGGGGACATTAGTGGAGCTCTCCACAGCGCCCTGGCGGATTTCTCTGGCACTACTGGACTATAACAGAGTTTGCCATGTGTATCTCTAGCCTGGGTTCCAAACTGTTGAAGCACTTCGAGCTACATCCTTTGTATGAAATGTGCTACACAAGTAAAGATTATTATTTTTTGCGTTATTATTATTTTATTAAATTTTTGCTATTATTATTGTACATCAGATATGGCTCCTCTCGCCACCATAGTTGCTACCCAGAGCAGTGTGTTACTGTCAGTGGGAAGATGCTCGTTAGCCCCAGCTCTTCTGCTTGGTTTGAGAGTGTTGGCCCTTTAGTATGTGGTGTGTGTTTAGCTCTTGGTGTGTGTGGTGTGTTGGCTCTTTGGTGTGTGGTGTGCTTAGCTCTTGGTGATTCCTCTGCAGAAGACAGCCGGGAAGCGGATGAGATGATTTAAAGTGGAGGCTCACTCTGCCCCGGCAGAAGCTGCGCTTGCACCACACCGCTCGAGGGACTGGGGATGTCAGATGTCTATGAGGCGACACTGAGACACACTCACACACACACACAGCTTCTGGTGGCTATATTGTCAGCAATTTGTCAGCCCTCGCTGACAGGGTCGTTAAATCAAGCCACAATTATCTGCTCTTAATTAGTGAACGGCAGAGTGATTACAACACAGGATTACTGTAAACACTGAGTAAAGAGCCACTCGAAGACCGCCGAGGCTCCGCCACTTGTAATCCAGTCAAGTTGTCAACAGACCTCGGGGTAATTAGAGAAATTACAGGCCCGGTTGATTGGGAGGCCGGGATTGAGAAGTACGCGGCGTGGTGAGCGTCAAGAGGCCTTAGTTTGATAAACGACCGCGCGAGACACCAGCTGTTTGGGGGAAGTATGACAGAGAGCGACATGCGTCATCACAGCTCCCCTCTCTCTCTGTCTGTCTGTCTTTTTTTCATGCCTCTGTCTCTCTCTTCCCTCCTGCTGTTACTCCCTCAACTACCCCACTACCCCAGACTAACCCCCCTCACCCCAAGAAACACACACACACACACACACACACACACACACACACACACACACACACACACACACACACACACACACACACACACCAAGCCCTAGCCGCCACTTAGCATCAGGCTCCAGTATGTACTGTACGTGTGTAGAGCCAGACCTGCTAGCCTAAAGCAGGGCCCCCTGGAGCTCCCGCTGTATGGCTGGGTGGAGTGCTTTTGTGTGGATTTAGCCGTTCCTCTGCTCTGGCCCCAGACAAGTCCTAGCATTAGCATGTAGGGGCGTAGCGATTACTCCTCTTCTGTTTCTGGTTATCTTCAAACCCCAATGGCCCATTACTCTTTCTCCCTCTGTCTGTCTCTCGCTTTCTCTCTCGCTCTCTCTCTGTCTCTGTCTTTATCTCTTCCTGTTAGTCTTTTTCCCTCTCTCTTTTTCTTTCTCTCTCCCTTTTTTTTTCTCTCAAACGTGGGTGACATGTTTTCGATTAAGCACCCATTGAGCGTGATGGGGGGAAGCGGAGATTCGTGGGAGCTCGGCCCAGCTTGTGAATGTCTGGCATGCACAGTAAAGGAGGACAACGGAGCGTTTGGCTGCAGAGGTATTTTGCTGTCCTAATAAACGGATCAGATCTCCAGCTGGGTTTGACATCAGTAGAAGGGCGTACATGCCCTCGGCCCCCAAAGCCACTGGACTAGAAAGCACTGAGGACACAATTAGCACTTTACTGCATGAAAGCCCATATTACTCAACACCCCCTTAAATAACCCTCTCTGACTGAAAGAGCTTCAGATATGAGATACTGGTAACCTCTGGAACAGATTGGTGATCTACTAAATCCTCTTTGTAACATAAACGTTTTTTTTTTTTTGTTAGTTTTTTCTTTCTGTTGTAGGTCTGGTAGGCCTGCTTGTGACGTGCAATCCTTGGTCTTGGTGATGGAGTCTGGGAACAAGAAAAGGAGGATTGTTGTTGTGTTAGTTTGGAGCTTAATGTACCTCTTACACTGGAGGCCTCTTGTGCTCGTCTGTGTTATTGTCTGTTTCAGTAGATGCCTGTATGCTCAGCTGGCTTTATTTGTTCATTATTTGTTTTTTTTTTCTGTTATTTTACTTTTTTTCTATTGCCATATTGATTGATACAGAACGAACGAACGGACGTTCCACTAAAAAAATTTATAGTGCACATTATTCCTCAGTGAATCACAACGACTTGTCAGGTAGAATCTTTATTTTATGTAAATCTTCATAATGGGCTTCTAGTATCTTAACTATGCGTGGCTTTTCTCTTTTTTTTCCCCTGTCTTGTTTTTGACAAAAGGATAAAGAGTAGTCATTGCTAATAGGGAAGAAAGTTTGTGTAGGGGGGGAATGGAATTCATTAGGTCCCAAATGAATGTGAAACTCACGCATGATGGACTTTCTCCCATCCATGACTTTTCCTACAGATTACAGCAAAGGCTGCACTCACTCTTTACAAGAAAATTAACATCAGAAGTAGTTTAATAGGCGATAAAGCCAGAGGAGCGATGGAGGGGCTGAAGATTTAAGCAAAAAGTATTTAGAAAGTTGCACGCTAATGCCATCTTCTAACTGGACAAGCTCATCTGGGCATAAAATGGGCTGTTTAGAAGTCTCGAAGAGGAGGCCAGGGACTGTACACCATTACGGTATATGTCGTTAATTAAATGGCCGTCTCTCGTTCTTAAAAGATCTGCAGACATTAGTCAGAGCGTTGTCATTTTTAAAGCATTTTAATGGACAGTAAATCCTTTGAAGAATATATTGTGCTCCTCCTCGTTATCATTTGGGCTTTTCCTCGGTTAATGTGTTTTTTTTTTCTTTGCATTCTGTGTCCACATTGCTGTGTAATAAGTTGGCTGCCTTAAGACGACATACTGATGGTTTTCCTCCTAAATATGATATTTAGTAAACAAGCTTACATCGTTATTTTCAGTTTCTATCAAAGAAATAGACTGTTAAGTATTATATGTTTATATGCCTATTAAAATGGTCTATCTGCTTGAAAGCTTTTTTTCTTGTGCATGCCGTCTCTCTGTCACAGCTCCTTGTCTCTTCTTTGCATCTTTTTAAACTTCAAGGGCCGAGAAGGAGAACCTGGTCGCTCACAACCTCAACGCACTCAGTGACATGCAGAACAAGCTCAAGTCCAACATGGACAGCATCCTCCATCTCAACCAACAGGTTAGAATCAGGAGGGGGTGTTTATGTTTTTGTTGTCAACAACTATTATTTGGTCTCCTGTACTGTATTACTCCCTGGGTTATAGCATATACTTAAAGCCAAGTTAAACATATGCAGTCGCCCATCCAAACTAGGCGGGATGACATAGACATAGCAAGTTCACGATCGGTCATCTCCAGCAGAGAGCGTCTTTGTGAGATGTCTCTATATTTCACACTGTTGAAACTCTTTTATTTTTTCGGCTGGAGGTACAACAGCCATGGTGAAGCCTTTGCTTTTTAACTTGTGGCTCGGAGACCATGTTTGACTAGCAGCTAAAGGCAAAAGCCCTTTTTGTTAGATCTCCTGTATCCTCAAGCTGCACATGTAATCCTCTGTGATGCTTTACCTCCTGTTTGATTCAAAACTATGAACAGGCTTTTAAGACCCAGACTTCAAACACACACACACACACACAAAGGGAAAAAAAAGAAAAAAAAAACATTATTCCAGCTTGGGAGATAAAAGGGGAAAAGAAATCAAATTTTATCTCAAAAATATGACATTTTGCTGGCAAATTATTTTTTCCTCTCAAGAAATTGGCAGAGGGAGGGATATCAATGAGATGTTTTCTGTTCATGTATGACATCTCTGGGATATATAATATAACCTGCTGTGATGGAAGAGGAAGGGGGAAAAAAAAAAAACAAGCAAGAAAACCCTCACAGCACCCGAGTAGAGTAAACAAGAGGGTGCCAGTGTTTATCTGTGTGGCAGGCCAAAGCAGCGCTCAAAGAAAGGTGAGGGGGGGTGTTTCTTAGGAGGCATATCAGTAGCAAACAGCATTGAGCGCCCTTTGTCTGCAAACAGGAAACGCTCATCAGTAAACATTTGTCATCGAGGCGCATGAAAACCATTGGAGTGTGCGAGCGTGTTGGTGTTTGTGATGTCGCGTCGGCGCTGTGTCTATCGGTTACCATTAGAATGGGCCGTGTTGCCGATTACACCGGTCAGTGTGGTGTGACCGATTGACTCGGCCTATAGAGACCAGTGTCCCTCTCTTCTGTCTGTGTCTCTGTCTCTTTCTCTCTGTGTCTCTCTCACTTTTTTCACTTTCTCTCGTTGTTTCTCACTCTCTCTATATTACCATCTCTTGCTCTCTCTCTCTCTCTGTCTTCTCGCTCACTCTCTCTCTTTCGCACTCTCGGTCTGTGTGTTTTGATGTCTCTCTCTCTCCCTCTTGCTTACCTTGTCTGTCTCTCTCCTGATTACCTGATGAAGTGTTGTGTTCCAGTTCCCTCATCTGTAAACATGAAGAAGATGGCCAGCACGAAGAGCAAGGCATATGGCCCTTCACTACAGGGCCTCTCCTGGTTCAGTAACAGTGTTTCAGCAAAAACATGTTACAAAACCTTTGGATACTTGGGCTTTTCAATGCGGATTCCTTAGACAGCATGCACTTTGTGGTACAGCTAGGATTTACAGTTAAAGCCGTCATTATTGTAGGGGTTATAATTATACAAGCAGTACAAATGCAATAGACCTCAATGATGTTCCATGGCTAAGAGAGATCCGAGTGCATGTCTTTAAAAGGCCAAACATGGAGGGAGGGAGAGAGAGAGAGGGAGAGAGAGAGAGAGAGAGAGAGAGAGAGAGAGAGAGAGAGAGAGAGAGAGAGAGAGAGCGAAGGTGTGGGCGGGTGGAGGGGTTGAATATTCTCATCACTGATGGTGGCAGTAATGACTTGACACCTACAGATGGTGTCTCCTCTTAATCAAAGGAATAAATCATTACAGCTATCGATTCCAACTAAGATGTTTGAAATAATGACTAACTCAGGCAAAGGCGAAGGTGGGGGCCGGGGCGGAGGAAAGAAAGGGTAGATGAGGAAAGGGAGGAAAGAGGGAGGAAAAAAAGAAAAACCTCAAGGTAATTTCCAGCAACTTTCCTGCGCGGCTGCCGTAGCCGTCTAAATAATAATGGAATGTCTTACTTCATTCGGGCGTAATAGTGGGGGAAATGAGAGCGGCAGCCGGGGCTAAATTGGCCCTGTCTAATCTGCATAGATTGCTGGCCGGGAGTAAAGTCAAGACAGGATTTGATTTCTAATTTCTGCCACGGCTGCTCATAACAGAGTATAATTCACACTATTTTATCAATGGAATGAGAGATATTGAATATACCCCTGCCCCCCCACCCCCTCCCCCCTCCCTGCCATCCAACCCCTCACCATTGGAAACAGAGGATGAAATTATGCTTGATTTTTTCTGGTTTTCATTGATTAGGATTCTCTTTTTGTGACGGCCCGTACAGAGAGTGCTCCACTCGATACCCGTGGTGACTATAACCGAAATTCAATTAGCGG
>CM059285.1:8258915-8301415 GCA_030347295.1 Setipinna tenuifilis
TGTGTGTGTGCGTGTGGGAGGGGGGGGGCTCATTTCACCGTGTTAATGAGGGGCTGTGAGCGCTTATCCACAATATGGAGAGCAACAGCATTAAGCAGCCCGCTGACTTTTCTCTCCTCTCCCTCTTTCTCTCTCTGCCTGACAAAAAGGGAGCCAAGGATTATACATTTTAATGAGCAAAACGCAGCCCTTGTTAGTGCTATTAGTCATTTGCACTGTCACTGTTAAAAATACTTCTTTTTGAATGCTTGCACACACCACACGATAGTGCGTGCACCCACACACACACACACACACACACACACACACACTGCGCTCTTCGCACTTTCATAGCATAGTCATTAAAAATGAAACCACAGCCCTTTTTTAAGACTTGCAGCTCAACCCAAAAGCACTGGAAAAAAGAGTCCCTTGGAAACAATGATGGGAATGATCATTTGTTGTTGTTGAAACGCCGGTGAGGTTTTCAGAGGTTAAGCTGCCTTCTGATGTGTTTTTAACTCATTTTAGCTGTGCAGAGGGATTATTTCAGTAAACCCCCCCACACCCGCACACACACGCACGCACACACACACGCACACACACACGCACACACACACACACACACACACACACACACACATACTCACCACCACCACCCTTCCCAATGCAGACTCTAATTTTCAACACAGCTAGCACTTTTCATACAAAGCGAAACCAGGACTGGGACTTCTCTCATGCCTAGCTTCCTGCCGTAATAGGACTTAATGAGCGTGTGGTTTTTCATGTGTGTGGTCCCCCACAAAATGATGGCACTCTGAAAATATTGCGATTCCCCTTATTTTTGTTGCTGGTTAATTTTTTTATTTTTTCCTTTCCACTATTGTTCTTGCACACGATCTGTGTAGGAACCATAGGAAAGGGGGATGTTGGCAATTACCATGGCGATTATAGCGCATTATTTTATTTTGTCAGCATTAAAATGGAAATCCTAACCGGGTGGGCTGTTTAATGCAAAAGCCACACACACACACATATGCAGAACATGGACCCTACAGCGTGACTCTTGTTTGTCACGTCACCCAGAACCCAGTGCGCTCCCAGTGAGATCAGGACATGGTGACACATGGACTTCACTACCATCTCCTTTGCCCCATCATACGCCACAGATTCACTGATACCACTGGGGTAGTTACGACCCTGTTTATAGGCTGTGATGTAGAGAACATGTTTACCACAGTAACGTGGTTTCTGGTCACTTGTGTTTACGAAAAAGCCAACCCGATTTTGCTGCAGCTCACCTCTGTCTTGTTTTTATTTATTAATTTATTGAGCTATTTAGTTCACTGACTTTTCTTTCTTCTACTGAAGCACGGTGTTGTCTTTGCCCAGACTCTTCTCCTGGGTGTCGTCCACTGATTCCATCTGCTCCCGCTTCTCAAGTCGGCACTCTTTTTTTGAGCACCATAAACTTTTATCAAAACTGTAATTGGCCTTTGTTAAATGATTATTGTTCAAAAGACTCTCAAAAGATGATTGTCCTCATAGCAGGGAGCTGTGCCGCTTTAACCGAGGGCCTTCTGAGAAAGGAAACGTAAATGGCTTTTCATGGGCGCGCATTTAAATATTATAGCAGGGAACTGGAGGCAATAAGCCGCGTTGCAGATATTCCTCGTTATTTGAATACATAATGTCTCATGTTAAATTGCCAGGAAATGAAAATGAATGTTAATAACGATCCTGTCCTTTTTTAAAGGGAACATTATGGGCATTAACCAGCGCCGAGCCCCAGCATTGCATTTTTCATAATCCATCGGTACACTTCTTAAATTGGCTTTTTAAGATGCGGGGGGTGGTGTGGAGGGGGCAGATATACGAGGAACATGTGCACCTGATTGGCTTGTAAATGAGGACTGAGAGATGGATGCTGCCTGTCTGGGGTGGGGTGGTCTCGTCTCGACCCTGATTGCTCACCGCACCGCCATGGCCCATGGCCGCGCTATTTTAACGTGACCCCCAACCCCCCCAGAGCAGGGGTCACGGATGGGGCTCATTTTGTGTATCCATGCCAGAGGAGGGGCACAGGGCCAGGCTGACTCAGTGACTGCAGGAGCACTGGCCTTGATTACAGCAGCCAGAATCGCAAAACAGATATCAAAACATGCCCCCCCCCACCGCACCCCCCACACACACACACACCCACACATACACATACACATACACACACACACATACATACAGTATGAAATGTGTTTGTCTGTGTGTTTGCACGTTTTGTCTATGCTTGTGTGTGTATGCATTTTTGCTGTATGTGTGTACATATGCTGTGTGTGAGTGTGTGTATGTGTGTGTGTTTTGTATGTGTTTTGGTGTGTGTGTGTGTGTGTGTGTGTGTGTGTGTGTGTATACGTGTGTGTTTGTATGTGTTTTGGTGTGTGTGTTTTGGTGTGTGTGTGTGTGGTGTCTGGCCATCTACCTCTATCCTCACTGTAAGCAGGGGCCCAGTTCAGTGACTAGGGTAAAAAAAGGGAGAAGGGTTAACCTTAGAGGAGAGATGACCTTTCTCTCTTTCCCTCTTTCCCTTCCTCTCCCTCCTTCTCTCTCTCTGCACCCCCCCCCCACCCCCCTCCACCCCTCGCTCTTTATCCGTCTCCTATTCTCGATCTGTCCCTCTCCCCCTCACCCTCTCTCTCTCTCCCCCTCTATCCCTCTCCCAGTCTCTCTGACCATGTTTTATCAAGGCTTCTCCAAAGGGACTCATCATAGGCAGGGCTCCGAGGAGGCAGGAGGAGAGCATTGTCCTTATCGCCGGCTTGCAGAAAGTGGCGGGGTAATGGGACTTTGTGAGGGGGGGAATGAAGACGGGCGCCTGATGGCGTCTGATTAAAAATTGACTCCGCCACATCAAAGAGGAGTTGAAGGTGAAAGTGATCATCACCTCCCTGCTTCGCGCTCTCCACGGGACCCACCGCCATTTTCTTGTATTCAACCTTGAAAGATTTCGCTCTGAATAAGGAATTCTCCCCCGAGTCTGTTCGGGGAGAGGGGATAGGAGGAGGGGAGGTTGGGGCTGGGGGGGGGGGTGAGGGTGGTACGGGATGAGGGGAAATGGAGATCAGCCAGAGTGCTCCCCCTCCCTCCCTCCCTCTCTCCTCACTTCAGCTATCCATTCTTCAAACACCACACCAAAAAAAATGAAAATCATAAAAAAATGTCTTTCTCTCCTTTTTTTCCGCCACTTAATGGCAGCTACGCAGTGGCCCCCTGTTTGTTATCGATGGCGGGGGAAATTAATCCTCTCCTAAGTCACAGCGCTGTGTGAGGCGAGATGGCCCCTAATTGGTGGTCGGCGACAGAACAGGGCTGGCCACAGGATGCAGCATTTGATATGCTAAGCAGGGAAACCCCCCCCCCAACCCCACCCTTACCAAATCTCCCTCCTTTTGAAACAGGTCCCGAATAGCCCTCTTTTTGTTCTCCTCCCTCCTTTCCTCTTTCATCTCATCTTCCTCTCTCTTCTCATCTACTCTCCGCTGTCCAGAAGAGAGGCCAACTCAGTCTTGTGCTCTTTTTTTAAACAGGTGCTATAGGCAACCTCTTCTCTCCTCTTGTCCCTTCTCTTTTCCTGTCACATCCCTCCCTGCACAGTGGACTCAGTCTTGTGCTCCCTTTTAAACAGGGGCTGGGTAACCCCACCCCCCCCCCCACCCCCTTCTGTCCCCTCTTTTCATCTCTTCATTTCTATTCTGTCCTCAAATTCCTCTCTGCAGATCCCATCCACACCTCCACCCAGTCCACCGCAGTTGTCAGCCACCGGCCACCGACCCACCCCCATTGCATCATTGCTGCTCATTTCGGTTTGGTGTTGGCCATCATTTCACCAGTCCCTCACCCCACCAACCCACACCAGCAGTGCTGAGTGCTGTTGTTTTCGACTTTTGCTATCATTTCACTACACCCATATATCCCACCAGCCATCTCACAGTCCATCACTGTTGTTTTAGGCTTAAGCCATCACCATCACCACCCCCACCCCTACCCACCCCTCCCCAGAAGCCAAACTAAAGGGGAGATTAGCATGGAGTGTGAAGAGGGTGGATGATGGGATGTAATCTCCTGGCTGTGAATGACTAAATAAAGGTGTCACGCGAGGTCGCCGGCTCCCGTCTTTGCTTGATGGCTGGATGTGACAACACTGTGGCAGGGACAGAGAGAGATGGAGGGAGGAATAAAGAGATGGATGGAGGGAGAGAGAGAGAGAGAGAGAGAGAGAAGGTGCTGTGATGCATCGTCCACGAGCACAGCTGATGGCTGATTCCTTCTGACACATTCTTGCGATGAAGAGAGGAGGAAAAAGAGAAATGAAACGAAAATGTCATCTGATGGGGCAACAATAACAGAATCGCTCAGATGTGAAGACTTTGACAGTTATATGAATTTATTTAAAAATGCATAGCTCACTAATGTATAGGCTATTTGTTTGTGATTAATTTGGTGGTGGCAGTGTGTGTGTGTGTGAGTGTGGGCACCTGCTTGCATGTGTGTGTATGTGTGTATGTGTGAGTGTGAGGTGGGGTCCCCATGGGGGTAGGGAATTAGATGAATTTAAATGTATTCATGATTGCACATGATCACTGCTGGTTGCTGTGAAGCTGCTGAGACTAAAGATGGCTGTGTGCAGAAATGCTTCACACACACACACACACACACACACACACACACACACATACACATCTAGTGTAATCACACGCATCTTTAGGGTCTTTAATATTCAACGTTAAGAAAAGTTTCCAGAAATTACAGCCAAGCTCTGAAGAAACAAAACCCTCTGTGGGAATGGAGTCATCTCATCATCCTCATCAAAAAATGAAAGAGAAAGAAAACCTTGCACACCAATCAACTCATTATTTCATGCACGCGCCGCTCTTCTTTTAGCCACAGAATAAGTTAATCAAGGGGTTGCGAGCTAAGTTTAATCATTTTTAATTCAATAGTGTCAAACTCAAAGTTGCCTTTGGTCTAATCCTTTTGCACTGAGACTGAGGCAACAGCAGAACACACACACACACACACACACACACACACACACACATACTAGAGAGTCTTTTCTTATTGCGCTTAGTCTAAAGCAGATGATCAGGATCAGAACAAAAGCTCTAAAAATAAAGTCTGGAGGGGGAAAATAACTTGAAAATGGTGAATTCAGAGAAAAAAAGAAGCTGTCATAGAAAGCAGTGTTGTGTATTTACAAATGCAATTACAACCTCACTTTAACACCCCATTAAGTGACAAGCAAGGCAATCCAGCATGACAGGCAGTGGAATTAAAATCAAATGTGTATCGTTTGGAAAGTTTGCACCAATAAAGCGCACTTCTGACTCGCCGTGAAAATTTCACACCTATTAACGATGCGGGCAGGGCTCAAAGTGCCTCTCTGTGTCTTTGTTATCTCGCCGCTGGATTTCCTAAACGGATTTACGAGAACACGAGAAAAATGCGTACACGCTATCTGGGGGACATAAGCTATTCCAGATAGCTCTCTCTCTCTAGCCACAACTCTAATGGTGCCTCTGTCATGAGATGCTTTGCAAAAGGCTAGGTGCTAACAGGCAGATTATGAAGGAAAACTAACCATGTGGATTAATCCTTTCATTAGGACGAGATTTGCCCCTCAGCATCCACATTGTCTTTGCTTGTGTGCTGAGTCCACGTCTGTTTATTTGAGAGACTGTGTGTGGGCGATCCCATGACACTTAAAATCCTCCCCACATAGATTATGCATTCAGTGCAAACACTGCTGGCAGTCTAAGGACATTGCGTTCAGGCCTACAGTGCGCTGGTGTGTTTGGTGCTGTTTCTAGTTGGACCTACTCTACTCTGCTCGTCTGTGCTGATGTGATCCACACCGGCTGTCAGCAGACATAGTGCAGATCCTATGGCAGGAGGAAACAGAGAAGGGGTTATCTCCATCTTGGTGACACTGATTCCCTCATCAGATAACGCAGGACGAAGGCCGAGAAGGACGACACACGGGGGGGGCTCGGTCAACAGGCGGCAAAAAACCACGGTGATCCGGCATACGTTCCTATGAGTCATGTGACCTGTGAAGAACCGTGGCACTAAAGCACGGAACAAGGCCAGCAAGCTCCTCTAGCACCACAGGAGGAGAAGGGAAGAGAAATTCAGCCCCACCAGAGACCAAATCCTTCAGAAGGCAGGAGGGGGAAAAAAATGGCCGTGAGTTCATTTGGACAGCTCCATCAAAAGTGGCACTGCACATTTTGCTCATTTCGCTTGACAGGAAAAATGACAAACCCTAACTGAGAATTCCATCTAGGCCAGAAATAAGTTATCAGAGCTTCAATCAGAGCCCAGGTCTCTCTCTATTTCATACACACGGCTCCCCACTCACGCCTCGCTCTTTTTGGCCCCTCTCACCCCCAGCACCGCCAGCACCATTGCTCTTTCTTTCACGCCGTCTCTATATCTTTTTTTTCTCCCCTAATGTTTCTTTCTGTCTTTGCATACGTAATGCTCACAAACTGTCACGCGGCGGCCATTTTCTCCCACATCTGTGACGTGTGATTGGTCGAGGGCTTGGCGCAGCGTTGCGCTGCAGGCCAGTGAGGCGTTGTCCAGGCTGAGGCGTGCGGTGCGGTGTGGTGCGGTGCGGGGGCTGAGATGCCTCCCTGCGTGAGTGAGTGAGTGAGTGAGTGATAGGAGTTTAGTGGACCCAGCACGGTCCCCTCCAGTGCCTCCCAGACCACATATCAAAAAGGGCATTAGATTCTGGCACGCTTGAGGAGTTTGGCTTGGCAGGGGCCCAGGCTTTAATAGCCAGGGATATGTAGGTTATGAATAAGGTGCACTTGCGCAGGCAGGAGTTGAGGGGCTCTGCAAGTGTGTGTGTGTGTGTGTGTGTTTGGGGTTGCAGGGTGGGGAGGGGGTTGGTGGTTGGTGTTGGCAGAAAGCCTGACCACAGACTATGCCCCCTCCCCACTTCTCCCCTCCATCTTTTATGAGTGCGCCTCTCACATAGACCATGTTAGGCAGAGGGGCATATTGCACAGGAAAGATCATTACTGGCATTCAAATAGGCTCAATGCAAAGTAGGGGCCCAGCAGGCTGAGGGAGGGTAGAGGAAAGAGGAAAGGGGAGAGCGAGAGAGAGAGGGAGGGAGGGAGAGGAGAAGAGCGGAGTGGGGAGAAGTGTGGAGGCCAGGAAAAGTTTGCTAGCCTCAGGCTCTTGCTACATTTCTGATCATTTCCCCCCCTTCTCGCATCTGTCATTTTTTTTTTGTTTTTTTGTCTTCCGACCCCCCCCCCCTTCACCCCCTAACACTTGGTGTGTGCTTACCCAGGCTGGGCTGCAGAACCTGCTAATTTTGCAGGAGATGCATCCATTCCTGGGCTAATTTTTAATTGGCTCGACAGCGGGGATCGTTTCCCCCATTTTCCACAGGAGGATTAACTCCGCTTGGCTCCTCATATGACTGGAGCTCAACGCCGCCTCCACACGCCGCCTCGGCCTCCTGCGTACTGCCCATCAGATCCTGGCCGCAGGTACACGAGGAGCCGCCCCAGGTGGACCGGGCAGGGGGTACAGTAGGCTACACGTGTCCTTACTACAGAGTCAGGGCTACTGCACATCTACTGGGGGAGCGCTGTTGTGCGGTGTGGTGTGACAACCAGACCAAGGTCATGGGTTTGAAGATGTAATATCACATGAAGGTAAATGGGTAAATAAACAGTTAAAGTGTTTGACTAGTTGCTGGTTAGAAACAGCATTGATTTTTGGTTGGATATTTGAGGAGGGATAAATTACCACCGTCCTCAGATTCGGTGTAACTGCTATACTGTAATGTAATAGCTATGCGCTTCCATCCAGAGTATACTATATATGGAAAAAGATCTTACATCTCAAGTTATGCCTTATACAACCCAACTGTACCATATAATATACACAATTATTATGCAAAAGTACTCATAAAAAGCTGGGGATATTTGGTAGGACAGAGTGTCTGAGGGGGTACAGAGCAGTTAAAAGTTTGGGAACCACCGTCCTATACAGACCTGCAGATCACTCTGGATGGAAGGACACATGCAAACAAACTCAGCTTGGCTCTTTTCCCATCGCTGGTGTAGTTCTGGCCCAGATGTGGAGCGGGCTCAGCCGCCCCGGGCCTAATCCTCTCTCTGGTGCCTGCCTCTGTTAAAGCATTGCCGCTAATTACACTTCTTCATGAAATAGTCATTATGATAATGGCAACCTACACGTGTTGTGTTGCATTTTTAATGCACAACAGGATGTTGGTGCTGTATTTTTGATTACTCTTGGACGTAGCATCGTGTTTGTTTTAATAAGGCTGCATCTGCGAGTTGTGTAGCAGTGCAATAATTTATTAAAACAAATGCTACATGTGTTTTATAAAGTCTTCAAATTAAATGTGATCACTGCAATGGAAGATTTTAAAAAATGCATGAAATTATGCAAACAGGGCTGTGGTTTAAATAAAAAAACAGCAGTTCTGGCCTCACCGGTGATTTGACTCTTCCGTGTTGCCAGATCTGCAGTAACATCTCTACATGTGACTGTTTGGACATGTGGATGTGATTCCCTGTCTGCCTGAAGACAGACTGTCCTGGGGAAGCCAGCAGTGTGCAGCACAGCTGACTGTACCGGCTCAGGGCCAACACTTCTTCTCCCACCAATACGGGCACATTTAGGCCCATGTTATATATGTTATAATACACCCATCATGTTGGACATGTAATATACTTTAGTGTTACCAGCTACATCTCAAACCAGTTAGGGCAGTCATGCTGTATATCTGGAGGATTTTACATATGTTATATTTTACATGATATATCTTATCAGAAGAGATCCCATTATCGGCATATCACCTATTATCAGCCACTTCCTTTCTGTTCCACATAAATCAATGCTTCACCTGGTGAAAATGAAGTTATCACAGTGAAAATAGACCAATTTAGCTCCCATACTCAAACGTTTGGTTTGAGTAGGTGAACTTATAACATTTATTTTAAACTGATTTTATTATCCAAATTTCAGCACATAATAGACTTTCTTACGCTATACATTCTATATCTTATCCAGATCAGCTACATCTTTCTGACCCATAAGGGCAGTTATAGAGTACTCATGTTATATATCCAAAGATCCATCATGACCCAACTGTTGGTTACACATTCTGTTATATAGGATAATGTGAAAATCATAGACTGGAGTCACAAAACCTGTCAATATGATTTAACAACAGAAATTATGATCTCCCTTCTGAAGGTTTGCGTAACCCATTCACCTCCACCAAACTTTTTGCAGGTTTTCAAGAAGCCATTTAAAAAAAAAAAAAAAAAAAAACTATCAAACCCATTATACATCTGCCATTCAGGCACATGTATAATGACATTATATATTTAATATATCTATTATGTTACATATCTAAACCAATTAATGATTAGTTTAAGTTTTAACTGCAAAGGTATGTCTATGATGATCATGTATCTTATAATACATCCATAATTATGTTAGACATGTAACCCATGTATTAAGAGAATGCATCTATTACTGTTTTATAATTCAAAATGTATACCATAATAATATTACATGGCTGACAAGTATAACTGTAATGCTATTAAATGTCAATATTATCAAGGTCAGGGATCATGCCTTGTAAGCACATATTAATGAAAATGTATATTTGAACAGTGCTGTCAGTACTTTGCAGATCTTCTTAATGTCTTAATATAAGATGAAGTTACATGTAGCTTTGGCCTTCAGGGATGTCAATTAAAACTCATCAGTACATATGACAGTCGTGTAAGAGTCATGTGTACTGAAACATTGGTGAACTGCTTTTAAATGTGGATCCCCAACATAGCATATACAGTACACTATATCATGGTATGGATATAACATCTCCATCGTTTCATTTTAACTAACAAACAGATCAGCCTATGCTATTTTGTGTCTTTTTGCTAGATCATTTTAGATTATTTAAGATGAACATTAATGCACTTTTGAGATGGAACAGCATTTTTTTATTGTTTTCCCCTAGTCCTGTAGTCCATATAGGCTGTTTAGAATTAACACTGGGGCCAAATGCATTAGCAAGAGTGAGGGCTGCTTTTCACTGTTATTTATTTATTTATTTATTTATTTCCCTTCTCGTGAGTATTTCTTGAGCCGGTGAGTCTTCACCTGGGTTAGATTCAGGTATTCCACAAATGCATAAATTCCCCCTGGGTGATGTTTATACAGCAGATAAACATGTCCTCCGAGTTAGAGAAAGACCGCAGATGGGATTGCCTTAAAAATAGCTTCGCCTGACAGGTTTAGTGGCGTTTAATATAGAGCTCTTGCATGTAGAGGATGCACAATCTCCCTAACAATGGCATGTACGTGTCAAAACCCAAACATGAAGTACACATCTCTCTGTCAGCTGTCATGCTCCCTTGCTCTCTCTCTCTCTCACACACACACACACACACTCACTCTCTCTCTCTCTCTGCTTTACACTCTTTCTCGACCTCTCCTCTACCTTCCTTCTTTTTTTCCAGTCTCTCTCCTCTACTCTTTTTCTCTACCTCTCCTCCATCTCTCTTCACTCTCTTTCTCTTTTAATCTCCCTTTCTCTACCTCTTCTCTATCTTGCTTCTTTTCTCCTCTTTCTCTCTCTCTCTCTCCCTCTGTCTCTCTCTCTCTCTCTCTCTCTCTCTCTCTCCCTCTCACATACACTTCTCTTCTTATTCTGTCTCTCACCTCCCTAGCTCTCTAAGCTCTCTCTCTCTCATCTACTGCCCTCTATTGGTTCAAAGGAAAAAGGGACAAAAAAAATCAAATCACTCAACACAACCTTATCCACACACACACACACACACACATACACACATACTTGAAGACCACCACATTATAATCTCCACGAGACCCAGCCTTCATATGCAGCCATTTTCTCATCTGTATTTTCCCTTTCTCAAATATGTCCAAATGATGCATTTCTCTTCTACACGCCAGGTTGAGGGGACAGAGAAACAAAGCAAACCCCAAATATCCTAATAAAAAGCATATTGCGCAAATGGATTGGGCAGTAAATTCTGCTATTCATTTACAGTGGCTTGATGAAAGCTGTGACGGCCTTCAGATCAGGCCACAAAATGGTGGATAACAAGAGCCACTAATGATGTTTCTGTGCTCCACTAATGATATTTTTGTGTTCCACTCTTTGTTTATTTTATTCTGACAGAACGATGTAAAACCGCTCGAGCCCACCCCCACTGCGTTGTGGCCTGTCCTCAAACTCAGTAATTCATACAACTATATTCAATTTATCTGCTCTGTGTTACTCTTGAGTTGAAATCCTTCGTTATCTGTGGAAGCCTAAGTGAAAAGGACATATCTTTGGTCATGCCCATTCAGACTTCATAGACACATGTGTATCACAGCTCTTAAGTTAATTAGCCACATTACTTGCAGTCACTTTTTATCATTAATGGCCCAGAACAGATCACACTGGGTCCCTGAGCGGGCTGAAAGCACATCGTTTTAATTAGTAGAGAGGAGAAAGTATCGTTTATTCTCCAATTACATTATTTTATCCAATTTTAATTTAGCTGAATTGGAGCTCATCAATTTGTGGACAGGCTTTTAATTGTCATTATACGCCATAAAACAAGATTGTGTACAAAGTGTCTATTTCACTGTTGGGTTCCTCTCACTACAGAGGCCAAACGATTGGGCTCTGAGCGCTTTGTGTCTGCTCGTGTCACCAGAAAAGCAGCCCGGTTTTTAAACAACACAATAGCAAAGTTTAGCAACAGCCAGCAAGCCAGCAGCCTAGAGAAGGAGGACTGTGTGTAAAGGCCAGGCAGTCAGAATAGAGAGACAGAAGAATAGTCACTGGATGCTTTAAGGTGACACTGTGAGAGGGAAAAGAAAGACTTCATTTTGAAAAAAAAAAAGCATTCACAGTATTAGTTGATAGATACCAGGAGGCCTTACACTGTGAATTTGAAGGAAGTGGCAAAAAGTACCAAAAACGAGATAAGTCAGACACAAATTTCATCTACACATATGGGGCACAAATATTCCCCACTAAGATACGAAAAACAAGGCAAGGGATGGTTTAACAGTGTTTTTCTTGGTTATGTTGTTATTACTGATAAAACAAAAAGTGCCAAAACATTGCTTTACTGACAGGTTAGTGTTAGGGATGGGTTTGGTGTAGGCAGAGTTTAGTATTCTTTAGTTATATTATAATGGGAGTCAATGAATTGAGTTTGTATGTTGGTGTGTGTCAGCAAAGGCACAGAACAGACTGTTTCAATGGCACACATAACATAACAGAACATAAACAGAAGCATCTTCACAGCTCACACCTTTGGCCTGCATTCTCTGAGGTTTCTCTGCTAAAGACGTCTTGCAGCGTACAGTACTCTATTCTCACCGCCTCACATTAGACATGACTCTTGCTTGCAGATTTGTCACAAAATGGCGGCTCAGTCTCACCTCTCAGTATCACCACCACCACCACGACACTTTGGATAGCATGTGTGAGTGTGTGTGTGTTTTCCATCACACTGCAGATACTCTGCAAATGTCTACATCTCTGTGTAAATGTACACATATGGCACGCCCCCCCCAACACACACACACACACACACACACACCCACAGTAATTACAAACCTGTGTGCCCTTCCCATACTGTAATCCCCCATGTTCGAGGGTAGATATTTCTCCCACTGTCACCCGTCCCGGAAAATTACAGGAAAGCAGACTGCCACACATATTGAGGAATTGTGTCATATACTGGCAATTTCCTGCATGTGTCAGACATACTTTACTTTAATATGACTGCCATTGCTCTTAATAAAATGCCCTCCTCCATAGACACTCCTGCCACCTTCCAGCACTGTGGAACCAGGTCCCGTTCAATATCGCGTTTAAATATTTACCCCGGCTGAATGACAATGGGAGTTGGGGGGGCGGGGCGGGGCGGGGGGGGTGTAAGTCCAAATTGCTCGTCCCCGGCCTGGTCTACTCTCGTCATCTGTCCTTGGCGGTCGTATGCTGATGGGGATGGTGGGGGCTCTGAGCTAGGACACTCCACACCACACCACACCACACCACACCACACCAGAAAATGGAAGGTGCTATCACATGATCAGCGCCAGTTAGATGCCGAGTGCAAAGCTGCAGGTGCAGGAGATTGTTTAAAGAATCACAAATTAAGAGAGAAGATTGAGGATCGCCTCAGAACGTGAACGTGGAGCGTCCTATCAAAATTCATTTGTGGCTGACAACCACTACTGGGAAGGTCATCAAAATAGCCACTTACACACAGCACACAGTAAAGGGGGGGGGGGGGATTTGTATTGGTAGGCATTTGGGGGGGGGCAGGGGTGGGTGCTTGTCTCTTCTGATGCCACACTGGACACGTGAAAGTCCCACAACAGGTGTGGCTAATGAAAAACAAATCATCGCCTTAGAAATGCATAGCCTTGCCTGAGAGAGAGTCGTGTGAAACAAATAAACAAAAATGACACCCCAGCCGGCAATAAACGTTTGCTAATGATTGAAAATGAATCAAGCGCATTTCCTTACTCGTTAGGCCCGCGGGTTATCTCTCCGTCTCCGCACCTAATGTGTCCCACCAGGTCATTTAGGCGCGCCACGCTCGTTTCAGGCCCTCCAGAGAATTCTAATTCACCTTTGATTTGTCTAGGAGCTAGGTGGTAAATACAAACAACATTAGACACATGGGCACTAATGACCCCAGACAGACGCTTCGGCGAGGTCGGATTTAAACGCGGTCGGCAGGATTATTTCCCTTATTAAAGGCAGCCAGCGGCGATCGATATGTGCGTGAAAGATCGCTAATGGATTAGCCGCAATAGCACGGCGTCTCTCTTAAACTGTAGTCTATGCACTGTGTTGATATGAAGCAGTGGTGGTGGTGTGTGTTAGTGTGTGTGTGTGTGTGCGTGTGTGTGTGTGTATTTGTGCGTGTGTGTGTGTGTGCGTGTGTGTGTGTGTGTGTGTGCGTGTGTGTGTGTGTGTGTGTGTGTGTGTGTGTGTGTGTGCTGGGTTAAACTTCACCGTTTCTGGCAGGGTGTGTTGGGGAGGCATATAAAGCCACTGACTCTTATACAAATCCGTTCCCCATGTTTCTTATTTCTCTGCTGTTGGCTTAATGCTCATCTTTTCGTCTTGGCGTTTATCTGATGCGGCTGACAGCAGGGATCTCCATTCCCGGAGTTATGGAATGCCAGTCATGACTTGCCGAACCGAGGCCTGGCTCTGTGCGTCTTCTCTCATGGAGCAATTTTTTTTTTCCGTATCCTGTTCCCGGCGCACCTCCACTCCGATGTTCCGGATAAGCAGGCAAGCGGCGTGGTGCGGTGAGGGAAGGATCTGATTTACCAGGCTTCTCCCGCCGTATTTATGGCATGGCAGACGCTGCGTGAGAGCCAGGCAGAGCTATTTTGAGCGCTCGTGGCAGATGGATGCTGAGCAGAGGCACCACTGAGTTTTAATGACTTTCCCGCACATTAAAATAATCTGTCATTTCAATTAGACGATTGTCAGCCACATGATATCTCCTGCACCTCGAACTCTCTGCTGGCACGTTCTTCACATTCCCCAGTGGGATTTCAGTCAAGGCACCTCCCCCAACCCATCCCCAACACCAACCTGCTCAACCCTTACACACACACACACACACACACATCACCACCAAGGGAGAGACAAAAAACAAAAGCAGATTTTTCAAGGGAAATTATTTGACAGCACCTTAAAAGTGAGTCAAGAATAACTTATCAGGTAAGGGTTCCTGTTCAATTTAAAGGGTCATTTCATTAGGATTTACATTGCTCTTCCCTTCTGTGCTCAGAGGACAGGAAAGAGAGAGATAACTCAAAGGAAAAGTTTTAGGAAGCGATGAACTTTTTATCTTTTTTTCTTCTCCCCCCGAACTGCTTTAAATCATCTCTGTCTTTCACCACTGTGAGTGTAGCTCCTACCAAGGCCTTAAAGCACACACACACACACACACCCACGGCTCAACTACCGTTGGCCAATCTCCTGGCTTCCCTTAGATAAACACACACACATGCAACATGTATATACGACCTGCCAACTGTGAGATCCCTTATCCCCAGAGGGCCTGAGCCGAACCCATAATGGATGAGCGCTTGAACACATAATATGGAAAGCTCTACGGCTGTATGGATTCCTGGATCAGCAGATGGGTACGTGAGTGGGGCAGGTTGTCACTGTTTATAGATCGACAACTAAAACTGGGCAGCATGAAAACAGTGTTTATCAAATGTCTATTAGCAGCAAAAAGGCCAGTTTGCATAATTGTCTAAAAAAAAAAAGCATGTCGTGGTCATGCTAATCGCCCACTCATGACCCACTCAGAGGAAGCAAGGGCAGTGCAGTGCAGTGTGGCAGAGGCACCGTGATATGTGGAGGAGGGAGGCAGGCGTTCTGACCAGTGGGTATGACAGTGAGGCCGTTCCTACAGGGCTGGCTTTGGTCCAGATGGAATTTTCCCTCGCATTTATGATATTTATGAATCGTAGATGTTCTCAAGGCGGACCGACTACACCCCCCCACACACACACACACACACACCACCCACCCACCCCCCAGACCAAATGAAGGCCAGCTGGGCTCTGTTTCCTATTAGCTTCTTTCAGCCAGACTATCTGTGAGAACACCTTCAGTTTGGCGAATGTAGAGGAGATGGCGGGGTGGGGGCTTGGCTGGGCTGGGGTGGGGTGGGTGGGAGTTGTGGGGGCCGGGGGGGATTATTTACAGAACAATTTTGTTTCTGTGCAGTTTTTCAGCAACGATAACTGCGCCTGGACTGCGACTGCAGTCAGCGTCGGCTCAGGGGTGTCTAATGGATGTGTGGTGGATCCAGATCCAGACCACCGCCCCTCCGTGAATTGTAATGTTTATATCGCCATTTTCAACGCGCCTCTGAATTTTCCTCCACGCAACCATAACCTTGAGGCTAAAGACGAGAACAGGGAAAAACAGATTCTCAACAGCTTTCGCCGTTTCATTATTTAACCACTAAGCCCACCCAACACATACACACACACACTTACAGACACACACACAACCACACACACACACACATCTCCACACACCCTCCCCCAGCGCCTCACCCAGCCCTCCATTACAGGTTTAATATAGAGGTGATTTAATATCGAGATGATTATAACAGCCCATATATCTATAGGATGGCTTTAGCAGGAGTAATTGCATTAGTATTTGCCTTCTCCAGCTCATATCCCTGCGTGCGCCCGCAGACGTATATCAAGGCGCTGTGGCGTCCCTGCCAGCGTCCCTGTCGTGACTGCACACACACACGCCATTATGAGCAGGAGGAGGAGAAGAGAGGGAGAAGAGAGGGAGGAGTGAGGAGAGGAGAGGAGAGGAGAGGAGAGGAGAGGAGAGGGGAGAGGGGAGAAGAAGAGAGTATGCGTGAGCATATAGGCCAGTAGAGAGGAGTAAAGGTAAGGATGAAGGGAGGAATGAGAGAGATGGGGTGAGAGAGGGATGGAGAGAGTCTGGGGGGAGGGGGAGGATTCCATGAAAGGGAGGGGTATATGGGGAGAGGAAAGGGGTAGAGGGAAGGAAGGGAGGGAGGAAGGGAGGTGTGTGGATTTCTGCATTAAATAACCCCACAGAAAATGAAAATCCTAATAGCATGTTAAAACTGTCTCTCTCTCTCTCTCTCTCTCTCTCTCTCGCTATCTCCCTGTCCCTTCCCCCTTTTCTCTCTCTCTGTCTCTTTCTGCCTCTTTCTCACTCTCTCTCTCTCTCTCTCTCTCTCTCTCTCTCTCTCTCTCTCTCTCTCTCTCTTTTGTGTCTCTAACCCAGGTGATGTGTTTGCATAGTTTGTCATGGTGGAGAGAGAAAATATGCAGAATGCTGACATTTTCATTACAGCTGTGTCAAGATCTTACTGGTGTTTGTCCATATTGAGACACCTCTGATGTTCATGAATCCAAATCCCAGGCTGTGATTGCATTAGTTCAGCATGAATGACAGTGATTGGACTTGCAGAGAACCGTGGCTGCAAAGCGACATTAGCACAGAAACAAAGTCCTTTCTCCACACACCCCTTCTGATTGGCAATCACAAAGTCAGCTGATTTACAGGAGTAACTCACAGTGACACAGACCAGCATTTTATGTGACAGGTGTTTTGCAAGGGTTAATCCTTTTCATTTATACACACAACAAAAAAACATGTCAACAATAGATGTCATTTCTATCTGTGCTATGTTGTCTAAGTATCTTTTTAAGCCTACTACGGCCCTCTGACTCATTTTTTGTTTTTGGATCATATCTATTTATACATTATCAAAGGCCTGAGTCTTCCAGCTGTCATTCCCCCACAGCTGTAGCTCCACACACACACACACACACACACACACACACACACACACACACACACACACACACACACACACACACACTTCTCAGGTGTTGTATTTTATCTGCTTTGCCTCGCCTCTCTTAGTCAATCAGCCTCTACAATAAACGCATTATGTTTGGCGCAAATTGCATTTAGGGAAGCGTTTAAGGGTTGCCTCTCTCTTCAGCTCTTAATCTTCTTAAGTGGAGACACTTTGGATCGCGCTACGCTTTGCCACACTTCACATATGCAGATTTCCCCACTGCAAAATCATAGCACATACTCATGTTTTTTTATACGTTCAAAAAAAAAAAAAAAAAAAGGAAAAGCCTCCACCGTGGCTTCTTCCCCTGGTCTCTACAGAAATCCTCGGACGGATACTTCAAAGTAAATACCTGCTAAGCAATATTAACAGGTGTAAACAGCGTGCTTCTCTGCCTAAGCTGCTGGATGCTTAGGTAAATTCCACCAGTCACTCCACAACTGATGGGCTGAATGAGGAGACTGGGTGTTTGTCTAGTCCTCTGAATTATCGGTGAGTGCTGAAAGAAAGAGAAGGAGAAAAGCAGGAGAGAGGGAAAGAAATGTAGGTGTGGAGGTGGGGAAACAGGAATGGAAAGACAAAGGTAGTGAGCAAAAAAGAAGTGAGAATTTGAGAGAAATCAGGATAGAATAAGAAATGCAAAGAGAGAGAGCGAAGCAGTGTGTGTGTGTGAGAGAGAGAGCAAGAGCGAGAGAGAGGGAAGGGGAAGGGGAGAGGAGAGGAAGGGGGAATGTGGAGAGAAGAAAGAAAGGGGGAATAGGGAGAGAAGGGAAAGAGGGGGAGAGTGGCGCTATGGCTGATTGCGGGGCCCTTTGCCTTGTCAAAAAAATCCAGCTCCGCCAGACGTCCTCCCCCTCGCCTGAATAATACATGAGAGCAACTCTCATTACATCTCACCTGCCACACACACACACACACACAGAAAGACAGACAGACAGACAGACAGAGAAGGAGACAGCAGCACACCTCACCACAGTGCATCACACTGCCATATCATGCCACATCACC
The DNA here is from genome assembly GCA_030347295.1 of Setipinna tenuifilis. Classification (NCBI taxonomy): domain Eukaryota; kingdom Metazoa; phylum Chordata; class Actinopteri; order Clupeiformes; family Engraulidae; genus Setipinna; species Setipinna tenuifilis. Next base: position 8,277,401 of record CM059285.1, read on the forward strand.
ATACCACACTACACCACACCACACTACACTACAGCGCATTGCATTGCTATACCATCACATCACCCTGTACCACAGTACCATACAACACTACAGCATGATAAATTGCTGCACTATGTCACTTTACACTACACACCACACTACGCTACACCACATAACATCACCATAACACTACAGCTTGATACACCACTATACCAAGACATCACACTGTACAACAGCACGCAAACACCACACCACACCACACCACACTACACTACACAATGTTAGCATAACACTACAGCATGATACACCACTATACTATCACATCACACCGTACAACTGCACACAACACAACAACGCACCACACCACACCACACCACACCACACTACACCACATTGCACATCACATTACACTGTACAACATTACACAAACATCACATTACACCACACATCACCATAACACTACAGCATGATACATCACTATACCATCACACATCACACTGTACAACAGCACACAAACAGCACACTACACCACACAACATCACCATAACCGATGGGTGGGGGACTGACTGAGGAATAATCTATTCTCAATGTGTGCCCCTCCCTCTCACAGACATGACAGTGATTACTATGAGTCCACATGGGGGGCTTTTGATGCTGCTCACTGGAACACGGACACAATGGCACAAGAAGAGATTGTATGGCCACATGTAACGCCTCTTTTCTTCTTTCACTAGCGGAAAATAAAAAGATAAATGTAGCTTGTGGGGGGGGGGGGGGGGGGGCATTGCAAGGATGCCGTGCACCATCACATGTTTCTCCAAAGTTCTCAATAGCCTTCAGGTGTCTTTTGTGATAGTCCAAGTGACATGTCTAGCTTTTCAGATGAGGTTGGACTGAGATAGAGGGAGGGATTCAATTCAGGGTGAAAGAAAGGAGCGAAAGACAGCGAAAGAAAAGAAGAAGCAAAGAAAATTAAAAGGAAAAAAATGACACCCTTGGAGGATTTGAAATGTATTGAAACTTTTTTTTCTTTTCTTAATGATTATCCAGAGCACTTGGCAGCAGAGAACTTTATGGAACTTAATAAAAATGTCCTTGAAAGTTGAAGGCAGGAAAAAAGAAAATGAAAGTAAGAGTGATCTTCGCACCTGGTTCAAAACGACATTTGTTCGGCAGGGTGCATTATGTCGTACGTGTGGAGAAATAGATCCTCAGTGTCTCTGTGGGCTTGAAAATGACAGCCTGCCTTGCAAATGCCTATAGGTGTCGATCATCACAGGTCAAGGGTTGAGACTAGTATGTGTAGCGCAAGACAGTCTCACACCTTTATCAAGCCCAAACAAGAATCCAATGCAACAGTTTTCTTTTTCATCTCATTCTTTATCTACAGAACACAAGAAGTGTCACGATATGGTTTCAGCACTCTTCGTTTCTTTCACTCTCTCTCTCTCTCTCTCTCTCTCTCTCTCTGTCACTTCCCTTAAGCCTCCTTGCTCTAATTTCTACGAGTCCTTGGTAGGCGAGTTCATGCCTGCCTTATCAGTCTTGTTAAACACAGGCGCGCGGATGAATCCCTTTCTGTCTTTTCTCCGGCAGAGACAATACCCCGCCGTCGATAACCCTGTACACCGGAATTAATTACGTGGCCCTTTGCATTGCGGGCTCCCGCCGACTGGCCCCTCAGACTCCGGGATCAGAGCATTAGCATAACATTTTGCTATCTCTCTCAGCCGGCTCTCGCGGACCCCTGTCTCCCTCGCGCCGGCTCCGAGACGCCTTCTCTCTGCTCCTCAGGTACCCCGACTAGTCCCAGCCTATGAATGTGATTTGAAGGAAATTAGATTTTCTCCCCTCTCCCTCTCCCTGCAATATACTGATGACAGTTCATTCCCGGGGATAATTATGCATGGTTTTTATATATCATTGACTGGGCGCGCTGATGGGAGTGATATGATGTGTTAATATAGACGTTTAGCCCTATTATATGGCCGGGCCGTAATAAGCCTGGCGAGGCCGCCGCTGCTGATTGCCCTCTCAGTGAGGAGCGGCCTTGGCGAAAAACACCAGCTTTCTGCTGGGCCAGACAAGGAGATATGGAGGACAAAAGGGGCCGGCACGCGGCAAACAGGGAGGGAGGCTGTAATGAATTGCCTGTCATTTGACGTGACGGAGAAAAAGAGAGGAATTTGTCAAGATGGAGGCTTCACTTTTGCGTGGTGTGGATACTAGCACAGACTCTGTCTTCTTTGTGTTGGTGGTATTTTATTTATTTATTTGATTATTTTTTAAAGAGAGCGGTACACTGTCTGCTGTAACCTCCACAGTGGCTATACTCCTTTTGACCAGTATGGATTGCATCATGGTGGTTACTGTGTGGGGTGAATGTTATGTTTGCATAACACGTGAGCTTTGATTGGGCAAGTCACATTAAATTTTGTGGGTAAATCAATGATTTGACCATTTGTATGCCAATCATCCTAGCTGAGTTCTTGCATCATACACTTCGCTTCATACATTGTGTACATTGGTGGGCAAATCTCATGACCTTAGATCTGCTGCTTATAAGAACATTGATGGGCTGGAGACGCTGAGGACTACTTATTGCCAAAACGCATCGGTGGGCATGCTGTCAGTTTAATAAAACGTAATAAATAGTACATCCATTGCTGGGCTGATCACTCGACCTCTGGTGTTGGATCCCTAATGTGAGTGTAGAAGTGCAGGCCTGTTGGCCCTATGACCTGCGTTTGAGGCAAGTTGAAGTAATGAGCCACTGCTCTAGCCATCACCATAACCTCCCTGTAGATCTGTGTCACCCATGCAATATCGTCCAATCACAGCACTGCCACCCCCCCCCCCCCCCCCCCCCACCCCCCCACCCCCATCATCTTTGTCACCTGTCATCATTGGATAGAACCAAATTAAGGGTCATCAGGTCTATTTCATCATCATGGGGTGCTAATAGCAGCCTAGCTTCTCTTCTGACTGACTGACAGGCAATAAAATAGATGAGGAACACAGATACATCCGTTTCGATTCAGTTTTTACTGAAACCGTTATTTATTAATTTATTTAAGGTATAAGGTACGGTATAAAGACATCTTTTATTTTTTTTAATCGTAGGTCTTTTAGGTATCTTTTATCCTTTTTTATCTTAGCTATTTATTCTCTAGTTATTCTTTTGCCCTCTTTTAAGATATATCTGTGTATTTCTTTTATGTTTGTATTACGGTGTGTCTACTATATATCCTGTCATCTGCTTTAACACTATATGTTTTTAGGAGATGTGCAAAGTTAGGCCACCTAAATTCCCTCCGGTGGGAAAATAAAATTCACCTTGATATAACCCTTTTAACAGGTTAACACTAGTATTGTCTTAGGCACTAATCACAGTCACAATCCCTAAAATCTTAGGCCTTGGGCTCCTCAAACATACATAGATACAGTATATACATAAACACATAGATAGATAAATACATCATGTACATACATACATACATACATACATACATACATACATACATACATACTTACATACTTACATACAGACACATGGATCATGCTAAGTCTCCTGGGTAGCAGTGCCACAGTCTCTCCACATCTTCTCTCCCAGTGACCACGGCATGGCCAAGATGACTGCCAATGACTTGCCTATTTACAAGGGGATTATGAAATTAAAGAGCCAATCACTGGGGATTAGGTGTTGACACATCCTTGTGTTGGTCCCTCTCCAGATAGCAAGTAGGTGAGGATCAGCCCAATGATGCATGAGGATGTCAGGTAAGAACTAATAACTTTTCAATTATTTTTTTCTCTCATTTTAATGACCAAATGTAATTGTGTGTCTCTCTCTGAATAAAATGTTAATAAGAGACACGTATGGTAGTTGGAGATAAAAGTCAGTTAAGAAAATGACCACTTTTTTCTTAAGTGACTACTTTTTTTTACCGAGGTCAAAGCACAGCGTGTCCTTCTAACACAGCCGGCGTCCTCTCCTTATCACGTGTGCTGCACCGAGTATTACTCTCCATTCATCACTAGTAGATCCCCACTGATCCCTCACACACCAGCACTGTAATTAATAAAACAAATCCTTGATCACTCAATTCTGAAATGACATGAACCCAATCAGCAGTTAGAGAGGGAGAGGAAGAGGAAGAGGAAGAGGAGGAGGAGGAGGAGGAGGAGGAGGAGGAGGAAAAGGAGAAGGAGGTGGTGATGGGAGGGAGGGTGTTACTGTAAAGCAAACAGTATTAACTGGTCCATACAGCCTCATCTATGTTGTTTTTTAATATGCCGGGAGGCTAGTGTGTGTGTGTGTGTGTGTGTGTGTGCGTGCGTGCGTGCATGCTTTTTGCATCTGACCCAGCCACAGATGTAGTGCCCCTACCATACAAGGGGGCTGGAGGTGGGGGGGGTGGGGGGGGGTGTGTGGTTGAGGATGGGGGGGTGTGGGCATTGTGCAAATCTTGTCAGAACAGCACTCAGCGGAGATGAGCTAATCTAAAGACAGGCCCAAAACAAAAGAGACAGACCTGGGGCTTAACACATTAATCTCCCAGAGGTGCAGCCCCAGCCAAAAAGGCTTAAGATGGAATTAAAGCTTCACTGTAATTTAGTCTCTCTGAGTAGCTCTCTCTCTCTTTCTCTATCTCTCTCTCTCTCTCTCTCTCTCTCTCTCTCTCTCTCTCTCTCTCCCTCTCTCTCTCTCTCTCTCTCTCTCTCTCTCACTCACTCACTCACTCTTTTTTCCTCAGTCTCTCTCTCAGACTCTCCCTCCCTTTTGCTTTTTTTCTCTCACACTGTCTTACTCACTCGTTCCCTCACTCTTTCTGTCCCACTGTCTTTCTCTCCACATCTTTGTTATGCCACTCTTATTCACACTGTCTCTCTAGCTTGGTCTCTTTCCTTCTGTCTGTCTATCCCTGTCATTCTCGCTTTCACTCACAATATCAGCCTGTCTTCTTCCCCTTGCTTTTACTCTCCTTTACACTTTACTTTCTCCCTCTTTCTCTCCCTCTCTATCTCTGTCTCTCTCTCTCCTTCCCATTGACTCATCTCCAATCCACTTGTAGTGCTCTCTAATGCCTCCCCTCTCTAATGTGAATTAACAAAGCCCAAGAACAGTATCAACCATGGAAAGGTTTCACCATTCCTGTCCCTGTCCTTCTCTATCTCTCTCTCTCTCTCTCTCTCTTTCTTACTCACTCACTCTCATTTTATCTCTCATTTCCTCTCTCTCTTTCCTCTTCTCCTTTTTGGGGGGTGATCAGAAATGCAGTTGTGCCATAAATCTAGGTGCTGCAGCAGGCCCGTTTGATGTATTAATCTGTGATCTGTCCGATGGGGAGCCCCAGTGCACAGGAGGGGGGGTTTTATTTATGTGAATTCATTTGGCTGCGGAGAGGAGACACACATCCCCACACAGGCAGGCTGGCAAGGCAACCGAGATAGGCGAGGTAGGCGAGGCAGTTGGAGGCTCTGTGGATGATCTGCTCTGCCCACAGTCTCTCTCTGCTGCAACGCTGGACTTTTTAATGCACTGGAAAGGTCAGCACATAATCACTTCTCTTTAGCCAGTCTCAAATTTTTAATTGACTGTCTCCTGCACATAAAAAAGGGCCCTGCCTCTGACTGCTGTGGGATAATCAGGGGAGATGGATTCTTACATGAATTCATGAGGTCCTATCTCACTCTCAATCAGCGGGCCAACTAGACCTCTGGGAAAACTCCACATCAACTTGATTTTAAAGCACAACGATAAAACCCACGTTTATCGATATTAAATCCCCATCGTTGCCGTATGCGTGTATGTGTATGACTTAACCCCTTCAGCCAAGGCAAACCTTTGCAACATAACATAACATTTAATGGGGGTTTTTTGTAGTTCAATGATTATGCTTGTCTGTGTGTGTGTGTGTGTGTGTGTGTGTGTGTGTGTGTGTGTGTGTGTGTGTGTGTGTGTAATGAATGTATCAGCAACCCCTCAAAAAAATACAACACACGTACACACTCTCACACACACACACAAAGGTTATTGTACATCCATATGACGTCTGGAATATTTCCTTCACCTCACCTTAAAAGCAATTTCTATTTTCCTTTCCCCCTCACACACACACACACATCCACCATCTTAACCACCCACCACCCGCCCCCAGACCTCCTTGTTTCTCAGACAAAGGTGATGAATTCGGTGCAGGCTGACGGGAGCTGGCAGGCAGCGGCGGAGAGTCACAGCTGAAGGGACCAAGCGTGTTATTTATTCTCTCTGCAGGTGTGGTACACTGGGCCCTGCAGAGCACCCTACTGCCCATTGTCCTGCGAGCCTCCCTGCAACACCCCCCCCCCCTCAATACACACACACACACACACACACACACACACACATACACCTCAGCTCACCCCCACAACCGCCCCTCATACACATCTAGCCACGGCCCCCCCCAACAACTCCACTCCACCCCACCCCAGAGAGAACACTCGCCCCTCAAGCTTGCACCAATCCGGGACCTGAGCAACACTCACAACAAAAAGGTGAAAATGAGTGTAAATTGCCGTTATTTCTTTTCCCCCTCTCTCCCCCCTTTCTCCCCTCCATTTGTAATTTGAACACTTTTTATCCAGCCGAACACAGGGTTTTCTTTCTCTCATTTCTTTTTTTTTTCCTTTCTTTTTTTGGAAAAAAAGGGGAGGCAGCCACATTATTTGCACAGTCTTATGACAGCGAGGGGTTGTGATTGCTTGGAAATGGTGTCGAGATGAAAATCATGAACCTTGACCTTCAGCCGAGGTTATGATTGGATATTACTACTTTACACTTTTTTTAAACGCGTGTCTGACCACCACCGCTGTGTATTTTAAAGAGATTCTATTAAAACTTATTAAATACATTTTCACACTTTCTACATATTACAGATGGACTGATCTTTGACTTAATCTTAGCAGCTGGGTGGAGTGTGCCTGAGACGACGAGGGAGTTTACACTTGTAGAGCGATCATCTTGAAGACGCTCTACATTTTTGACAGAAAGTGAAGGCAGTAGGAGGCGTTGATGGTCAGAGGTCAGAGTTTGGAGCCTGAATAAAACAAAAGATCCCACCAGCACCACACACATGAATTGTGACATGATGCTGATGGACATCTTGTCTAACTCACTATCACCCTCTTTGCAAGCTGCGCTGAAGCCCTTTGTCAAAACCAATGGACCCTCGCGAACAGACATACAGTATCTTGAATCAAAGTGTCCGCATTGGCTAAATTCAGTTAGCATCTTTCAGTTAAACCCTGTCGCATACATTTTCAATTTTACCACAAGGCACAGGGTCACGTAGTATACAGTAGCAGTACAAATGTATAGCCAACAGGTCATCCTCACAAATGAGTCTAATCCAACATTACCCAAACCATGCTCTGTCCTCTGATAAAGGCCTTGCAGGCCCTCAGTGTATGGGCTGACACGTATTAAATGCATCTCTATCATTATGAGGGCAGCTACCAGCCCAGCCCCAATCCTTTCAAAAATACATTTCATAACATATCAAAATGCAAAAAGCAATTGGCAGTAATTATTTTAGTCAGGATATGCCAGACACAGCAGCAGCGGCTTCAAATTGTCATCGGTCAGATGGATGGTGCATCCATTCGAGGACAAGGACCTTTTAATCAATATCAACAATATTTGCTGCCCTCTGCTCCACCACCAACATATTATCATGTTGGGTTACAAATTAAAATGCTATCCCACTAACAGACACTGGGAATGTCATGGTGGAAATCTAATTGTGCCGCTGTCATTTCTACACTGCCAGTGCAATTAATTCTATCAATCTGCATAACCTTTCCCCAAGAAGTGTATGATGGCATTTTTAGTGTGCGTAATGAATGGGCCGTGAGTGAAAGTATGGTTAGGCAATCATTACATCTTTTAACAAATGTATTTAATCAGATTTGATGTGGAGGAGAGCGACAAGCAAAGGGGAGGAGAGGAGAGGGGAGGAGAGGAGGGAAGGGGAGAGCATTCATGTCCAGCCTGATAATTCAATATGGTAAGTGGGATCATCCCAGACTCGCCGCAATCATCGCAGCACTACCACACTGCGAGACAGCTCGTAAACAACATCTGAGCATCAAGCAATTTTGCCTTTTTCCTGTATGGATTTTTATGCAGTTTTTTTTTCTCTGTCTCTCTCTCTCTCTCTCTCTCTCTCTCTCTCTCTCTCTCTCTCTCTCTGTCTCTCCCTCTCTTTGTTGCTGTCTGTCTGTCCGTATGTCTTTTTCATCTTCACACACTCCAAAACGTGCTGTCCAATGAAAGTGGACATTAAGTTTTGTTTCAAGGGGAAGTGAATTTAACAAAAGCAATTTCCAGAAAGACCAACCACTTTCAGACTTGTGCAGCACTGAGCTCCTCACTTTTCATAAATTACAGAGTGAGTGATAGAGAGAGAGAGAGAGAGAGAGAGAGAGAGAGAGAGAGAGGAGAGAGAGAGAGAGAGAGAGACTTCCATCAGTCTGAAAATCTCCAGGGATGATTGAGGAGGTGAGCATTTGGTCCAAACCGAGGTGAAACTCCTAATTTATTAAGTATTGATCACTTCTAAACTACAATAAGTGCTACAACATTTAGCGAGAAATAACTGACAAATTGACACACAATTTTCTTACATTTCAACTCTTTAATGGTCTGAGCACACGCAGAATGACCATAAAAATATTAGCCATCATGGAATCAGGCAGGAAGAGAAGATCCATCAGGCACATCCCACTTAGAGATTGAAACTGTTAAATTACCTTAATGTCTTAAACAGGCGACCTTTGGGACTCTAATGATGCATTTTGCGAGCCTGTCTTACTTTTTTCGCCAAAAGTACATTGTTTTATTTGATTTTTTTAAATGCGGCTGGTAATAGGAGACCCATTATGCGCACGCTGAGACGCCCATTACATGGTGTTAGCAGAAAGTACCTTGCGAAAAAAAAAGTCCGTTTTGAGTAAATGTGCTTAATCCGGGGGAGGTGCTGTAATGTAATTCCGATCAACACTCCCCGTGCCTCGGCCGAAGAGACAGATGCTAATCTGACCTCATTAACCCCTTGGGGTCGGGGAGCAGGGGCTGGGAGAGAGCTAAGCCAGTCTAAACACATAACGTATCATAACGCTCACCGGACACAACCGCCGCAGGTCCTCACCTCACAGCCAATGAAAAGGGGTTAGTCTGTGTCAGATAGGCAGACACGACAGAGGAGAGATGACTGAGGAAGTAGAATGAGGAAAGGCAGAGAGATAGAGACAGAGGGAGAGAGACCGAGAGAAAGAGAGAGAGGCGTAAACTGTAAGTGGTTGCAGCACAAAGAGCAAAGCCATGCTGAACCACCAAGACCTTATTAATAACAGCCAATTCGTATATAGGGCAGATGTCCTCAAACTTGGCTTGAACATTTGAATACCGGTACCCTCTACCCCCAAAACAAACACACACACAAACACACACACACAGACACATGCCCTGTATTGTTGTGGGAAGATGCTTCCACCCCACCTGCATTTTGCTACCTCAGCATCAGCCCCAGTGCATTATGGGTGCACAGCCATCAGCATTTAGATGCTCTAGGCCAGCAGCTAGGGTAGGAGAGGCACACACACACACACACACAAACACACGTACTAGGAAAGGCTGTCATGAGGTCATGTGGTGTTGGTTGTTCTTATGCTGGGTTTGGAGCGCAACTGGGCTGCCAGAACCCCACGACCTCAGGAATGCTCTCTCTCCATGTTTGTCCTACATCCACAGCAGGCCTCCTTAAATAAGGCAGAAAACAGAAGAGTTACATAAGTTAGCTGAGTGTTTTTGGTTGTAATGTGCTGTTTCATATTGCTGCACATTGCATTGGAGAAAAGCATCTGCTAAGTACTATATTTTAACTGTAAATACAATAACATGAGTGCAGTCACTGCAGCATTGGTGCAGCCTCATAAAGATCACTTCATCTTCCAAAAGAAAAGAAGAGAAAAAAAGACACATTGAGAGTAAAGGGAATACGAGTAACCATCCTGATTTTTTGATTCATAATAATCTTTTTTTGTGAAGTTTTACAAGTGACTACACTGGATTAAATGAAATAACATTTTAAAGTGAAATAATGAATTTCTTTATGTCTTATCTTTTTTTTTTTACTGCTCTCATTTTTGCTTCATTTAACCAAAAGAAAAAAAATCCTTCTCTGTTTCCCTCCAACCAAATACATTATGGGCCATCGCGTATTCTGATGATCCCAGCAAAGTCAGGCATCAATAAAAGCATAAATGACTGAAGGGGACCAGAACCTGCAGCTCTGCTGATGAATATTTAAACATTAATCTCACTCTGCCTCATAAGAGAATAAAAGGTAAATCTAAATGTAGGGGAGAAAAGTTAGACAAGGAAGCCGAACTTGGTGCTGTTTCTTTTAAAGGCCTAATCTCCTAGGTTTCCGCTCTTCAAACGCACAATTACTTTCTGGGGAAGATTGTTACCTGGTTACCGCAAGGGCTTATGTCCTCTCTGGAGACCTTTAAAGAGAAGGCTAAGTCTTCTGAATCTCTCACATTTCACCTTCAAAAGACATTTGTTTAAAAAAAAAAGAATTGTGGCCTACTTCAAATCTTACTTTCGACTTAGTATTCTTGCAGGCCTCTATCTTAGTTGTATTCAAACCAGTCTGCTTTCCTACCTAGTTTCTTTAATGGCAGGGTCAGATTATACACCTTTTTTATCATTTATGATACAATACTATAAGATCTTAGAACCACAAATTCTCTATGCATTTTGGTTGGGAGGCTGGCCATATTACAAGACAATGGTTCATTAGGATATGATCTCCATTGACTGCTAGTGATAGGACTCCCAATATTAACAATAGAAACTTCATATGACTCCCAACAAAAAAATATCTGACAAGCTAGGCTTTTAGGTGGGGTGTCGTAGAAAATTTCAGATAAAAAAAGAGGTCAATGTTCAATGCCGTGTCCAACCTTTCAGAATCAGTTGCAAATGTTGGTCCCAACACATCTGTGGCAAGATCAAGCTGATATTATGTAATGTGACCCTGTCATAACACCAATTTCTTATACATTTATGAATTTCCTTCATGCCAATCCTTCTTAGCCCATATTAACATCTTGCTAAGTTCTTTGTCTCTTAGACAGCCTATTCAAAAAGGGGACTTCAGGAAAGACACAGAGCGTGTTGCGTCTAACTTGTTGATTATAGGAAAAAACAGCTCCAGGTTATGGTTGACCTCTTTAGGACACCATATTTACCAATTCACTTCTTAATAAGCAGCTTTCTTTCATACCATTCTCCGTCTCCCCTTGAGCTGAATGGCCTGTATGCCTCTTTCCTTTTTGTCCTGTTTCTATAACCATGCCAAGTATCACTCAACCTCAAAATTGCACTGAATGTATAAATGGGAAATGATGATGACCAGTTGCAGAGGCTGATAATGTCCTTGACTGGAACAAGAGAGCCCTTTTCCTTCTCCCACGTGACGCACAGAATTTGAATAATATTAGAAGCGCAAGTCACAGTCAAGTCTTCTTTCTTTGCTTCCTGCTTTACTTAATGTACTTGACTTTCAAACTCCAAACCTCCGGCAAATTTAGCTGAAGTGGAAAATATTAATTCATTAATCTTTGTGATAAGTACATGCTGTCTTGCTAAAATTCCAATGCTAACCATTAACAATTAGTCACAGCACGACAGCAAAAGATTTTTCTGGAACATGATTACAATTCCCCGACACTGGTGCCATGAAAAATATTCTTTGGTTTTTGAGCCCTGTTGTAAATCCATTTCTCTGGGAAGAAACTTGGCCACAGTTCTAAATGACTTCTCCCAAATGACTGATACCCCACCTGGAGAGTATCCTAGTATGATGTTTGGCCTTCGGCCATCCGACCCTGGGTCTGTGGTGTGTCTGATCCCCCATGTTCACCACAGCCCAAGGGCCTGAGGTTTGACGATGACACCAGACAGACAGATGGTTAAGCGGAAATGGGTTGAATAATGAAAAGAATTTAAATTGTGCGAAAATGCTTTTTCTGAAAGGAAGAGGAGAGAAAGAGACGTAGGGGCGTATAGACTTGGTGGATAAACACATTAGACGGCTAATGGGATATTTCAGTGTTTGCCGGGGTCACGGGGGTCACGGGCAAATGCACTTAGCAAGGCAGAGCTCCGTCCTGATTGGCCATCTCGCGTCGATCGAATGGGTGTGTGTTGCATGAGGGGACACGATGTCCCTTAAATGTCACGCCTTCTGTCCATGTCCCTCGTTGGCCCTAATGATGCTGTGTGGAAGATAAAATGTCTCCCTGCAAATTGTCCCATACCTTCCTTGGATACTGAAAGGTATTAGTGAGATATAAAAATTCACCTTCTCTTTTTTGTATCTTCTTCATTGCGCTCCTAGCAATCAGGGTAAAATCTCTCTTTTTCAATCTTCATTTCTCCCACTGTCGCGCTCTATCTCTGGTATACGTTCTCTCTGTCTTTGAAGAAATGATAATATTTTAACCCTCCTATTATCTTTGGGGTCAATTTGACCCCATTCAATGTTTAACACCTCAACAATACACCAAGAATATTTTTTTTTTGCTTCATCCTTGATGACTTTTCCTAATTAAGGGGGGAGGGCTGGGTAAACATAAAATGAACAAGATAATATGTTTTCAATGTCCTGTATGCATGTTGTACGCATCCGTGTTCCTTGGGGTCAATTTGACCCCAAACTGTTTTAGCTGCATAAAACATATATAAAATATCCACATTTTGCACATACATGTTTAAGTTGTTTTAGATCACATTAAGGTGATCAAAACATGCAGTTTTATAGTCTTCAGACAGGTTTCCTCTGTTTATGGCCCTAACCTAACACTAATAATTTTGATGACATGGGAGAGGGGCAAAACAATTTCCACAAGAACCTTGAGGCAATGGTGGCCATGCGCTTAGGGTAATGGGTAACCAGCGGTAGTACCACTGAGGTACCTTGAGCATGGTACTGTCCCACACACTGCTGCCTGGACAGTGCTGTCATGGCCATACAGCCAATATAGTAAATGAGGAAGTTCTGTCCCCATTCATTTCAATGGGAAATGGTAGGCTAGTCAATTCAGCCAAAATTGAGCAATTTTCTGATGTTTCAAAATGGAGATTCTGATTCTCATTCATCCAGGTCATAGTACTCAAAAGTTCTAAGTTGTAAACAACTGTACTTCTTTTTGAAGCTTGAAATTGTGTCTGTTTTTCCCGGGGTCAAATTGACCCCGAAGACAATAGATGTTACTATTCTTGATGACCACAACCAAATTTATTTTCAAATGTTACAAATAACAGAAATTTGTATTAAGAGGTACTATGCATGAATTGAAATATCAAAAATATCTTTCTTTCCATTTTTAGATCAATCAGTAAGATTTTATGGCTATTTCCATATTTTTCCATAATCATGAAATACATCATGGATGTATGTGGTGTTTATGGGGGCTAAGTTATTTTTAAAGGGCTTTTTTTTGGTCCTCAACAAAGAAATATAGTAGTACCTCACACACAAACCAATAACCAAGGCCAATATTTTGAATTATACACATTTTAAGGAGATTTCAATGGCTGGGGTCAAATCGACCCCAAGGATAAAGGATGTTAGAAAATTTGAGGGTAACAGGAGGGTTAATATTGCTATATATAAAATAGTCTTTTTAACATAAATTCCATCTCTTAGTGTTCACAAATTTTGAACTAATCTTAGATATAATGAGATTCTTTATTCGCTGTACCTTTGTGTTTGTTCGGGGTGTAATTTGGGAACACTAAGTGTCACAATTTGGGGCTTTTTCCCCCTTCTCTGATGGCCCAGTGTATTAAGTGCCAGGGGGTCTGCATTGTGCTTCACTGCTGAGGCTGGCTTTTTTTTATTATCATTTTCAAAGCATCAAAGGTTTTCTCCAGCCAAGCTTAAAGAGATGAAAGTTTGCCTTTGTTCCATGCCTGCTACATTACTGCCATGCATTAGGGCTCTTTTTTATCCGTGAAATTACCTTTTAGATTTCTCATTGAAAGAGCAGTCGACAACGCCGCCGTTCCGCTCCCTACTCTTTTTTTTATATCACATCATATTGTGTTTCTTTTCCACCATCTCAGAAGATAGCAGCATTTGCGTTTTGATTTTTTCGTTCTCTTCTTTTTTCCTCCCTTCACATCTGTGTATATGCATGCTCTCGGTTTGCTCTCTCTCTCTCTCTTGCTCAGGAAAGTTCATCGAGTGTTTCATTTTATGGTGACTGTTGTCTTTGATGGGTCTAATCCCACTGACAAACAGCGTCGTGTTTGTTCACGTGTCAGAAGCACGATGGATGTTGACTAAAACCCTTTTGTTCTCGCTCCACCGGCGGGCGCATCCTCCGTCACTTAAATCGCGACTTTGAAGATGCAACGAAGCACCTCTCTCAAAGTGCCCGCGACCAAAAGCTATGAAAGCAAACATGACACAAACAACACAGACGATGCAGAGTGTGGATACAAGCTGTTTTTATGGCACTTTAAGCCCTCGCTTTGATGCCACATATAGCCACCAACGTTCCTGCTAAGGATTTACCTTGGCTGCCAGTGGGCTTTCTGTGTACACAGAACATTTTCCGATTTTGCAATAATTTTTATTTTTCCTCCCATTTTATGTCTTTATTAGAAATTTATGCTGCAGAGGCTCGGGATGAAGCGTGTTATTACTCCATGCAACCAGCCAAAGGTGGCTGTAGGCTTGGCAGGCCCCGTCTGGTAGATGCTGCATAAGGCCATAACATGTGGCGGCTCCCCTTTGAACACTGCCTGCAATCTGTTGGTGGCGAATCCTCCTGAAATAAAGCCATGACAAGATTGGAGTGAACATCTTTAGTCATTATACTCTACTCCATCTTGAGCCTGATGTCGTTAATTGTTTTTTTTTTTTTTTCAAAATATGTTAAATCAAGATAAAATTGGGGTGTCATAACCATAGGCTTTAGGAGCCAGTCAAACTCAATTGATGCACACTTTTTATGGAGATTGTGAGAGCGAGAGAGAGCGAGAGAGAGAGAGAGAGAGAGAACAATTGGAAAAGAAAGAATGGAGGAGAAAAAAAGCAGTAGAAAAAAATAATCAAGATATTCTCCACAAGTTTTCATGGGGGGCTACAGGTGGAATGCTCTAGTCCAGCGCCCAAATCCCGTCTGTGTGTGAATGATTGCTCCTTTACCTGGGCTGGGCAAGTCCACACAGCCCCCTAATTACGCCTCTTCTTCACTTTTACATATGCAAACAAGCCCACGCCTCGGCCTATCTCTCATCCCCGCTCCTCATCACGGAGGATTTAGCCACCAAATGAGCTTGAAGTGAAAGAAGTGTTTAAGCCAGGCAGAAAACCTCGAGAGGTGCACCAGACTACAGAGGTTTAGGCAGGGGGGCATTAATCCTTGCTGAAATAGGGGGGCCAAGCTTTATGTGTGTGTGTGTCTGTGTGTGTGTGTTTGTGTGTGTGTGTGTGTGTGTGTCTGTCTGTCTGTGTGTGTATGTGAGGGGGGCTTTGGCAAATGAATTCTCTGAGACATGACTGTAAAACACATCTGAATAGCACACAGTAGTGAATATGAGCAGAGGAAACACAATAATATATTTTTTATATATTTTTATAAAAAAGGTCGTAAAGAATCATGCTATGAACATAAGGTGGTGTATCTTTTCATTCATCATCAACAAATGCAAGAACAAAGCAGTGCCCTGTGATGATTATTGTTCACTGGTTTGACAGCTACTTTAATGCTTACCTGTCTGTGTCATATTGTAATTAGCTGCATCATGGTGACACTAAATGGTTGTGTGAAGTGTAAGATATCAGTAAGATAGCTGTCATTATAGAGGCATATGTGAGGCATATTGAGGTATATACAGTTTGATGCACACTACTGAAAAAAATCTGCCACAAAACTTCTATCACAGTGTTTTTGATGTAAACATGATGTAAGCCTGTTTCATTTTTAGGACAGGTGACTGGAGACATACCATAGCATACCAATCCCTAGTGGGCAAAGTTGTCTTCGCCCTAACAGTGACCTACAATCAGGGGTGTCGCTGGAACTTGTGGACACCCCGAAAGAAAATAATTTTGGACACCCACCCCAACCATATAATCAGTAGTGGTTCTACAGTGTTTTACTCCCTGGGCGAGACCCCCTCTAAGCACCCCTGGACCTTCTGATGGACTGAATCTGGGCATGTCCACATGACTAGGAGGGCTATACCCTTGCTAAGGATTAGGAAAGTATGGGAAAGGGCTTAAAACATTAATGACCAGCTTCAGATATAATTTGTAAATGGCATAGCATTAAAAGGCTTTGGGTGGTTTTAGGGTTAACATAAAACTGGATCTGTCCATGTAGACATTTTCACCCAACACAACACAACACATATGAATCTCTGGGATGCAAATAGACCCCTGCTGTTGTTTCATGCGCATGTCAAAGAAGTTTCTCTTAAAATCAAAACACATTACGTTTCTAATAAGCATGCTTTCTCAGTTGTAAATCTTTATGGAATCCCATTTGAAACATAAAACGCCATAGCCAGCAAAAGGCCTTAAAAGGCCACTGCAAATGATGTAAACATCCACAGAGTAAATATGAGCCATTTGTCACCTCTGAAATATTCAAACAAGCAATGAAAACGTATCCAAGTAAAACCGCCTCCAGCGAGCTTCCTGTTGACATTAAAATTACACCCCAAACTTCAGGAGCTGCAGATGTGGGAAGTTGTGAGTGGAGTGGCTGAGTGCGGCGACTTGAGCGCATTTTAATGTTAATGCGGCCAAATGAACTGAGTCAAGCGAGCCGAGGGCTTCATTTGCATAGAAAGCCATTTGAGAGTCTGGACCACTGCGCCTTGTGTGTGCAGTGATTTCACTCCTTCAGAAACACTATTAGTCATTTAAATATTAATGCTCACACATACTGTCACACACACACACACACTACTTCACTCACATAGACACATACACACGCACTACTTCACACACACACACACACACACACACACACACACACAAACAGGCCTGCACACACACACAAACAGGCACACGCATACATCAAATGTCGCCTTCCAACATGGCAAACAAGAAAACAATCACGGGCACACAGCTGGCTCGGTGTAGCGCGGCACTTTTATGTAGTGCTCCTCTCATTTTAATTGGCTCTGAAGGAAGTCAGCCAACCAACCCCCCACCACCCTCACACCCCACCCTCCCCACCTCCTCCTTCCTCCACTTTCCTCAGTTGTATTTATGATTGATTTGGTCTTTCAGGGATAACATCACTTTGGACACCAATATTCAGACCCCCATTAACCTGCTGATGTCTCAACCACTCGACTGTGACCACATTTGCATTCCTCTCTAGTCTGAAAAGCCACTGCCAGAGAGGCGTGCGGGCGGCTTTGTCTCGCCAGGCATTACCGCAGCCCTGTGCTCACCCAGCACCCAGCTCTATCCATCCATCCATCCATCGCCGGCGCGCTTTTTAATAGATCAAACCAATCAATCCACTGTGCTTTGAAGGTATTATAATTGCCTGACATCAAAAATATTCAGCAATTAATTTGGGGGTGGGGGGGGTGGAGGGGATCTGGCGTGTACTTGTTGCATAGTGCTTGTACCAGTAAAAATGTTTGATTTTTTGTATGAAATGGGATGCAAAGGAAGAATGCTGAAATATCACCTTTTGTTATCCGAGTTGGCACACCGCCTTTTGCATATTTACGCATAAAACGCACAGAAACCCCACAATGACAGGTCACACAATCACACTACAACTACATGGCTGAAAAGAATTATCTAAGCATGTAAATCCTTATATATGGGATATCAGGTTCTCTCTTCAGTTAATAAAAAAAAACAAAAATTAGTCAGTTGGCCACAGACTTGGAAGCATGGCTAGACAAAGAACACTGGAAAACATCAAGTCCCTTTTCCACTGACTGGGTGAGCAGGGGGCCATATTCATCACCGCCTCTATGACGCGCAAGACCACTTCCTCTTTCCTGTACACACTCCTGTCCAGCCAAACACAGAGGTGGAATGTGCTCCCCTCCACCCCGTTCTCCCCCCCTACCCCTTCTCCCCCCCTACCCCTTCTGTAAGTATGCCATGTATTAGTCCTGGGGTCTGAGAGAGCTCATGGTGTGTGTGTGTGTGTGTGTGTGTGTGTGTGTGTGTGTGTGTGTGTGTGTGTGTGTGCGTGTGTGTGTGTGTGTGTGTGTGTGTGCGTGTGCATGTGTGTGGTAAGCTTACATTAATTGTTAACTCTAAAATAATGTGTAGAATGACCCCCACATTCAACCTCTAAAATGGTAATTTCACACAATTCTTTTTTTTTTTTTGCGTGACCCTGCCGGCCATCTTTTCTGCTGTACTGAACGCTTTACAGTAAGAATGTGACAGCAGGATCTGGCCAATAGTAACATCTCACTGAGTTATCTGGTCCCACTGCCGTACCGTGCTGTGCTGTGCTGTGCTGTGCTGTGCTGTGCTGTACTGTACGTGAACTCAGATAAACCTCCACTGACAGGCTCATCTCCGAGGTTATGCAACTCTGCCGTGGGCGAAGGCATTGTTCTCTGTGACAGGGTGACGCGCGTACCGAAAACGGCACGAAGTGAAGGGAATAAATATTTAAGCAGATCATTTGCAAGGCTGGGGCTAATTATTGAGACATATTCATGAATTCATGTGGGATCTCACTCAACAGAGCCGTCGGGCCCCTGCGCGTCGTCGAGATGCGAGCTGTCATTTGAGCGCTGCGATGCTAATACGGCCATGACTCCTAATTACGGATGCCTCGTCACACAAAAAAAAATAATACCAAAAAAAAAAAAAAACAAAGGCCTGCTCCACACATTTGAATTGTTAAAACTTTTCATAAAATTTTGGAGTTATTAATGATAATTAAAGCATTCCTAGCCTGAGGCCCTTATCATGTGTGTGAGTATATGTGTGTGTGCATGTGTGTGTGTGTGTGTGTGTGTGTGTGTGTGTGTGTGTGTGTATGTCTGTGGAGAGCAGGAATGTCTAAATATATACATGACAAACTGGATTATAATTATCGAGATTGTGGGGCTTTCTGAAACACCACCAGCACGTCAGTCATAGTTCACCTGCACTGGCGGGACATTTGTCTTTGGAGAAGCGGGAATCTAAATGTAAATTGGGAGGCCTTTATAGTGCTGGATGGAGAAACCCATGCATTTGAATGGGAGCCGCCCACAAAGCCATTTCTCATCGATGGCAACGCGACTTTTCACTCCGGCGTGTAGTGAGAAGACATGCTGCTGCTAAAAGCACTCAGGCAGAAATAATACTCCAGCCTTCCTCTAGACGCCAGGAAGACAAATACAAACACACACCCACACAGACACTCACAGACAAATGCACACATACACATAAATAGATATGCAGACTCGTATATACACATTCACACACACACACACACATGGACACACGCCCACACATATACACACATAGACACACACATACATGTCCACTCACACACATACACACACACACACACACACGCAAAAACACACATAGACACACAAATACATGTACTCATCACTGACTCTTTCTCACACACACACACAAACACACACACAGATGCACACACACACATGAAACTCAGACTGATCCAGGATGTGTTGAAAAGATGGGCCAGGTGGTAGGCACGCAGCAGTCAGTGTGATGTTGGGCAGCCTCTGTGCTTCTCTCTTCCTCCTCAGATATGTACAGAAGGGAAGGCAGAAATTGCACTATCACTGCTCATTCACCTATAAAGCCATCTTTATATTTTCTACTTTTCATTGTTACTATTATTGGTATAGTATACTGTATAAAATGTAAAGTTAAATATATACAGTTGTGCTTTATTGGCCAGGTATACTTACATATACAAGGAATTTGACTCCAGTAGATGTTAGCTCTCTATACATTCAACGTATAGACATGTAGTAGTGTACATTTAATAGACACACAGAAATGTAAGACAACAACATACATATAGGCACCTATGTACATAATAGACAAGACATACATTAATATACAAATAGGACATAATATACACATGGTGTGGGACATAAAGTGCACCCAATAGTGCAATGTAGTGTGCAAGATACATATGCAATGATAAGTATGCGTGTTTGAGAAGTGGGTGAATGGCCAAAGTGATGATGACCCAACATATAAGTCGTTCAGGATAGTTATGGCAGTGGGGAAACTGTTCTTGTGTCTGGTTGTTTTGTTGCACAGGATCTGCCAGAGGAAAGAAGGTTAAAGAGAGTGTGTGCAGTATGACTGGGGTCTTTAAAGCAACACTAAATAGTTTATTCAGCGTTAAAATAATGTTTCCAAAATCGTTTCAGTGGTTCATCAACTTGTAACAGGTTGAATAGCACTTGGCTTGAATTGGCCCTCCATGGGCTGTAACCAGACTAAGCAAGTTTGGAGGAGTGGCCCGTCTCTTTGTGGTTCGAATGAGAGACATAAAAAAACTACAATTTGACTTGCTTTACAGGAAGTGTTACAACAGCCAATAGCTGGAGCAAGCAGAGTGGACGTGCTCAGAGGGGGTCTCGTCCGGGGAGTAAAACACTGTAGAACTGCTACTGCTTCTGCAGTTGATATAGAAAGTACATCCTGTGCTTAGCCTTTTTGAGGATGGGGTTAATTTTGGACTCCCATTTCAGATCCTGGGAAATGATGGATCCAAGAAACTAAAATGAGTCCACATTTGACACTGGGCTGTTGGATATTGTTTGGGGGGGGGGGGGGGGGGGGGGGGGGGGGGGGGGGCAGCAAGGTTCCTAAAGTCCACAAACATCTCCACAGTCTTAAGGCTAATTGAAAAGCACTCAGGACTCAATCAGGACTAGTAGGCATGGTGAGAACCAGGGTTAAGGACTGGTATGGACAGCGCATTACCACAGCAGCAACCACCACCACCACCACCATCATCATCCTCACTGCTGCTGCTCCTTGTCTTGGCTGTGTTGCCGCCAAACCCAACTCCAGTCTGGCACGGCTCTAAGGCATCCATCTGCCACCATGGAAAATCTATCGCCAATTAGCAATTAGCTCGCCAGGGTTTACCTTGGCTTTTCCCAGTGGTGCTAAAATTAAATGCGAGAGCAAATCAAACAGATGTAAGTTTGTAATTACAGGGCTTTTAAGGCTTTCTTTCTCCTTCTTCTTCTCCTTCTCCTTCTCTCTCTCTCTCTCTCTCTCTCTCTCTCTCTCTCTCTCTCTCTCTCTCTCTCTCTCTCTCTCTCTCTCTCGGTCTGCCTGTCCTCATGCTTGCCTTTGAGAAAGACCACAGCAGGACACTGGCTTCCACCACCACATCCTGGAGCTCTTTGTTGTGTCTGGTCTTCCTCCAGGTCTGGCCTTGTGTGGTCGGCCGGTGGTAATTATTATCTCGGGTTCCTAAATAATTTGGAATAATTTATGTTTGCTTAAGGCGCTGTGCGCTTATTTTTATTTCTGCCCCTCCCAGACATGCAGATTGGTAAATGTCAAGGCTTCCATGGGTCTTTTTGCTTTCTCCTCACTATTCTGCTCCTCTTCCCTCTTCTCCTCCCCTATCCTCTCCTCTTCCCTTCTCTTCTCTTACCTCCCCCCTCCTCCTTTCCCCTCCACTCCCTACTTCTCCTCCCTTCCCCACCCCCTTTCCTCCCCCTCCTCTCCTCAAGTCCTCTTCATCTTCTCCCAATTCACTCCCTTCTTCTCTCTCTCCTCCCTTCCCTCATCATCCTCTCCTCTTCTGTCCCCTTCCATCCCTCCCTCATTCTATCCTCTCCACTCTTCTCATTCACTCTTGTCTTCTCTTCCCTTTCCCCACCTCTCTTTCTTCTGTTTTTATTTGCTCCGTACTGCTGACTGTGTACTTGCCAAGATGCTCATCGACATTGTAAGGAGTGTGTGTGTGTGTGCGTGCGTGCGTGTGTGTGTGTGTGTGTGTGTGTGTGTGTGTGTGTGTGTGTGTGTGTGTGTAGTATGTTAATTCTTTGCCACCCCTGTGGTGTTGAGTTCTTAGGCATGGACCACCCAAGCTCCTTGACAGTCGCACACACACACACACACACACACACACACACAACACACACACACACACACACAACACACACACACACACACATTAACATTAACTCCTTACAAGGGCTATAAGCATCTCTCAGGAGCAAAGCAGCAAACTAGCAAACAAATCTCTGGAGGTTATAGTTGTCTTTATGACAGCAGAGGGGATGGGGAAAAAAAATTAATTCGTAAATGAAAAAAACAAAACGAAACCAGCGCAATCAATGCAAAGTATTAATGAAAATGAAATGCACCTCTTCTTCTCCTTTTGCTTTTTTTTTAATTACACGCATTGTGGTTCTAATTATGCAGTGCCTCTCTCTGGCTGTTGATTAGTATATATTACGGCTGAAAATTGCGCATTTATCTGCGGGGCTGACAATGGGCTCTCAGCCTGTCTAATGCTGCCCCCCACTGCCTCCAGCACGAACATTTATTATGCCATAATTACGCCGGGCCTTTGAAGAGGCCGCAGTCCGGGGGTGCCTCAGCTCTCATCAATTACCTTCACCTGTTAATTCATCTCTCACAGGGGTGAAAGAAGCCCTCCCACACACACACACACACACACACATACACACGCACACACTAACAAATGTGCAAATCCCCATTTTTGCAATTAAAAGCGGCGGGGGGTCCTTGGTTTGATGGCATAGATGGTGACATCTATCACAGGGAGGCCATGCCTGGCCCGGTGGGGTGACAGATGCCACGCTGATGGCTCCCCTAACTAACTGCCTGTCCAGCAGAAAATAATTGCTCTCTACCCCCCCCCCCCACCCACAACACCACCACTCCTAACTCAACACCCTGCACCTCCAGCCAGCCACCCACTCAATCCCCCCACCCCCCCCCACCGACCCTTCATCCCACATTAATCTGCAGCTGCAAGTTATCTCATACTAGCTAGCTTAGCCGGGGGATGGTGGGGTGGCGCGGGGGTTGGGGGCAGAGTGACCGTATGGAGTCAGTGTTGGGCGAAGGGGGGTTGGGGGGGGGGGGGGTGTAGTTGCACATCACTGCAGTTTATATCATGTGAATTCAGATACACATGACTTCTCAGTTTACCCATATGTGGCCCAGGATGTGGCAGATGTCTGGGGAGAATCGTGCGCGATGAGGGAGAGGGTATGAGATAAAATATGGATACTGGACAAGATACATGTATATGGGCCATGGTTAAGGGATGACTCAGTGATACATTCCTTTTGCCATGTCTATCTATCTATTCTCTGTCTGTCTATCTATCTCTGTGTTTCCCTCAATTTCTGTAACTTTCTTAATCACCAATCACTTGCTTTTCTTTCTTTCACTCTGTGTCTTCCTCTCCCTGTCCCTCTATCTCTGTGTGGATGTTTGTTATAGCTACGTTTAGTATCTAAAGCGTGTGTTTGTGTGTGTGTGTGTGTGTGTGTATATGTGTGTGGGTGTGTGTGTGTGTGTGTGTGTGTGTGTGTGTGTGTATGTGTATGTGTATGTGCAGGGGCGAATTAGACCATTTTTAGGGGTGCAAGGCACCCCCGTGAAATGCTCGGCACCCCCTGGCTCAGTGCAAAATGAATAATATTATATATAATAATTGTGTTGTGTAATAAGCACTGGGGGCCAAAGTGTTCTATCATTCTATCCTACATATCATTTTATCCTACAAACACCCACGGCACATGCGCGCGCATGAGCAGATCATGATACTCAATTTCCCGCCATTTAAACATCATTTTGTCCTACATCAGCTGTTACTAAACTTTGCAGAGCAAGCGGGTAGATTATGACGTAAATTCAATATTAACCACACAATGTAATATAATTCTGATTTAAAAAGTGAGCGAGTCTTGAAATACAAAAAATATCT
>CM059285.1:8306415-8308915 GCA_030347295.1 Setipinna tenuifilis
CTACAAGCAGACACAAAGTGAGCGTGTTGGATAGTAGCCTACGCTAACAGGATAATCCAGATGTAGTAACTGGCTGTTCATAACCTGCAGTAGCCTAAACAAGCTTAATTTCATAGCCTGTATCTTTGACACTTTACTAATAAAAATAAAATCTGTGTTTTAATCTACAGCTTGCATCTGCAAACAGCATAGCTGAAGCTTGTTAATTCTTTGCAAGCTACTTGCAGTATTTACGTCCATGCATGGTAGCCTAGCGCACAGGTTGTTGCTGTTGTTGCGGTCATGGTCATAAGTTGGAGGGAGTGGATTGGCCCATGGATCAGCTAAGTTTTCCTGATACCCAATAAATTCTATTTTGTCCAAATTTGGACCGACATCCAGTCTTTGCTGATATCCGATCCAAATATTGGATTGGGGCATCCCTTATACACACACTTGTATGTGTGTGTCTCTGTTAGTGTGTGTGGGTGGGCAGGTGGGCATGTGCATACACATAGGCATACATGTCTTTCAGTCTGTGTGTGCATGTGTTTTTATATTAGTATTCAAGCTATATCTCAGTGTGTGTGTGTGTGTGTGTGTGTGTGTGTCATAGACTGTATATAAGAGAACTGGAAAAAAACCCATCTGTGATGTCACGCATAGACTTTCTCACAAACCGGATGAAGCCTAAATCGAATAATGCAGGCACCATCATCTTTGTCAGTGTAAATTATCTGTGGATTAAACTAATGGATTTAAAAAAAATCACCCCCCTCGGAGTTATCATGGACCCAAACACTACCGAAACACACCAAAACCATTTTTTTGAACAAGGCTGTAAATGTTTGTTTTTGCTGTGAAAATGGACTTTTGAACATGGGAGTCTATGGGAAGTTGCTCGCTTCTGCAGCCAGCCCCCAGTGGAGTGGCTAAGGTATTGCAACTTTAAAATGCTCAGTTTTGGCTTCATTGTTTAGCCTGAAATGTTGCCACTTAGTGAATGTGTATATGCGCGTGTGTGTTTGTGTGTGTGTGTGTGTGTGTGTGCGCGTATATGCATGCATGTGTGTGTTCATGAGCGTGTGTGTGTATGTGTGTATACAGTATCTATGTGTTTGTGTTTGTGCGTGTGTGTGTGTGTGTGTTTGTGTTTGTGCATGCATGTGTGTGTGTGTCTGTGTATGCGTGTGTGTGTGTGTGTGTGTGTGTGTGTGTGTGTGCTTGGGGTGACAGGCCCAGTTGTAAGCCTCCACTTGCGCTGCCCTTTTCACACACATCAAGCCCGCAGCTCGGCCTCTCCATCACGCGCCGCTGACAGAATCCAAATTGGAATCACAGGCCAAACCTAGGAAGATATGTCATTAACACACACACACACACACACACACACACACACACAACATCTCTCTCTCTATCTGTTTAACCCCCCTTCACACACACACATAGCATCTCTTACTCTATCTCTCTCTCCCCCTACACACACACACACACACGCACACACACAAACACATAGCATCTCCGTTTATCTCTCTCACCCCCTCCCCCACCACCTTACACACACACACACACAGCATCTCTCTATTTCTCTCACGCCCCACCACCCCCCACCTTACACACACACACACACTGATCTCTGCGTCTCTCTCTCTCTCTTTAACCCCCCCCCCCCCCACACACACACACACACACGCAAACACATAGCATTTCTATCTATCTCAGCCACCACCACCCCTGTTGCTTCTCTCTCTTCATTTTTATGCTTGTCTTTACTTTCTTTGTGTTTCTCTCTCTCTTTCTTTCATTGACTCAATCTCTCCACTGTGTCTATTTATTTCCTACATCCTCTAACTACTTCTAACGCTTTTTCAATTCCTCCCCTCTACATCCATCTATTACTCTTTGTCTCCCTCTCTCCTCAAACCTAATTCCCCCCAATCACACACAGGCACACACACACACACACACACACACACACACACACACACACACACACTCACACATACATGCACACACACACATACACACACACACACATACTCAGCCACACATACACACACACACACACACACACACACACACACACACACACACACACACACACACACACACACACATACACACACACTCCTCCTCTTGGCTGGCTTTTAAACACTGAAAAGAATTTGACTTCCTCCCTCTGAGGCAAAATATCACTTAGTGCTGAGGGTGAAGTAAGACTGAGGGCCTTAAGTAAAATGTTTCTGCCCCCCACCTCTCTCACTCGCCCTCTTTCTCTCTCGCTCACTCACTTTCTCTCTCTCTCTCTCTCTCCAGCTCTCTATGTCCCTCTCTTCCTCCCTTCCCCCCTTCCCCATTCTCCCCTCTGCCTAATTACCATCTCTCCCAGATCTCTCTCTGTCTTACGACTGCATTAACTTATTTATCATTTTTAATGAAAAGCCTGAATCCTCTCCCCTCCGCACTTTTAAAAGCCAGCGTTAAAAATAAGGTTTGATGAGGTTGGATGAAATATGGAACC
>CM059285.1:8313915-8438915 GCA_030347295.1 Setipinna tenuifilis
CAGTTACAGAAGCACAAAACAAACAAACAAACATACCAGATACAGACAAAACAACACCCCTCTCTTGAAAGTCCCCCAACAATACACAACACCCTGAGAGATTTAGATGACGAATGGTAGGGGGGCAGAAACAGCATCATGTTCGACTGCTGCTGCTGCCCCCCCCCCCCCCCCCCCCCCCCCCCAAACTGGATGCGTTTTCTCTTTCTCTTTCTTTTTTTTTTGCTTTGTTTATGCTAAGCCTCCACACTGTGGCGTGGCCTTGCCTTGCCTACTGTAAATGTACTGTAGATGCCGCGATGGCCAAGAGCCCACCAAGCACCACCACCTGTGATTTTTTTTAGATTTAAATCTCCCAGCTGGGCAATCCCATCAGCCCCAACACTATCACTATCTGGCAGATGATGTTCTGCTGCCAGGAGGAGAATATGGCCATCCAGACCCCAGACAGAGCAGCTAGCTGGCTAAGAGTTGAAAAAGGAAAGAGAGAGAGAGAGAGAAAAAAGTGAGAAAGACAGAAAGAAAGAGAGAAAAAGAAATAGGGAGCAGACGAGAGAGAGTCATTCAGCCTTCTCATTGTGTGTGTGTGTGTGTGTGTGTGTGTGTGTGTTGGGATCACTTCTACCCCCACCCCCACCCCCCCCAACACAAACTCAGCAGACCTAGAGGAGGCTGACAGGGAAATACAGTAAGACCAATATTATCTTACATGGTGAAATGAATGCTGTTTTTACTTACACAAGATGACTAAAAGAGGGTGAGCAGAGACAGGGAGCAAACTGCACAGAGCCAGATAGACAGCGACAAAAAAACGTGAAAAAGGTGACACAAGAAGTGATGTTAAATAATTAAATATATATTAAATAGTATACCATTAACTACATTACTAAAGGCAAATGCAAATAGTAAAAGTAGATAATGTCAATGATTATGAGATAATGTCAAACCTTGTCTTATTGTTCTGAGTACAGAACATTTAAGAAGCAAGGCAATGCAGGATGAAAAAAAATGTTCTTCAATAAATCAGAACATTGGAGAGAGACTGAGAATACAGTGACATTGAAAAAGGGAAAAGAAAGTGAGGGATTAAAAAGAGAATGAAAGCACTTTTCATTCAGCACTGTTACTCTTGAATTTTATCTGATTCTTTGACAACAGCTGCCACACAAAATGGCCGCACCCACCCCACCCCACTTGTCCTCCCATTGCTGTATCTACTAGGACCATGATGTGAACTCCTCCACTGAGCGCGCACCATGGGGCTATTCACAGTAAACGCTCCCTTGTTGACCTTTGGGGGCTGTGATCAATAAGAGGATATTTGGCTCATTTTAGAGAAGAGACTCTCTCCACTTCACAGGGTGGGGGGGTGTTTGGTTGGGTGTAGGAGTGTGTGTGTGTGTGTGTGTGTGTGTGTGTGTGTGTGTGTGTGACAGACGGTGGTGGGGGGAGACGGAGGAGTAAGAGGTGGGCTCCAAGAGGCTGATTTCATCCAACAGGCCTTTTAGGTGGGATCAATAATGATCCACTCATTGAGTGTCTCCCCGACAACAAGGCTGCCTGTTCCAATAACACCTGAGAGAAACACAGGTGCTGTATAAACACGGCCGAGCCTAGCTGCAATGAAACCTCCTCTTAACGGGGGGGTCAGTTCCTAACTGGTACTGTTATTGGCTTGGAGCACAGAGGTGGGCTTAGCACTGACCTCAGGTCTCCCTGAGGGGTGTTGGGTACAACCCCCCCCCCCCCCCCCCACACACACACACACACACACCCTCATACCCCACCCCTCACCCCTCCCCACACACACACACACTTACCCTCAACCCTCCCCCTTCCTTTCCAGTGACTCAGCCTACAGCCTGCCTTCAGGAGGACCAGAGAAGAGGGGACGCTGACAGAGTAAGACCACTTAGCCGTTGCCTGAGACTGAAGCAGTGTCCAACATTACGTCACATTATAACACACTGATATAGACTTACATATACATCATAACACATTTGCTCTTTCATACCTAACATCACGGCATCCATTTTTGCTGTTCCATGTAGTAAAAACAGTCAGAATAGTTTATCAGTGCTCCAGGGGGTAAATCTGGCGTCGGTCAGGAATGGATCTGAGGGTCTGATGTTGTGTTATTCTCTGTATGAAATAAAACAGAGAACACATGTGTGTTCCTGACTGATCCACTGATCTGCTTTGCTCACCTCTAGGGGTTAAGTGAAATAGCAAGGCCACTCGGTCTGGGCTGGCGCCTTGTCAGCTGCTCCCATGCAGCTGGGAAACGTTAGAGCTTCTTTTAATCACGTACTGTTTTCCCCTCTCGATTTAGATTTTAATTTCTGCTCGTCGTCTAGCACGGTCCAAGGAGCACGCCCGCACATCTTGACAGAAGTTGTCTGTGGCGTATAAAGTATTCAGAGGCTTTTCTCTAAGCTCCGGCGCTTACAAAATCACTGATCTTGATTTCCTTCAAGTGTGACAGCTGTAAATCCCTCCTCTCTATCTTAAACAGAGCGTTAATCTCCACACTGTTCTGAGATCAGGATTTTTAAAAAAAGTAATCGCACCACATAAAGCATTAATATTATAATGGCAAGTAGTACCTGCTCAATTAACTGGGTGGAAATCCTCCCCTCCACACTTGGTGCATGTCAGCAACTGGCATCTGTCTGGGGGTCAGCCCTATGTTCCCACAGCCCAGTGGTCCGTCCCACAGCCCTATGTTTCCACATTTCTAAGATTTTTTTTTTACTGAAAATTAGGCCCTATGTTCCCACAGCTCTATGTTCCCACATCTCTACTCATCTTAAAATTAGGCCCAATGTTGGAAAATTTGTAAAATTGGATCTTGTGTTCCTATATTTTCCTTCAATTTAAGCCTTATCCTCCCACAGTACAAAATGCAAATATCATTTATGTGCCAGAAACACTCACAAAGAGAGTAGCGCAGTAGACTTGATGACACTGACAGGTTGACACAGAAGAGTTTTCAAATGGGAATCCTCCTTCCCATGTCCTCCATGAGCCTATGACGCCTCCAGAGGGCTGGAAAGTGACTCCAAGCATCCCAGGAGCACCTCCCTTTTTATGCCAACCTGGCTTTCCAGAGGTATTGATGCACAGTAAACTATGATTTGCGTCCAGTTGTTGTGCTCCATTCGACTGATCTTACTGGAAGCTAGTCAATGTGAGGCCTCCTTGCTACTTAGTTTAATTTGTTTATTTAACCCTTTCATGCACATCAAACTCCATTTAAAAAGAAAACATTACCTATATATACTCCAAACCACCAGGGGTAGCGTCTCCTAAGTCCTCTACATAATATATATGTAATGATTGTCTTTATCAATAATCATAACCCGAGATATGACATCATAAATCCAAAATGGTGGACAGCAGCGGAAATGACACTGTGACATAACTGTCAAATCCTTTTATTCTACAAGGAATATCCAGGTACAAAAATATTGTCTAATTAAGTATGTCTTATGGAATACTTTTATCAAAGTTTAATTTATATTGGTGTTGTAGTTTTGTTTTTATGTGTCCAAATGTAACTGTCCACTACAGTGGACGCCATGCACCAAAGGTTATACTGTTGATTATATTAACCCAATCAGTAAATCCTTTAGTGGGGTGGGCTAATTGGTGCTCTTAGGGTGCATTTGCTATGAAACATTACTTAGAACAATACAATATATGATATTAACATTTATTATTTAATTATATGTGTAAAAAGAACAATTACTATTAAATTGCATTTCCAGTCCATTCATGCACGGTGTCCACTACAGTGGACAGTTGTGTATATTTGTCTGGTCGTTCATGCACGGTGTCCACTACAGTGGACAGTTGTGTATATTTGTCAAAATACATTTTTTTGAGAAAAAAACTTTTTCACATGTCTTAAGTCTTATTTGGGGTTGGAAAAAACTATGAAAAAAAAATCCACCTCATTTAATAATTCATGCATCAAAGGGTTAAAATGACAATGTGCATTTACATTAAATGTATGCAATAAACCAAGAGATGGGCACACCAGATATATCTATAGATGAGCTAACTGTAGCCCATTGCTACTGGACAATAGGTTGGGTGTAATTGGCTAACAAATTGGGAAAGGGGGGAGGGGGATAAAATCTGATACAAATTTGTGAAAAAGGAATGTGGGAACACCGGGCCTAATTTTGAAAAAAAAAAAAAAAATCATAGAAATGTGGAAACATAGGGCTGGGGGAATGCTCCCACTTTCTGATTGGTGGACAGTGGCCTTTTTACACTATCAAATGTAAACTTTAAAATGTTTATAGGCTTTTATTTGGTTTAAGCTTGTTAGAAATGGAGTACATGCTCAGTGGTTTCTACAACTACCATTGCGAATAAAAAAGAAAGGGGGTTTGCTCACTAATAGAGTGATGGGTGGCTTTGTGTCTTGCCTTTTGAATTTGCATTTCATCTTAAAAGCATATCTAATTTAACACAGTAGCAAAGAAACAGTGCTTACTTTGTGGTCGCCTATTGTAAAAGCCACTTGCGGATGAGAGTAATATTTGGAAATGTACTGAATGTGGGAGAACTGTAGGGTCTCTGAAACACTTCAATGCCGTTTCTTCTCTGACAGTGTTTAACAAATCATTAACGAGCTAAGGACAGACTCAAGTTCTCATTCCCATTGTTTTGTACACACACACACACACACACACACACACACACACAAGTGCTGAAAAACCCAAATGACAAGCAGCATGCCGCTGTTGTACATCTCCTTAATTCTCGAGGCTCATAAAATCTCCACAATGTGATTTCTGTCTGACCCGGCCTGCCTTGTTCTCAATTAAATTAAATAACTCCAGCACAATTAATGGGCTCCAGCCATTTACCATTTCATTAGGGGATCCCCCCCTCTTCTGAATTATGGCTGTTCCCTTCATCCCCCCCCCCCCCCACACACACACACACACACCTCCCCCATTCCCACCATTACCTTCCCTCAGACTTACTGCTTTCATAATGCCTGCCAGCTAGACTACCAATTTCCATGCCAACATCGTTTTAATTGTTTCACTTATAACATGGCTTTGAATGATTAAACCGATGTGAGCAGTGATATGGGCCTTGTACCCTACGCGTCTCTCACTTCTCTTTCACACACACACACACACACACACACACACACACACACACACACACAGTACACACTCTGAATGATTAAACTGATGTGAGGAGTGATAACTGCCCTATTCGAATGTCCCTTGGGTCTCTGGCACTGGTACACACACACACACACACACACACACACACACATGCACATTCATCCACCCACATGCACACATATACATCCAGACAATACAAAAAAAGAAATATTTGCTTCTTTATTTCTAATTGCTACTTATTATTTTATATTTGTATATATTTGATATTTGCTATGCTGTGCATGACCTTATAAAAAAACTCATATAGTGCAAAACACAGGAGGCACAGCTTGTCACAAAATATTGGTGAAAGAGGGAACATGGAGGGAGGGAAAGACAGAGAGAGAAAGAGAGAAAGAAAGAGAGAGAGAGAGAGAGAGAGAGAGAGAGAGAGAGAGAGAGAAGATGGTCGTCTCCCTGCACACACAATCCCCCTCTTAATTAAACACAAGAGCTTGTCGCGTTGAGGGACTGACTGTGAATTAAATTCAATTACTCCAGCTAATTACATGAGGACAGGACTTTAACTTATTCCCCCCTTTTCCACGCACAGGGCTAAATCATCAAAGTCATTCTCCGTCACATTACAGCTGAGTTTAATAGGCAAACAGCCATCTCGTGTTAATGGTAAATCACCATTAGCGGCTAAAGTCAACAGTGCTCTCTGCTAGATAGGGGTTCTCTAATGGATGAGCATAATTAAAACATAACTCCCATTTAAATATGTGCACTGTGGAATGGTGTGTTGTGTTGAGAGATGGGGGTGGGGGCTAGGGGGTGTCCACAGAGTGCATATTATAATCAGTGTTACACGGACCTTTGCCAGGCAGTCAGCCACTTTTGTGGCCCAAAAATAGTCCCTGATTGCTGGGTGTCAGCGAGGCCAACCTAGGGTGGTTGCTGCCACAGAAAGAAAAATAAAAACAGCAAATTAAGATACGGAGGGTTTCTCAGCTTGTGTTGCTTTTATAAATAGTTATAGGAGCAGTAGACCCATAAACAGAGATTCCATATAAAGAGCGTGCTGCCCTTATATGTGACCGGGGATTTGTTCCAAGGATGGCAATAAACTCCCCTGTGAACATCGCAATGGGTCGCTATGGCGATGTTGCAAATTGACACGTAGCTGCTGCTGCTCTAGTCGGTGCCAGCGACCTCACTGGCTGGGACAGCGGGACCTCCGATGCGACGGAACTCTGGATTTAATTTAGCGGGAAAGGCTGCGGAATTCGGTTCATCGTGGGTTTCAAAGGTTTCGCATTCGCTCCTCTGTTTTTTTTTTCCCAGAGTAAGCAAAAGCAAAGCAGAGATTTTCCCTTTAGCGCAAACCGCTTAATTGTAACTTGATTTTTTTTTTGTTGTGCTATTTAGGACAAGGACAACACCGTTCCCCTCCATATTTGGTGGTGTCTCAACACATTCACCTTCATTTCAGGGAACCGACCTCTCAGAAAGCCCAAACCGAGCAACATTGGTCGAGGCTGCTTTCTTTGTGTGTCATTGTGGTTTCTGGATATGCTGGCTATAACAGTAATGGCAATTACCATAACACAGTACAGTTGGCTCTCAGCCTCAGCCTGGCTAAAATCCCTGTATGTGTTGTCGGTGTCCTTAAAAACCTCCTGAAGAAACCTGCAATCCACTTCTGAGTAGACAGAGGAGGACCGCTGACCACGGTTAACATGAAAGCGTTCTCTTAAAGTCTCTTAAAGAACACATCTAAAAAAAAATCCTTCCTGTTCTTTTCTGTGTTTGTTAGCTTGTGGTCATCAGTGCCCGAGATTCAGGCATGAATGTACATACATCAGCACACTTGAAAGCAGTTGTTCTTTGTTTGCCTTGTTATCTGGAGATACATACATGTCTTTGTGTGTGCAGTTAGCTCGTAGGTCAAGGGCGACATCAGTGTGTTAGGCTGAAAGTTTCTTCTTTCTCATTTTTTCTTCGGGTATCTCAGTCGCTGAGTAGAAATCCAGGAGAAGAAATGGCTAATTAGCTCTGGGCTCCATAAGGATCCACTGCCAAGTCTGATAACAATCTCAGCCCTTCACGGCTCCAAGGTTTGTTTATCTCTCCCACGAAAGAGTGGGAGGAGAAGTGAAGAAGAAGACGAAGAAGTAGCAGAAGAAGAGTAAGAAGATGAGGCGGAAAAAGAAGGAGAAGAATAGACAGCGGAGGAGGAGGGGGAGGAGGGGGAGAAAGAGGAAGCGGAGGGTGTGATGAAAGGACGTCATGAAAACGAGTGCATCATTAAGGTCTGTGGTCACTGCTGATGAGATGCTGGGCTTATTAACAGTGGCGTTTTTAAAGCTGTGCTGGTGGTCGGCCAATCAGGGCAGCTTATGGCATCTGCGGCAACCCCTCCTCCACTGATGGCCCTAATGAGGCAGATACTGGGTTCAGGGGGCCGAGCACATGGCTAGCATCACCTTTAACACTACTCTAGCACCGCCAAGCTTAAGGGTCGTCTTTCCTCTCCTCTCCTCTGCTCTCCTCTCTTCTCCTCTTTTCTCCACTCCTCTTCTGCTCTTCTCTTCCCTCCTCTTCTCTGCTCTGCTCTCCTCTCCTTTATTGTCCTTTTACCCAAGAACTTGCTATGTAGCTGTTGTCCATTCTTTTGGTTGGAATGTTAATTGTGCTTTATGTCCCTATGGATGTCTTTTATTGCAAGACCATTACTGACCCTACTCCTCCTTCCTTAGAGTCCAGAGAAGTTAGAGGTCTGGATGTTTAAAGGTCTTCCTCACCAGGAACGTTGGTCTTGGTAAAAAATATTTCACTAACTAGAAAAGCACTCAGAGAGCGCAGACCTCCGCCAAGGCAGCTTACGTCTCCACCTTATTGTCATTCTCACCTTAAGATGGTTCGTTCACTCATGCTCACACGAACTTGGTTGGCTCTTCGGTGCAGGAAAGTACTTTATCTAATTTCCACTGCCAACATGAACTACTGGGCTGCTCACCACTACCTCTGTAACTGTCCTCTGTCTTTCACTGAACCCTCTAACCAAAAACTCAACAACTCCTTGACCCGCAACAGGAGCCTCATTTCCGTACCAACCTATATTCCCTCCTTTCAAAATAAAAGTCCCCGTAGATTCCATGCTACACTGGTAACTTGACTGAATAAAAAAATCCTGGATCCAGATGGTTATCCGGATCACCACCAAAATCAAATCAGTTCTAAGTTAGGCCACTTCTGACCTATCCTGAAAATTTCCTCAAAATCCATCCATAACTTTTCGAGTTATGCTGTTCACAAACGGACAGACAAACGGACAAACGGACAAACCAACGCAGGTGAAAACATAACCTCCTTGGCGGAGGTAATTAGGGGTTAAGGTAATGAGTGGATAGCCACAGTTTTTGTAAAACTGAAACTGAACTTCTGCCACTCATCCCACGATTACTGTAGCTTAATCGTTTCCTTCAACTCCAAGTCATATAATATTGCAATTTTCCCAGGTGTAGTTCTGAAGAAAAGAAATTGTGATATGTTGACTTGACCAGACTTTTGAAACTTATTTTTTTTCAACTCCTTCTTCGTGGTTGACTAAGTTCCAGCTGGTGTGATGATGGCAGCAGGGCAGGTCCAGTCCTGCCGGACAGACAGACAGATGCTGGACAGGGCCACACGTTTGATAAGTGTTATCTGCCAGTCTCAGCCCTGAGAGAGGCGTGACACTGAAATCAATAGCCCCTCCATCGTGCACTGGGGCAGGTTGGGTCTCAGCCCTACTGCAGCGCTGGGATTAAATGTCAAGTGGCTCAGGTCCGGAACTCGGAGAGCTGAGTGTGGATGAGACAGATTGGGAGAACACATACACACACACACACACACACACACACACACCCACACACACACACACAAAGTGTTTACTTCATCTACAGCTTCTGTCTCTGTCACACCATCTCATGGTCTCAGCATGCTGACACATTTACACATAAACACACACACACATGCACCTCTCATGTAGGAGGTTTTGTTCATGACAGTCATGATCTTGTGCTAAAACATTTGGAAACTTAAAGGAACAATTTACAAAGGCAAAAAAGACATTTATTCTAGCATAAGCTTTCACCATCTATCTCATGACGGTATCTGTAACACCTTTGACTAATAACAAAGAGAAATGTTAAACAAACCAGGGAAAGATGCAGCCATGGTGTGGTCAGGGTCTGACTGTTACTGCGATTTTAGTCAGCTGTGGGTTAGCAGCTAGCAGTTAGCCTAACTGTGTGGGCAGAGTAGGAGCAACTGGTTGCCTTGCCAGGCTATCCTTTATGTGTTAGCATAGGAGGACGACTTAGGGGGATGCTGGTATAATGGAAGCAACATAAAAGACATGAGTGTGTGTATGAGGGGTGAAATGTAAAAATGTCCCACATCTCTTAAACACTAATGTGCTACCCCCCCCCCCCCCCCCTCCCCTCGAGTCCTGTCATAGTCAGATGCACACAATCATCAGGAAAGTGCTTGAAAGCCTGCCAGGATGCAGGCCTGAGTGGAGGGCTGAAAGTGCCTTTGTTTGTAAGTCAACACAGAGATGCCCAGCGAGCACCATCACAGCATCGAGGCCCTTCTCCATATGCTCCCTGTGAAGAGTTCTCCTTGAAATTGATCTATTTTAGTCCAATCACAAGGAAATAACTTCCTCAATGTCCTCCATGTATTATATTCAGAGATGGGGTAGAGTAAGTATGTGTGTGTGTGTGAGTGTGTGTGGGGAGGGACTGCTCACATCTTGAATCAGATCTTTCATGAATTGAAATAATTTGCAAAGACCTGGATATCGTCTCCAATGGAACAATTTAGCCTCGTGATCAAAGGCTTTGTGGCTGAAGAGCTGAGTGAATGGGCTTTGTTCATAGCTTGGCGAAAATGGAAAATATCATCAGGTGCAGTGAACACACACTAATAAATACTTCTATCGCAACATCAGGGCTCTTTCGATTAATGTATCAGTGCAGCACTTCTGTTTGACAACACAGCCTGAGATCCACAATAAAAACCCATACATTCACAAGAAGACATTAAATTCGATTCATTAAATTCTTTCTTACATAATAATTTTTATTATTGTTTTATTTGTACTATTTTATGAATGGTATTTATTATTATTTTATTAATGTTGTCTGCTTATTTCAGTTCTCTGACTGCGACACCCCTTTCCAGGCCATGGCTACTAGTTGGTCTCTGCCTCGGTTCTCAACATTTCCCAACATATCATAAGCATTTGAGCAAAGTTTTCATTTGAGTTTAAATCTTTGAGAACACACATGAAAAGAGGAGGCAGTTCTGAGCAAACAAACAAGGATGGTGGTTGGCCTTCAGCTCGCGGTTATAATTAAACAATTTTTAAATGTTTGCACAAATGTTCAAATTTGATTGAACATTTGAAATTAAATGCACCTCTGGTGTGGACCACACTGTTTTAGAGTCAGGTCAGTTGCAATCTATAGCATTTTCCTCTCTAAATGGCTGTAAGGTGTCTGTGAATAACTGGCCTCAGAACTGCAACATTAAGTTCAACTACAGCCAAACTTCAAGTGCCATGAGGATCAACTGTGCCATTGAGTGGAAGCTCATTAATAGCTGTAATTTATGTTTTTCACAAATGATGTCGTGTTTATAAACATCTATTTAAAACACATAATCAAGAAGTGTCTGTAGGAGGAAATGTAAGATGAGCTCCCCAATGACTGAGAAAACTAATATTTACAGACATTTTTAGGCCACATTAGCTGCCAAGCCAGCACAATGCAATGTAAATTCACATTTCCATATATTATGATTTATAAAGATATGCAAATGATGTGCCATAATTAAGAGCAGAAATGTAATCTTGTGCAGGGCTCCGAGACACACAGCGCAGGCTGGCTTCGGCGTACTGTCAGGGGGGAATTAGCGAGACAAAAGCTGAACTTTCTCTCATCCGGATTGAGACAGAGCCTGTTAGCTGCATCTGCTGACTTCATTAATAAACATTTAAACCTTAGCCTTTTTCTGTTCCCCCCTTAGATAATCCTCCTACCAAATGCCGGGATGCTCTACGAGATGTTTTGGGGGGTGTTAAACAAGCACATGCCACCAGAGTCATACAGTGTCTTACTACGTATACTATAGTCTCATGCTACTCTACTATTACTACTCACATACTCACTCTCACAGTGAATATTAAGCCAATCACCTCAGGACAAGAACGCATGTTCCTGTTAGGTGCTCTCATTCTGAATCAGAATAGCAAATGGCTAGCAGCACCAAGGCCAAGGACGTGCTGCTCAGGAGGAATCGTTATGATAAAATGTGCATTCAAACAATCATACCTCATTTCACAGACCGTGTTAACCAAAGTAGACTTAACAACATGTATGAATATACGCATGAACTGTGCCGCAAGTCACTCTGGCTAACCGCTAAATCTACTAAATGAACAGATGTACAATATAGAGGAGGTCTCAGAGACTGCACCTCTGTGTCTTTCCTGGGGAAGCCTGCTGTTGACATCCATCCGCCATTAAAGTGTGATGATGAAGGAAGCTAAGGACGACGCATGTCAGTGCAGCTCATGGTCTACCCTTGTTCGGCCTCACGCCACTGCCCTGCCCAGCCCCCCGCCCCCCACCCCTATGAGACGCTGGAAGGCTGTCAGAGCCACTTAAATTCTGTATTATCCGCAATTTACTGTCATCTGGACACGAGCGCCACACAGCTGAGCCCCCTCACGCCTAATTCCTGAGTGTTTCGCTCTGCGAGCATGCCCCCACCTCCACCTCCACCTCCATCCTCCATCCTCCATCCCCAATCCTCAATCCCTACCCTCTCC
This sequence comes from Setipinna tenuifilis, assembly GCA_030347295.1. Lineage (NCBI taxonomy): Eukaryota > Metazoa > Chordata > Actinopteri > Clupeiformes > Engraulidae > Setipinna > Setipinna tenuifilis. Next base: position 8,325,937 of record CM059285.1, read on the forward strand.
TGGAAATAATCATAAAAACACTCTATTCAGGTTTAAGGGGGTTGGCTTGGGTTTACCTCCTATTCTCTCTCTCCACCGCTGCTTGGTCTGAAGACACAAAAGGAGCCTTTTTTGCCGCCCTGTTGTTCTCTGAATGTACTGTAACACTCTCTCTCTCTCGGTGCCTGCTTTTAGCCTTGTGGGTCAGCAGAGCACACTTACAGGAATGTGCGTTGTAAATAATAACAGCCAAAAGGAACAGAATGTATAGACATATGTTGTGTAAGATCAAACATGCGATTTAGTCACAACAAAGGGAAATGGAACATAATTGCACGTTCTTCTTGGCTCTGAAGGTGGACCTGAGGTCCTTTAGGCCAGTGTCATTCTGCACATTAGCATGAAGACTTTCGCATATTTCAGCTCTCGCTTTACATTTAGCCTCTGACAATATTTGTGACTAATAGTGATAATGGTTTTCTAAATTGCATGCTCTGTTCCTTTGTATGTGGCCCAGAGCTAAAGAAGTATATTACTTTATACAACAGATAGCTTTATGTTATTTCTGTGAATTATTTATTCACAACAGCATAAAATGTGTAAATAATGTCTTTAGAGACGTTAGTATACAGCGGCTGTGCAGCTTCTGGGTGGTGTTCCATTTCCACCTGCAATTTGCTGAGCTTGAAAAGGGAAAGGTGTGTGTGTGTGTGTGTGTGTTTGTGTGTAAGGCACCACCTACAAGCACAAAATCACCTCCAGCATATAGGCCCACGATGTGTCAATCTCACTGACATGCAGTAAACAGTCTACATCAGCCCTGCACACACACACACACACACACACACACACACACACACACACACACACACACCACATTTTCTGGGGCTCACAAAATAAAAACCAGAACCCTGTGCAATCCAGCATGAAGAGAATTCCAGGTCTACGTGTTCTCCCACAACTGTGCTGCATATACCGTGTTGTACAAGGTATACATGGCTTGTATGTGTGTGTGTGTGTGTGTGTGTGTGTGTGTGTGTGCATGTGTGTGCGTGTACGTGTGCATGTGTGCGTACGTCTGCATAAATAGCTTTAATTGCTTGCCTTCTACAGTCACCAGACCTCTGATTAATGATTCTGGCCCAAAACACATTTCTAAAATAGCACTCTAAGCATTGTGTGTCTGATCCAGCTGTGCTTTATACAGGGGGATCCTGTTTCCACAAATGTGCCGACGGCACCACCACAGTCGCGGCTCTCTGAGGCCTGCGGTGTGCTTCGGCTCGCTCAGACGCCGCGTGTGGACCAATTAACAGATGGTACTAGAGACTGATGTGTTTTGGACGGCACCATGCGCAGTCAGAAGCTGAGGCAGACCAGGCCACAGTATTAATCTCTTCTGAGATGGAGAATGCAACCAGAAAAGCACTAGCTTGAGAGCAATCGGAAAAGCCCTAGTTGTTGTGTATGCACCTCAGATACTTTTATTCAGTGAGACTCCTGCTGTAAACACCAGTGGGGAAAAAAGGCAGTGTTGGTGGACAGACTACATGTGGCTGTTATAACCCTAGTGTGCATAATCTGGTAATTTTACGCTTTTGAAGTCCAAATGTCATATATTCATTTGCTATCTTCTGAGGAGAGTTAGGCTTTTGAGGCGAGGTGCTTTCTTTCTCTCCTGTGCTTCTCTCATCGCTTCCTTTTTGTGTTTTCTGAGCTTTTTTCAGAGTCTTTATGGTGTCTGGGAGAGTGCCAGGTTATCCGTCTGCGTTGTGACATGGGATGGCTCCAGCATGCTCTTTGTGGTTCGGCCTGTGTGGATCCAGTGAACTCCGGGTGACATTGTCTCTCAGGAAAGATATAGAGCTAAATGGAAAAGATCTGGAAAGATATTTCCAGGTTGGGAATGTTTGTAGCTGCTAATCTGATGGTTATTTTCCACCCCTGGTAACATATGTCTGTCAGAAAGTTTTAGTTCTTTCAAAAGCACGACCATGCTGGTTTGCTGAGGAGGACAAAGTCATAGTTCCTCTCACAACTTTGCCAGTTGGGAATGTGCACATGTTTAATACGTTGCTATGCTGTGAGGCCATTACTTCTAATGAAACGGCTCGTACGGTATGTAATCTCTGAGATCACGTCTGAGATTTCTGACATTCGTGTCTGAAGTGAGGAGCTATAGGCCTAGGTGAATTCCCCAGCACTGTGACATGCCTGATTGTTTTAACATGAGACGTGATTAAATTGGTTTCATGGCCCAGCGAGAGCTGCTCTTAACTTTAAGAAAAGGAGCCGCACCATTTACTACGCGGGGCTGCCGCTGTTTCTCATTTACTCCGCGTGAGCAAGGGGAGGGAGGGGGGAAGGGCGAAATGAAATTGAACGTTTTTAATTATGACAGTTTTGATCTCCACAAACACGAGGCTTGGCGAGTGCGAGCGAGCAATTAAAAAGTAATTTATGTTCCTTTCGCCAAACAGCGAGGGTTAATTTAAAAGCTGGGGTTTCCATGGAGTGTCTCTAGCTCCACTACTTTATGGCTCATAATTAGTGGTGGTTAGCCAAAGACTGCTAGCTGTCTAAACAAACTTCAGTGTGTTGCCCAGTAAAACACGCTCACAAGTGTGGTGTTTTTATGTCTCAATGTGCTCTTTTTTCTGTCTATGCAAGGGCAGAGGCTGAGGTTAGGTTTTGGTTGGTAGTCTCAGCACATTTGTTTGGTTGTGTGTAAGACAGGAGCGGACGGAACGCTGACACTGAAAGGGAGAGAGAATGAGAGCTTAGGAAACTCTAACAATGAACCAGAGCTGAGGCCGACCTGTCAGATCTAGCCCTGAGTAGAAGTAGGAGGTTTGAAGAGGAAGAAGAAGAAGAAGAGAAAAAAGAAGAAAAGAAGCAGGGCTGGGAGGTTTATTAATAGTAGTAGCAGTAGTATTAGTAGTAGTAGTAGTAGTACTAGTAGTAGTAGTAGGAGAAGAAGAAGACAACAGAAACCGTACTGAGAATTAGAGGCATAGTCATGGCCTAAGTCAAGAGGCTCAGCATTTTTCTGTGCACAAGCCAAACCAATTCATCTTCATGTGTGTGGTTTGAAACAAAACAAACCCCAAAAAACTCCAAAAAGGAGCCTGATTTGTCATATGAGCAGACACTTTTGCAGCGGCAGTTATAATCTCGGCAATGTATTATTGGAGACGTTTGCCTAATCAGAGTTGGCAGTATAAAACCTTGAATTATAGACCTGCCAGAGCTGGGTCGTGTCATGTAGAAATATGTATTTTTAAATGTTCCAAATTAGACGCACACATTGACATGATGCAAAGGGGCGCAGTCATGTGTGCCACAGACAGACAGAGAATCACTCGCTACAGACTCCGCTTGGCTCGGCTCTGCTTGACAGGCTTTTGGTTAAAGAATGTGCACGAGGAGCCTGGCGTTTTGAGGGACTCTCTGTGTGTGTGTGTGTGTGTGTGTGTGTGTGTGTGTGTGTGTGTGTGTATGTGTGTGTGTGTGTGTGTGTGTGCAAAGATGGAAAGCAGAAGTGAGGAGCGGGTTTGCGGGATGATTGTGGAAAGAAATGAGAGAGAAAAAAGGGACCTGAGCAGGGACAGAGAAGAAAATGGGAGAGAAAAAAAAAGGAGAGACAGAGCTAGAGAGAGAAAGGTGAAAACAAGATTGTGGCAGAGAGAGAGAGAGAGAGAGAGAGAAAGAGGTGATGAAGGGGGGGTGGTGGAGAGTAGCCTGACACACTTCAATGGCTCCCCAGTGACCCCTTGTGCACAGGGGAAGCTGAGGGCTGCAGTTGGTCTCTGCTGTGCTGTGCTTGCTATACAGAGCTGTGCTGTGTTTATAAAGCTGAGCTGTGCTGTATAGAGCTGTGTGTAGCTGTGCTGTGTTGTACTGTACTGTGCTGTGCTGTGCTGTGTTATAAAGAGCTGTATTCTGCTGTGCTGTGTTGTGCTGTGTTGTATAGAGTTGTGTTGTGTTGTGCTCTGCTTTGCTGTGTTGTTTAAAGCTGTGTTCTGCTGTGCTGTGCTGTGCTGTATGTGCTGTATTGTATAGAGCTGTGTCCTGCTGTGCTGTACTGTGCTGTGTTGTGTAGAGCTGTGTTCTGCTGTGCTGTGTTGTATTCTGTTGTGTTCTGCTGTGCTGTACTGTGCTGTGTTGTGTAGAGTTATTTTCTGCTGTGCTGTGTTGTATTCTGTTGTGTTGTGCTGTGCTGTACTGTGCTGTGTTGTGTAGAGTTCTGTTTTGCTGTGCTGTGTTGTATTCTGTTGTGTTGTGCTGTGCTGTGCTGTGCTGTGCTGTGCTGTGCTGTGCTGTGCTGCATGTAACTGTATGATGCTGTACTGTGCTGTGTTGTATAGAGCTGTGTTGTGCTGTGCAGTGCTGTTTATAGAGCTGTGTGACGTTATGGAGCTGTGTGGTGCTGTGCTGTGTGTTGTGCATTGGTGTTTTGTGTTGTTTTGTGATGTTTTGTGTTGTTGTTTTATTGTGTTGTGCTTTGCGATCTTGCATTGTGCTGTGTTGTAAACTTCCACTTTGCTGTGCTGTGCTTTGTTGTGCTGTACTGTGTTATCTCCTCACTGGCCCTCCATATTTCAGTATTTATATATCCATTGTTCATCCATAGACCCTTTAGAAAAGGCACGGCTCTCATAAATTGTGTGTGTGTGTGTGTGTGTGTGTGTGTGTGTGTGTGTGTGTGTGTGTGTGTGTGTGTGTGTGTGTGCATAAATAGAACATAAAGATACCACAGGTATGGTCAAAACGCTTTCTTTTTTTGTCAGCAGAAGCCAGAAAACTTAGAGATGCGGTATACCAGGAGCATATAATAGTTGGTATAATAGGTGTATATTCTACAGTGTCTTAAGAAATAAAATGATCTTAAAATGTCATCATGACACTATGTTAAGAAATGCTAAACATCCTGATGGAAAAAGGAAAAAAATAAAATGCAAACATTCATCAGTAAAAGTCATTTAAAATATTTACATAAAATCATGGTACTTTACCTTTATATCTCAATTTCACCTTGCCTTTATCTATAGTTACCTGTGATGATACAGCTGATATTTCTGAAACAATGGCTGAGCCCCTTAATTGTGTTCACTGGTAACAATTATTGCAGGTACTGTCCACTTTCCTGGAGCAGAGGATGTAGTTTTTGTTATACAACAGCCCCTCCTAGTGGACAAACATAGTAACGACATGAAGGTGATTTCACTTTTTTCCCCCCTCCAATTGTGAGGTTCACTAAAATGCACACCTGTGCCATCATTTTCAGGCAGAGGTCCTGTGGCTAAGGAAAAAGATAGATTGATTATAAATACTGTTGTCACTTCTCCCTGACCAGAAAAAAATTCGAGGATGTTACATTTTGTTTTGAGAAACTTCTTGTGGACACTGTGAGAAACTCTCAGATTCCTGCTTTCAATAGTCATATATTCCCTTGCCATAGCATGAAATGAAGCAGGTCAATGTCATTTTGTATATACATACAAACATAAGTAACTCTCACAACACTACTTTGTCCTGCAGGCAGAAATTAGAAACACAACCTAAAGCTTCAGCTCCCTAAATCTCTTGATTTTATGGGAAAGCATTTAAATGGAGTTTAACCTTAAAGCAACACAAGCATTGGCTTTTAATGCGCTCCTGAAAAGTCCTGTGTAGAGAACAGCCTAAGCTCTAGAACTGATAGCAGAGGCTGCTGTGAAATCCTAAAGATGACTTTCAAGCCACAAGAAGCCTACGGTCAAAGGCTAATGTCCCAAAATGCCCGTCAGTCCTGAGAAAGACTGATTCATGGCAGCGGCCACGTATCCTGGCTCTCTGAGTTTCACAGGCCGAGTATTAGCTTTATTTATGGAGCTCGGAGGCCAGCATGGGAATACGGCGGGTGGATAGGCGACAGTAACCAGACACCCTCAGCTCGGCTGCTATAGGTTTGTGTGTTTTCGACTGGTGAGAATGAGGCTTAATTATGTTATTATTGTACATTCAGACATGTTTATTAGTGGATGGCCTATTAGACATGGTGACTTGGACAGAAATTAAACAGATCATGAGATGTTTTCATTGATAATATTAAATTTTTTGTCTGTCGGATTTTTTCCCCGTTCCTCACCAGCCCTGGGGTCGTCTGTACCCCACTGCAGGAGTCTCGAGTTCAAGCTGGCTTTCCAGAATGCTGGCTGGAGGCCTGAACAGGAAAGTAAGCAAGTCGCTGCGGTGGCATTCTCTAAATCAAATCACTGTTTCATTTCTTCATATCACATTACACCTACAGTGTTTTATTAGATAGAAGTTTTTAATGAGATTAATCCAGGTTAATATCGTGAAATGTTTCTCTTGTGTGGATGTGTTGAAATCCAGTGCCCTGAAATACTGCTCCTCAAGGTAACATAAGAAAGGCAATATGAGAGTCTGACAGCACATAATATGTATTATAATGGAGTATAAAACAAATGCGAAATGTGTGCTTGGCTGTAATTTTATTTATTTGCAATAGGTGCATAGGTTGATAATTATATATAGCCCAGTCATCATAGCTTTGTTTCTTATTAATGTATTTTTTTTCCTCTGGCTTAAAGATTAATAAAAAATCTTATTAACAATTACATATGATTTATTTTGGAATCTACTTCGAAATAATGTAGCACTTTGTCTATATGGTGAAGGAGCCATAGATTACCGCAATAGCGCAGTTTGACTGAGCCCCCCTGCCCACCCCCACCCCCACCCCCAACACCACCACTACCTCCTCCACCTTCATTCTCAAGGCTCTAATATTCCACACATCAGGGTAGATAATTAAGTTCAAATTGCGCTGCGTGATAAATCTCTGGAAAAGCATTTTTGATTTTCATGCGTGATATTTTGATTGAAACGTCAGGGTCCTACAATTGCGTTGCCAAATCTACTTTAATGTTAGCAGCAGTGTGTGTGCACGCACGTTGTCATATATCGTCCTGTCTGCTTCATCTGATTATTCAGACAAACTGTATCCTTTCCCAGACGGCTCCGCAGGGAGCCTCTTGGCACTGGCGTGATCCATGCTTGCACACGAGTCAGCAGTTTTTTTTTTTTTTGGAAATAAATCAGACTGATCAGCATATATCTCCAACCTCATGCCAAGACCAGGACAGATTATGATAATATCAGTTAATAATAGAAAATACTTAAAAACAGAATGATACGAATGGAAAAAAGATGCAAGCTTGGTTTGGAAGAGACACCGCATGGTTGTAGGGTTGGGGTGAAAGTAAACTGACATTGGTTGGGTGGGTTGTTACTTTTGCAGTATTTTTGACATATCAGCTACTGAAACAAAAATTGAAACAGATTTGTGGGTTGCTTTACAGAGCATGTTTTTGTGAATATTTGTGTAGCCAATCTTAGGGTTGTGACCTGATTAACATCAGGCTATTTGGAGAGTAGGTTTTAATGACATGATCTCTCTTACCCTCCTGCAGCTTCTTAGTGCAACGTCTATCTATCTATCTATCTATCTATCTATCTATCTATCTATCTATCTATCTATCTATCTATCTATCTATCTATCTATCTGTCTGTCTGTCTGTCTGTCTGTCTGTCTGTCTGTCTGTCTGTCTGTCTGTCTGTCTATCTATCTATCTATCTATCTAATCTTTTTTCAATGCAGGAGGCATCTGCTGAGAATTCACATGACCTTTACCTGCTAAACCCCATGATACATAAAGGTGATTTGCTCTCTCTATCTCTCTCTCTGTGGCCTGTCTGTCTGTATCCCCACATCTATCCATCCTGCCCGCTCATGTGCTCATTAGCCAGGCTGCAGTCATGTGATGTGACTGTCTAATTACTGAGCCTCTTCCTCTTCCTCCCCCTCTTCCTCCTCCTCCGTCACACTGTGACATGGCACCTGCAGCTCCACACACCAGCTGCTGCGATGGCTGTCCACACCAGTGCAGAGAAACATGCGCGCACACACATAGACACACACATACTCACACATCAGAACTCAATAGTGTGTCTGTACCTGTATGGTTGTGTACATGTGCACACTCACACATATAGAACTTGGTAGTCTATGTCACATGTACACACACACACATACAGTGCAAAGACACACACACACACACACACACACACACAGAAACACAGTGTGAGCACTGGACTCCCTGGACTATCTCTGTCTGCTGCTGTCCCTCTCAGTTGCGCTGACTGCTGGAAATGAGTGGACGGGTGGCCTGGTCATTAGAGAGGTGGTTGTTAACAAGCATCGACACAATGGCCAATTTTACTTCCTGTCAGGCAGCCCGCAGAGCCTCAGAGTGTGTGTGTGTGTGTGTGTGTGTGTGTGTGTGTGTGTGTGAGTGTGTGTCAGGCAGCCCACAGAGCCCCAGAGTGGGAGGCCATGTCATCTTCACTGCCTTACTGGAGAGATATGCTGCTGTGTGCGTGTGTGTGTGTGTGTGTGTGTGTGTGTGTGTGTGTGTGTGTGTGTGTGTGTGTGTGTGCGCTCATACTTGTGTGTGTGCGCTTTATATTTCAACTAATTACACATTAATGTGAAATGTTTTACATAGAGAGGAATCTGTACCTGTAGATAGATAGATAGATAGATAGATAGATAGATAGATAGATAGATAGATAGATAGATAGAAGAATAAGAGAGAGATGGACAAAGAGGGACAGATAGATAGATAGAGAGAGAGAGAGAGAGAGAGAGAGAGAGAGAGAGATTGCCTCTGAGGTAAATTAGAAATGATGGCATGACTATGGCCCGCCAGCGCTGTATCCATCATTGTCTTGGTGAGGCGCGCGTATGCAGTCCTTACAGAGTGCCTGCATCACTGCCACAGGTTCACTGCAGCTCCCCCGGGACACACTGCCCACACATGCAAAGCCACAGACAGACAGAAACACACTCCCAGGCCCTCTCTAATGGATGCATGTTAGGCTTGTCCTGCTCCAGTTGTTCCTCAACAGATTGCACATATTGCACATTTTCATATATATATTTCATTCATATATCTATATATATGAATATATGCAGTTGCAGATGTGATGGATTTCCAGGATTTACAGCCATGGAGGAATACATTCAGCGATATGACATGGAGGAATACAAGTAAAGAGGCATGAAGAGCTAAAACTGGTAAGGAAAATTGCTGAAATTGTCCATCTTGCACAAGTTGCATAAGTGAACACAAGAGGGCGCCTTGTAAAAATCACCCCTGCCGTTGACTTGCGCCGTCCTGATCTTCCTTGATGGCGTTGGGGAAATAATGGCCGCGCTTGTGCTGGAGTTTATTTGCCTTTCACCGATTGTCACTGAAATCTCCCCTGACATTCTGTGTTCACAGTTAGGAGCGACAACGGCTGGCTGTAGCCTCACTCAACGAGACTGCCCATGTCCAGTTTTATAGGAATGAGGAGTGATGAAAATGACAAGAGTAGAAGCCTGCACCTTGACAACCACGCGAGCTAATGAGTACTTTTCCTCTTCGTCCCCGAGTATGACGCCGTGTCCTGTTGTCACTTGGCCTGACAGGTTGACAGCCCTCTACCTTTTAAGCTGTGACAAGGAGTTTGGGTGTAAAGCTAGTGAGCAAACCACTTTAAAAGGCACACAAAAATCTTGCAAACACCGATGAAAGTCAGCTAATACGATAAATGTAGTTTCTTTTTCTTTTTTTGCAATAAAGAAAAAGCTGTAGCTATATTTTTAAATCTCCACAGCGTAATATATCCCTTAACACAGTGAACAGTCTGGATGCTTATAGCAATTATGTGTTAAGGGGTACTGTTAAACATGTTGGGAGTGTGGCCTAAAAAGAATGTTTTTTGGGGCAGCCTCAACAACATTGTTGGTTGATGTCTGTGAGCCGCTGTCGCCCTGTCAATACAGGAAGTTTGGAATCATTTCAAACTACCTTACAGCGCCCTGCTGTGTTCATCGGCCATTTTCATCATCACCTTATACCTTCGAAATGAAGATGATAGCAAGACTACGCCTAGGTTGCTTAAAATGTTATACATATCAGTTTCATTTTTGAACTGGTGCAATAAGAGGAATTGAGAGACTGAGAATTGAAATCTAGAGGGAAATCTCCCCTACGCATCCATTCACGCCACCAGCTGGCCAGAGTGCAGAGTTTGATAAATGATTAATGCATTCCTTTCTGCCACCAAGGAAAGGTCAGCGTGTGGTTTTGTTTGGTTTCAATGCGGCAGGCCTTACACTGAATGGCAAATGTCACTTTAAGTAAAGCTATTCAACTGTGTGGGACATATCTCAATCAATGCCACATACAATACAAATGGTAAATGTATTCTAGCAACAGAAATACACCCCCCTAAGTTCTGACGTCTATAACATTTTACTCATGTTTTGTATAGTTATGTTTTTATATGTAAAGAATACAGAATCTAGAACTGTTTGCTGTTTGCTTCAGATGCATATAGGCTACCTAATGCGTGTTCCAGTCTAATGTTGTAATAGAAGTCATTAAATAAATTATTTTATTGAAGAGAAACATGTCTGTAGAAAAACCTGAGGCGGTATGTATGCATGCCCCTTTAGCTGCACAAGCTTTGCAGGCACTTCGTGCCGTGCTGCATCAACTCCACATGTATGGGTTAAGAGCATCTAAACATTACAGCCTGGCTTCTTAGATTTGGACTGGTGTTGGGATAGTTAAAGCTATCTAAAACTGACAGAAAATCCTTGCAGTAAAACTTTATATCACCAGTAATTAACAGCCATGTATTGGTAGTGGATTTATCTACTGTTCTTTTCAAAACGTTTATGATTTTTCATGAGGTATGACGTATCAAAATGCAAAAATACATTTAATCTTATATACTTTGAACTGTTTTGCACAGCTATGTCTTTCACTTGACATAAAATGTCTGATTGCAATTTCTGGCATATTCTCACTTGTCCTCCCCCTTTAAGGTGAGAGAGGTTAAAGTCAGACTGTGGGTTTTACTGGCTATCTTCGATACTGCTTAGTAATTACAGTCCATTGTCTGAGATCAAGAAAAGACTTACATGGTTATTGACCTTTTCAGAGACATGAAATACTGTTTCAATGTGCCAGTAAGTACATGTGCATATAGACGTGTGTATGGTGCTGTGTGGGAGCCAGAGGCAAACTCAATGATAAGCTTTAAAAAAACTGAAAATAGCCTCACCTAGTGGACATAAAAGATACAACAGGCATTTTCGGCTGTGGGTGGACGCAAACATTTTTGGATTACTGGAAAGCAAGCTCGGAATTGCTGATTGGGAGATTCTGGAGGATTCCCGATGGGCCGGCTCATGTCAATCTGTTTGGGCCGGTTTGGTGGGAGAAATAATTTTGCAACTTATCTGTCGCTTCTCCATTTAACTTTGCATTTACTCTCAATTCATCTGACAACGCAGCCCCTACAAAGCTGTAGATTAGATGGGCTCTGTGGAATCATCTGTAAGAATAGGCGCATTCAACGTTTGCATGCGTTTCCAGTCAGTTTGCAGTCAGTGATGCATTGTGGGATGAAAATGTTGCATGATGGTTAGAAATTGTGTCAGACAAGCGACAAGATCATATGACCTAAAAACTCACGGGAGTAAGACGGAGTAAGACGCATGTAGACGCATGTAGACAAATCGTGCAAGTGCTTGTAGATGCTTCCATACGTTTACAAGCGTCTAACTAACGCCTCCGTGGTGACGCATCTTTGCTGTTAGCAGCCATAACAGATGTGATGAATAGATTGTAAATGATACCCAGTACATTTTCATTTATTCAAATTCCTCTTCCATGGATATGCATGAAACTGCAAAAGCTAAATAGCATTCTTCTATCAGGGCTCCAATATGTTTGTTGCCTTTGGCCTTGTGTAATATGTCTTTAATGTTTAAAATGTTCATTTCTGTTAAGTGCACAAGCAGATTTAATTCTATTTTTATTCTCAGGAACGTAGTTGTAGTTTAGTTATTATTTAGTTTCTGTCTTGGTCAGGCCAGATGTGTAACCTTGATGATAAACAGTCATACAATGAAAAGTTAACACATGACACAGAACATATTGTATAAGAGTTCTTCTCAAAGGCTTTAATCACTTTTTATTAACTTTACACACAGAGTAAAAAAAAACAACTAACCACAAATTGTCTGCCTTAGCAAGAACATCATTGTGTACCTTAATACACACAAACCAAAAGCACCTCAACCGTCAAATGGCAGGCTGAGACAGGCTTGAACGCCCAAATAATTTCTTCCTCAGAGCACTTCAGGTCACAGTCTAAACTTTTACTCACGGGGCAGCTTATCAAGAACATCATCGCAACCTCCACGTGTCAGTAACAGCTCTTTCATACAAAAGCTGAAATGCACATAAATGCGACCTTCATCATGATTTCTGTTACTTAATGATAATCATTGATAACGTGCATGCTGGTTGGACTTTTCAGTTTGGGTTACATGGCATGATGTTAGACACACAACACTGTGCAAATACTACTGTACCATGGCAGCATCAAGTTAATAAATTAATTTACTTACACCTACAGTACAAAAGTGCTTTCCCTTACAGTTATACGTATAAATATACATTGGTAACCAGTTGAGGGTGAACTACAGTATGCCATCACATCACAACTACTAAGTCATTGAGTGGTACATGTATGAAGACTAACAACAACTTTGGCAGTTTGAATCTGTCGATCCAGAATCATTGTCTTAGCACAGGTGTGGGTCAAGGAGTCCATGTAGATGACCAAACCTTCATGTCCTAGTCTACCCCAAGGTCTTATCCCCCTACACCCACTTGCCTCACAGGTGAGCATCCCTAAGGGGCTGGGTTGGGGTGGATAGGGTGGGGTGGTGGGGCTGGAAGTGCCACAAGTATAGTGTGAATTACCCCTCCATAAGGGGGGGGGGGGGGGGGGGGGGGTAACTACCTTTTACATTTTACATTAATTGCATTATTATGTCAGTACCGTCCAACCCTGCTATTTTTGCTTCTTTGGGGGTTACTGGGTTTTGACTGGGGGTACCATAACCCTCAATACCCCCCCCCCCCCTCCTGTAATTCGAACTATGCCTACTTAACTGAACTCAACTCAACTTTCAGCTACAGCACTGACTGAGGTGGGACAGCAGCAGCTCACTGGTGATGTCACCACAGTTGCGGCATGGGTGGTGTTGGCACTAGGTGTCCTCTCATCCGTCACTGCCACATGGGTGAGTCTGCCGCTGCACCATGGAGGGGGGGTCTGGGGGCCTTAAGCATGGCCCTTCCCTGGTGTGCACAGACTGGCGGAAGAACATGTCTCTTAGCGGTCTAACCAGCACAGCAGCCATGGGCTGATGCCACAGACGAGGGGTCAAGGTCGGAGAGGTCAAGAAAGGAGTGTGGTCAGCATGGAGGAGAAAGGGGGTGTGGACATCTGATGCCCCTCCCCCTCTAAATGGCCTCACCAATCAGGTCTTAGTTAGGTGCCCTCTTCTTTCACCTCCTCTGGCTTAGCAGGAGACTCTGCCGAGTCCTGTCTTTGCTCCCCTTCATCATCATTACCTGAGAGACAGACAGACAGAAAATACAGCGAACAGACAGAGGGATAGGGATAGAAAGAGATAGAGAGCAAGAAGGAGAGGTAAAGACAGACGGGTAGTAAGAGCATGACAGAAAAACAGGGAGAAGACGAAGAGGAAAGGTTTGATTAGAAGGGTTTTTTTTTACCACTTCTTATTAAACCTGTAAAAGATAAGCCTGTTTGTAATGCAACAAAACTCATGCAGCACAACTTACCACTTCTACTGACGTTGGCCTTGGCTAGGGTCTCAGATAACTCGCTGGACTCGAGGTCGCCTGTAGATCCCAAGATATCGTGAATAGCATTCCTCCGTCCTGCTCTCCCTGAGGCTATGAAGTCTTCATAAGATGGCTCCACATCAGTCATAGCTGATGCATTTCAGCTGGTTAATCTGAAAGGTATTGGTCATGACACTCAGTCAGAGCACAAGAAACCACAGGGCAAAGATGGATGGACAGACTAGGCAACACTGGCCCCTTGAGGAAACTATTAATAGTATTATTAATAGGAGAGGGAGAGGGCAAAACTGCATTATTTCATAGGGCCCAATGTTTCTGGCAGCACCCCTGCATGTTCCTGAATTGTGCACATGGAGAGGTCTAGGTTAACCTTTTCCTTCAGTGGCCATACCTTTAATAGCCACAAGGAGGTGCTGTTTTTTTGTTTTGGTCAGCGCAGACATGGCAGCCTGCAAAAGCAATATCCTTATTCAAACATTTTAAGATGTCTCTAATATGGTGGTTCTCATTCATCACGGTTATGGTAATATGTGGTGTTGAGTGGTAGGCAACAGAACTTTGCATCATCTAGACAAGCATCAGACCTATCACGATGATCACCATGTTGCTGCTTTGTGTAAACAAAGATGTGTCTCGATGTGTCTCAATGTGTGCATGTGTGTGTGTCTGCGAGTATTTGTGTGTGTGGGTGAGTGTGTGAGTGAGAGACAGGGAGAGAGACACAGAGAGATAGAAAAAAAGAGCGTGTGTGTGTGTGTGAACAAATATTTATATGTAGGGCGATGTGAGTCATTGCTTGCATGTGACAAAACTTTTGGAGACGCACGCTCCACAGGTTACAGCATGCAGCAACCAACCAATACAGCAAAAGCATAGTGATGATTATCACAATAAGCGCATTATTTTTTCTCTGGCATCGGGATAGAGATACACTTACAATCTGAGTCTTAAAGCACTTCAGAAATCTCATGTTTACAACAAATATATTACACTTTACCCCTTTCCCTATAGTTGATTTATGTTTCTATAGTGTACACATGTATCTGCCACGTGAAACATGATCATGACTTTCACTGACTATCCTTCTGTGGTTTTTCAGGAATATGCATTCCCTTCAGTTAATATAATGTATGGTGTAATATGCTGGAGGGTTTCTGTGTTCTGTTTACAAGACATACACTAATAATTTATAAAGCCTATTGTTGTGAACTCCCTCTGACCTGAGGTACTGGGCGCTCTGCATCTCTGCTCAACAAACGAATCAGAGCATAAGAGCCTGTGAGATACGCTCAATGGAAATGCAGAACAGCTGAGCTATATTTAGTCTGTGTTATCATCTCAGCTGAATCGTTGTCAGCTGTTGCATTCAAAATGGTGTCACTCGGTAGGGGTAAACATTTATAAGGAGGTCGCCACTATAAAGACAGGGGGCCTGTCTCGGCTGTGTGTGTGTTTGGCAAATCATGGGGGCTCTCTCTCTCTCTCTCACTAATTCCTTCTGGTCTCTAACATGATGGTGAGGTGGTCGAGGTATGCATGATGAGTGGCATTAGCAGATGGTTGGGCCTGACTGACAAAGTTGTCATGGGGTCTTACGCTGAGCTTACACTGAATAATTTATAGAACAGCTTACATTATTCAGCAGCCAGCTAATATGGGAAACAGAGTCACATGACCAGGGCAAAAGATACTATTTGAGTATGCTCCGTCACCTATAATGCACTTGCAACAAGCTGAGTTTGCGGGGTCTTTGAGTATCTAGCAAAGGACTGTATAATTAAAATGTTTTTTTTTTTTTTTTTTTCAGTAAACAGACCAAGAAAGGCAGCAGTGGGCTACAGGAGAGGGCAAAAGAGCAATAGTTGACGTATGGCCCCCTTCCTCCAGACACCTTTTTAGAAAATCAATATGGATAGTGGGTGTATGGATGCGGAGGGACCACAGAGAATAGTGACAACTGTGTGAAAACAGTCAGCTCTGTATGCCTGATTCTGCTGTGCGTTCGCCAAAACAAAGCCTCGGGTAAAAATTCTGCAAATCCTACAACATTGTCTACAAATTCTAACAAAGTCTATTGTCTGTGTTCACATAAAACGTGACCCGTATGCTTTAGTCTACCTTATGTAATTGCACTGTTGTTCAATTACTATCTGAAAACACAATTTCCATTACAGAATGATTACACTACTAGAGCAACCTGACATTTACAGTATCTAGAACTGCTTGCTCCAGTAGTAAAACTGACGTTTGCCCACTATGAACGAATCATGTCACTTCACTCGTCTCAGGCGCCGTTTCCAGTGTAGCGGTCCAAGTAGTAATGGTATATTCTATCTATGCTACTGTTTTCAGTATGCACAGCACGCCATCGCTAGAAGCTGTTGTCTGGAAACGAGGATATTATGTTTAGCAACAAAGACCAACATGATATAGCCAGCTAGACAATCAGGAATTTGGTTATTGTCGATGTTGACGAAATCCCTTTGTTCAGCATGTCCGAGTAAGCATAAGCTTTTGAACAGCAAATGTGAACTAACGTTCAATAACATTTCGGACTTTAAACGTGAAAAAAATGCGCAATTTGATTCTGACAACTCTTACCTGTTTTATGTTTTGCGACGTCCAAGGGCATGCATGCAAACAGTTATCAATCACTTGTCGCCTTCGCTAACACTTCAGAGATGTGACGGGACGCCTTTGGTGCTGCACACTATCTTGACAGCATGACGTTACACTAGCCGGCAGTCAACCATGCAGTCAACAAAGGGGACAGTGTAGGTGGGTTATTCGGTGTATAACAATTGTTAGTTTCCCGTTATTTCGTGTCTTTGTTATACTCTCTTGTGGTTTTGGGTAATTATTATTAAACCACAAACAATACGTCTGTCGTCGTTAAGGATGTTAAGTCTATTGTGTGTTGACCAATCAAATTGGCCTATGCCCATTCCAACAGGCCTCCTATAACACTTTGCTGTTAGTGTTATTTTAACTTCGTTTTTAAGCACGTCGGTAGTCAGTGACAATAATAATAAAGTTAAAACTATACTGACTGAAGCTAAAGAAAATAATTGGATCTCTGAAAGTGAAAGTAAATTTCTTTTCAATGAGCATCCTAAATTGGCATCTTTTTATCTCCTCCCCAAGATACACAAGAACATAGAAAATCCCCCCGGGAGACCAGTGATTTCTGGGATTGACAGTCTTACAGAACCCGTTTCAAAATATATAGACTATTTCATCAAACCCATCTTACCTTTGCTCCCAGCCTATAAACAGGATACCACAGCTGTTCTAAATAAGATCCAGGAGTTAGGCAATGTTGTACAAAACACTTTATTAGTAACCATGGATGTGGAGTCACTTTACACCTCAATTGTCCATGAAGAAGGGTTAGCAGCACTGGAGTTTTTCCTATGTAACCATTCACATACAGATACTCCCCCTGCACATTTTCTTATAGAGTGAACAAAATGGACGTTAAATAACAATAACTGCGTTCACATGGTGGGATTGGTTTGGTTTGGAATTGGTTTGGGTGTTGCTTCCCAACGGGTGGTCTGTCCCCAAGTCCCTGTTCACATGCAATTCGTCTAAGCGGATTCGGCCAGAGACCCGGCCCTTTCCGCTACGCTAGGTGGGGGCACTGTAGTCAACTTCTATCTTTCTATTATTATCTTTTAATGCAAGGAACATCTCTTCCACGCATAACTCCTGAACCACTCATCCGCTTGATCTCAAATTTGGACGGCGTCATCATAATGTTACCAGTGTGTGCAGTGCTAAGTTTCGTGTTGTTTGGGCAAAAAATGCCAAAGATATCGGTCAAACCGTGCCGACCCAGCCATGACGACCCAGGCTGATAACATTTACAATGCTAGCTGCTACAATGTTGGACATAACGCGACTAACGACACATAACTAAAATAATGGACATAACACGAGTAAACATTTGCCCACAACAAAGCTGCTACGTAGGTAAGATGTATCTTATCGTATATGCAACAGCAGACTACAGCACTGCACACATATGCCTACAGTGCATACAGACGACACGTAGAGGAGACTGAACTTTTCACCTCTCATTCCGGTTATTCCACATCGCAAAACAGTGGCTAAAGAAAATCTTACAAGTCAGTCAGTGCATTGTATTTACATAGCCTCCTCCTTTCACCTGATATTATTACCCACTTAAACAATAAGGTGGTCTAAACAAAAACGTAATACTCTGGCACATCTTCTATGGGCTCTGCACTGTTCCTACTAAATAAAGACAATAAACAAAATTTCTGGCGGCATACAAACATGGTGTTCCAGGAGTTTGACGCATTCGCGTACGTGTTTTCTGCTGTGTTAGAAAGTCCGTATGAAGGAACAAACTGCGTTTTTTATTTCGTTGATACATGCGCAATACCCGAAACCAATCCGATCCCCGTTCATATGGCAGTCCAAGTGGTTTCGAAACAACCCAGGCCTGGCGTCGCAATTGGTTTACGAAAACCAATTCCAAACCAAACCAATCTCCGTTCACATGAAGCCGGTACGATCCCAAACCAGTTCCAAGTGGTTTCGACTTGTCCATGTGAACGCACTGATTGTTTTTATTTTTCAAGACCGCATGTTTAAGCAAGCTAAAGGATGTGCAATGGGAGCATGTTACAGCCCTTCTTATGCAGGGTTATACATGGGTAAATGGGAACATGATTTTGTGTTTGATTCTACTAAAAATTCCTATTTGGATAGAATAATCTATTGGGGAAGATATGAAGAGAAGAGCTTCATTCAGAAATTACAAAAGTGGCAGCAAAGAGATGGAAAATAATCAGCAGCATTAAGGCAATGCAAGAAGAAGCCAATACAATGGCAGAACAGGCTGAGAGAAAACAGGACTTTACACTGCTCACAAAATCTAATGCACCTTAAGAAACGTCTTCAGAGGTGTAGGTAGAGCAACACCAGTATGTTCCTGAACCTAGGCCTAAACCAGATGCCTTTCAGGCTGTTATATTTTGTCTATTTTTCCATTTACGTGTTCAGCTCAGCTACAGCAACCAGTCAAAAGTCCCTGCATAATCAAAGAAATGGCGGCAAAGAAATCTGTGACTAAATTGTATGACTTTATGACCAAATCCTGTCATGAATTTCCTGGAAAAGCTCCTGAAAATGTACTGGAAAGTGATGCCTTAAAAAGAGTGGGAACCCTGAAGAATTTTTCCAGATGGAAATTTTGATAGCCATGCCGCAGTTTTATCACATAAACATTTGGTCCTGCAGTGCAATGATCTCTACCAGCCATCTGTGATGGCACTTAACGAAACTCTTAATATTAACAACAACATAGCTGCACAACACCTGAAAAGTGGCCTTACCTGGAAGACCAGTTTCCTGGCCAACCTCCTCACTGCATAGGACGCTACAGAAAATGAGGCAACACTGGACCTTGTTTGCAGTTGTCTCTCTAACGGTGCCTATCCACTATCATGTCAGATTTGCCGCGTTGGACGCATTCAATTCATTTTCAATGGAGTCCGTCAACTTGTTGTTGCCGTCCTCGCAATATCGGGATTCTGGTGCGTCGGCTCTGACAGCTGCGGCGCATCAAGAAGTTGGGCTCTGCTGAACTTTATGCAAATTAGTCCGGCGAACGTGCCTGTGTTATCCAATAAAAGTAGATCACAGGGGAGGTATGTCGCGATGAAATCAATTCTCGTGGGTTAAGCATTTCATACATGTCCCCATCTTCCTACCTTCTTTTACTGTCTATGCTTCTTACAGAGCCACAAACATGAAAAATGAGGCATGGAGGAAAGTGGCCGAAATTGTCTGTGTCCTTGGTGGGTTTAATCTGTGTGAACTGTACAAATGTGCAAATGTACAAATGACACGAACAGTTTGGAAACAACACAGGCACTTGTAATGGCTAGTTAAATAGTTTCTTTGCCCCTTGATAGCTTCATGAATGAGGTGTAGATATGTAATGTACAATAAAGCAGCAACAATGGATGAAAATACTAAGACTATATACACAAGATCTCAGCTGCTGCAAAGGCAGTGTCAGGGCTGGCTACTATTGTCCTTTTTGTCCGCGAAGGCATGAGAGCAACAGAAGGCACCTTGCTGTTACAGCTGAACACTGGCCCCTTGGCCTTACCATCATGGAAGTGGCAGCTGCATATACAGGAGTACATTCTGGGCTCTCTGTCAGCTCAACTGAAATATAAAAAGGACAAAGAAACATATTAATCCAAAAAGGGAAATAGATTAAAAATAAAAGTACTTAGTTAGAATCTGTTGTCATCCTGATATTTTACATCAACAACTTAGCAAAACCACAATTATAAGTGTAAGTTGTTTTTCAAGAACTTGCTGACAAAAAGTTAACCTATGCTTACCACTGAATATACACATTTAATACAGATATAATCGTGAGGAAATACACATTTTTGGAATGCCATTTAACTTACTTGAATATAAATTGAATATAAACAGCCTACCTACAAATCCTTGTATGCTAAGCAGCTAACATTATGTTACTAGATAGATTTTAAAAAATGGCACAAATAACTATGTATATGCAGCTCACCTAAATATATGAGTCCACATCTTAAGTTGTATAGGATCCATTGGAAAAGTGTAAAATTTACACATTAGTCTGCGACCGGTGATTGCAATTTGGTCCAAACACAGCATGGTGAAAGTTAACAAAAGGTTTCGCGGTTGTGTTTTCTTTTTTGTTTTAAAGACGGAATTTCACATGAAAATTTCACTGTTGGTAGATTATACCAATGTAAAAACTGAAAAATGTTTTTGATGGATAAGTTTCAACTCATATCTTTACAGGATTTTTAAGTATAGGGTTTATATTGGTCTATGCAATGTTTTAATGGATGGAAACGCTGCCACTAGGTTCGCTGGTTTTTACTTTCCTTCCCTGTAAATTAGGTAGTGCACGTGACCGCACACCAGCTAGAGAGGAGGTGTAAAGTATCCAAAGCAACCGCAGGCTAAACTCATAGAAGCTGCTATGACAGTCAAGCTGTTACACTTTTGCCAATAGATAGACTGTGGAGAGTACAAGTAGGTCTGTAACATATTTAATGTAGTGTACACAGTAGTATACAGTTTAAAAAGTGGTATGGTTTACAGTAATATCATCTAAATATAAATAGGCATAGGCATAAATAAAATTCTTCAAATTCTTCACAGTTGCTTGTATGAGCATAGAGTGTAAGAAAACCAAACAGATGTAAAGATTCATCTTCATTTTTGTTTTTTTCAGGAACACCAACACAACAAAATGATGCCATGGATATGCAAATTAATGTGTGACATCATCTACCTTCATTTAGTGACTTTTAGTAAATTGAGCTATTTTCCATTTGAAATAGTTGGCAACACTGCTTTATAATTCAGGTTCTCCTTTACTTTTGCTCTGTTCTTATAGACCACGGAGAGAAAAATATTAGCGGTTCACTTCACCAGAAAATAGCCTGCCTGTTTTGCAGAGCTGAAACACATGCTAACTATTTTAAAATGCTTTCATGGGAAAGGCTCATATAAGCACACAATATGCTGTCATTGTCAGACAGTGCACCTTTTATGGATTTAATAGTCTTCTCCTTTGAAAAAGCCTCTAAGGCAGTAAGAATTTTCTCGAGGCAACACCGCTAAATCAGCTGAGGTGACCAGACTCTCACACCCAGATAACAATGCACGTTCAGTCTTCATCGGTGAGAGAACAACCAATGACATTTCTAGATAATTGGAATGTGACATGGTTTCTGGGACAATCCAGTTGTTATTCTGTCTGGGGGGCAAATGCCAAAATGGGGGGCAAATGCCAAAGGATTTTAACAGTAAAGCAAGTGGACATTTTAAGATGGTGAAATGTGTCAGTTCACCTACAGATTTTTTTTTTTATAGTTTGCACGACTGAATACACTGGAATTTCATGAGTTTCTAGGACACTCAAATGTTTGTTTTTATCATCAGACCCTATGTAGCTGTTAAGAAACCCTTAAATAGGCGTTCTACATATCCAGCGCTCCACAAAATGTAGCCTACATTAGTTTTGCTTGAATCGCATGTCATGCTAACAAGGTATCTTCTAATCATGTTGTGATTAATTAACCAAGCGTCTTATACATAAATACATTTTGTTTAGGCCTAACTGTCCCACAAGGTGTGGCCTTTTCTTGCGGGTTAATTGATCTGCAAATGTTTGTTATGAATAAATAAACGATTGTTATAAGCAGATTCAGCACCTGTACTCAACACTTAACTGATACTTAACTTGTGTACAGGTAGATAAGCGCTTGAACAGCGGGATGCTTTTGATAGGGCGTGGGGCTGTGATGCTGTGGCTGGCCACCACGTCATCATGGCGTCGGTAATGGCAGCCTCAAACCTAACAAACGCTGTTTCCCCACACACTTCGGCTTGGACAACGTTTGGACTAAGCGCTACTTAAAACAACTTTGCATACTTTTGTCCCAATGCTGTGTTATGTAAATGGTGTCTTTACACAGGTGCATACACGATAAGGTTGATCAAACATTTCACAGACATTGATTTACACGCTAACATTCTGCACGAACAAACACGACACTACACACAAATACATAAACATGCCTTGTTTATTTTAAATGTCCTCGTGGTGCAAAGGTTTCACTAGTGTGAATGTTAAAGTGAGTGTAAGCAATCGGCAGTGTGAAAATGTTACTTAGTTTTAATAATCTTACCAGCGTAGCAGCTTCTCCCCGGTACAGTAAAAGAGTGCACGCCGGCAATGACCGGCTCAAATACTGTGTTTGTCAGCGTGAGCGCGGTCGAGGGGGTACGAGCAGTCTTTTTGCACTGTAAATACCTGCACATTGGGTGCCGTCGGTGGTTGAGAAAAAAAAATAAAAAATTGGTTTGCAACTGAGATCCTGCCTCCACTTGACTACCTGCATGGTACCTTATCACAGGGGCCACCACAGATTACATGAATTGGCCAGAACAAATAAATTGCATGCAGCAAATAGTTTTACGTTTTTTTATGAAATTATAGAATAGTGAGATACCATGAACCTCACCCTCAACACCAGGAAAACCAAGGAGGTGGTCGTGGACTTCTGCAAGTGCAAAGCTAAACCTCTTCTGTCTGCATAAAAGGTGACTGTGGAGAGGCTGTCCACCTTCAAGTTCCTTGGGACCCACATCTCTAAGGATTCATCTTGGGTTGCTAACATAATCTGCTCTAGTCAAAAAAGCCCAGCAGTGCCTCCATTTCCTGAAAACAATTGAAAAAAAAAGCCTGTCTCATATAGACATCTGTCCCAGGGTCTTTTGAGTTATTCAGTTAAATAAAAGCAATCAGCATTTATTCCACACCACAAGTCCAAACACAACATTGTTTTCTTTGACTGCTGTAGTGTACAGGTATGTTAATGTGAGGGTGGAGTTGTGTACTACCCCTGTTGTGGCACCTAGCACTTTACAATGTAAACACAGTAGGGTTGATTTTGCCCAGACTGGTTACAATGGTTTAGTCCATGATTCCATGATCTAGGTTTCTTAAGTGTTGAATGTATTTACTGTGTAGTGTAGTACATTGACCATAGTGAATGTATTCAACAGTAAAAGACAGAGATAGAGAGGGGCTGCTGCATCCATACACACCGCCATCTTGGAACAATGTAATTTATTGATATACAAAGCATGCAGTTTTGTTTACTGAAAACATATACGCCTAATATTATTTTGTGGTAAAAAATTAATTGCATTACATTACATTGCATTTGGCAGACGCTTTTATCCAAAGTGACTTACAAAAGGTCATAAGCTGACAGAGGTGTAAAGGAACACTGAGTAAGCAGGCAACCTTTATACATACAGGGAGGTGCATGTGTCTGAATAAGTTTCCTGGAGTAGGGACACTACAGACTCCCACATGGGGACAGAGAAAGAGAGAGTTGGTTTAGTGATTGTTAGTTTTGTTAGGAAGGGAAGCAGTCTCGGAAGAGAAGGGTTTTTACAAGCTTTTTAAAGGTAGGGAGGGATGTTGCTGTTCTTGTTACAACTCGTAGGTCGTTCCACCATTTGGGAACAACCACAGAGAAAAGTTTAGAGTGACCAATTGCTTTGTGAGAGGCGAGGGTACAGATAGACGATTTGTATGAGCGGATCGCAATGCTCTGGACGGGACATGAGCCTTTAGTAAGACGTTGACATAGGCAGGGGCGGAACCTGATTTTAAAAAAACATGTCAGTTTTTTAAAATAACAAACCTTCAGAGCATCAGGGTCTGGGGAAATTTTATGGCAGTTAAACAAATACACTTCAGGGCGATGACTCACCACCAGTGACAGCATTGTGACAGTTAAACAAATACACATCAGGGCGATGTCTCACCACAGTTTTGTGAGTGCATTACATTATACTGCAGTTAGCAGACACTTTTATCCAAAGTGACTTACTAGTGAACAGCTCTATTCAGGCTACAGCTTCTTCAAAGATCTAGCAGGAAGTGCAAAGTACTGTGCTCTCAAACTAATGCACAGGCAAGGAGGCAGGCAGGCAGGCAGGCAGGCAGGCAAGTAGTGAAGTGAACATTCTAAAACTGATTGTTTGTTTCCTTAATTGTGATTGTCTGAGTCGCGTCCCATGACACTGGAAATCCCAGCACAACCTTTCAAGATGTCTGCATAACATTCTATTTTAAAGTTCCACAATACTGCACAGCAAATTGCCATAGTTACATAGTTACAACCAGCCGCAAATATGTCAGTTTGTTTGTTGTTTGTTGTCTCTGCTTCATGCTATGCTACCCTTCTCAGAAGGGTGTATTAAAATAAATTCTGGGCCATCTATCTGTCCTGCAGTGTTTCAGATTTAAGAATTAACCAAGTGTGTTATATTGATTACTGGAAGAAATGTGGCCAAAGAATATGAAAGTTTCAAGTTGCAGATCTCATAAGTTTGGCTGAAATTGGATATGGTCCAGGGTGAAGCTTTTCACTCCTGGTTTTGAACTACATGTAAATAATAACCACTTTGTAACTTGTTAAGGTTTGTCCTCCCAGATTACATCCAGTGCCCATACTGAGTGTGGCAGGCCAAGAGGATCTCCAACAAGGCAAAGGTCTCAGGCGAAGAGGAAGACTCCGGCTTGAAGCCAGGTCATTGTGCCAAGCCCCCCCCCCCCCAACCTCGCTGTTTTTGGTCTTAGCATTAGATCTGCCACAGCTGAATCAGCCTGCTCCTCACTGTGGGAACTCACACACTCAGGGCCAGAAGGTTACTGTATAATGGTCAGCTTTGTCTGTATGACTGAGGATTCATTTATTTCCTGCTGAGCTGGTGAATTATTTGGTCATTTCCCAAAATGGTTGACATTCCTCCCAGAGCAATGCCACCTTAGCTTCATAGATATTTTACTACTTATACAGTATCTCACAAAAGTGAGATCTTTTCAAGGGACAATACTACACAAATGAAACTTGGATATGTTTTTTGAGTAGTTAGTATAAAGCTTGTGAAGCAGTATAGATTTTCTGCCCTCTGAAAAAAAAACTTTTTTTGTAAACATAGCAGGCCACAAAAGTGAATACACCCCAAAGTGAACATTTGTGTAAAACTGTGTCAAAATTATTAATATTTTGTGTGAGCACCATTGTTATCTAGCACTGCCTTAATATGGAATTCACCAAAACTGCACAGGTTGTTTTTGTAATCCTTTTCCATTCCTCCATGATGGCATTACGGATTTGGCAGATGTTAGACACTGGTACTCTTCCACCTCCTGCTTCAGGATGCCCCATGGGTGATCAATAGGGTTCAGGTCTGGAGACATACTTGGCCATTCCATTATCTTCACTTTCAACTTCTTCAGGAAGGCAGTGGTCATCTTGGAGATGTGTTAGGGGTTGTTATCACAATGAAAAAAAAAAAAACAATCGTATGTCCCACTTTCCAAAGGGGGGCTGTCATGTTCTGCTTCAGAATGTCACAGCACATGTCGGAATCCATGATTCTTTCACTGAACTGCAGTTCCTCAGTTCTGGCAGCATTGAAACAGCCCAAAACCATGATGCTACCACCACTGGGCTTGATTCTAGGCAAGGCACACTTATAATGGTACTGTTTAACAGGTTGCTGCCACACATGCCTGACACTATTTAAGCCAAACAAGTTTATCTTATTCTAGTCAGACCACAGGACATGGTTTCAGGAATTCATGCTTTTAGACTGTGTGTCTTCAGCAAACAGTTTTCAGGCTTTTTGTGATCAAGCTTTACAAGAGGCTTTCCTCTCAGAGGATGATCATGCACACTGGGTTGTTGCACTGTGCAGCATCTTATTTGAGCTCTGACAAGCTGACCTCCCACTTCTGCAACCTCTGCAATGCTGGCTGCAGTCATGCATTTATTTTTTACAGCCAACTTCTGCATTTGATACTGAGTGTGTGTACCTTACTTCTTTGATTGATCCTGTCAATGCCTGTTTGAAGTGGAACCTGTTTTGGAAAACCACTTAATGAATCTGGCCACGATGATGTAGCTCAGTTTCATGGTGTTGCTGATCTTTTATAGATAGGCCATCATTGTGTAAAGCAAATAATTCCATTTCTGAAATCCTGAGACAGTTTCAGGCTTGGGCCAACAGCAGGCACAGGTATGTACAGAGCAAGCACAGTTTCAACTGTATTTATGTAAGCAGTAAACAACACATGCATCAGGGGCACCTCTGCGTTAAGTGCTCTCTGTGACACTCTGCAATGGTTGTAAAACAGTAAACAGTTGTATTGTAAGTAAATGCATATGTGTAAAGTACTGCGGTTGACGCATTGGCATGTGCTTGTTCAGGCATCCCTACAGGCAAAGCGTCTTCTGCAGCACCACGGGACTGACCAGCCCCCCATCTTGGTAAGAAGATGCTTGTGTGTGTGTGTAAGGATATAACTGAGGGGGAGAATGATGACAAAACCAGGGTGGGGACAGGTGCAGCTGTAATGGTAAGTAAAATAACCAAACTAGTAATGTGTGTTTTTGCAATAATAACATGATTAGTATCAACTGTACAGGCCTATAGCTACACAACCTCAGGCTCTGTAAATGGCAAACCAGTAGATTTTAACCGTTTGGACTCAGTGATGGCTTGTAGCAGCACTGTTTGCCAGGTAATTGGACAGGGTTCAAGCAGTGAGTAAAATAAACAAGTAGGGGTGATTTTGCCAACATGACTATATAGTTTCAAGCATTTATCTGCTTAGAAGTTGCTGTGTCTAATTAGGGCCCAAACACCAGAGGTGCAAGCTGTGGACTGCCCTATTGCTTTTCGAAAGACCATTATTTTTTTCTTCTTCTGCCACACTCTACCTTTTTTGGGACACTTCCCATGCACAAAAACACTCAGAGATGTAGTTTTCAAGACCCTTTCGGAAACTGATTTTCTAAATTCTATTAGAAAACTAACAATGGCCGGGTTTCCCAGATGCAGTTAAGAAGTTCTTAGCGCTAAGAACGTTCTTAAACCCTTCTTAGGCTCTCCCGTAAGAAGCAACCGCGTTTCCCAAATTGCTTCTTAGCCTAAGAAGACCTGCCGTTAAGAAGGATCTCTAAGAAGAGTCTGGAGCCTTCTTACACCCTTCTTAGCGAGAGAACAGTGGAAACAACGCCACCTTAGGCCGATAATGCAACATGACACTAAGCAAGGAGATAGTCATGCAATGTGTCGGATAGTCCAATTGTGTTTTCCCCCTTTTTTCCTGTAGGCTATTTCGCGCACCCCTTCTACCAATGAAATGTTAAATATTTGTGGGGAAATGTGTCATCTATATGCTATCATGTGTTTGAAATGTTGTACCGCAGTCCCCTCCGTAATATGTCCGCTATACTTTTTTAAATAAATATTTAATATTTATTTGAGGCATGTTCTATAGCATTTAGGTTACTCCTCCTTGGCCGCTTGTTGAACGCTAAAGCAACTCGAGCGGTAGTGCATATCTGAAATGAAGTTGAATAAGGTGTAATCTCAGGACACATTGCCTCTACAACCAGGGACAAGTGACACCACACAACTGGTACACGAAAGTAAACTCAGCAGTCAATGCTTTGTGACAGAAAGATTGCGGAGAAACATACTGCAACTTCAGGTGGCAGCATTTTACTATGCCGACGGTGCGCTCCAATCGGCCACTCTGAGATCGATTGCTCATTGTGCTCCAGTTAAGAAGACAGCTAAGAAGCATCTAAGACGCACGTTAAGAAGGGCGTTAAGAAGGCATCTGGGAAACATTCTTATCTTAACGTTTCGTCTTAGCCGACCTCTTCTTAACAGTCTTCTTAACTCCTTAAGAAGATTCTTAACTGGGAAACCCGGCCAATGACATCAAGGGCGTGGAATTGGTATGGACGTGTCCCCACCAATATCCAACAATCATTAATTTGTCCCCACCAACAATTTGAGACCCTCAGGAAAAAAACGATCTGTCAACGCCCCATCACTTAGAGGCATAGAAATGGTTAAATTAAGTTATCTACTGAAGTCCTAACGAATATTGTCAACGTGACTCACTACGTGACCTGCCCTACTTTCACGTGAGACGCAATGGACACATTCAGAAATTATCAAATACTTCTCCGCTGGCTAGTTTTCATATCGAAGTGGGCTAGCTCAAACTTTGAGATCTTGGGTAGGTTGACTGTTGGCAATCAAGACAAGCCCGTTTTCCAGTAGCCTATGTTACTTTAAACATTTCTGAGAATTTCACATTCACTTTCAAAATGACCTCATTCCCTATAAATGAACTAGGTTTCATTTTGACGCAAAAAGGCTATAATAGCCCATGGAAAGTCCCTTTGAAGAGCTTATTTAACCAAGCACCACAGTCTAAGCAGAAACAGTCTCCGGTAGACTGCAGTGTCTGCAACCTGTCCTGGCCGAGCCTTCAAGTAAGTACAAATTTAGTCGAAATTCCATTAAGTTTTTTGTTTATGACTACCTGAACGCACACTAAGTAACCAATTTCTGAGATTTGTCACGTGAATAGCCTAAATAGTTTACACAATTCAGAAGCTGCGCAGCCTATAGCCTATTTGATTTACTGGCTTGACAGTAGCCTACTTACCATTGGTCATTTCTGATTCACTGTCCTAGTCGTAGAGAATCACAGCTGTGTTCGGCTGCCCGAATAGAGTCCATGTCGTTAGGTGAAATAGGATTACAATCAGAATATTCCAACTCAGTGAAAGAATATCGAAACACTGCAGCATTGTTAGCCCCACCTGCTTTGTAAAAATGACGCTAATAATATTACAGGAGTTACTTAGGATGGTTTAAGGTGAGTGAACTGCATTTCTATGGTGCTTTTCTACTTGGAGTGCACTAATAAGTGGTAGTACAAGTTCATGCCTCTCACACTCCCCCCATTCAAACTAGCCCTCTCACACACTGATGGTGAAAGGGTACCATGCAAAGTGTCAACCAGGACATTGGGAGTATTATTGGGTTCAGTGCTTTGTTCAGGAAGGGTTTTGCTGGGTCAAGAGGATTTGGACTCAAAACAGCAACCCTCTGACTACTGCTCCAGTTCCTTACCTCCTAAGCCACAATCGCCCCAGTTAATGTACAATATGTTTTTTTTTTATTTCATATATGTATCTATCTGTTTGTGTTTGTCTGCCTGTCTATCTATCTATCCATCTATCTATCTGGGAGGTAGAGGTTTTGGAACAACACGTCAATTAATCTTCCACTGTTATGCATTCAAATAAAATGTTTTCCCCGGACAGATTTATAATACAAAAATGAGAAATTGAAGATATTCATCTGGGACATCATTTTAGGCACTGTGACAGAAAGTAGGTATGCATGTGTTTATGTGTTTTAAATGTTTAAATACAAGTTAACCTGATATATGAGCTGGTTTGTTCTTAAAATGCATGATTTTTGTGATTGTTCTTTGCAAAATACAAAATGAGGTCTTTGAGGGTCAAATTCATATATATGTCTAAGTAATACTTGTAGGAAACCAACACAACATTGCTTACCTAGTCTGGGTATTTAGCCACTGCCAAAGATTGCTGACTCATGAAGTTTGACTGTGAAGTTTATGGTGGTATGTTGCCATGACCAGGGAAGGCAACATTATGTTAGTCACTATGCCACACAAAACACAAGCAACTTCACTACTGTAACACCAAGCACCACTGAAGCAAAAAGCAACTTAACTACTGTAACACCCACCTACAAGTTTGTTACAAACATGAACGTTTATTAAAGCTTGTGTGTTATGTCATGCACCACTGTTCTTGCATGTCAAAATTACATGGACTACTTCATTCATGACAGTGGATGGAATGGAGTGGACAAGTGGCTACAGAACAAGCCTAGTAACCCAACAGGGATTTGTAACGCTGTAGACTGTACATTTTCTTCAGTACTGCAGTGTTCACCCTTTTTTCCCGTAATTTCAGTTTGTACATTGTGTAGCTGCAGGCCTTATTCCAGGCTTTACAGGAATCTCTACATAGGGCTGGTAAATTGGGCCCGTAAAACCAGTCAGCACAGGGTTTATTCTCAGTATCACAACTAATTGGTGAAGTGACTCTGAGAAACATTAAAATTGGCTACAATCACGACAGAAGCTGTTCATGAAAGGGCACTTTGACAGGTTATGCAGGTTCACATTCATGAAACTAAAGTTACTGATAATGTATTTATACTAAAAATGCGTAGCCATTTTTCTCCACTTCCCTCCCTAGAAGCTTGACAGAGGTCATGCAAATGTCCTTTCTGTGTCTTTGAGCTGTAATCCCACAGCTGAGTTTGCATTAGTATGTTGGCACTATGGAGTCATCATGACAATGTCCAGTCACCCTGCCATCTGAGACTTAACTCAAGTTGAGTTGAATTGACTGTATAGGTCCTTTATCCTCTCCAGCCAGTGTTTCAGTGTGCAAAGTTTCCTCTTCTTTTTGTGAGGCTGTGATTCACACAAACTCCCTCCTTGTCTTGACTGTTGTTTTTCATTCTAACAAAAACACACATGTAAGTGTGCATTTCAACAATAGCAAATAGAGACTGTGGTGACATAAAGCGTGCAGATTTCATGGAAGTGATCTGGCGTACCTTTGTTTTGCATTCACCACAAAGGGACTCAAGAATTTCATCGCTTAGCTTCTGTAGCATCTTAGGTTCCCCAAAGCAAAAATCTGTCTTTGAATGTCTGCACACCACTAGGACTACAGTCTGCGTTGAGACAGTCTCATACTCCTGCTGAAATTCAAACATACACATTACAAGTATAACGTTCCGCGACCGACAGATGGCGCCACGTTGTGTGTTTAGAAAATAAAATTGACATAATTTCCTAATATACGTACGCTTCTGTTCTTCGGTGAGCAGGCTCCAAAAACTTCTTTGGTAACATTCACGTGCTAAAGTAAAAATAATAATAATAATAAATAATAGACTACAGTACACTGATAAATACGATTGTTACACACAAATAAGTTCGATAATTTGACTTACAATTTCCTGAAGGAGTGGTAGGATGATGCTTTTGTATTCCATTGTAATATCGTTTTTGGACTTTTGGCCTTCGCAGCAGAATCCAAGAGGTAGTAGAATAAATGACCATGCCAGAGCGCACAGACGCTGAGGGTAAAGAAACACGAATATATATATATTCAACATTGTCATTTGCATAGCTGTAGTAGCCTAAGTCCATATTGGCAAAATGGCATAGTATTGTAGGCTATGCTTAGGGAAGGCTACTGTAAATTCGGAACAGCAATGGCAGCCTCCAGAAGCACCGGAGTTAGGCTGTCCTACTTGTGTTAGCCCGTTTTTTTTTTTTTTTTTACATTTATTTCCGCTGCTATTATGGTATGGTATTGCGGTGCCCATAGACGTCAATGCATTTTTGTTTATTTATTTATTTTGGAGCGCAGCGAGAATGATGTTCTGTGCTTACGCTGCTGAAGCCGTGCTGTAACCGTACCACGTTCTCCTTAAAGGCACGGGTAATCTGCAGAATAATGCCTTATTTCAGAAATGATGCAGTTTCCTCTTTAAGAAGCATTATATAATAAGGCCATCGGATGGCGACATTGCATGAGCATATTCTTCAGAATACTGTAAATTATGCATGGTGTCATTCAAGCTCAACTGCACCGAACTCAAACTGCATAAAGCTAAGTTTATAATATATATATCTCGGGATCATATAGTTGCCTTCGTCATCTTACTTTCACTTTGTAGTGACACGTGTGTTTCCCAAACATCAGCTCCTCTCTCGAATAGCTGCAAGTAACACTTGAATGACTACCACAGACAGACACTATGCTGGTTCTAGGTTGCGACTAGACAAGTGTGCTCCATTAATGTAGTTACGAACTGTATTTATTTACTACTGCGTAGTAGCCTATCGTGCGTACAGTCGCCGCTTTCAGAAATTAAGCATTAATGTCGTAGTTCACGTGATTATTAACATACACTATTAAGCTACCATGTAAGGACAGCTAGGTCAAAAGTGGTAATTTCTCATACTTTTACCGGAAAGTATCATTATTCTTGGTTGTATAGGCTACACGCTTCTGTGTATTTTGTAGGCTACATTACACATAAAAAGGCCAGTAGCGGCATCAGGTGTAAAAACTGAGTTTCTTGGCCTTTTGACGCGAAAGTCAAGCCTGGTTGTAAGCTATGCAAGTCGTTGCCCTCATACTCTTTGGGCAAATGAAATAAACGCCATGCTAAAGTAAACTCAATGGACACATTCAGAAATTATCAAATAGGCTACTTCTCCGCTGGCTAGTTTTCATATCGAAGTGGGCTAGCTCAAACTTTGAGATCTTGGGTAGGTTGACTGTTGGCAATCAAGACAAGCCCGTTTTCCAGTAGCCTATGTTACTTTAAACATTTCTGAGAATTTCACATTCACTTTCAAAATGACCTCATTCCCTATAAATGAACTAGGTTTCATTTTGACGCAAAAAGGCTACACATAATAGCCCATGGAAAGTCCCTTTGAAGAGCTTATTTAACCAAGCACCACAGTCTAAGCAGAAACAGTCTCCGGTAGACTGCAGTCTCTGCAACCTGTCCTGGCCGAGCCTTCAAGTAAGTACAAATTTAGTCGAAATTCCATTAAGTTTTTTGTTTATGACTACCTGAACGCACACTAAGTAACCAATTTCTGAGATTTGTCATGTGAATAGCCTAAATAGTTTACACAATTCAGAAGCTGCGCAGCCTATAGCCTATTTGATTTACTGGCTTGACAGTAGCCTACTTACCATTGGTCATTTCTGATTCACTGTCCTAGTCGTAGAGAATCACAGCCGTGTTCGGCTGCCCGAATAGAGTCCATGTCCTTAGGTGAAATAGGATTACAATCAGAATATTCCAACTCAGTGAAAGAATATCGAAAATCAATCTATATGCGGTTCACATTCAGCCTATCTCGTGATCATAGTTGCCTCCGTCAGCTTACTTTCACTTTGTAGTGACAATCGTGTTTCCTAAACATCGTCTCTCTCGAATGTCTTCAGAAAAAGTAACACTTGAATGACAACCATAGACACTAAGGGGCCGGTCCAATGGGTGGTCAGTAGAAGATGTTAGTTGGCCACCAACGACTAGTGTTATACTGGTAAGCATAGTTCCTTTCATGGTTTTTAATGGAAAGCACAGTGATATTCAGTACCTTTAACCTAATGGGCATACTCTGGGAAAAAAAAAACAAATATACCAGGGGGACATAAGCCATTTGTTCAGTCAAGTTGCTAAACCAGCTGATTTAAAAGTTAAAGGCAAAACCAGCTTTATTGTCAATACTGAAATACCTAAAATAAATGTATAGCACACTGGATTTTGCTACTGTCAGGCCACAATGCAACACTATCAGATAACCTACAAAATGCAAAATATAAAAACATAGGCCAAAAAAAGGAAAAGTAAGCATGAAGGGATCTAAGGGCCGAGTCATAGTCAGGTTAACTAAAGACAATAAATGTTATAATTAAAGTGCAATACTGAGGCCAGGCACACATTAAAGTGTGATGCAGTGCTAAGAAGCAGTCCAATGTTGTATAAAGTGGCTAGTGGGGGTCACTGAATTTGGTTTGTGCACAGGTGTGTGCTGTACTGTGTGTTTGTGTGTGTGTGTGTGTATGCGCGCGCATGTGTATGTGTTTAAGTGAGTAACAGTTTGTAGAGATGACCTGTGTGGTCATCCTGCTGAATCAATGATAGTCTACTCATCTAGAAAGGGAAGATGTGGTGTAACTGTGGCTGTACACACATCCTCATTCATTTACGCTCTCTCTCTCTTTGTGCCATTTTTATCTCTCATAGCAAACTCTTCTACACACCATATCTGTCTGTCTGTCTGTCTGTCTGTCTGTGTGTCTCTCCGTGTTTCATAGACATACGCCAACATGCACCAGAGGAGGGTTCCGGAGGAGGGTTTTCCAGAGAGGAAATGGAAGGGTGAAGGGAGAGAGGAAAGGGGGATAGAGAGGTGGAGGCACATATGAAAGCGGGATAGAGAGATACATCGATTGTAGAAAGGAAGACAGATGAGGAAGACCAGAAGGGAGGACCACAAGTATCCCAATATGTACGAGGAAACATTCCAATTTAATTCACGGCAAGTTAACTGTTGGTGTTTAAACGATTCCAATAATATTTACTAAAGGTTATCCACCTGAAACTGCAGTAGGCTATTGCAGTTGATTGACATGGGAAATGAGCAATGGGCCAAACCACTTTTGTCAAATCTTTTTGCAGATCATTTGCATCAATACTTTTGATGTGTATCATTGTGGTTTGTATGTTGCATTATTAGGCTAGTTGATTATACTGGGAGTTGGTGAAGCAATGCTTATTCATGGAGGAAGTATTTAAACACCCACCTCTGGAATTTGCACCAGTAAGTTGTGGTGGTTGGAGGGGGTGGGGGGGGTTCTTTATCACAGCTTTATTTGATTCTATTTGGTGTCTTGTTCCAAGCAGTCATGGGAAAGAACCAGGCTGTCTTAGAGAAAACAAGTAAGGGTTTTGAAATATGAGATAGTTGGCATATGTTCAAAAAGTGTCAACAGGAGAGGCCTAGAAACCAAATGGCATATTGGTTTTTTTTTAAATCAAGATTCAAAATCGCTTCAATGCTGCATTTCATTACTTGTATAAGAGTAAAATTCTTGGGTTTTGACTCTTCATGTAGACTAGCAGAAATGAAGTAATTTTAAAACAAACAAACTAAACAACAACAGCAATAATAATATTAATAATAATAACACTAGTACACTATTATTATTATTAGTAGTAGTAATAGTAATATGTTGTTGTTGTTGTTGTTAGTACAAATAATATTAATATTAATATATGATTAATAATAATAATAATAAAAATAATAGAGGAGAAAGAAGGAAGAGAAACCAAGAGAAGGATGGCATAATTATTCCAGTAGTCATGTCTTTTTTTTTATAAAGACCCAATCTATAATAGAAATGTGCATTAACCACAGTTTAATGTTACCTCTCAGAACTGGGAATGAAAGGTTTTTAAGGTTGGAATGCTAATTTAGTTCAGACCCATGATTCTTGTCTTTTATTTTTTTTCGTACATGTGTATGTAAGTTGCTTTGGATAAAAGCGTCTGTCAAGTGTAATGTAATGTAATGTACATTGCACATGTGTGTAGTGACAATAAAAGGCATTCTGTTTTGTTCTCTTCTATTCTGTTCTGTTGTAACCAGGTATCTTGACTGGGTGAGTGCTTTAGCTCATATTCAAAACTTGTATCTTTAGATTCCTCAAATCTACAGTTGATTTTAGACTTTTAGAGTTCAGCATAGCTAATTATATCCTGTCCTTCTATTGGACCTCATTAAAAAAAGTAAACACCTTTCAGAGGCTACACATTTTGTGCAGTTTTTTACCAAAACTGAGAGAAATGATGAAGGCCAAGCCTCACAAAGGTACCTATGTGACTTTGATTCTTAAATGCACTCAGCACAGTTGAGAAATAACACGTGAAAGTGGCCAAACAGGAAGTGAGGGCATCTGTCAGCATCTGTGATGTTTTGAAAACAGAATTTAGTCAGACATGGAGCAGACACGCACACAGCCCATCATACAGGACTTACCGGACTACAACCTGTATCGTTAGCTTCATTACAAACAACTCATCTCTTACCTACCTCTTACTCACTGAACAATTTCCCCAGTAAGGTAACAAATATTTATTAGGACAAATGGTTATCACCTTTACTTTTAGAATATTTTCTCTTGCACCTTTTTTATATCCTTTTCCTTTAACTCTGGTCTTGTTTTTGTTTTGTATGTATGTCAACTACTCATATTGTTTGTGCGATATATGTTGTTGTTACTACTGCGACACATGAATTTCCCCACTGTTGGATAATAAAGGGCATACTTACCTACTTACTTACTTATTTCCTCTCTCTCTCTGACTAGAATAAGAAACAAGACATCTGCCTTTTCCTCATGCTACAGTAGATATATCTGGTGGTTTCACTAAAGGACGGTGGCCTAAGACACATTGTGTGTCAGTGGTTTTCGACTAAATTTGTAATCAAATGAGCCACCGATTCACAGGCACCCACCACCACTCACCAACATGAATAGTGAGTCAGCAGGCAGCATTCTGGTTTATTAGGCTATTGATTGTTTAACTAGTAGGGCTAGGCCAAGTTTCTGTTTAGGCCTGGAAAAATAGTTTTGGGCTGTCTTTATGCATCATTTGTTAATTGCCAGTGTTATGCCAATGCAGCTGTGTGTTTTTCAGAGAATCCAATAATTCTGGACCTGACTGCATTCTTTTAAAAAAAACCTCACATAGGCACACCTAATAGGATGAATGCTGCTTTAAGATCCATTGCTGTGATAGAGTGGTAGTGTAAATGGCAGGGTTGATTTTTTGTCTCACTGTGCCCTGGACAGAGACAATGAAAATGAAAATGAAAGTATCTGTGTTATTTAACATGCTAAGCACTCAACCTCAGACCTCGAGAAATTTTGCCAAGGCTGTTTAATAAGTCAAAAATAAAACAAACAAAGGCAAGGCAAGGCAAGTTTATTTGTAGGCTATTTAATAAGTCCAAGGCTGTTTAATAAGTCAAAAATAAAACAAACAAAGGCAAGGCTATTTAATAAGTCAAGGCTATTTAATAAGTCCAAGGCTGTTTAATAAGTCAAAAATAAAACAAACAAAGGCAAGGCAAGGCAAGTTTATTTGTAGGCTATAGCACATTTCATACACAGGGTGGTTAACAAAAATAAAAGCAAAGAACAATATGAAAAAGCATAACACATGAAATAAGTTTAAATTTGTAAAAGGATAAAAGTAAAATAAGTATAAGTAAGAGAAAATAGATATATATATGAAAGAAAATGCATTGTAATTAAAAGTAAATCATTAGCAGAAAGCATGTGAAAACAGTGTGGTCTTAAGTGTGGATTTGAAACTGGCAACAGTAGGAGCATGTTTGATGTCTTCTAGAAGTTGGTTCCAAAGCTGCTTTGCCACATTTTGTTTTGACAGCAGGTTTTACCAACAATTATTTCTGCTGTGACCTTAGAGAACAAGTTGGTGCATGTAGCTGAAACATATCCACGACTGGATAACTGGATCCCATACCATTTAATGTTTTAAACACAAGAACCAATGCCTATAATTAATTCTGCAACTTACTGGGAGCCACTGCAAGGACCTTAAAATTGGAGCAATGTGATCAGTTCATCAAGGGGGGCATAATCATTAGGTGACAGAGCTAAGTAAATCTGGGTCTTGTCAGCATATGGTAATTATGACCGCCGCTAGTATATTAGTGTTGCCGCAACTTTTTTTTCCTTTTTTTTCACTTTTCTTTCACCAATTTTTCACCAATGACAGGACACTGGGGGACATGGTTCGTTGTAGGCATGTAGCCCTGGAACTTTTTGAGCAACTAGAATCTTTTCATCCCCAAGGGCTACCTCCTCCCCGCTGTACCAGTGTCCGTCAAACAGGGGGAGACGGCCAAAGGTTTTGGCTGAATAAATCAATGAACGTTTTAGCCAACAACATGTTATTTTTGTGACATGTCGGTGTTACAGAGCTGTATCGACCCAGCCCATAAAGACTTGAAGCATAGCACCACCTACTGATATGGGTAAATGCAAAAATTGGGATTTTGTATTGCTATTATCTTGGACCGATAAGGTGCGGATATGTCATGCACGATCAGCACAAAGACCTCTAAAAGCACAGCACATGCCATAAAGTTTGCCACATAGGGGGCGTTGTAATTGTACGAAATGTTGTTTTGGCATAGGCCGTTGTCATAGGCCGTTTATATGAATCTCACCAAATTTGGTACATGACATCTACAGACAATGCTGACAAAAACTTATCAAAGGATTTATCTTGAGATAAACCGTTTCAAAGTTACATGTCAATGAATAGCTTAAAATTCTTTAAAAGTCCATATCTTGGCTTGTAAATGCTCAAATTTGGTAAAAGTTGACATGCCAACTCTACACAGTTCTTTTTTCGTGTGCATCAAATTTTGTGACATTTCGACAAAGGGGGCGATGGTTGTTGTCCAAAAACATTTTTTGTTAAATAACTTGTCAACAATTTTGCCCAAGACTTTGTGTTAGTATGCTGGTGTCACAGAGGCGTATTGACCCAGCCCATAAACACTCACTTGAAGCATAGCGCCACCTAGTGATATGGTTATATGCAAAAATTGGGATTTTGCATTGCGACAACACTGGTCAACTAGCCTGGGCACGCCCATACTTCCTGTGCCGCTGCATTTGAATTTCGCTTGCAACATCAGTCTGGCCAAGCTCCCATTCTACACCGTTTCTACATTAACAGAGAAACTGGGGCCAATGAAAATCTAGCATTTCAAAAAGGCAATGACGCGGTAGTTTAGCGACCGGAAATCTACCTCAGTCACTGTCAACATGGCGAACGTGGAGCAACGGCAAGATTTCAATGCAGCTGTAGCTGCTGTTTTGGAAGATGGATGAACATGTTAGCCAATGAAGTCTACAAAGAAAATCTCCTTGGCATTGTTGTCGACGAGGTTCATCCGACTTTACTAAATGGTAAGTGTTGCCAAGTCAACCCAGTTTACAGTATGTAAATAGCAGAACAACACAGTAATATCTTGCAAAGTTGTGGCGCTATTTCATTGACAAAATAGCTGCACGTTACATTGCCAGCGATAGCATATGGAATTTCGAGCTTTTGTGCAGTTACGTTTTTGTTTACTCATATGCATGTTACTATTCTCTGTCTTACACATGGACACTAACGTGATTGGTCGAAGCTTCGTCCAGTAGCAAACACAGGCATTTCACACATGTGGGTTAAGCCCGCCCTCTGAGAAATGGGTTTACAACACAGCTTGGCCAGACCAATGTTCGCAGAGCATTGATAAGTCGCGTTAGCCAGGCTACTGGTCAACACCCACTTCCAATGAAAAACAAAAATTGCAATATTTGAATTTTTTTAAATTGCAAAAGTGAAAGAAAACAAACTCATCATAGGCCATTCATGTGAATCTCACCAAATTTGGTACGCATCTACAGACAATGCTGTCAAAAAGTTATTAAAGGATTTATCTTGAGATGAGCCAGTTGCAGGTGACACATCAATCAAAACTGAAAACGTAGCTTAAAATTCTTCAGAAATCCATATCTTGGCCTCTAATGGCTCAAATTTGGTCAAACTTGACATACCAACTCAAAACAGCTTTGTTTTAATGTGCACCAAATTGTGTGACATTTCGTTGCAGGGTGCAATATTTCTCTTTGAAACTACATGTCCAAAAACAGGTTTTGTTAAATAACTCATCAAAAAGTTTGCCCAAGACAATATTTTTTCTTAGTATGCCAGTGTTGCAGAGGTGTGCCAACCCAGCCCATAAACACTCATTTCAGGCATAGCACCACCTAGTCATATGGGTAAATGCAAAAATTAGGATTTTCAATTGCCAATATCTTGCGCAAACAAGGTGGGAACTGCACAAAATATGTCATGCACAGTCAGCACAAAGACCTCTAAAAGCACAGCACATGGAATAAAATTTGGCCCGTAGGGGGCGCTGTAAATGTACGAAATGAAACACATGTAGGCTACATACATACTATGACAACATCTGCTTTTTACAAATCACTCCTACACACTACACAAACACACAGAATGTCATTCATTCAAAACCCACATCCATGCCCAAATTCTCACCTTACAACACTGCTCTACCACACACTCATGATACCAACAGTTCCCACATGTCAAAACAGTGCAGCGGTCATATCATGCACCGATCTGCGGTACATCTAGTTAATTGAGTTGTTCTTGATGACTTGTACAAGCGGGAGCATATACATCTTGAATAGTAATGGTCCAATGACAGACCGCTGGGGCACACCACGGGTCAAGGGCATAGGTGCCGAGGTACAACAAGCACATCCTACACTGTACTTTATAGCCACACCGTCTTTTTGCACTCTTAGAATGCTGGAAATAAATTATTTATGGCTTGGGCAGCAACCAGGTTTTGACTTGATACTAGTCACTGATGTAACACTGATGTTGCTATTACAAATGATTTAGCATGAGATATGCTGCTGCTAATGATTATAGTGATGGTGGTGGTGATGAAGATGAAGATGAAGATGATGATGATGATGGTGGTGGTAATGGTGATAATGATGTGGTAATAGTGATGGTGGTGGTAGTAAAGATGATAGTGATGATGATGATGATGATGATGATATGATGATCAGGGCTCTAAGGTGTCCTACACTGATTGTGAGAAACGCAACTGACAGATGTCACACAGTGTCATGCCACACACGCCTTTCTCATGTTTTGGAGTTTTCCTTGTCCCTACACACACTTCACAACCTTGCTGCTGCTGCTGCTGCTGATAATGATGATAAAGATGTTAATATCCAGCCCAGGCCACAGGTAGAGTCTGTTAAATTTGACACAGATTGAGACGCTTGTGGGGGAAAGGTACGGTCCATAATTAGGTTACTTAATACAGCTTACTTCAGGCATATTGAACCACTCAGGTAACATCTAGGTTATATAGAAAAATATAACACAAACTCCTCATTCATTTCATGGCCCAGGAGGGGTGCAGCCTACTAGTAAAGGTTTAGGAGGTAAAGAACCAGCTTTCTGAAGGTCTCTGGTTTAGGACCCTGGGCAAGACATTGAACCGCATACGGCACCTTGCATTGCAGCCTTCCACTGTCTGTGTATGAGTGAGGGAGTGTGTGAATGAGTGAGTGTGAGACGTTAAAACAACAGCAAAGCACTTTTCATATTCGGTCGCCGTTCAGATTGGAAGCAGAATTGTGTTTTATATGTCTCATTTGAGCTACAGATCAGAGCGATCCCATTCAGCAAACTTGCATAATGTGGTTATAGCCTATGTAGGGATGCAAAGAAAATTCAGAAGTGCTGTTCACCCTGTTGAGAGTTGGTGAACCACCTAAATGTTTTTGGAAACATTATTTTAAGGTTGATTTAAAGGTCCAATGAATTTCTCCCATCTAGCTGACTCTCGCGCTACACAGTTCAGATTACTTATTACAGCTACGGTTGCCTTCATGCTTCAAAAAGCCAAGATGTCATTTATGGCTTCAGATCATGCTGCATTTTATTTGAACTGAACAAGCACTTGATCCTTAGTGGTAATGTAATCTACACCAACTTTGTTTATGTTTAAGCTAAGTTAAGCTTGAACACCATACTTCTGTTTATCAATTCAACATACAGTACACATGCTGTCACAGAGGATGACCTCAATGTCAGTGGATAGTACTGCATACAGTGCACAGTTACAAACACACACACACAATCACATGCATACACACACACTCCCGCATGTGCACATACACCCACACACACACACACACACACGCATACAATCATATACACACAATCACACCCATAAACA
The DNA here is from genome assembly GCA_030347295.1 of Setipinna tenuifilis. Taxonomy (NCBI): domain Eukaryota; kingdom Metazoa; phylum Chordata; class Actinopteri; order Clupeiformes; family Engraulidae; genus Setipinna; species Setipinna tenuifilis. The sequence goes on from CM059285.1 coordinate 8,367,712, forward strand.
CACACTCACACATGTGCACGAGTCACGCACACACACAGATGCACACATTGAGGTATTATACTAACTGCCCCCCATTTATTTCAATGGGAAATGCTGGGCTAGTACATTCAGCAAAAATTGAATGATTTTTTGAAGTTTCAAAGTAGAGGGGGGTCATTTCTGCCACCTTTTTACTTAGCCAATGAAGTGCCAAGTTACTGATTGACATAAAGTAGAGCAGAAAGATGTATTGAAGAAGGGATGTTGTGTCTTTTTTTCTCTTCATATTTCTATGCTTCAAGCAGGTCCTGATCTTGCTACAGGAATCATTCAGTCAGTGACATCATGAACTGTGGGAGTTATAAAAATAGGCGCGTTCGAGTTACAAACCCGTTTGTCTGCGTCTGTCTACATACATCAATGAGAACTGCTCGTCACAGCATGGGTGGGCATTAAAATGCGCCAGTAAAGTTGAACACAAATCTTCGATGAGACTGAGCTTGCACCTTCCCGATCTTCGTAGTAGATGACGGAGAGGTCATGTGTTGTAGTGTTGTGTGGGGGGGACAAGGAGGGGGCAGGCGGTTGTAGTAGGGTGCACTAAGACTTCAAGTCAAGTTGAGTTTTTTTAATAGCACATTTAAACAAAACAACAGAGATGCCCCAAAGTGCTTCACAACACACAGATGAAAAATAAGACATCAAAACTTTAATGCAAAGACCATTAATAGGTATAGCCTACTGACAGAAGGCAATAAAATAACAAATACATAAATAAATAAATAAAAGACTGAGCTTGACAGCATCAGATAAACGCCCCAGAACAAGCTAAAAAGAGAGAGAAAAGATATGTCTTCAAACTGGACAGGGCAAAGTTGTGTCACCACAGAGGCGTTAGCTAGCCACTTGTAGTTGTGTGGAAGCAATTGCAAGCACTTGTACGATTTGTCTACATTCATCTACATGCGTCCCTCCTACGAGTTTTTAGGTCATATGACATTGTCGCATTTTGGTGACATCCTCACAACTTTCTGCCAAGTCTGACACAATTTCTAACCATCATGCAACATTTTCATTCCACAATGCATCACTGACTGCAAACGGCTACAAACGTTTACATCAAGTCGAATGCGCATAATGGTTTGAACCTGCACACCTGTATGGGGGAATAGCGATGACAGACTGCCATGAAGCTCTGCTCACATCACACGCCTTGAATTAAAAAATGGACACAACAAAGAAAAACATTTTTTTTTAATTTTCTCTCAAGTGAGACTTCAATACATTTTTAAAAGAGGATTTTGTTGTCCACGGCTTCATAGACTGTATGCTTAGAATCCACTGCAAGATCACTGGAAGTTCAAAAATGGACGGTGATGTAGTTTTAGGATGCCCTCCTGCATGAGCTGAGAGTGAAGCACCCACCAATCAGCATAGGAGAAAATGTGGGTGGATATGATGTAATTTCTGGAAAATACAGACGAGGAAGTGCCTTCCTAATTGGCTGAAGTTAACCAGCCAAATCCTGACCCCCCCTAAATATACACACACACACACACACACAGTTGATGGGTGTGACAGAGGGCTCTGTCTAGCTAGTCCCTACTTAGTTATGTCTTTTACCGCTACTACAGCGGGGGTGCACACCCGAATAACCCGTAACAGATACAAAATAACACGCACATAAACACACACACACACAAATACACCCGCACATGAAACTCGCATTTTTCCCCCCTCCACATTATGGTAAAGTAAACATAGGCTTACTTGTTGGGTCACATGTGGTGTATGTGTCTTGTCTCTGTTTTCCACAGTTTTGGCCATCTTGGCCATTGTGTATTATTCCAATCAGCGTTTGTTTGGGTGGTCTGCATAGACAGTAGAAGATATGGACTGAGGGATAGCGTTGTTTTCACTGGGAGATCAACTGCCTACCATCTGGCTGACATGACGTCTCACAACATTGACACGAACAGCTCATGTATAGTCGTGGCTATTCTGTTGACAACAGTCTAGCACATACTCTTACTGCACAGAGAGAAAATCAAAGTACAGTTGAAAGCTATTCATTTGACAAAATACCGAAAATCATATAAAATTCTACATTCCTCCCTTTTCTGTTATATTTTTGGTGGATTTTGACTTTATACCCGAAGTCCCTCACCTTTAAGTTGCGTTGTGTTTTTCGTTGGTTAAGATAGAAGTCTGGACTCGATATTGCTTTGGATCAGGATCGATGATTTATTACAAATAGATGAAATATAAATGAAATGAAATAAACTGATTGTAACAAAACAAAGTTTAGAAGACTAAGAGTCTATCTATCCTTGGGTTCTTACAACACTCTTCCACCTTCACCGCAAAGTTCAGGTAACTTTCTGTAAGATGTTGTCTCTATGCTGGTTCGATCCGTCTCTCTCGGGACAAAACAAGGTGAGGTAGATATACTCAAAACACCAATCGTAAATCTGTCTAAACAGTGGGAAATAACTAGAACAGTTTCTATGTCTAGAACGGCATATCTTGTATGAGCATAGTTCACGGACACTCGTAGTGCTCAGTTTAGGATAGAGTTAACATTCTAATAACCCAAATATGTGCATCTACTAGGCCCTGCACCTGTGCTCGTTCATGATATCAGTTACTAGCCTGGCACCAGCTCAGTTTAGTCATGGCTATTCTGTTGACAACAGTCTAGCCCAGACTCTTATTGCACAGAGAGAAAGTCAAAGTACAGTTGAAAGGTATTCATTGGCAAAATACAGAAAATCATATAAAATTCTACATTAGCCTAGCCTACTGACAGAAGGCAATAAAATAAAAATGAGATTAACAAATACATGAATAAATAAAAGAGTGAGCTTGACAGTATCAACTAAACGCCCAGAACAAGCTAAAAAGAGAGAGAAAAGATATGTCTTCAAACTGGACTTAAATAACGTAAATACAAGATGAGAAGTTCAGTGGGGGAGGGCCACACAACACATGTGCACAGACGTCAGTGAATTTAAACCAACGAGGGCAAAGTTGCGTCACCATGGAGGTGTTACCTAGCCACTTGCAGTTGTGTAGAAGCAACTGCAAGCACACGATTTCTCTACACATAGTGTACTTAGATGATGTTTTGGCCCATGGAAGAACATTCCAGGCGGCTCTAGACCCTTTGAGGGTGGTAGGCTACTAGGGAAAACTGCGGCAGCTGGCCTTAAATTGCATCCTGAAAAATGTCACTTCATGCAGAGGGTGGTGGAGTTCTTGGCCCATAGGGTTAACAGTAAATATATGACCTATGTAGACCCTCGTGGCAGGTTGTTAATGGCCCTACTTTGCAAAATGTTGACTTTATCTCATAATTATGACTTTCTATCTCATAATTTTGTTTTTTATCTAATAATTCTGACTTCACTTAACCATATTTTTTCTTTTAGCTGGCAGAAAATGGGCTTACATAGAAATAGGCTTACATACATCTGGGCATATCCCTTATGTAAATCGTGTTCATGATGTTATAAAACTAATTGTTGAAATAAATCCTGTTGTGTCTGTTTTTGTACATAACAATGACCATTCTTAATGACATACACAGTAACTAATCTACATACTTTCATTATATAAATCAGTTGAAGCTAAAATTTAGGAGTGTTGGCTTTACTAAGCTGTTATATTTAAACCAGAGATTTTCTTAAAATGAAGTTGATACCTGCGGTAAAACTCCCCCTGCTACAATGATTTGTGTTTGTATATCTCACAACATTTACATGTTAAAGCCTCTCTGGAAGGGGGTGATGGGGGGACAACTGCCAAGCAAGGCATTCCTAGGCAGGGCAAACCCTTATATGGACAGTGGCAGAAAAAAGTAAATGGTCAGTGTCTCCACTATTAGAACATTTCTTATTAAAATAAGGATGATATAATTAACTTATATAGTTAACATCTGAAAAAAGAGCTAAAGAAAGAGCTAAAAAGCATTGTCTTTTTTGTTTTATTTATTTTAGTTTTGAATACATATCTAAAGTCAGGGGAACATGGTTGTAGTTTTTTAGAAATGTTTGAACAGAAAAGTTTAAGACATTTAGACATGGTTTTGGTAATGAATGCACCACTTTTATGTGCGCAATAGCAGACATATGCGCTGTGTAGGCTAGGTATGGCTTAAAGCAACACTAAGTCATTTTTTCAAACTTTTCAACCTTTTCAACCTTTTTAAACCAAAATCGTTTCAATCATTCGTCAGCTTTTAACACTGTGAACGACACTTTTGAATTTAGCGTCCCGTCATATAGAAGTTTGCAGAAGTGTGGTCGCTCTGTAGTTCAAATAAGACCTAAGAAAGACAATTCTGCTTCCAACCTGCAGGGCAAGCAAAGATGAAAAGTGCTTTAGGGTTGCTTTATAGACATATAGGCCTGCTTTTAAAGTGTCACTGCGCCACAAAAAAGTGCTTTTTTAGCTATTAGTTATGACTAACCCTAACCCTAACCCTAGATGAAACCATCAGTGCTTATTGGCATAAAAGTGGGTGTAATAATTATTAATAGGCCTATAGACAAATTGTTAAATCATTAAAATAAAAATTAGATTTCCTCGAGCTCTTATGAAATGCTGTGCCTTGTCATTCAAATAATAAATATGTCTTGATCACAAAAGAAGTTTATTTGCAGCTTATTTGCTGGGCCACTTTACCTGAAGAGGTGGCCCATTTCACCTGGTCACAAGCTTTTTCTCCCAGGAATGAGCACCTGTCCTGACATTAAAACACTTTAATATTTATATGTATTAAATAAACCATGATGTTGTTTTATCAACATGATGTTGTGTTTTATCAACATGATGTTGTTTTATCTAATATATATATGTTGATTTCCTCTGCGCGGCTGAAACTCACTAGCTGTCGTATAATTTGTGCTGTCATTTTTAGCACAATTTCAGATAAAGATTTCTTACAAGGCAATGCCATCCAATGAAAGCAAATATGTTTTGCTGTGGTTTCTTTGGTGTCCAACAATGCCAAAAGGGAGGCTTTCATTATTCTGTTTCAGAGAGAGAGTGAAGCAGAGTACCAGGTCAGGTAACCATCCTCTACTATGTCTATGTCTACTGATTTAATTTGAAATATTATTTTGTTTATTTTTTTAGTGTATCAAAGTATTTAGTTTCCATATTATTAGTATTTTTTGTTAAATCAGTCATTGGCCAGCATTATTTACAGCCTACATTGTTTCCCCAGTATTTTGGATTTTTGGGTGAACTGAAAAAAGAAACATCTTGCACTAAAGTTCTACTGTGGCGGAGCCACATTTTTTTGTGACAATGGGACTGCATAAATTTTACATTCTGATACACACAAAAAACACACCAACACAAAGTGGATGGGATTGCGTACGTTGCACATTCTGACCGTAAATTCTGCAGATGTTGAATTGCACCACCCAGCACCACATCTCGCTATGACCACATTTAAAGTAAAAACTGGTAAGTTACTGGAAATGGTGAGGGTGTAATTCCATTGTTATGTACCGAAATGAGAAGTTGTGGTGGGCGCACCTTACGTAAGGCGTAAGTACGATGAGGCAATGTAATATTCTTTCATTGAGTCCTGATGGGTCTGAGAAGTGAGTCAAAAATGTGGAAGTAGGAGCCATAGATGCAGTCCTGGAGCGAGCGAGTCCTGGACACTTGGAGTTTATTTCGTCTGATATGATCAGTCATCATAGTTATCCCATGAAGTCCTGGAGAAATGACCCAACCAACATTTAAATAGATTTGGCGCGTACACCATTACATTAGGTGTGTGGATGAGGGTAGTCAAAAAAGGTGGAGTAGTAAGGAGGACTGACTACCCTGGGCCCCAACAGCTGTGGGGGCCCAAGCAAGCCAGATGCATGACGCCCAAAATACATGACAGCGGGCCAAGCGAAACATTCCATTTTTTTTCACTTGGAAGGCAGCAGGTGGCAACATAGATCAGCGAGGCGGGCGGTAAAAGTCGAGCACTGCTGAACTTTATGCAAATAAGGAGCCGTGTTTGCCGAGTGGTAACCAATGACATTTGTAAGAAAAAGGGTGCATGGTGTCTCTTTGTTGATGCAGCAGTCATACTGTATTCCAGTAAAAAGCTGTGACAAGGCACGGAAACCATATTCCGGATTCAGGGTACTAGTCTGAACAACAAGCAACTAAAACTCTAGCTACTTATACAGTTAAGACTCCTCCTACGTCCTTGATGTAAATTAACTAAGTTGATCAGGCAACTAGATCTGGAGAGACTGTCTCTCTCTACATGATAATTAGTTTGACACATTTCCTGTGATGGTTCTCAATGACCTATCTCCACAAGCCATACTACAATTAATTGGTGCTTTCATGTAGTGTTACCATAATGGGATTATCATTGAGTGCGTTCACATGGACAAGTCGAAACCACTTGGAACTGGTTTGGGATCGTACCAGCTTCATGTGAACGGAGATTGGTTTGGTTTGGAATTGGTTTTCGTTATCCAGTTGCGACGCCAGGCCTGGGCTGTTTCCAAACCACTTCGACTGCCATGTGAACGGGGATCGGATTGATTTCGGGTATTGCGCATGTATCAACGAAATAAAAAACGCAGTTTGTTCCTTCATACGGACTTTCTAACACAGCAGAATGCACAATACGTACGCGAATGCGTCAAACTCCTGGAACACCATGTTTGTATGCCGCCAGAAAGTTTGTTTATTGTCTTTATTTAGTAGGAACAGTGCAGAGCCCATAGAAGATGTGCCAGAGTATTACGTTTTTGTTTAGACCACCTTATTGTTTAAGTGGGTAATAATCAGGTGAGCCACTGTTTTGCGATGTGGAATAACCGGAATGAGAGGTGAAAAGTTCAGTCTCCTCTACGTGTCAGCGTTGGCTGTGTCAGCATTTGTCTTAGGCAGTGCAACTATAATTCCTTACACAGTGTTTCAAATGACTTTTCAGTTGGAAGATGGTTAGATAAATATCAAAAAATGGATATAAAATTCTAAACAGTGCCGTTGATTAACATTATATTGCCATGCCAAAAACAAAATAATCATTACCATTGAGGGTTTTTTAGCCCTTTGAACCTTTTGAAGCCTTTTGGTACATTTCGCTTGCAAGGAATTTTGTGTCTTAAGGAATACAGGAAGGAAGGGCGGAGTCGATTCCAAACTCTGTTGGTGCCCAGGCTTTTAAAAACTGATTTCCATCGCTGTGGTTTAAACGTTGTCAGCTCTCCAAGGCCCTGTAGTGGATGACAAAGACAGAGATGACAAAGTCCAGGTAGTTCAAGTAAAGGAACGAGGGGTAGGTAGGTGAATGTTCCCCTCAGCAACAGACTACCCCACTCCCTGTAGTATGCAGATGCCCACCCTGTACAATATGTGTAGCTTAAACACTTCAACATACAGTACACATGCTGTCACAGAGGATGAAGTCAATGTCTTCTCCTGTGACTACTTACAGTGCACAGTTAAACACACACACATACACAAATACACACACACACACACAGTGGATGGGACTGCATACACACACACACACACACACACACACACACACACACACACACACACACACACACACAGTTGATGGGACTGCACACACACACACACACACACAGGTGCATAGGATTGCACACACACGCACTGGCAGCATGGCCCACTCTTCACTGCAGGATGTGAGCACCAAGACACACTGAGGTTGTAGGTGAGGGTGCGAGTAATACGGCAAACCAGGTGAAATTTGATAATAAAGCGTGCATATTTATTTACAGTGTGCAAAAAAGTGAAAAACTACAACTTTGAAAAAGACAAACAAAAATCAACCAGAGGTATAAGCTATGCAAACCAATTCCAAAATACAAGTCAAAGCATACCATAACTCTCAGCCTCGCAACAAGCTGCCACATTGAAGGTGCTCACCTTACCCTTGTCCTCTCTCAAATGACTGGAAAAGCCAGCTTTTAAGTAGGGCCACCAATTCCCTCCCTAATTGGTGACTGCACCAAGATACACAGGGATGCTCAGAAATAATTACGTTAGAATAATACTCAGTAAGCACATAAAAAATGTTTCCTTACTTATTTAAAAACACCATTAAGAATACAACCAAGACTATATGTGATTCCTACAGTGCAGGTCTCTTGTGAGACAGAGTGCATGTGGCACCAGGAATGAGGAAGTGTGTGATATCAGCGTTTGTGTATAATGGCGTGGGGAATGAAGGTGGAATCAAGAATTATATCGGTGCTGAATGCTAAATCAAGAAATATATTTGTGAATGATGTGATATTTATTCGATTATAATGGCACAAAAGTATCTCCATAAATAAGGAGGCTGCCTTTTTTAAACGCGGGCACACACCCACACACACAGTGGATGGGACTGCATACGTTGCAAAAGGGGAAAAGTTGTCAGCCTCAAGTAGTGGCGTGTGTTGCATCTGACTCCAGGTGGCCAGAAAAAGTTCGGCATTCTCAAACGGTCGGCATTCTCGCCTGCGACTTCGTTATCGTAGCTTAAGTCTTGTAAACAGAATTGGAATTCAGGGTTACAGAGGAAAAAAAAACAGGAAAAATACCAAGTGATTTATTTTGTTATCACAGGAAATCCCCTTAACAAAATGCATTTAATCAATCTGTGATGTGAACACGTTACACACACACACACACACACACACACACTGCAACTGTTACTATTACACTAAAAAACAGTAAACTGAAGATTGATGAAGACATTTAAAGATAGAAATCAGACATACAATTGCATAACAGGAAGCCTGTGTACTGAGGCAATTCAGCTTTATTGTTCACTTGTGCAATCAGGACAGCTAGGAGGATGAAACTTCAAGGGGAAGCAGGAAGTGAGTAACAAACTAAATGGTTGGTGGCACTTTTCAAAAAGCATATAGGGAAGTAGTAAAAAAATTAATCCGAAATCACAATCATAAAATCAGTCAAAAATGAAAACTGATGATTATTAATTATGTTTAATTAACCATTCATTTCTTGTTTACTTGCATGCTTGTGTGTGTGTGTGTGTGTGTGTGTGTGTGTGTGTGTATGTGAGAGACATGGCCTCTTGGCGCAGCATATCAGCAGTACAGAGAGAAAACCGAAAGCTGTAACACAGCCAATGCCAAACCCAGCATGCTGGCAGACAAATGACCTTTGTGCAGGCATTTGCTCCTCTATCGTTACAATCTGTTGGCCCGCCAAAGACCGTGAATTATGTTGAAAAGTTGCTACAGTTAAAATATTACTGGAAATAGTCCAACTGGTATTTTGCAATGGAACAATCTATAATCTTGCGCCTTCACACATGCTGTTCCGTCCCTACCCTGCATATCAACAGTTTACAAATACAAATCTGTCCCAAAGGGGTGTAAAACAGGTAAGTTTTTTATACTGTATTTATGATATTGTTTTGTTATAAATATGATTTATTGACACAGTGACTGGCTTTAGATCTTGCTTTCTAGAGTAAAAATCTTACACAGTCTGAAGTGGTGAGTTGCCTTCAATTTAATCAATAACAAGCGAAATATTTTTTTTTGTTTGGCATGATTATGACTGTTCTTTCTCTAATACCAATCTTGCATGTGCAGTCCTAGAAATGGCTGAATGGCTGTGGACTGTCGCCAAAATGGTTACGGTTTACCAAGAAATTTGCAAATGGAAAGGAAGAGTGTGTGAAACCCAGTCAGGTGTAGCATGGAGTCTCCTGCTGAGACATGTGTCATTTGTCAAGCTGTGCTTGCAAATGATCTGTGAGGCAGGCTGATGACCGGAGGAGATAGGGATTCAGTGGTCTGGTATGGGACAAGGCAGCACTTGCTTGCTCTGTTTCGACAATCATACACACACAAACACACACACACACACACACACTCACGGGCGGAGTGGGCCCCTTTTTCAGCCCTTTTTAGCTCACTTTTTCCATGAAAGAAGAAGTTGAATAAATGAAAATGTACTGGGTATCATTAAGAATGTATCCATCACATCTGGGTGCAAGTTACATAAAATAGTTTTTCAGTTCATTTTTATTTTCTGTACCTGTCGCCTCTGTAGTCTTGGCCTCATCATGCCTACTGCGTTCACTGGCAGGGCCAGTTCTAGACTGCGTCGAATGGGTTGGCAGTAGAAGATGTTGGTTGGGCACCAACAACTAGTGATATACTTGTGTAAGACATAGTCTGGAAGGACAATGTTACATATAAATGCATAGACTGCTCCAGCACTTGTGGTTCAACCAAGGGTCCTGAAAGGTGTCGTAGTGTGTGTGTGTGTGTGTGTGGAAACCTTTAATAAATCAGAGGTAATTTCCTGCCTTCTGGTGCATTTTAACAGGTTGTTAGAAAGCTTAATATTATCTAAAGAAATTGGATTTTTCAGGAACATTAGCCTTGTAAGTAAAAGGATGGCAGAAAGAAAACTAATACTTTACATAGACAAATACACATTTATAATGAATTATTATTTTGGATATCATTTAAAAATAATCAAGTGTGCTCCAGTAATGCAATTACATTGTATTTGATGTTTGCACCTGTCACTTTAAATTTGTCCTCATGACACCTCCTAAGGTGAAAGAAATTGATGTTTTAACTTTGTTTATGTTATGCAAAATGCTAATAAAATAAAGAACAAGGGCAAATGTGGATTTATTTGATTATATATTCTGTGGAATTAATAAATATTCAAAAACACCTTGAGAAAAATCTTTATTGGACTATGCAAGAGTGCATTTTTGTTATGATTTTGGTGAGTAACGTAAGGCTGCTGCTACACAGCAGACTTTGCTAAGTTGGTTTGGCAAAAGGAGCCATCCAAGTGTAGCCTACCTGCGTTGTTGTTTATTGCCTGCAGTAAATTATCTTAATTGCATTGCCAGTTTTTTCAGTATTAAAGGCAAACTTCTTGTGTTTTGCTATTTTCGCCATTGCTTAGATCAAAGTTTTGCAAATGTATACATACGGCAATGTATACATGCATACAATATTGCTACCGATGATTCTACAGAACCCATCTAATCTACTGCTATGTAAGGGCTAAATAGATGAATAGAGAATGAATGCATGGTTGAATGGAGAAAAACACCAGAAGAACATTAGATAAGTGACAGAAGCTTCAAAATGACTTTGTTTTGGTCCAAACTCAAGATTGACATTAGCTGGCCCATCGGGAATCCTCCAGAATCTCCCAATTAGCCACTTCAGTGTGCGCGCGCACACACACACACACACACACACACACACACACACACACACACACACACACACACACACACACACACACACACACACAATGCTCTCTACTGCTGACCCTCTTAGACTGACCATGTATGCTTGTTTTCCAGACCATATGAAGCACTGGATGGATCTTCAGTGACTGAAAATGTGTATGAAATTATGAAGGTCTGTATGCCTTGACTGTATTCAGTCCTTAATGTGTACATATTTTGTGGGTGACTGAATAATGACTTACAGAATGAAGACATTTTTTCATACCTTTCTGCTTGTTAAGACTTGATGAATGAGTGTGAATCTCAGGAGGTATCCATGGGCCTGTGATATCGCTGTCTGAGTCAGATTTAATCTGGTGAGTTTGCAATTTAGACTATTTATTTAGGATATGCCTAGTTTTTTTTTCTGAAAATCAGTAACATTGTGTGCCCACCTTTAAAAAGGAAAAACAACTAGATGTACCACATGGTATGACCGACACAGTGTATAGACATGTGGGAACTGTTGGTATGATGAGTGTGTGGTAGAGCAGTGTTGTGAGGTGACGATTTCTGTGAAAAATGATTTCGTGGAAGTGGGCATGGATGTGGCTTTTGAATGAATGACATTCTGTGTGTAGTGTGTAGAAGTAATTTGTGAAAGTGATAGATGTTGTCATAGTATGTATGTAGACTACATGTGTTATTTTGAACCCTGGGCACCTTCTGTTTGTGTACAGATGGTAATCATTAAAATAAAACTGTTTAGAGTTTGCATGTTAAATTTGACCAAATTTTAGCAATTAGAAGCCAAGATACAGACTTTTGAAAAGTTTTAAGTTCAATTTTGATTGACGTGTTACTGTCAACTGGTTCATCCCAAGATAAATCCAAATTTTTATAACATGTGCTGTGTTCTCATTCAAACTCCTTGGCACTCACATCAGCAACGATTTGAAATGGAGAATCAATGCAGATCACATCCACAAAAAAGCCCAGCAAAGGCTATTCCATCTCCGACAGCTCAAAAAATTCAGAGTAAAACCCCATCTTCTGATCCGTTTCTACACAGCCATTGTGGAAAGCATTCTCACCTCATCCATCACAGTCTGGTACAGTAGTCTTTACACACTCTCTAGGAAAAAACTGCAGCGCACAATCAACAGAGCCTCAGAGCTCTCCCCTCCCATCTCTGGAATCACTACACCACAAAAGAGCATTATGCACAGCTCACAAAATCGCCTCAGACCCCACTCACCCTGCAAACTATGCATTTCAGCTCCTGCCCTCTGGAAGACGCTATAGGACAATTGCCACCAAAACAACACGCTTCCAACTCCTGCAGATAAACACTGACTGAACATGGACTTGAACTGATTTTTTGGATTGTCTGTGTATCTATATGTATGATGTCCATATTTGTCTCCGTCTGTCTTCATGTTGCATGTTTGGAACCTGTACCATGCCGTACTGAAAAGAAATTCCACCTGCTTGCAGTGTGGTTATTAAAGAATCATTCATTCATTCATTCATTCATTCTTTTAGAGGTCTTTGTGCTGATCGTGCATGACATATTTTGTGCAGTTCCCACCTTCTCAGTCCAAGATGTTGGCAATTCAAAATCCCAATTTTTGCATTTACCTACATCACTAGGTGGTGCTATGCTTCATGTGACAGTTGATGTGCTGAGTTGATACGCCTCTGTAACACTGACATATAAAAAAAAAAGTCCTAATAAAAACTCCATATATTTTCTTTATTCTTTTCTGTGTGGTTTTTGAAGGGAGTGGACTTTATTTTTCATAGCTTGGGGAATTTGTTGAGCTACAGTACACTTGCAACCTCCAATGTTATGTAATTCAGTCTCTCTCCTCCTCTATTCCACACAGACACACTTTCTTTCCTTTCCCCTCTATCTATCACACACACACTGTATCTCTCTCGTTCTTATGTTTCTTTCTTTCTTTAGCTATCTTTAAGATTACACAGTTTGTATCTTTTTTATTACTTGTTACTGCTACTGCTACCTATCATCCAGGGACAAAGGTATGATCTTTGCGTTATTTGGCTGATGTTTTTATTCCTCGTACAGTTTGAGATATTTATGGTGTATAATTACTGATTGATGAGTCATTAAAGCCTAAAGTTCATGTAAGTGTACTTTGCCCCTCCTGTCAAGACAGGTGTATTTGCCTTTCACCCTTGGCTTTTGTAAACATATTTTACCTTTCCTGTCCTTGTGTGCTCTGATACAAAGTAAATCAAAGGGACACAGATAAGGTGCCCAGGGCAATGCACGGACCAAAGTTTAAACTTACTGTATAAGAATGTGAAAATATGTTGGTGTGTTTGAAGCTGGGGAGATTAAGGACCCAGAGCAACACCACAACTGTCCAGACGAGGCCAGGCTGGTCATCGCCACTGAATTCACAAATGTGACTTGGAGCTCAAACCTTCCATTTCCTCAGAATTTTAAAATAATAATAATTAAAAAAAACTACCAGTCCCTAAATCATCCACTAATTGAGGCCTCCTCCTCCAACATTCCACACATTACTGTACTGAATTTCCTTCAGGATCAATAAAGCATATGTATGTATCTCCAGTCCAACTGGATTTATGGTTTCAAGTTTCCTCAGTTCAACAAACAGGAAAACTAGAAGCAAACTAGTTCCCTCTTGTGGCTAGTGTGTGTAAGTGAATGGTAAGTAAATGTGTATTTTCCATCAAGCTCATTTTTCCAAGACCCCACTCCTGAATAACTTAATTATTCTGGGTTTATTTGTCAATGGTGTGGCTGTAGGTTGCAAAGCCTTTGACAATGTAATGTAATCACTTGGAGAAGATTGTGTCTGCTATGAAAGTAGTGACTTTTTGGATAAGTAGTTCCTGTGTCTGCCAAGGTTTTACTTAGGCTAGAGAAAACTGGGTCCTGGTCCAACACTGCTTGGACAGGGTGTTGTCTAATGACAGATATCAGAGCACATTTACTAACACCAATCTTAAACTCTTGTGATTATTTACTTTATTGGCTAATGTATGTTAATTATTATAGTGTTCACCTTTATTACCTCTGCCAAGGAGGTTATGTTTTCGCCGGCGTTGGTTTGTTTGTCCGTCTGTCTGTTTGTTTGTTATTCGCATAACTCAAAAATGTATTCAAATTTGTGTGTATTAATTACTTGATACAAAAGCATAATTCAGACAAACATTATGGGCCCTATCATCCCGCGTTCCCACGTTGTCTAGAGAGCAGATGACATTGCGCCCTCACGGGTGTGTCAGCGAAAAGAAGAGGTGCGGTCAAATAAATAACATGGGGAAATATTTGATCAAGTCATGTGCTGATTTTTGCTGTTATGTACTTGCATTTAGTAGGCCTACACGCTTTTATCTAAAGCAGCTTTCCTGTACCATTCAATGAGTTTAAAATGACAGCATTTAAAAATTAGTGCTCCTATGTCGTCATGTCGCCGGCAACATGAAAATGCATTGTATTTTCTTGAATAGCCTACTATATCTCCACAAAAGTCTGAGCTAGAAACGAGCAGGAAAGAGCAAGAAGAGCATTTTCAAATAATATTATGGTTTTATATATAACGATTTATGTGAAATACACGATTTTGAAGTTACATGATTTTGAAATACTGTGTGTGTGTGTGTGTGTGTGTGTGTGTGTTTAGTACATTTCCATTGTAAGCAGTGGCGGTTCTGAAGTCTTTTACTCCCCGGGCGAGACCACCTCTCAGAACCCCATACCCCCCACATCTCCCTGCACCCATGTAACTGTTTAGAAGAGCATGCAGACTGTTGAATGGCACCTGTATTACCACATGGACCATAATGGACGCCTAGTTTTTTGCCCTTTTAAGTCTATTTTCTGGTATTTAAGATGTTTTTTTGTTTATTTTAGTTTAATATGCATGCAAATGTATTATTTAAAGATCAGAAAACAGTTCATTCACTATATTTTGCTAACTTTAAAAAAGTAGCTTTTTATATTTTTGGAGTGAATTTAGATATATGGTATGTATACATGCTGTCTTTTATTTAACATAGTATTACATATTATGAATCTGCTGAATAAAATGATACCAAACACTTGGGTCAGAAATATTTATGGCTGTGATAAAAATGACTAAAACTGTATCATATCACCAACCACAATAATCATAATTGTGAGAGGGTGAGAAGGAGAATAAAGGTGATCTATAGCATTTAAGTAAGATAGTGCTGATCCTGCAACCATCTCATAGACAACTTTTGTCACATGACACAGCACATTCCCTGAATCAGAATTTAGAAAACTTTGTTGTCTATCACAATAGATAATGTTTTTAGGCATGGGTCCACATGCAAAGCATCACCGCACATAACGGCACTCCTCCACCAAGCCATCGCCTCACCTCTCAACAAGATAATCTGCATCTCCTGATCCTAATTGCCAGCACTATAGAAAACAGGAAAAGAAGGCCGCAGCATACATATACAACATTTATTCACACGGACCCGTTTCGGCATTCTGTCTTCCTCAGTGTGTTTTGGACTGTAGAACATACTTTGTAGAACACAGCAGAACACCAGAACGGGTCTTTGTGAATAAATGTTGCATATAATAGTGTGGCCTTCTTTTCCTGTCTTTCACTTGTCTTAACGTTTGGCCTGCACTCTAAAAGTAAGTAGAGGTTGTCTGAGTGAAGCCTGCTCCTATACCCTTATAAACAGCACTATAAAAGTCCCATGCTCAAGTGACTCAGTATTTAATCTTCCATCCTCCAGTGCCTGGCCTTGTCTAAGGAGCTTCTTCGGGGCTCTGTTAGCTTAATGTGCTTCGACAGTTTGGCAAGAAAACAAACAGCAGACAGCAAAAAAAAATCACAGTACATTTCTAAATAAATAATTAATAAAAATCTGTAGGATATCTTTCTATTAGGTGATGCTTTCCTACCAGAATTGTCCTAAGCAGTGGTTCTTAACCTTGTTGGAGGTACCGAACCCCACCAGTTTCATATGCTCATTCACCGAACCCTTCTTTAGAAAAAAATTAAAAAATATATATGATTTTTTACTGGTGCACAAAATGAACCATGCATTAACAGTTCCACCGAGGCTCCACCGAACCCCTGAGACCGACTCACCGAACCCCTAGGGTTCGATCGAACCCAGGTTAAGAACCACTGTCCTAAGAGCTAAGTTAGTTTTTTTTCTCACATTCTGTCATTCTGTTGTGAACTGAAATGCTGAGTTAATGGTGTGAATGCTTTAACTTTATGGCTTTGCACACTGATACACAGCTGTACAGGTTCCTCTGACCTTGCAACAGACTGTTACATTAGCTTATTATGACTCATTTGGGGTGGAGCACCCCCTAGGGATTAACGCTAAGATACAATCTACAACTCCCAGTATATTAAAGGTGAAAACTGAATCATTTCAGTTTTACAAGCTTAAAAACCATCAAGAATTCACAATGTTTGTCCTCTAAAAACTGTAAAACCGGTATGATCCATTTGTGAAGAGTAGGGCGACCAAACGTCCTGTTTTCCCAGGACATGTCCTATTTTAACAGCTTGGTAAATCAGCCCCTTGTACTTCATTTTATTTTGTAAAGAGGGTCTGGCTGTGCTGTATTGGGAAACGTTTTCTTCCAGGAGGTGTAGACTCTGCTGAAGTTTAAAACAATTGGATCTGTCTTCACCCAAACGCTAGCGTCTGGTCCTGACATGCAATTAGTCTGGCTATAAGCCTGCCTACACACTACAATTCAAATGTAGCACACAAAGTCAAAGTCATCGCTCACAAACACTCCCTCTGGTCGCTGATTGGTTAGGCAGGATTCTGCCTGAGGAAACCATGTCAATGGAACCTCAGCCAGGCCTTCTGTACAAAATGAAAACCCGGCTACTGTTTTCACGCCCTGCCCTAGCTCTCCTTGTTGTTTTTTATTAAGTGATTAAAGTGTCCTGGTTTTTATTGTTTTTCATTTTATTTGTAATATGCCTGTATCCTGAAACAAGACAAGACAACATAATTATTAAGGTAAAGAGTAAGCTATAACTTATTTACGTTTGTTAGCTGCTTGTTCTATAGGCTATGATAGTAAACAGAAGACAGACAGTAGACACTGATGGAGCTCATTGAATATTTTGAACCATGTTAAGCATAAAATTAATTAGCCATTAACTGGAGGTGTATTGTTGATTTGTCTTGTCTCCTATTCTCAACGTATGATGAATTGGGTATAATGGTTGTTTGTTAGCCATTTTCATACTATGCTACGTTACCCAGGATGAGAGTACAGTATTCAGTATTCAGTCTACAGCTGACTTAGCAAAGAAAATTCCTTACACTATTAGGCTACGTTAGTTGGGAATGTTATTTTACTGTAATTACAGAGTAATGCATTACCTCACTGATGTTGTGTCTATTAAATAACTTTGTTTTTTATGTTTGCTTACACGCTAAAAGCTTAAGTTTTCCACAATTAATGAAACCCAACACTCAAATAACAAAACATCGGCTAAGGTAAGCACCACTCTAAGCACATTTTCAGCTTCACACTTTTCGCAAAACACTACACACAGTGATTTGCAAAACATTACACACACTTACATGCATTACACACATGATGCTATTGTAATGTCACCTTTTTTCCATTTCAAAACACTAGCTACCAATTGACCACACCCTTGCAACCAACTGGTTAAACACAATTGTCATGTGCAAAAACACTAACGGATAAAATGCAAAACACAGTAATCATACTTAAACACTGTAAAATAGAAAACAGGGGTGTTACTTTGACTTGCATATGAATCTAAGGCAGTGTTGTACCAAGAGGAAGAGAAAGAGGGACAGTAAAGATCAGAGTGAGATGGTATGTAACAAGAGGAAGAGGCAAATACTATCACTGCAAGGTACAATGGGAGGAGAGCAGACAGGAAAGGCGGGGACTAAATTGATTACGTTGGAATGACATCGGTTGACTACTTTGAAACGCTATGTTGAGACTTGCCACCAAATTAGCCAGAGATGATAACTTTATGTCTCCAATAACACTTTACTGTGTTTTACTGTGTTTGCTGTGAATATGGTTCTTTGGAAAAATAGTTTTCAATATGCAACCATGCAACAAGCAAACACTTCAGCATATTGACTGATTTTGGATTACATAAAAGTAAAAAAATATCTATTGAAATATATTTGGTGAACAGCATTTGTCATGTGTTGTGTTTAAAGAATGCATTCATGTCATTTATCAATATGTCTGAAAAAATGAAACCCAGATCATGTCATTAGAAAAGTCTCAATGTTACAAAATGTTTAGGATTAATTACCACAGTGTGTAACTCACTGATACACAAATAGATCATATGAATCATGTGTGTATGATTTGGCAACAGAATCACATTTTTATAAATAAGTGTATAGTTTTGTAAAAAGAATATCATTTTGCAATAGACCTGTGGTATTCTGTTAATTAAGTGTATGGTTGCATTAACTATGTGTAGTGTTGTGAAAAAAACGGGCACAGTTTTTAGGATTGAGCTTAAAGAATAGTAAAACTACTGTAATAATGATGTAATAAACTGTAATAATGTTTGTTATACATTTAATTTGAGTATCATTTGAGTATCTCATTGCCCGGCCAAGTGTTTTTGGTGATGAAAATATGGTCACCGTAGTGAAGAGGTACCACCAAATTAATAATTTGACAATTTACCAGCCAATATTGTGTTGATGTTAAAAAAAACTCAAACATCATGAAATTTCACATGCATATCTCCACAGCATTTGTTGGATGTATGTCAAATTTGGAGAAAAAAAACGTCAGGTGACAAAAATATCTTCAACCTAGATTTGGCTCTGACTTTTAGATGTGAAATGCATGACCCTTATTCATCATGACTCATTTGTAAAGTAGCACCACCTAGTGAATTATAATAGACCTACATTTATGATTGCTGCTTGTGAATAATATTTAAGACAAATATTCAAATAGTGTACACATACTGTATGTTTTCATATTCTCATATTTGCTGGGCAGGTCACGAAACCAGAGAACATATCTGTTAGTTAGTGCTTACACCAAACCACATCACATAAGTCACAAGCAGCCCTAGGCCTACTGTTCCACACTATCCTTGTACAGCAATCATACCAGCAAACTAGTCTACTGCAACCAGTGAAAGTATTTACTGTAATCCATCACTCGTTTCAGGATTACAAAAGATACTAACACATTTTTTCCCAGGCTATTCTTGCTGAAAACATTTTTTGTTGCATTTTCCTCTGATAATGGGAGCTTTTCTTTCTGCCAGAAAGACCATAATGATCTGCCATCTGACTGACGGCGAATATCTTCTAAGATAAAAGTATCAATCTGTTTTTTTTTCTTCTTCACTAGAGACTGACCTTTAAAATTTTGGACCGTGGAGATGCAACGTTTTTTCTTAAAACTTCAGGGCAGATCCAGGACTGCTACACAGCCTCTCATCTTAAGAATGGGTCATTGCATTCTGGATTTACATACTGTGTTGTGCCAAGAATACTTACACATACTTACTCTTTTCCCATACTTGCAGGGACGATTTGAGTCTTTAGGTGTCCACGATGGCTGGCACATTGCCCTTTTCAGTTCAAAATTGGACTGCACTGTGACTGATACTGAATGGAGGGTTAGACACTCAACGATCATCAGCCTGTGCAGCATAAGGTCTAAAGGTCAGGCCATGGCTAGCAGGCCCCCTATGTCATGTCATACCATGCCATGCACCACTTGCCTGCTCTATCCATGGTGCTGAAAAAGTGAGCATTCCTTTCCTTATGATAGTTGGGGTCAATTTTTTAGCAAATGTAGGGTGAACATTTATTTCAATAATTATTCACAACAATTATTTAAATCTGTAACCACCTGTGCAGATTATATATATATATATATATATATATATATATATATATATATATATATATATATATATATATATATATATATATATATATGCTACAAGCCAGATGGAGAAAGGCCCATTGTCTTGTAGGGTGATGTGATCCCCTGTCTCTGTTGATGGGTCAGTCATCTCCAGCTATATGTCTTGCGATTAGCACATTTCTTTTCTAAATCATTTAATCACTAGCCGCTCACGAGAGTTTCAGAGTTTTTTTCCTTGTCTGACTCAACCAATCGCCTTCGTATCAGGACGGCTGGTTTAGAAAATAGTTGGCCCAAATATGTGAAGGGTTTTTCCTTTCTTAAGCTCGGACTGACTCTTCTTCACATTTACCATACATCTGGGTCACATCATATGTTTGTATTGGAATAAGTTAGACACAGTGGTAATTAATGCAAAATACTTGTAACATTTGCTCTTTATTGTAAATTACACAGACAAAGTAAAATATAGTAAATTCACCACTAATGACACCCATTCACAAATTCAACACTACATGACAGCAATTCTGCAGACCAATAAAAATGTTTATTTTTTATCCTGCAACTAGACTCAACTCAGCCAATAGTTGCAGTTTGACAACAAAGTATATGCTGAACAAAACAATACACAACAGTATCTTTAACCATGTTACAGTTTTTTTACAGTTGCTTAAACTCAATTTTAAAAACTGGGCCCATGTTGACAAAACACTACACACAGTTAATGCAACCATACACCCAATTAACAGAACACCCCAGCTCTATTGCAAAATGCTATTCTGTTTACAAAACTATACACTTTTTTATAAAAATGTGATTTTGTTGGCAAATCATACACACATGATTCATATGATGTATTTGTGTTCCAGTGAGTTACACACTGTAGTAATCAATCCTAAACACTTTGTAACATTCTGACTTTTCTAATGACATGATCTGGGTTTCATTTTTTCAGACATATTGATAAATGACATGAATGCATTCATGAAACACAACATATGACTAATGCTGTTCACCAAATATATTTTAATATATTTCTTTTACTTTTATATAATACAAAATCAGTCAATATGCTGAAGTGTTTGTGTTGCATGGTTGCATATTGAAAACCATTTCTCCAAAGAACCATATTCACAGCAAACATAGTAAAACACAGTGTTGATGGAGACAAAAAGTTACTGTAATTATCATCTCTGGCCAATTTGGTGTCAACCTAGGCTTTTCAAGGTAGTCAAGGGCTGGGGTGCGCAAGGGCTGTGTTTTACAATCTGTGTTTGTGTGTGTGGGGGGAGATCTGTGTCAGGTGTGCTGTGTGTGCATGGGGTGGCGGGGTCGGCACAACTTTGTCCTGCGTGTGGGTGTGTGTGTGTGTGTGTGTGGGGGGGTGTTCAACAAATATTTTTCAATAGATATTTTTTTACTTGTAATCCAAAATCACCAATTTAGTCTTTTCTGTCTGCTCTCCTCCCATTGTACCTTGCATGATAGTGTTTACCTCTTGTTACATGTCATCTCACTCTAATCTTTACTGTCCCTCTTTCTCTTCCTCTTGCTACAACACTGCCTTACATTCATATTCAAGTCAAAGTAAAGCCCCTATTTTCTATTTTACAGTGTTTAAGTATGATTACTGTGTTTTGCATTTTATCCCTTAGTGTTTTGGCACATGACAATTGTGTTTAACCAGTTGGTTGCAAGTGTGTGGTCAATTTGTAGCTAGTGTTTTGAAATGGACAAAAGGTGACATTACAATAGCATCATGTGTGTAATGCGTGTAAGTGTGTGTAATGTTTAGCAAATCACTGTGTGTAGTGTTTTGTAAAAAGTGTGAAGCTAAAAATGTGCTTAGAGTGGTGCCTACCTGAGCTGATGTTTTGTTATTTGAGTATTGGGTTTCATTAATTGTGGAAAACTTTAGATTTTAGCGTGTAAGCAAACATAAAAAACTGTAACTGTGGAAAACTTTAGATTTTAGCGTGTAAGCAAACATAAAAAACTGTAAAAAAAATAGGCAGCCCTTCTCCTTGCTGCATCTGGCCACAGAATTTCATCGACTTTGCAGGCAATGTCTTCATCTGCAAGGCAACGAGGTAAAAAATCTCCTGGAATGTCAAATCCATTCTTGTATGGCTGCTGAGTTGATGTAGTTGCAGCCTTCATCCATTGCTTGAATGAGGGGCATTCCACATTATTCTGTGTTTTATGTGCTGTGGCAAATTATGTGCACACAATACTGTTGTGATGGAGTGATCATCACTAGGGTTTTGGGTGTGGTCTGAGTACCATACCACTGAGTCTGGCTCTTTGGTGTTATGGTCAAAGTGCACCCTGGAGACCCTAGGTTCAAACCCTGGTGGGGTAACTTTTTTTTCCTCCCCTTCACTACAACTGTGATAAAGTTCAAAATACATACCGAGACCACTACACACAGTTAACACATGATAAATGCTGTTCACTAAATACATTTCAATAGATATTTTTTTTTACTTTTATGTAATCCAAAATCAGTCAATATGCTGAAGTGTTTGCTTGTTGCATGGTTGCATATTGAAAACCATTTTTCCAAAGAACCATATTCACAGCAAACATAGTAGAACACAGTAAAGTGTTGTTGAAAACAAAAAGTTACCCTAAGTACCATCTCTGGCTAATTTGGTGGCAAGTCTCAACATAACGTTTTCAAGGTAGTCAACCAATGTCATTCCAATATGATCAACTTAGTCCTTGTCTTTTCTGTCTGCTCTCCTCCCATTGTACCTTGCAGTGATAGTATTTACCTCTTCCTCTTGTTACATGTCAACTCACTCTAATCTTTACTGTCCCTCTTTCTTTTCCTCTTCCTACAACATTGCCTTACATTCATATTTAACTCAAAGTTACGCCCCTGTTTTATATTTTACAGTGTTTAAGTATGATTACTGTGTTTTGCATTTTATCCTTTAGTGTTTTGACACATGACAATTGTGTTTAACCAGTTGGTTGCAAGTGTGTGGTCAATTGGTAGCTTGTGTTTTGAAATGGAAAAAGGTGACATTACAATAGCATCATGTGTGTAATGCATGTAAGTGTGTGTAATGTTTTGCAAATCACTGTGTGTAGTGTTTTGCAAAAACTGAGAAGCTGAAAATGTGCTTAGAGTGGTGCCTAACTGAGCCGATGTTTTGGTATTTGCGTATTGGGTTTCATTAACTGTGGAAAACTTTTGATTTTAGCGTGTAAGCAAACATAAAAAAACTGTATTAGCGAGCATTACTGCAACAGATCAACAGATGTCGCTCTGTACCCTTGGTAGAGCGCGGGGCGAAATGCCTAATCTAAGTGATGCGAGCGCGTGTCTGGCGGGTGATGCTGGGATGGTACATGCCAGGGTACAGCCTTGCATTTTCGCGCCTGCACAGAGCACACCGCAGTGATATTGTCTTGTGTTGTGCCTCCTGCTCGACTTCACCCATCCAGCGGATGCCTTTTCCTCTTCCCGCCAGCTCCCAGCAAATGGTTCACATCCTTTCGTTGTCGCTCCAGGGAATGAGAAGACCATTCTTTCCTCACTAAATCACGTCGAGGAGAACGTTGCTCCCCAGGACGTTATTCTAATCGGTAAGTTCGATGTTATCCCACCTGACATGCATGTTACCCATCTGTACTGGCGTCCTTTTGGTCTGTGAGCTGATGTGGACAAATGTGGTTTGCTACCGAGTTTAGCAGGTTGGTTTGCAACATCACTGATATCTGGGTACTAAGCTATAGCCCTACATGACTTTTCGTACGTATTTTTGTCTGTGCCAGAGACGGGAGATCCCTTTCAATATGGTGACTGTACGTCCGTTCTTGTTGCAAGTCAGTTTGTAACTGCTGACCCAAATTCGAAGTGGGGGGTGGATGAATATATATGTGTATATACACCAAATATGCGGACAGATTGTGTTCCCGATAGGAGACAAGGGACGCTAATAAAGCACAGTGGCTTATTCCTCCTGCACACAATTCCAGGTGAGAAGCTTTTTCAGATTAGACACCAAAAGAAGGTGTATTCATAATTCTTTTGTGGTCTTGCACATTGTTGGGAAGAAATACTTGTCATCTGCCTGGCACGCTTGTTCATTGTTGGGCGGCATGGCGATGACTAGAATAAAGGCACACCTAAGCTCAGTCTCTACACCATGTGACAATCTTGTACGACCATCAAAGGATCAGACAAGTGTGTTTTAATTGTTAAGCCATGCCAACTCTGAGCTGACACCTGAGTGCTGTAAAGTCGCATGTTTTGGGTCACATGTTATGGCAGTCTTGAGAACAGTGAATGCGATGATGCTGACTAGTCTATGAGGGCAAACGTGTAAAAATGCTGTCGTCTGTTATTTAACAGTTAGAAGGATAGCGCATAAGCCCAGCCACCCTATTGCACTGAGAGTGACGTTATTTCCTCCCTTTTACAAGGCGCGCCTGTGTTGTCTGCACATATCTATTTGAAAGAAGTTATCAAGTACTCTTACCAGTCATCGCTGTACTATCGCCAAACACCTATGACTTGTCACCAAGAATGGAATCTGAGGGGAAATGTTCACCTTTAATGAGGGTGTTGTTGATAATTAACAGATAAATAGGGATATTTTCCAAAAAATCTTCACAAAGGGAGTGTTCTGAGAATTACGATAACGAACGGAATCGAAGGAGTTAATTTGCTCCCAGCGCGATTGTTGTAAGAGAATGGGTCTTACCCGTGTTGGTGTTCAGAAGTGCTGGTCATCGTAGGAAAAACGGTTTTTAAACACGCTTTCTGCGCCCATTGAATCCTAATTCCGTTTTGTTGATAATCAATGCTGTTCACTGGTTGGCGGCATCTTTGGTCATAAGTGAGCAAACCCATCCGCCGCAATTTGTTCATTTATGTTTAATTAGGCTATAAATGAATCTTCAGTTGACAAAGGTACACTTGCCCTGGTATTTTCATTAGCTTGATTTGTTATCAACTGTTTCTTAACCCAGCGACATCTGTGTTTTCAGTGTATTTGCTTTGGCAGCTTGGCTCTGGTAAACATCCTGAAAGTATTAGTCAGCGTCAGGGGAAGAGTTCACATGTAAGCTGTTCATTTACAGTAAACGTGCATGTTGCATTCCATCAAAATGGGCGTAATACTTGTCTGCGTGTCACGCCAGCGCCGAGACGGAGTGTTTCAGCTACACTTTGGCCGTCTGCCAGCGTGGCATTTGGATGGCGGCGCGCCAGCAATGCACAGCTTTGTGATCGACTTTCCACATCATCACTGTTGTGTCTTTACACACGTTACGATAGGTGGTCTTGTCTCAGTTGGTGTGTTCGTGTGTATGGGTGTGTGGGTGTGTGTGTGTGGGGGGTGTTGACTGTACGTCAGGACCGGAGATAGATTGCACATAGCTGTGCCCACAGTGTGGTGTGTCCCAGTGCAAGGCAAGCAGATGGGTGTCATCATCATGGCCATCCTGGAGCTCACGTGGAGGACAATCAGCTCACGGTCAGATGATCAACCACCCAGACAGCTGTTCCAACATCACCGACAAAAAAAAAGAAAAGAAAAAGAAATCCAGAATGGCTCCACATTTGGAACCATGATGTAATTATCATCCATTATTAAATTGGTACATTTTGGCCTAAACCCGGAGCATCAGCATAGCAATGAGCAGCAGAATGGGAGCGGTACATGTGCTGGCACATCCTTTTGTGCTTGTCACCAGCTCTGTGTGGCAGGTTTAATAATTAGCTTGGCTATCAAGATCTCCAAAGGCTAATTGTGCATTAAAGAAAGCATGCATGTTAAAAGCCAATAATCATGATTTCCAGTGCATGAATTATTTATAGTGCACTGTGTTAGGTGGGGCCTGTATCATTAACCACTGGGCCTACATCTCCTGGGTGTGTATGCCCAGCGGCAGGTGTGGTCCTGGGAAAGAGATTCATCTGTGTCTGCTTTCCCTTTGGTGTCATTGTGGTGTGATGGACGATAATGTAACTTTAAAACTCTACCTACTGCATTCACAAATATATAGGCTGCCTATTTGGTGAAAACAATGGCTGACTCTTATGGGTGAGGTTATCATTTGAATCTACCTTTTCAGAGAGCATTGTGGATTCAGTGGCACATGTAATTGGCAGAATTAACAGCCCCTAGTTTTGACAGGACTTATTCCCAATTTGTCCTCTGCATTAGTTTTTTATTACATATATTTTGTATTGTCTGCTTCCGCTCTTGTAATAAGATTGATATTATCTGTAATTTGTGAAGGAGTGTTGTCGAAGACCTTAAACCGAGAATAAGGCATACCATCTGATTTATTTTGAGCAAAGCCAGTTTGTTTACAGATAACTGTTTAGCCCAAGAACATAATTACAAGCCTTGGACTTTGAGGAATCAGGCAGTACTTTGCACTACTTTTGTTTTTACCACTTGTGCAGTGTTTGTACCACTTGTTGCATGCTGCTACCAAGAAAAATACCCTATATGTTTCCGAGAGAAGAAATGGTAGCATATGCAGAACACATCTTGAGACCATCTCAGTCACTGAGTCACCTTGGGTGTCAGAGTTAAATGAACGCATGGGTTAGGGAAACAGCAAAAACAGAATAATACATTAGTACTTTTGCATTTGATGGTAGGCACATTTTCGGGGCCCCAAGTTCATGAGAAAACAAATTATGGAGGTGACAGTGTTGTTTACTCTCCTTAGCTGTTTTCTCTTGGTCAGGGTTTCTCATATCCAGCCCACTGATTGAAGACTCACGTGATGTATATTGTTGTAACATGCACAATAGCCCATGTTCACAAGGCCAATGGTTCCTCAAATTTATATAGTACATGATGGGATAGTGACAGGGAGTCCCATGTTCCCAGGCCGCCACGGTCCCCACTTCGAGGGTGCAGTGTTCAGGGCCCTTTGTACAGTATGAGTCGACATATTTCTATTTGTTTATTGTACTGTTTTTTTATTGTTCTGTGTTGTATTCTATTGTATATTGTATGATATGTATAATACTACATGTCTATATGTTGAATGTATAGAAATCTAACATTTATCAGTTAAATTCCTTCTATCTGTAAGTAAGTACTTGGCCAATAAAACTGATTCTGATTCTGATGATTCTGATTCTGATGATGTTTCCAGAGACCTACGTCTTCAAGGCCCAAGGTCCCCAGGTCTGTAAAGCTCATAATGGTTCCCTAGAAGTACCTTTTTTAAGGGTTTGAAAACCTGGGACACACAGAGAACAAAGGGCCCTGAAAACATTGGACCCTGTTTGGGTCGTGGAAGATAAACCCTGAAAGCAAAGTTTCCTGGCAATAAAGCGGCCCGAGAAAATAGGACATAGTGTTGTCACGATACCAACATTTTGGTACCGGTACCGATACCAACATGTGTTTCGATACTTTCCGGTACTTTTCGATACTTTTATATAATAAAAAAAGAAAACAAAAATGTCATTACTGATTTTATTGTAATAGAACATACACAAACAATAACGTATCAAAATTCTTATTTTCTTATTGCACTCAAAAAACAATTTTAGAACAGTCAGTGTGAAATAAATAAAAAGTATTTACTGACAATTTTAAAAGAACAATACTTGGTCCATGCAGATATACTCAGCGACTGCTCTGTTCAGCCTTTTGGCATCTTTCGAGTCTTTTGCATATTTTGTATGCTGCTCAAAAACAGCCTGAAGGGTAGGTTGTGTCCGAGTGGGGGCACTGGGTCTTGTCTCCGGACCAGAAGCACCAGACGGTCCAGACCTCTGCAGTGGAAAAAAATAAATAAAGGTGATACATTTGTCATACAAGCTAAGGCCTTTTTTACATAACCTAAAAATATTTCTAACACACAGCCTGTATTAAGTATGTAAAACTTTGTACTTTATAAAGATCATGATCAGAGTTTGTTAGAGTTCGTTTTTTGTATTTTCTGTCTAAAAACGTTCCAATCAAAGCCCTCTGTCTTACCTGATTATTAGGTGTAATGCCTAGCGTGGCCACTTGACAGTATGGCGCTAATTCATTAAGTGGCCTCTCCTTTTTTGTATATATCCGAACGTGGATGCTATTAACAACAAAGTTAACACTACCGTCGTCGTTTTGTGTTGAATGCGTTCCATAGATTTTGTGCAATAAATCAACAAACTCATACGGATAACTTCGCTGTCTGATTGTTGAAGAAAGTTGCTGAAGTAAGTTTGCTGCTCACTGCACTGCATGACTGTGCTGTTACGAACTGAAACGAACTTTTGGGGTGTACAATTGCAAAACGTGAAATGTGGTGGTCGCTGTGTTTTTTTCTGTTTGATAAGAACTCTTCATAATGTGTTGCACTTAAAACTATTAAACTATTGCATTTGAAAAAGGTACATGTCAAGAGTAAATTACCTGCCGTTCCTTGAACTCTGCGTGGAGGTCTGGGTGGTGGTCCTTTAAGTGTTATGCTAGGTTGGAAGTGTTTCCACCCTTGGCCGAGCATGTTTTTAAACACCTTTTGCACAATGGTGCATCCGGCTCAGTTGCCTGGCCGTTCTCGTTTACTCTCAACCCAAAGTACTGCCATATAGCACTTCGAGCCCCTGTTTTGTTTACAAGCTTCGGCGTAGCAGCAGCAGCCATTCTCGACTTCGTGCTTCTCTCTCCGTCTCCAGCGTTGTTTTTTTTACAAGCTCCGGCTTTCTCTTCGTCATCACCTGTAACGTCACGACGTCACATACAGGTACCGGTACTGTCCAAAACGCAGTATAGTACCGTCGTAAGTGCCTCAGTACCGCGGTACTATACCAATACCGGTATACCGTGCAACCCTAATAGGACACTGGGAACATAAGGCCATTGAAACATAGGCACCTGGGAACCTGGGGCCCTGGAAACATATGGTCTTGGAAAACTAGGAACCTCGGCACATGGGGCACCCTAATCTTCATTCTGCTGACCCAAGACTGCACACTGTCATACAGCTTCAACCTCTTCATCAAGTTTGCGATGATACAACTGTGTTGGGTGACGTCAGCAACGATGATGAGGCACATTACAGGAGCGAAGTGAGGCGCCTGGTCAAGTGGTGCAGTGACAACAACCTCTGCCTGGACGTGGAAAAGAGATTGTCGTAGACTTCAGGAGAGCACACACTCTACTTCCTCCGCAAGCTGAGGAGAGCTAGAGCCCCAGCTCCCATCATAAGCACCTTCTACAGAGGCACCATAGAGAGCATCCTTATCAGCTGCATCACTGTGTGGTATCGTACTTACCCTGTGTCCTGCCGAAAAAAGCTACACCGAGTAGTGAGAGCAGCTGAGAGAATCGTGGGTGTCTCCCCTCCCTGCAGGACATCTACCACACCCGCCTCACCCGCAAAACGCTCTGCATTGCAGGTGATCCCACCCATACATCCAACAGCCTCTTTAGTCTGCTGCCATCAGGAAGGAGACTGAGGAGCCTCCGGTCGAGGACCTGCAGACTGAAAGGCGGCTTCATCCACCGAGCTGTCAGGATGCTGAACTCTCTCGCTGCCCTGCCCTACCTCTCCCCTCTGACCCCCACACACACCAGTTCCCTCTCCCGTTGTTCTTAGTGTAAGTGTCGCAGTCTGGTGAAACTTATCTAAGGCACATCTCTCTCCTCCCAAGACACATCAAAGACACATCTCTCCTGTGGAGTTCCTCTCCCACTGCTCCAAAGTAATTTCAATGTCCACTTTTTTTGCACAACAACTTAATGACACTGCTGCCTAAAAGGCACTATTTGAGCTGTATTACGCTACACATTGTGTGTTTTACTTATTTGTGTAATATACAAGCCTTATTGTACTTTTTGTTATGTTTATATTGTTATGTTTGGTCATTATGTTTTATTGTCATGTTTATAAGATGTTTAATGTTCACTGTGGGCCGAGGGATCGCTGCAAATTAAAATCCTGTGTGTATAACCTGTACATATGGCTTTTGACAATAAAGCTGACTTTGACTTTGACAAATAAAGGTTTCTTGGAAAATCGGCCCCTGGGAACATACGAGTGCTCCCCATATCATCATGTCGGTATTACATACCTACTCAGTATTGGAGCACCAGATGCAGAAATCCCAGTGTGAGGTTCATGTCAGAAGCCAACTTGGCAAACATGGGCTCCTCCCATAACAGGTTCATCTAGGCCTAATTAACCTCAAGATGAGAGCAACATATGCCAGGTGATGGGACGTGCATACTTGGAGTTATTCTGAGCCATATACAGAAGGTACACCCTCAGGTGAGTGGAGTGGCTACACTGTTGCCATATTAGTATATAATGTCGGCGCTTTTCAGCTTGCATTGTGGTGTGTGTGTCGCATGCTTTCTCTCATCTTTTGGGCAAAACAAAAGCAGTGAAAAAGTGGACAGTATTTTAAGTTACAAATACTTGGTGAAGTCTACATATAACAAAGTTAATGGACACAACTTTGGCATATGTATGAATGTCTGCTGATGTAAGATTAGAACATTGTGTCAGCATACACCAGGATCTTGCATTTGAAAACACTGCATACTGACAATGTTCTTTGAAGGTCTGTTGGATCCACAGGAGCCTCAGTATTGTATTGTTTTTCTTTGCAACACTTGATCTGAAGCTTAAGATTCAGTGGGCACCGACAGACTTAATATTTCAGATTCTTGTCTCTGTCTGGGAAACAGCAAGCTTGCATTCAGTTCCAGGTCTCTGTGTTTTACAGGGAGATATATAAGATATTGACTTTAACGGTGCGATACTAACAAAATAACTACATAGACTTCTTGTGAGTTCTTTTGGTAAAAAAAAAAAAAACATTTACCGGCAGATTGAATATTTAGGTCAGTGAAAAAAAATGTGCAATATTACACATATTGATCTTATTTTCCCATTTAAATGTCCATGGAGGATTCTAAGCAGAGCAGACACCCAAAGAGAGTGCCAAATCTACATGCCTTCATCTAGTAACCTACTTATCTGTGATGCCCAGTTTGGCACAATGACAAATGAGGGACAGAGCACTGTTGGGGCTTGAGATGATGTCATCAGCTGGCAGCTCCGCATTACTCATATGGCGGTGGGGTTGTAGTATTTAGCAGCCCTGCCATTTAGGTCTCAGGCATGTCTTAATAATGATACTCTTAATCTCTAATCTTGGCTCATATTAGATTGTTGTTTTTTTGTATTCAGTAAATACACACCGACTTCATGTTCTTTGATACTTTTAGACCATCTGACCATACTGTACATACTATTGTTAATGGACAGATAGACAAATGGATGGAAGACAGACGGACAGACAGACACAGATAGATAGATAGATAGATAGATAGATAGATAGATAGATAGATAGATAGATAGATAGATAGATAGATGTATAAATACATAGATACATAGATAGAGTACAAGCTGTCCAATACCCTGTAACCAAAAACTTTTTTGTTAAGTATATAATTCCACATGTGTTCATTTATAGTTTTGATGTCTTCAGTCAGAATCTACAATGTAAATAGTCATGAAGGTGTGTCCAAACGTTTGGCCTGTACTGTAGATAGATAGATATCGGTCTGTCTGTTTATCATCTATTTATCTCTCTGTATACAGTATAACACTTTGTGGATAAAACACATTGTTTATTAGTGTGAAGCAAATCCTATTGGTGAATCAGGCTTGTAACACTGAAGCAATACAGTAAACTATGTGCTATGCTGGAAGCAATACACCATCATATGTGTGTGTGTGTGTGTGCGTGCATGTGAGTGCACGTGTACCTACAGCAGGATGTATCTCCTAGGCACACCTGTGTGTGTGTGTGTGTATGTGTGTGTGTGTGTGTGTTTATGCCTATAGTAGGCTACACCTCCCATGACTACAGATTGAGGCTTAGCACTGTATGAAGGTCAGCTGATTTAGAGAAGGGCCGTAGGGGCTTGGAGGGTGTGTGTGTGTGTGTGCGCACGCGCATGTACTGTATGTGTACAGGGTGATAATGTGTGTATGTGTGTGTGCACACCTGTGTGTACAGGGTGATTATATGATGTGTGTGTGTGCCTGGTAGTTATAGTGTGTTTGTGTGTGTGTTTGTTTGGGGCTATGTATACTCTACACAACAGTTATAAAGTTATAAACTTCATGTGTGTGCATACGTGTGTATCACTAGGCATATACACATATAGTCTGTGTCTCAGTTTGTTTGGTTTGGTACATCACACATATGTGTGTGTGTGTTTGTTTGTTTGTTTGTGTGTGTATTTGTATGTGTGTGTGCATAAGTGTGTAATTAGCTTCTCCATCACACCTGTTCCATTCCTCGTCTTTGGCCCTGTCTAACCCCACCACCCTTTTAAATGCTTTCAGACAGCGTGTCTTGAGCTCTTTGGTGTAAAGTGAGAGAGTAGTAATGACCAGATAACACTGGACATTCTCCTATTCCTCGCCTTTCATCTCTCTTAACAAAGCCTTCAGGCCTTTCTGATGGGATAAAAAATATATTTCACTGTAGAAATCTGTTGAGGTAATCCCCCACAGCCGTGTTAGACTCAAGGGGAGCTGAGAGAATCACCCCCCCAGAGAATCACCAGGGGAAGATTATAGGGCCGCTTATACATCACTAGCTTGTTACTCATTATTCACTCATTTTAAATTCATTGGAATTCTTTGTGTGGCGTGCTAATAATTAGCATGTTTGGCTTGGCAGCGGTCTGTTGTCCTTAAGTGCCTGTACGGTAGATGGCACGTGTGTTGGCACTCCTAGTGCATGATGGGTAATGTGAGATTGAAGCTACTGGTGAATTCAAGTAGAGCAGAATCGGGTGGCGGTGGTCTGATCTGCCCAGCTATAGTGTGTGACAGGGTGGACAGATAACAGGGTATTGGACAGTTGGATCGTTTTGGAGGTGGAATTGTGTGTAATTGACAGTTGTTAGTCAGCCCTGTCCCACTTCTCTTAGACCATAATTAGGAAGCATCTTTAAGATTGATTGACTGTGGAATTCCCATGACTATGGAACTACTGCTTTCCTAAAAGGGGATTTTGGGTAAATCAGAAAGCTTGCATAAGACTGCACAACACATCCTAAATACAGAAATTAGTTCTAAATTCATATCTATCAAAATTCATTTATTGCATAAAAAGACATGCCGGATTGGGTAGAAAAAGCATATTTCCTACGTACATTTTACACTTATATAGTACTGAGTGTTTTGTAAAGATAATGGTATTGCTCAGTTCCTGTAGTGTTATGTTGAACAGTTTCTTTATATAATAAAGAATTTGTCATGTTTTCAACATTACTGAAGCGGATAAGTTAGATTTTCAGGATATTAATGGAAAGTAAGATTGCCTTACTACATCAAGCCAAGGCTCATTTCACCAGATGATGCTCCCCTGTTCATTGGAACACTCTGTAATAATTATTAGTAATAAAAAGGAAAAGAATGCATTTTATTTGTGAACACTTTTAAAAGACCCAAGGCCACTGTTAAATCAAGTAAGGTCAGAAATTAATCAAAATGCAAAGATAGCACAGAGTTAGCTTGAATTTTCTCCCTGGTGGAAAGAAGCTCCTCATCATTGTACACATGGTGTGATGTTGTACTCTGCACGTCGTAATAATGTCTAAAGTTATCACGGGAGTGGACATGGGAGCAAAACGAGAGCCGTGGCCCTTGCCTTTGTCTAAAAGAGCATGTTTGGGGTGCGATAAGCGGAAGAATGGGAAGAAGCGTTGCAGACGAGGCCCTCTGGTGCAACGCAGCAGTCTAGTTCTCTCTCAGTGCAGGATTCATCAGGCTGACCTTGGAGATAATGCAAGGACCTCGTCCCTGTTTGTCACTCTCCTGTATGAACAGAATGACGTTCCCCAGGACCTTGCTAAATAGTACGTCTTTATTCACAGACAAAGGTAGACACATGCATATACGCAAACGTGCACATACACACACACCACAAGGATGACTTTATCTATTCATAACAGGTTTTACTAGCTGCAAATATCTTCTTCTAATAATTATAATTTTTCTGATTTACTATTTGTGTTAGAAAGATGTATTAGTGATGCCATGCTGATCTAGGTTGTGTGCGTGTGTGTGTGTGTGGGTGTGTGTGTATTTGCGAGGGTCAAGAAAGCAAGCACGTCTGTGGTGACAGGATAAGGTGTGTAATTATGGGGACCCATTAGCAGATTGCTGCCAAGGACGGCTTGCAGGCCACACATTCCATTATAGACAGGTGCAAATGACACATAGTTTTGGTCAGTCATTATGGTGTGGCCAGTGATGGAGGCAGCACTCTGTACTGAATACTGAGGACACAATGAGACTTTTGTTGGTTAACGTTCATTGCAAAAGGACAAATTCACACCTGCCACAGTAAACAAAAAGGTCCATTATCACTCCACAATGAATAACAGGCTTGTTTGAACGTAGTTGCGGTGTTGACATTTTACTGGAGTCATGCATTAGAAGGACACAATAGTGTTTAATCAACAGATTGAGTTACTGATTACCTTGATACACTACCATTAGGTTGCGATATACAGAACAGGATGACAAAGCTAATGGCATCATTATAGTATTTTCCTTAGCAGGACCTACCTACTAAGTAGAAAATTAGAAATTTACCCACCACTGGTTTTACTACATATATGTGTTATAGACAGAGTGCATTATTGTTTCTGTTACACTGTATGTGTGGTGATACATCCAACATTTACCCATGTGCTGTAGACATAGTCAGACAGACATTATTCATTTTTTTAGTGTGGTTAGCTTATACAGTGTTACTAAATGTATTATAGTCAGCAGATGGTCTAGCATTAGCATTTGCTTTAACAGTGATCTCCCACTGATACACCAGTTCATGCAGCTGCACACAGATCAGCAGTGTTAGCACTACACCAGTAGTGACTGCTAGCTACACACCTGTAGGCCATATCAGTTACAGATGTTTATCTGATATTCTTGTTCTGATATTAGTTCTGCACAAGCTAAATGTTGTTATGCGTGAACTGGCTCTTACACAGACAGTGAAAAAAGGCTGAACTATTTAAAAAACAGTTATTTTTTGTTTTCCTTTATCGCAGAGTGCACTATAACAAGATTGAGTTAATATATAATATATAATAGACTGTGTTTTGTCTGGCAGTAGCCTGTTTGCAATTCACATGTTTTTAAATGCATGTTTTTTTCTAAATCAGATTGATTCCAATACCTGTACTTTATTCTAGTTACATCCTATTTATTGTGCTTGCATGAATTCACCAGTGCTTATTGTTCGTCTTCAATGCTTGAAGTTGTAGTTGCTCTTGACCCAGACCACATGGGATGAGTGGGTGTCCATTCAGTGTGTTGTGTGTTCCAGGACTAGAGATTCATTCAACGTGTGCTTGCATCTGGATACCACGGACATGGCACAACATGGCCTAGGCAGCTGTAATGTTGATTGCTGAGGCACCAAAATAGCATTCAGGAATAAAGTTTCATTCTATTCTGTTTCCCACACAGCTCTCTGTGGCAAAATAAACCATGAAGGACAACCCAGCGCACTCGTGTGTCACATTGTATGTGAGAGAGATGGAAGAGGTGTGTGTGTGTGTGTGTATGTGTGTGTGTGTGTGTGTGTGTGTGTGTGTGCGTGCATGATGTGTGTGTTTTTATATATATACTTGAACATGAAGAAGGATCAGCCTATTCCACTGGGACTACTAGAGAAAGGACACGTTTTAAAGGAGACCTATAAAACTCAGTGTGTCCTTCTCTCTCAAATTGGTCTCTCCATTGCAGTGATCTCAATTGCTGAATTTAAATCAAATGTAGCCAAGACAAAAAAGAAAGAAAAGAAAAACACTCATTGTTAATTAAATGCTGCTGACTTCACCGAATTGAGAACTCAGAACACCTTGTAAGATGATGAGGAATCATGTTGTAGAATGATGAACCATGATGTGTTGGTTGAGCATTAGAGTCAATTTGGCAACCCACACTGTCTTTCTGTAGTGCCTAATTAGTGCTGCTTAGGAGGACATAGCGTGAAAGCAGCACAGTGTAGTAGAGAATGATTGAAGCAAAAGCCTCTAACTCACCTTAAAGGCTAATAACTTGCTCTACCAGGCTCCTGGAACTGTAATTGTAAATGTAAAGTAAAGTGTGATTGGCATGTTTGTATGTGCGTCTGTGTCTGTGTGTACGGCTCTGTCTGTAATTGTCTGTGGGACAGGTTCAATGGAACAATAGATGGAACTCTCTGCCAGACAGAGAGACAGACACACATGGATAGATAGACAGACAGACGGACAGACTGGTTTTAGTCTGAGGTGCGGGTCAGAACTTCAGTCATCTTAGCTGGTAGAAAGCCAGTGTGTACATTTTTAGGTTCACGAGATGCTATCATTTAGAATGACTTGCAGCATGTCATAGATGTTTGTGTGTGTGTGTGTGTGTGTGTGTGTGTGTGTGTGTGTGTGTGTGTGTGTGAGAGAGAGAGTGAGCGAGAGAAAGAGAGAGAATTTATTTGTATTTATTTTATGTCCATGCAATAACATATGTATGTTTTTAGTATCTTGCTTGATTGATTAAGCTTCAAGGGCACACTGTGTAAAGAAACAAGAAGAAGTTCTTTGTTTGCTGTCACCTTTAGAGTACTATTTTCTCAAAATATTACTTCCACCCTAGACGAAATGGCTGCAATCACTTTGACCTCATCCTGTCAGAAACCCCTGCTTCTGTGTCTCCACACCGAAGCCCAACCCTGCGTTTTTACATGGTAGCCGCTTGCAGCCAATGATCCGACACAGACCATCGCACACCTCCTGCACGACTAGTTCTCCATGTGATAATGAACAACGAGGCCTTGCAGACGACAAAGCGTGAAGCGTGTTTATCCTAACATGCATCTCTCCAGACGTGACTATAATAGCCTTTTTTTTGGCGATGAACCCTGTAATATTGCGACCCTGCCTGTGCTGGCCAGGTAATGAAATTACAGGCTGTTGGAGGTGGGTGCTGGGCAGACAGTCGGCGTGTTGGCGAGCGAGCGCTCCAACACCGTGCCTCCTTGTTCCCGGTTGCTTGAGCATTGATTGTTTGCTCGGCAAAACATGCGTGATAGCAATCTCTTGGTGGATTTCCATTGAAAATGAAATGGGGGGGGGGGGGGGGGGGGGGTCTAAACCGAGCCAATGTATGTGCAAGGCTGTGATAAAAGTAATGCTGACTTATCAGCTGAGATAAGCGTGAGTGTGATGGGCTCTATTGAATTGTCAGCCTTGTGAATAAAGTGCAGACTGCTGGTGTTCTTCACAGAGCGCTGTGAATCACGGTGTGGTTTCATTAGGAATGAATGGAATAAAACATTGATAAATAACGCCATTTTCGCCATTGAGGGAAACGGGTATAATTTCTGACTATGATGAAAGTAATTACAAACTAATCTGGTCTAGTATGTATATTGGTCTAAACACATGCAACAAACCATGGCTTTGGATAATGAATATTTTGTGGATTTTGAGACTCTTTTGAGCATGGGTAAATGACTGTTATGCTGCAGCATGCTAAAGGGCCCTCATATTAACACTGGCCCTTTTAACCTGGTAAGCTGCATGCTAGTTTAAAACCACTCATGCGTATAATCCAATAATAGGTTCTTCGTATTATCACTGTCATTATATTAATTCGGTTGATGACAGCCTTAAAATGTATAGGTGTATCTGAGTATAAATCTGAGTCACTGCAACACTGGAGCTTGCATAAGCAAACCCTACTCTCACATCCTGCTGTGTATACTGTACGTGTGTGTGTTTGTCGGTGAATTTGTGTTTGTGTGTGTGTATGTATGTATGCGTCAGTGCTTTTGTGTGTGCGAGAGAGAGAGCGAGAGACTTTGTGGCTTTGTTTGTGCCTGTAAGTACATTTGTGTAGGTGGACTGGTTGTTTTTTTGTATGTTTTTTTATTTTTTATTTTTTTTTGGTTTGCTTTTTGACTGTTGGCCAAAGAGAGTGAAGACCCAAGTTGGAAACCATAGTTAGAGCTAAACAACAGAGCAACCATTTTGATGACGGAGTTTAATTGCTGATGCTTACAGCAACATTCATTGCATCCGTTAATGGCAGCCAGCCATTAACTACTCTAACTTTGCCCTACAAAGGCAAAATGCAGTGAACACAGAAACTGAGGAAAATCCCTTTAAAGTTGTAACACTGCCCAGTCAAACATGTTGTAGGTATAATAGTGCTAATGCTTTTAGGTACTTTCTTAGTCAATTTCCAGTCTAAACTCAATTTGACAAATTCTATGCAGTTACTGCCTTTTGACTTTGTAAGGCAGGGTAGCACTTCTGATTATGGTTTGTGAATGTGGCTAACACATTCAAGGACATACATTTGCGAACACAACGTTATTTACACCCTCCTCAGTTTGCAGATAACGCACGTTGTTTGCCTTGATTATGCGTGGTATGTATCATGCCTAAAGCTCATCATTTAATTAGCGGTTTACCCCGCTTTCAAGCATTATTAACGGTGCTTAACAATTAACTGTGATAATCTCGATGCCTTGTCTAAAAGTGGGTCCTTCAGAGTGTAAATGTGAGAACAACCATCCAACGTGGTGGTAAAGTATGCCATTTTGAAAATTGAACATGTAAGCCATGTATAGATTTTTAAACTTGGACTTATCCTTGACTTATCCTGAGGTTGCTAGGTTACGGGGACGCAGTGCGCACGCCGCCTCTCCGTCTCCGTGTTTTTATTTGAGTTTTTTAATATTTTTATAGTTTATTGTTTATATATTTACAATCTCTACAGCTTATAACTAGTGTATACCGTTCGTGTTTATTTTTCTATTTTTGTTTTTGTTGGTATTGCTTTTATTTTGTTTCATTTTGTCGTGCACTACCTGCCTGGGAACCGCTGCGTTGCGATAATGTCTGCATGCAGTTAATTATCAGATTTATGGGAGGAATTAAGTACTCGAACGGCCAACTTCGGCAGCTCTCATTGACCATAGTCCCAATCGACACGGATATACTACAACTTTGCCGTGATGCGGGAATACTGAAAAGGAAGCGCTATGTGCACCGTGGGACACGCTCTAAACATAAACAGAAAGCGCAGAAAGTGCCCGAGAGATACCCATGCCTGACACCTCTTGCGGAGTCCCTGCCGGAGACCAGGGTCACGGAGGCTACGAGGACCGGGGCCGTGACTGCCGAGGGAGCTGTTACCTGTTGCTGTGCTGCCTCTCCTGGCCTGCATGATCGTCAGCGGAGTGCCGCGAGTGTCGCCGAGACTGCGAGCACCGGGGCTGCAACTGCCGCCAGAGCAAATGCCATCCATGATCCTGCAGCACCTACGGCGAACATCGGCTCCGCCTCCACGACGATATCTATTCCTGTGCAGATGAGTACTAGGCCTAATAGACGATTTTGTTTACATCCTGTCAGAGGAGTGAATACGTGTAATCTTGTAGCTGTTCCCTTACAAGATCAACCGGTACAGAAACATAACACTTTAAATGTGAAAATTGCCCTCCAGAATGTCAGATCCCTTGCGAACAAGTCTTTTTCCATCAATGATTTTATTTGCGGTCATAACCTAGATATGTTGCTACTCACTGAAACCTGGCTTGATCAGCCTAGTAGCACTGTTACTCTGATTGAAGCAACGCCTCCACAGTATGATTTTATGAGTGTTGCCAGGCCTAATAAGCGTGGAGGTGGTATAGCCATTATTTTCAAGGCACTATTTAAGTGTCAGCAGACAGTACTGGGTAACTTTTCAACATTTGAATGCTTAAGTACAATTCTTAAATGTTCTACTGATTTATTACTGCTGACTGTTTATAGGCCACCTAAAATCTCTGCACCCCTCTTCCTTGAGGAGTTTGGGGAATTTCTTTCAATCATCTGCTTGGGGTATGAACACATCATAATAACTGGAGATTTTAACTTTCATGTTGATAACTTAGAAAATACATATGCTAAAGAATTCCTGTCGCTTATTGATATGTTCAACCTTACTCAGCATGTACAGCAGGCCACCCATGAGAAAGGGCACATCTTAGACCTTGTCATTACAAAGGGTGTTGAAGCTATAATTACTGTCAAGGATTTTGGTTTTTCAGATCATTCCTGTGTGTTTGCCAATGTTAGTTTATCCCCCCATGTGCAAAATAAGCTAGTTACTGTAAGAAAAAGAATCATAAACAATAGTACAGCATCTCTCTTTGAACAAGCACTCCTGGAAACCCATACTGAAACTTCTCAGTGTGCTAATGATCTATTGGATAATTTTAATTATAGGATGTCCCATATTATGGATGCTATTGCTCCCTTAAAAACCAAAACACTTAGCCATCAAAAAGCACCTTGGAAATTGAGTCCTTCAGTCAAACAATCAAAGCGAAATTGTAGAAAGGCCGAGAGGCAGTGGCGTAAAACTAAACTTCAAGTTCACCACCTAATCTACAAAGACATGCTCCGTAAACATAACCAGGAAACATCTAAAGCTAGACAATCATTCTTTTCTGACCTAATCAATAGAAACATCAATAATGCTCGTGTACTATTTAGTACTGTGGAAAAGCTGACTAATCCCCAGCAAAAACTGCCTCCTGAGTTTCTTTCAATAAGTAAATGCAACGACTTTGCTCATTTTTTCAAAGGAAAGGTTGATAACATACGTACAAACATAGTCACACAGGCAAAATCAAACCACAACTTGGATGGTTTTCCCTCAGTTAAGACAAACGTCAACCAAATGGAATCATTTAGTCTAATTGATGTCGAAATTCTCAAGAAAACTGTACTAAGTCTTAGCTCCTCTACATCTGACCTAGACGTTCTGCCTACAGCCTTTTTTAAATCCACTCTACACCTGATATCACATGATGTGATTCAGATTATTAACACTTCTCTGTCGACTGGACTTTTTCCCTCTTCTCTAAAGAAAGCAGTGGTTAAACCCCTGTTAAAGAAAAATAACCTTGACCCTCTGGTGTTAAACAACTATAGGCCTATATCTAATTTACCATTCATTAGTAAAATAATGGAGAGAATAGTTTTTAATCAATTGAATACATTTCTGACATCAAATGGTTGCCTTGATGATTTTCAATCAGGCTTTCGTTCCAATCACAGCACAGAAACAGCTCTTACCAAAGTAATGAATGACATACGACTGAACTCTGATGCTGGCAAAGCCTCAGTTTTGGTGCTCCTTGACCTTAGTGCGGCATTTGACACTGTTGACCATGACATCTTACTGCATAGACTTGAGCATTGGGTTGGTCTTACTGGTATAGCTATCAAATGGTTTGAATCATACCTAAAACAAAGAAGTTTTTATGTTTCCATTGGATGTTACACCTCATCAGCTATGCCTCTGAACTGTGGAGTCCCCCAAGGTTCCATTTTAGGGCCACTACTCTTTAACATTTATATGCTGCCACTTGCACAGATTATTAGAAATAACTCAATTAAGTACCATAGTTATGCTGATGACACACAGTTATATCTAGCCTTGTCACCTAACGATTTTGATCCTCTTAAATCCCTCTACAACTGCATTGACCAAATTAACAGCTGGATGTCTCAAAACTTTCTACAGCTCAACACAGATAAAACTGAGATAATTATATTTGGGAATAATCAGCAAAGGCATAAGATTGACACAATACTTAAAACTAAAGGACTCAAAGCAAAGGACACAGTCAAAAATCTTGGTGTCCTTATTGATTGTGATCTCACATTTAACAGTCATATGAAAGCCATCACAAAGTCCGCATTCTACCATCTCAAAAACATCTCCAAGCTTAGGGGTCTAATGTCTAAGCAAGATCTTGAAAAGCTGGTACATGCCTTCATCTCAAGTAGAGTCGATTACTGCAATAGCCTCTTCACTGGCCTTCCCAAAAAGAATATCAAACAGCTCCAATTAATACAAAATGCAGCTGCAAGAGTTCTTACAAGAACAAAAAAAATTGATCACATCACCCCAATTTTAAGGTCTCTGCACTGGCTCCCAGTGAGATACAGGATTGACTTTAAGGCCTTACTACTACTGTTCAAGTCACTTAATGGGAAGGGTCCCAGTTACATACTTGATATGTTTCAGCCATATACCCCATCTAGGTCTCTGAGATCCATGGATAGAAATCTATTGACCATACCTACTGTACAAACAAAGTGTGGTGAGGCAGCCTTTAGCTATTATACAGCAAAGCTCTGGAACCAGCTTCCAGAGGATGTAAAGAATGCCCCTACTGTAGAGAGTTTTAAAAGCAGACTCAAGACAAAACTTTTTTCTGATGCCTTTTCCTAATTTTTATTTTTATGTCTTATTTTTTATTTTATTTTCATTCTTCTTCTCATTATTATTATTTTAATGGTTTTGCTTTATTTTAAATTGTATTTTACTTTTTAAATCTTTAATTGTATTCTATTTTAAAATTTGTGTAAAGCGCATTGAAGTGCATTTATGTATGAAATGCGCTATACAAATGATTTTGACTTGACTTGACTTGACTTGACATGTTTGTTGTATACATTGTTGGGGGTGTATTTCTGTAACTGTGTGTGCAACCTAGCTATTT
The DNA here is from genome assembly GCA_030347295.1 of Setipinna tenuifilis. Lineage (NCBI taxonomy): Eukaryota > Metazoa > Chordata > Actinopteri > Clupeiformes > Engraulidae > Setipinna > Setipinna tenuifilis. The sequence continues at coordinate 8,410,426 of CM059285.1, forward strand.
TTGCCCTTATATTTATGAATTGCATTGAGCTTTTTTCTTGTCTGTTTTAAAGCAAGTACATCGTAGAATTTGGGCCCATCTTATCCATCGCTTACTGCTGTGATGAGTGAGGCAACACCGACAGAATTGTCTCAGCTTAGTGCATATCTCCCCTGCCTCGTCTCAGCCGTCCCTTGCTTTCCAACCAGAGAATGAACACGGATGAAATTGCTGAAAATGTTTTCAAACCAAAACCAATCAAGGGCATTTTCAACAATTTCAGACAATGTGCAGCAGATCTTTTTCATGCCATGTTTTCAGACGTTTTTGCAATTCTCACTGCAAATTACATGTGCGCTTTTACTGGCATGGGTTATACATACGGAGGAATAAATTAGCAGCCGCTCTTTACGCTTGTCTTCCCACAGTTCACGCTTAACACGTACATTTCCACGGACGCTTCCAGGTTTGCACATGCATGCCACAGAAAAGCGGTATTTGCGCTTTTCCACTTATACTACATGGTATTTGGAGTTCTAACAAAGTGCAGTTTTGTACATACCACGCAATGTTTAAGGAACTGCTTGTGAGAGAATTATGCCAGAAGTGGTTGCTAATAGTTTTGTACATCTGGCCCTCAGTATGTTGGTGGTCAGGGGTGTGTTTCTCAAACAACGACACAGGTTAGCATCTAACCACCGTTGTACAATGGAGGTTTGAACTACATAGCTGCTTGAGTTCAAATGTTTCCTGAAAATCTCCAACCACCAAAGTACGATGGAAGTCTGAACTATCTTAGTTTGGACTTCTGTCTTTCAAAGGGCAAAGTATCCAGATGTTTCGGAAGCGTTCAGAGAGTATTCGGATGCATTCGTTGCAGATAAATGACAGAATCGACAGAAAACAACAGAAACATAGCCTCAGTTAAGCTGGTATGACATCTTTAGCAACTTATATTATACTATTATATACTAATACTATTATACTAATATGAATGGGCCAACCACAACACCAGCACTATTATAACCACCCCATATGTGTGGCATAATCATTTTCAATGTTTCCAGTTGTATCTTTGGTGGTTTTGTAACACGTTCCCATGCCTGTATGGAAAAAATGGATTTAGAGGGTTTTGCACACAAAGCACTAATGGATTTAGCTGGTTTTGACGGCAAAGAAAGAAAATACTTGTTAAAAACAGTAATTTGGCTGAAGTAACATTTGTGAAATTTACACAGTGTTTTCCCTAACTAATGTCCTTGTGATTTCAAATAAATCTAGGTTTCTATACTTAAATACAAAGGCCTGATAAAAAATGGTGTTTTTCTCAAAAAGTGGTCAAGTGGAGTTAGGGGGTTTTGCATCTGAACTCTTCACTTGTATAATATATTCATTCATTACACATAGACTGATATTTCAAATGTTTATTTCTTTTGATGATTATAACAGACAACTAATGAAAATCCCAAATTCAGTATTTCAGAAAGCTAAGACCGATCCAACTAAAAAGAATGAACATGAGAAGTATGATCATGTACAGCACTCAATACTTATTTGGGGGTCTTTTTGGCCTGAATTTCTGCAGTAATGCAGTGTGGCACGGAGTCGATCAGTCATTGACACTGTTCAGGTGTTACAAGAGCCCAAGTTACTCTAATAGTGGCCTTCAGCTCTTCTGCATTGTTGAGTCTGGCGTATCACATCTTCCTCTTCACAGGTCAGGCGAGTTTGCTGGCCAATTAAGAACAGAGATACCATGGTCCTTAAACCAGGTACTGGTACCTTTGGGACTGTGTGCAGGTGCCTGTTGGAAAATGAAATCTGCATCTCCATAAAGTTGATCAACAGCAGGAAGCATGAAGTGCTCTAAAAGTTGTGGTAGATGACTGCGTTGACCTTGGACTTAAGAAAACACAGTGAAACACCAGCAGATGACATGGCACCCCAAACCATCACTGACGGTGGAAACTTTACACTCGACCTCAAGCAACGTGGATTCTGTGCCTCTCCTTTCTTCCTCAAGACTCTGGGACCTTGATTTCCAAAGGACATGCAACATTTACTTTCATCAGAGAATGTAACTTTGGACCACTTAGCAGCAGTCCAGTCCTTTTTGTCTTAAGCCCATTCCTTGACACAAGGAATGCAACAGCTGAAACCCATGTCTGTGCGTGGTAGTTCTTGAAGCACTGACTCCAGCTGCAGTCCACTCTTTGTGAATCTCCCCCACATTTTTGAATTATTGTTTTACAATCCTCTCCAGGGTACGGTTATCCCTATGACTTTTTGTGTCTTGCTCTCCTTTTAGACACCTTCCCCCCCTACAGAACTAGACTAAAACACCATTGTAAGGCTTTTGCAGGTGTTTTGAGTTAATTAGCTGATTAGGCTGTGGCAGCAGGTGTCTTCAATATTGAACCTTTCCACAATATTCTAATTTTCTGAGATACTTAATTTGGGGTTTTCATTAGTTGTCAGTTATAATCAGCAATAAAACAAATAAACACTTGAAATATGTCAGTCTGTGTGAAATAATATTAACATTTTACAAGTTTTACTTTTTCAATGTAATTATTGAAATAAATCAACTTTTTCATGATATTCTAATTATATGGCCAACATCTGTATTTCCTCTGTCACCTTGTGCCATGTGCTTTTGTTATTGTCCTGTTCCCGCCTTTCCCCTGGTCACTCCCCCTAGTCATTGAAAGTTTTTGCGTCGACCTGTTCCTTTTATTGTCCCTGTTTTGATAAGTGTTCTGATAAGTGTTAGTTTTCTGTATATTTAGGCCCTTCTGATTCTTTGTCTCTTGTTGGATTATCTGATTTTTTGTTTGATGTCTGTTCCTGATTGCTGTTTTTGCCCTGTTCCTGTTGCTGTGTTTTTTGTCCTCCCGTTTGCTCTATGGTACATTCTTTTGTTTCTGTTTTCCTGGCATTTTTCCCTGTAAATAAACCCTTTCGTGGACTTCAGTTTTTGTTGGCCTTTGTGTAAACCCCAACCCATCTAATGGTGCCTAATCTGACCCCAAAAGACCGAAGGTGACCAGCAAGATGTCACATGAACATATACGATGGTCTAATGACAGGTATAAGCTAATCGTTTGAACGACACAACTTAACTATGCCACTTCTGATGGATAGTCCAAACTTTGCTGTTGGAAAACAGCTGCATCATTAAACGATCCATTGGGCTAACGTAGTTATAAACATTATTAGTTGTGTAGTATGAACGATGCGGGAAACAGCAGTGTTGTAAGTCCATTGTTCAAACCAACAAAGAACCAAGTAAGTTAGCAACGACACTTGGGAAATGGACCCCAGATTCCTTTTAGAACTGACAATTCAACTAAACAAAACATACAAAGAAACACAGAACAAATATTTTTTCAGGTTTATTGCCACTTGAGTTGGCAGTAAGTGCATTAAAAACAAGTTTATGGGTCTAAGATGGAGGATGAGACAGGTCCCTTCCTCATTTGGCTTCCTGTGTAGTCTACTTTCACCTTTTGAGAAATATGAACACTGCACCTGAGTGTACTCTTGCATTGTCTTTTGGCACATTAACACTGGCCGTAAAGCTCCAAAAGAGCATGTGAGCTTTAAGCCTTGTTTGCGTTGTGCGCTGCTGCAAACTATGCACTAGGCTGGCAATATATTTCGTTTAGTGAAGGATTTAAATGAGAGGGTGTTGGGCATCGAGCTGAATTCAATTCTGCACGGCACATTTTTTGTCCAAATTGCAAATTACTGTGTGATTTTTTTTTCCACCTCCTCACTTGGAGATGACAATTTTGTGTGTGGTGTGGGTCTTTCAGGGGAAGTGAGTTATATTCATTATTCAGGGTTTAGTCTCATTAGATTGGAGTAAATTAGTGCCATCAATTACTGCAGATGCTGATTTTTGCTGGGCTTTTAAGCTGAATTTTCAGAGCCAAAGACATTTCAGCCACCACACACATACGCACACAAACACACAAACAAACGCATACAAAGACTCACAAACACACATGCACTCACACACACTCACAGACACACACACACGCAGACACACACACACACACATACACACACACACACAGGCATCCAAAACAACACAAATATAATTTCCAGTCATAATTCAATTGCAACTGTTGCTGTTATTGTTTCTTGAGGAATAGTTGTTGGTTTAATCATTGCAGGTTCATCCACTTGGCCTTTCGCAGAATATTAGGATCCAATTTTCTGCATACACAGAGGTAATATTGTAATTGCATAATGCATGCAGTGACTTGTACATTCATTGTGCTTGTCATCTGGAAATGGTGGCATATGACGGAAGATGGTGGCATATCAGAAGTGTGGGATAAGTTAATTGTAATAAAGAAAACTCATTACAATTATTTGACATGTACACATACATCATACCAGTCTCGATATGGAATGGTCACATCGTGTGTGTTTATGGCTTCTCGGTATGAAATGGGTCAGCCCTGGTCCTAGAGGTTTGGAGACAGGCCCATTTCAGCGCCGTTTTTCACGTCGGCTTACAAACAGGTCATCTGTCGATGAAACGGTACAGATACGTCATTACTTTGCCTGTGTAAGATTAGTTAAATAAATGAATTGATTTGTAGTCGAAAGCAAACCTCCATCTCAGGTCGATACTGAGGCTAACCATGCAGATGGCCATGGTATGATTTGTATTCAGTGACATGGTTTGAAAAGTGGGGGGAAAAAAGGAGAAAATTGAATTCTGTGAGAGATGTGAAATGTAACCAGAGGAGATAGTCAAATATTTATAAATGCATCTAACAGCCAGGGTAATGGCAAAAATATTTTACTCTTGAATTACAATGGTGAAACACTTACACTGTCACCAGTTAATGTGCAGCAACAACAAGGGCTGACGCATAAGTAATGAAACAGTTTAAGACAGGAAGAGAATTTAGATCACCACAGATTAAATTTCAATCGAAAGAAATTTAGGCACATCTAGCTACATGTCGACCTGTTGTGCCGTTTTTGATTAGTTGACTACATCTGTTGTTGAATTACATATTGCACCTGATCATTTGAGTTGAAAGCCAAGTGTTGTGAAATGTAAGCCTTGTAAGGTGTGATTTTTAATTACACTATGTTTGTCAGTGCAGAACCTTGTCAAACACTCAGTTGCCCTTCAGTGACTGTCCATGCTGAAAGTAAAAACACATACTGAGGTGGAGTGCTAGCGTTCATTCTGGAGTGTTACTACCTGTATTGCTAACACATGTACTGCTAACACCTGGCTGCATTAGTCATAACAACAAGGACTCATTCCCCAAAAAACTGCCTTCTGCTCAGTTGCATCACACTTTATTCATTTGTTTCTGAGGGTGTTTTTAGGGGGCACATTTTTAAAACCAGTTCAGTATAAAGCAGTCTGCCTGTCTGGGAGTTGAGAGCTTGGAGCTTATATTACTATTGAAGTCTGTGGTGTAATTCTAGCGCCTTTTTGATGTTACCTGGGATGAATCTCTCAGTATTGTGATAAACTGCAATATACTGAATGATAACACCTGTATTGTCATTGATACCCCAGCCTCCTGCCAATGCACTGTCCTAGCAAAGGCAGATTTTTCTGAAACAGTGTCAGATTTTTTGACATCTACTGTGATGTTCTTATCTCAGCGAAATGCAGTGCATATTGTGGACCTAGTCTGAATGCATATAGTAATATATGTGTGTGTGTGTGTGTGTGTGTGTGTGTGTGTGTGTATATATATATATATATATATATATATATGTATATGTGGTGTGTATATATATATATATATATATATATATATATACAAACACTGTGCATTTGCCACATTTCAAGACAACATTATTGGTCTTTATGAGCATTTTTCTGCTGCAGTGTTGTGAAATCATTTAATCCCGGTCTCTTTACCTCCAATTTCTGACTTACATTCTGACACTGTCACTGTTAAACCATGTAAAAGAACATCTCGCCTTAGAAAAATACCAACAACAATATCCCAACTCGCAAGGGTTCGAGGTCTTAAAATCTGCCACTTAAATGCACGAAGTCTAGCCCCTAAACTAGACGAAATCAAAATCTTGCTTCAACAGTCTAAAGCCCATGTAATGGCAATCTCTGAAACATGGCTAACACCCAACATTCCAGATTCATTTCTTTCAATAGACAATTATACTCTGTGTCGCAAAGACCGCACCGATAAAATTGGTGGCGGAGTCGCTATCTACATACACCAAAAATATGCGCACTCAATTCTAAAGCTCGAAACGGAGTCAGAGTCTTTACAAATATTATTAAAATTAACATCGCAACATGCGATTACAATTATTGCCACATATAAACCCCCGAACGTAAATGCAAAAGTCTACATAACGCAGCTCTTGAGCATAATCAAATCAATCACTACGAAAGAGCTCATTATAGTAGGTGACATTAACATGGACTGGCAGGACAGTTCCTCAAAACTACTAAAAACTGCAGCATTGAAGCTTGGTCTTCAGCAATTAATTAAAGACCCCACCAGATATAGTAAAAGTCGTAACACAGTTCTGGACCTAATTCTGACAAATCAGCCCTCTAAATATGAAATATCTGGAGTAATAGACACCGCGATTTCTGATCACTCACTCATCTTTGCTATAAGGAAAAATATTAAATCCTCAAAAAATCATACCCCACAACTCTTAACAAAAATACCAAATTCTAAATTGCCCCAGTTTAATGCTGAAATCAGTAACATCAACTGGGATTTTGAACTATCCTTAGATAACCCTGACCAAATTTTATCCCAATTCCACACCAAAACTGAGGCAATACGTGATAAGTTTACCACTGCTGTTAAATTACATTCAAGGCAGAGGAAACTACCCTGGGTTACTTTAGAATTAGTACAGCTTCTTAAGCAAAAAGCCGTTCTCTTAAAAATATATAGATTAAATAAAACAATGGAGAGTAAAAATGATTTCATACTGATTAGAAATAAGTGCTCTATAGAATTGCGTAAGGCAAAGACTGCTTATTTCAAGGATCAAATTACTCAAGCTGCCTCAAACCCTAAAACACTATGGCAGACACTCAAGACTATCACAGGAGACTATGCAAAGAAAAATAATACACTTTCTCAAATCTCTTTAAATGGTACACTTATTTCTGATTCAGAAAAGATTGCAAGGGCTTTCAATGACTACTTTGTCACATCTGTGAATGAACTTGCATCAAAATTTGCTACTCCTTCTCATCCTACCTCTATGTTCTCCCAAATTCCTGAGCAGTTCTCCTTTGCCGAGATCTCACAAGATGAGCTGCTTAAAGTAGTAAATTCCTTGAATAACTCCCACTCTTCTGACATCTATGGTCTAAATACTAGCTTTCTGATTACTCATGTTAACACCTTTATACCTCTTTTCCATCACCTTATAAATCGCTGTATTAGGCTCTCTATCTTTCCTTCTTGTTGGAAAACTGCCCAAATTATTCCAATTTTTAAATCTGACGATCCTACTAGCATATCAAACTATAGACCCATAGCAATTCTTCCAGTAATGTCCAAATTACTTGAAAAAATTCTTTGCAATCAATTAAGTTTTTATCTTGAGAATGGTAACTGGCTCAATGACTCCCAACATGGTTTTCGTGCCAAGCGATCAACTATGACTGCACTATTATTATTTACAGAACACATAAGACACTCGTTAAACAAAGGACATATCACTGGTGCCATTTTTATTGATTTTCGTAAAGCTTTTGACACTGTAAATCATCAGATCTTGTTGAACAAACTTATGTCATTTCAGTTATCTTCCTCTGTGATTTCAATGTTATCTTCATATCTTACAAATAGGACACAAGTTGTTAAGATTGGTCCTGCAACATCTGACCCTTTAGAGTGTAATATGGGAGTCCCCCAAGGTAGTATACTTGGTCCTTTACTTTTCCTGTTGTATATAAATGACCTTCCCTGCATATGCAAATTTTCAAACTGTTTGTTGTATGCCGATGATACTGTTATTTTTCTTTCTGACCCCGATCCTAACGTTATTAATTTAAAATTATCTTCTGATCTCCAGCATCTACATGATTGGCTAGAAGCAAATCACCTAACCATCAATATAAAGAAAACTGAATACATGTATTTTCATTCTCAAAGGAAAAGCTTCTCCACTCATGACCCCATTACCCTCTCCAATCAAAACCTTGTGTCCACAAAAACATATAAATATCTTGGTGTGACCTTGGATTCTCATCTTTCTTATAGAGAACACACTACTAAATTAGCAAACAAACTCAATCAGAGGCTTTATGTTTATAATAAAATCAGACCTTATCTGTCACTCTCAGTATCAAACACATACCTGCATGCTATTATTCTTTCAACACTATCTTACTGTATTCCTATCTGGTCACTTACTACAAAGGAAATCACTGAACCAATAGCTAGGTTATATTATAGAGCATTCAAGATCCACCACAAACTCCCTAGTTGGACACACCACTGTACTGCACTCACCCACTCAAATGCTCTCACTTTTCAGAATTACATCAACACTCATGCCATGACATTTTTCTTTCAGTTACAATCAAACTGTCCCATAGCTAGTCTTGCTGTGTTTATGCCAACATTAAATTTGCAATTGAGGCGGACAACAAGATCAGCAACTCGGGCACTGCTTCCAGTACCCGCCTTTAGAAATACCTATGGGCAACGGTCTTTCTTTTACACTTACACCAAAACATGGAATGATATCCCTCACCACACTAGATTAATCTCAAACATCACCCACTTCAAAAAAGTCTATACATCTCTCTTGTTAAACAGTCATATCTGTAACCACTAAATGATTTCCTTATGGTCATACTGACACTTCTAATTTTTATTTTTATTTTTATTTTATTTTATTTTTTTTAATGTCTTGTAAAACTGTGTTGTCCCTGTCTTCATTTTTGTATTTGTTTTAAGCTGTCGCAGTTGTTGTGGTCTTGTGGTGTCTACTTATATCAGTCTGGTATCTATGTCCTGTACATTTGTTGTTTTATGTGCTGCAAAACAGGAACCTGCTGAAAATCAGCTTAAGCTGAGTCAGGCCCTTTAAACTGTAACTGTTTGTTACCTTTTAAATTTTCCTGTATAATAAATGAACTGAACTGAACTGAACTGAACTGAAATAATAACTAGACACATCATTAGCACATCATAGGCCTATGCACATCCAGCCATAGGACAAACACACTTTTTGTGGGCTTACCTCAGGGGGGCTGGTGCGCGAGGAGGGTCATATGAGCTGGAGGAAATGGGTATGCCAGCACACGAGTGTGCGTTGGTTTAGAGCTACACAAGGGAGAGTAATGATGGGTGGGGGTCTTTATGGTTCCTGTGGAGTGACATTAATAATGGGGGAGATTAGATTTCAATTTGTACTTTCAAATCCGAGTGTTCCGCATTAATCTGACAGGGCAGGATAATGGCAAAACAATTAGAGAGGGAGCGAGGTTTTGCCTCTGATGGAAAACAGCATAGAGGTGTTATTTGTTCTGGCATGGTGTGGCATTTCGCTGGCTTGGCTGGGTGCAGCTCAGGCCAGTTACATGAATAGTTGGACAGAGGAGAATGACTAGTGCACTCAGTTGGAAACTAGAAGTTAAACAAAATCTAGAATTATTTAACACCTGTTCTTTTTTTTTGGGTTTTGTTGACCTGGGTTGGGTAATTAGATTAGGTGCTAAACCAACATAATAAACTGCTGAGTTGAGTCATCTGGCCTACACTGTTTTTGGGAGTATGACTGAAAAGTATATGTGCAGTCTTGGGTCCTAATAGTACTGGTCTTCGAAGCATCCTTATATGCTTTTTTTCATGAAATCTGTAAAAAAACAAATGCATTTCATGGCCACATCCAAGGAGTCCTAACTTTTGGATTGTCCTCTGGCCTACCTTGACTGTGTCTAAGGTATCAGACATATAATGTAAGCACGTTAGCAAGTTGGTTGTCACATAATTTAGCACATGAAAGGATCTAGGATTTAGGAGTACATTTTTCCTCCTGAGGTGAACTCAAGATTCAAACTTAAGCTGTCCTCTGTTAAGTGACTTGAGGAAGCATGAGAAGAGAGAGTGTGAGTTTCAGTCTGAGAATGCCTGTGTGTGTTTGTGTGTGTGTGTGTGTGTGTCTGTGAGCTTAAATGTGAGGTCAAGTCATACTGAGTTGAGTCCGACAGCTGTGTGTCTAGGCGCTTCAGTGGAGGAACCTGTATGTGTGTGTGTGTGTGTGTGTGTGTGTGTGTGTGTGTGCATGCGTGCATGCGCGTGTGTGTTCTTGTGTGCACACACCTGAGGAGACAGGTTGGCAGCTCATCTTCCCTCTTCCTCTTCATCATCTTCCTCCCCATCCCTCTCACCTCTCCTCTTCCTCATTCTCTTCCTCCCTGTCCCTGCTCCTGCTCCTGCTTCTGCGAACAATGGCAGCTTTCCCACCAGCACTGGACTGTGACAGAACAGAGCAGGAACAAGAAGGAGGAAGAGGAGGAGAAGGAGGAGGAGAATTTTATTATTCCTTATAATATAATGCCTTTTTGTTATTTTTCCATAAGTTAGCAGGGTATGTTTTGTTAATAATTTGATGTTTTTTTAGTGTTGTATGTCGCTTTGGAGAAAAGCATCTGATAAATACTAAAACTGTAACTGTAGATGGAGGAGAAGGAGGCAAAGGAGAAGTCTCTAGGTGTAACTGTTGTGTAAAAAAGGCATCTACTAAATACTATAACTTTAACTCTACTGCTCTACAAAGCCAAAAGGAAGTAACTGCACATTTTGTGAAATCCAGTTTAGACTGGAAATTGACTTAAGAACACCTCCTCTGTCCTGTCTCTTGCTTTTTCCTATTAAGAAAGTACATAAAAACATCACCACTATGGGCAGTATGACAACTTTATAGGCATTTTTTCTCAGTTTCAATGTTCACGAAGTTACTTTACTTTGCCTTTGTAGGGCAGTGTAGAAGGAAGCGGAGGAGATGTGTCCAGGAAAATAGACATAATTGTAGATAGTTCCTCCACCAGGACGAGGGAAAGCGTATAGCGTGACTGGTGAGTCATCGAGACGGGGCCATATGGAGAGGCAGCTTTGACAGGGGGGTTTCCCAAAGGCCCTCTCCAGCACCAACACACCTGCAGTATACATGCACTTGTTCCAAACACAGACATGCCAACAGACAGGTAAGGGGCTAGCCCTGAAACAGGGCTGCTGAAGAATGCCTGTCAAGCTCTACAGTTCCCCATCTGTCAAGGTGTTATACTTATCCCAACCCGAGCACCTAAATGTCATGGAGAATAGAACTGTGTGGAGTTATTTTTTTAGGGAAGAGTTTTATTGCTTTATTGCATGTGTGTGGGTGTTTGTGTGTGTTTTGAGGGTGTAGGGACATAGGGGGTGTGAGGAGGGGTTAGCTCTGCATTCACTTTTTGTGGGGCTGGAGGATTCTCTCAGTGTCTGCTCTATTCTCCAGATGGGGTGCCTGGCTCTGTCAGAGCTTTCAAGTCTTATCTCAGCCAGAGAAATGAAATGTCAGCCACACAGCCAGCCCAAGCAGGGCTCTGCAGCCAGCACGCACAGATATGCTTCATGTCAAACAGCGCAGCAATTACAGCCTGGACTAAAGCCTCCCACCTCAATACCGGAGTCCTGGCAAAACGTTTGCTGCCTGGAAAAAATGACTAGTTTATCATATTTGACAAGTGATTTTTTTTGTTCGTTTCACTTCATCATTTAATCTAAAAAAAAAACTCTGATTCTCTTATTTTGTCTGATTCCTTTTTTGTCTGACAATTTCCTTTCGTCTTTTGTTCTTGCTTTTGTGCTGCTGTCTTCCTCCTCCTGTCTCTGTGGGCATCATCCTTATTTCAAAAGATGGGCACTGCAGCTTTTTTACATGCAAGAAAGATAAGCATCTCGGTTCATGACTGGCAGACATACTGTACAATCCAATTTCTACAGAATTTATCTACGTAACATTGGGCTTGTTCAAGATGACTGCAAAGCATTCTGGACCTGACACAGTTCCTGTAAAACTGACCACAGAATAACTAAATTGGTGATTAAACTCAGCAAATCATTATCTGAAGGCTCTGAAGTAATATGCAACAAAAACAAAAGTGAGTAGCAACAGTAGTATTTTGTTTTGTATTTCACTGAAGCCCAATGGTGCTGTATCTCAGACTATATACAGTGTGTTGTTGAGACATGTTGACCTGTGTTTTACCAAAGAAAAGCTCATCATTAGTTTTTGTAAATTGGAAAAGTGATTTAGACCAAGGCGATAGATGGCTAAGCCACAGCTCCTATGGTATTACAGCTGAGGTGAGTTTGTTGTTGAGGTGGAGTCTGGCTGAACAGTTAAGCCACGAGGGCAGCCTTACGGGAATGGGTTTCTGATAGATGTGTGATCCACAGTCCATTCAGGATCTTGTGAGTGTTTTCTGGGGTTGTTGCTGCCAAAAGTGACTAAATTTGTTGTGGGAATTCAGGAAACTGGGGTACACGGTGAATTGCACATCTCATCTCCCTCTCTGTCACATGGTGTGCTTGGTCATCTTTTTTAGTGTTGAGTTTGGAAGTACAAAAAGAAGGAAATGAAAAAGAGGTAAAAGTTGAAAGAGGAAAGAGGCTTGTGTGATAGTGTTCAAAGTTTCTTAATGTCATTTGGATTTTATCCTAGTTTGTTTACCGTTTTAAGATAAAACAGTTCGCTCTGGACATGAATTAGTGTGTTTCTTAGATTTCTTTGGTTTTTCTAAACAAGGAGGCAATTATTGCAAACTGCCACATTTAAAGAACTGCTATTATGTGGTCAATACTTTTTCTCATTCTTTTTCTGAAGTGTGGCTTGGGCCATTTTCCAACTAAATGGTAAGTATAGCCTCTTTCCTTACCTGTTCACTGTGTTTTACCTAAATCATTTCACTGATGTCTGAAAAATATTTTTAGAAGCATTCCTAGTAGGAACACAGGTCTGCATATTAAGATAATGGCGTGTATTTGTAGTGTGATAGCTGTTTGGTGGGTTAGGGTTGTGATGGGATGTGAACACCAGTTTCTGCTGGATTGGAGCCAACCGTATAAGCCATAATGCTCCCTCTGTGATGATTATCACATAGACAAGAATTCAGTCAGTGACATACACTCAAAATAATATGCTCTGTCTTTGTCTCTCTCCCTCTCTCTCTACCTCTCTGTCTCTCTGTCTGTCTCTGTCTCTGTCTGTCTCTCTCTCTCTCTTGCTCTTGTCTTTCACCTATTTGCCTTGTTACTTCTTGATGTATGTCCTCCTAGCCCACAGTCCTCTCACTCTCCCTTACTGCTCTCTCTATCAGACATCTTGGATTTGATGTTGTAAACTACAATGCTCTGTAGTTACCACTGCCCTTTGTTTGCAGTCCTTCCTGTTTGTTTGTTTGTTTGTTTGTTTGTGTATGTGTGTTGCAGACCTCCATGCTTGTTTGTGTGCTTATTTATTTACAGCCTTGTGGGGCTCTTGGCAGCCCTCCTGCTGCATTAACTCCAGGCTGGGATTGACATTGAGTGTGGGAAGAAGATCAGGGAGGCTGCCAGAGCTTCCTCTGACCTACTTGGTGCTCACTCTCACTGTACACAGTGTATTGGGGAAATCATTCAAGACCCAGACTGGCAACAGGGGTGATAAAGAGAGGCATACAAGAAAGACATGTGTAGGGTAACAGAGAGAGAGAGAGAGAGAGGGGGGGGGGGGGGGGAGAAAGGGAAAGTTGGAAGAAGAGAAGGAAGGAATGAAGAAAGAAAGAAAGGAAATAAGAAGGAATGACAAGAGGAAGAGGTTGAATTACATATGGAGTGAAGGTTGGATGGAGAGGGAGGGATGAAGAGAAACCAAGGGACAGAGAGAAAGGGAGGAGAAAAGGAGGGAGAGGTAGAATGCAATCACTAATCGCCCACAAGGGTCTATCCTAAACTCCCGTAAAGGAGATATAAAGCATATATGGCTGCTTACTCTATTCCATTTCTGTAAAAAAAACACATCTCTGCTCTAGGACACATTCAATTCCACACTCATAAAGGAACACAATATCCCCTCATAAAGTAATATTGTAGCATTTTTAAAAAAAAAAAATAGGAAAACAAAACTTGTTAAGTCAATTCTGCTTGACAGTGTAAAAGATTAGAAAGTTTGGAGCTGCTGCCGCTGGAGACCGCTGTCAGAGCGCTCCTGGCTCCATTGGTTTGTGGGAAGCAGTGGACAGCACAGGTGGGCGAAGTGTCCAGCAGCAGCAGCAGCAGCAGCAGCAGCAGAACAGGATTACCAAACACAAGACAGTTTTTCTCTGTTTTAATATTTCATTATTTACTCGTTCTCTCCCCTACCTTCACACTTCTTCCTCCCCCACCTTCTCTCTGTCCCTCTTTTTTCTTTTCTTGTCTTTCTCTCTCTCTCTCTCTCTCTGAGTCTCTTTCCCTCTCTCTTTCTGAGACCTGTCATCTCCCCCACACTAGCACCGACAAACAAACTGTCTCTGGCTTCCCTGTCCATGTGTCTGCAGAGGAGCATAGTGTACCGAGTCCACTAGAAAGCCCAGAGGAACTAGTGTACCGAGTCCACTAGAAAGCCCATCATTACTTTATCACCTGTTCAACGGCAAACACATAGCCCATGTAGAGTATTTATACACATCTTGTATTGACTGAAGACTTAACTTTTACAGTGTGTTTTCAACGAATGAGCGATCAACACATTTGTTATAGATTATCTGTAATTGTAAGAGAGTGTAATAGCCATACATGTGGCACAAAAATCTATGCTAGCAGATAGTTAGTTCTTTGCCTGTGATTTAATATGATGTTAAAGGAGTCCTCTTGCTCTCTTTGGAACCCTTGTGCCAAACAGACTCGACTGCAGGGAGTGCAGCCTGCCCTTGTACAGGATTTGCTTCATCCATGTCGTATTGGCCTATTTCTGTTCCGCAGGCCGTCCTAATCTGAATTCACACACACGTAAGCCTAACCACAAATATTTACTACAGCGGAGTGTTTGGAAGCCTGATGGAGCGGTGATCAGGGCTGCCACGCAGTAATCCAACGGACAGTCAACCTGGGTTTGTCTCCACATGCGGGGCTAGTTCCTGACACTGTGGATGATAAAAGTAACTGCTAAATCCCTCTTACTGTCTAGGTTAGTGTTCCAGTTGGTGGGATTTCCTGGAAGCAGTGCGAGTTTTGAACATGTCTGTTTTTGAAGCTTCTGTTGGAGTTGAAGCAATGTGTGAAATCAGTCAGTGCTTTGATCTGGAGTTGATCTGGGAAATTTTAATCAGTTCCCTTCTGCACACCCTCCACTTCATCACCTCCAGGGTCAAAGGGTTTCTCTTTTTCTCTTCTCCCTTCTTCCCCTCAATCAAAGTAGGAGAGATTAATGTTTAAACCAGTCACCCTGATGCCACATTAATGAGGCATCATCATTATCCTCATCATCATCCTCATCATCATCATCATCTTGCAGGATAGGGTTTTAATCACCCATTCTGCATCTCTGAATCCCCATCAGTTTTTGTGTCCCAGTGGACAGAGACCAGTGGATAGAGGCTGGTGCTGTGTAACTCCTTATATGCCCCTGCTTGGATTCTCTCATCCTCAGTGCCTGCATCTGGGGTCCTTGGAACAAATCACTGCCATCGTTGAACTGATGGTGCAGTTGCTCTCTCTCTCTCTCTCTCTCTCTTTGTCTTTGTGTCTGTGTTTAGGGTTTTTTCACTGTAGTCTGGGCACAAATAGTTCCAGTGACACTAGTCGTGTCCAAGGTGTAATATCAGCCAAACTGGTGTTTAGCTGTCTGCTCCTTGCCCTGTCCCCCCGCTGTGCCCAGTGGTGGGGTACCCCAGAAACACACAGGGTGCGACTGTCACAGCTTGAGCTGCCTGCTGCAGTACCAGGGAAAATGATGAAGCAGGGAAAATCAGATGAATGCCTTCATGCCCCTACGGTGGACACTGTCTGTGACTTGTCATTTACAAACCGGCAAACATCTCCCTGGTGATTTCTTAATTAATGTGTTCTTTGTCACGGCCTATTGGAGATCCATTCGTCAAACAGATGTGTCTCTGCTTATTGACCTTTCCTGATAGTTTTAACACAATCAGATCCTTCATTTTCCTGACAGGTATTACATATTTAGCAAATACACTGGCACGTAGTCATTGGTGTCTATAGCAAGTCAATGGAGAGTTTTAGTTTTCATGCTCATTCAAAGGCAGGTCATAAAATCTAGGAAAAAATATTCCTAGACAATAAATAGTGTAAGTGTAAGTCCCAGGCTTGCTGTTTTACAAAGACTTAGTCAAGCGTGATAAACAGTGCATCACATTTTAATTTCAAGGATTTCAAGGGAGCCTTGTTTGTGTGATAGCTTGTTAAAATTCTAAGAGCAGAATCATCAGTTAATATTGAACATGCTGTGGTTCTTCTGAACACTGTTGTGTTGGTGTCCTGCATAGTAGTCCTGCATAGTAGATGCCTTGTATGCAGTGTCACAGTTGACATACAGCATGGGTGATAATGGAAGATAAACACGAAGGCTGTATGATAATAGGACAAAACATTTCTAAATGTTGAGATGACTACACCACTTTACAAAACAAGCAAATTCTTGCTGGGCACTGTGGTGCTGCAGGCTAAGGTGTCCAGGTGCTCAGAACAACAAATGCAACACATGCCAGTTCACCCAAGTAAAGCATCGTCACCTGTGATAAGTATGCTTTGACAAAAGGCTGAAAAGAATGTTTCCGGTTTATTTACCATGAAATCAGCCATGTTCAGCAGTGTAACACCATATGCAGCATTTCAGAAACCCATGAACCTCTGGCCAGCCCCCCCTCGCCCCTCTTAAGTGTCCAAGTGAAGATAGATTGGCCCTGTGGCTGACTTAGATGTCAGATCATGTTAATGGCAGAGCTTTTTGATTTTGAAGGTTCCTGCCCATTTTTGGAACAAGTGATGCTGACAGGATGCTACAAGCTATACAGACAGGCATCACAGCCTTCGGTTTTAATTAATCAAAATGATTGACATGGTAGAATGTATTTTATTAATTAATTCTTTTATTTTTAATTTTTTTTTTGTATTCATTCACTTATTTACACATTCAATTATTCATTTATGTCCATCAAATCTTTTCTTTCCTCCTTTTCGTTCTTTCTTTTTTTCTTTCTTTCTTTCTTTTGTTGCCTGGCTCCCTGCCTGCCTCTTGTGATGCCGGGAGGGAAATGACAGCAGTGTGCTCAGTTGCTGCAATGGTGTGGCTGGTCACGTAATGAGGGAGGAAAATTTGACGAGGGTCTGACAGCGTGAGATGAGTTTGCCAGCTAGATGGCCCCTTGCTCTCAGCTCTTGCCTCTGATTGGGCAATTTGTCATCTCGCCGGTTGCTAGCCTCCCCCCCCCCCCCCCAACCCCCATTGTCTTAACTCGCCACAATTATGATTTCCTGTGCCTCCATGGTCGCTGGGACTGAGATTGCCCCCTGTGTGGTTAGAAGCCTCATGTGGCGTTTCCCAAAATTGCTACCCATTCATTCTGAGCTGACCAGGACATTTTATCGGTAGACCTTGGAAGTCATGAGCTGCTTGGTTCGCACATGGTAAATCAATCAATCAATCAATCAATCAATCAATCAATCAATCAATCAATCAATCAATTAATCAATTAATCAATTAATTAATCAACCAATCAATCAATTAATTAATCAATTAATCAATCAATCTGTGGATGAATTCAAATTTATTTAAAAAGGAATTAGTTTTCCTGATGCTTCCTTACAAATACTCAGTTACTATGCAACTGTACATAATTTTGTTTTTTTCACTTACTGCGTAATGAATGATAAATCATCGCAGATGTTAACAAAACTGAACTGTTTACATTTCACATGCAGCTGATAACTGCCTACTATTGGCTTCTTTCAGTCAGTTACAGTAAGTAGGAAGTTACGTTTCTGTGGCTCATGTAACCAGACATGCTGATGTGAGAAAGCGAGATTGAGCTTTAGCAGATAAACACTGCAGGAGTGATGAGCTAAGCAGGCATTATTAGGTTTGGGTAGGAAATATCTCCCTGCCTCCTAACCCACAGCAGGTCCAGGTTCGGTTTATTAATGGCACCTGTAAGTGGGTAAGATTTGCCATCCCAGCGAATGACTGGCCTATAACAGCCAATGAGAAAAGACAGAGTGGCTTAAGGCAGCCAATGAGGAAGACTGAGTGGCCTAAGATAGCCAATGAGAAAGACTGAGCGGTCTGAGACTGCCCTTTGGCGTCATTTGTCATTATCTGCGTGACTTGCCCCAGTCCAGGAAGAAGTAATGGCCTGGTTATTACTCGGAGTTTGTTTGTAATCAATACAGATAGTCAAGGGCCAGTATTTGTTTCGATTTCCCTCAGGTTCCCTGGGGTTCATTTTTCCTTCCTGTTTGTGCGTGCAGGGCAGCAGCAGGGGTCTGCATGCCGCAGCAAAATTTCTCCATTCGCCAGTGGAAGTCTCTTTTGAGGTTTTCTGTATTAGGCCTCTGGATTGTGTAGTCTTTGAGTTTTTAAAAGCCACAAAGACCTCTACTGAATCAGGGGAAATAGGGAGTTATTGGTTGAGTACCTTCACTTTCTGAGCAGAGTTTCTCTCCACTCTCTGACCTGGGCCCTGTTTCTTATACTTGATTTAGTAGCAAACTTTGATAAGTTTACTCAAAGTGAGGGGTACACCTCCTACTAGAAAAGTCCTGTAGCTTTCCTTTGTTAAGACGTTAAAGCCATATGGGTCTTCTGTTAGGAGGTTTCCTGTTTTTCTGAGTTAATTGGCACTGGTTTGTCACTAAACCAGGTACTTGAAACACTCTCCTGTTTGTGGTATACCTCCGTATGTGCTAGATTGTTGTGGTCACTGATTTCATTGACATCGATTTGTATTGTTCAGGATACCTGTTGGCCTGTTGGGTTATTGTTGCTGTCATTGTTGTAATTGTTATAACTGTTGTTTGTTGTTGTTGATGTCGTTGGTGTTGTTGGTGTTGTTGTTGTTGTTGTGGCTGATGGCTTCAGGACTAACACCTGCCCATCTGTAGTTGTTGACGCTTGTTGTTGTGGTTGTCGTGGTGACAGACTTTGCTTTGGTTTGCTGTGGTTGCAGGAGTAATGCCAGTCCCAGACCAGCCATCCGACGCCGAAAAGCCCGTCCTGCTCAGCCCAGTTCTGTCCGCCTCCAACGGCGACGGCGCTGAGAAAGAGTCCACCTCCGCCATCTTGGCCTCAGTCAAGGAGCAGGTACACTAAGGCCTTATCTCCCCGTCACGCCCTCGTTTATCACACTAAAGAGGAGGCCGCGACTTGCTACACTGGAGGAGATCTTGCTGTTTTCTGGCTCAAAGAAGGGATGTTTGCTGTGCTATGTGTGTGTGTGTGGGGTGTGAGTGTGTGTGTGTGTATGTGAGAGAGTGTGTTGTGGTGCAGTGCGAGGTAGCAGGCAGGTCAGCGAGGGTATCGGGGCACATTTGTCATTTTAATGTGGGTGCCAGGGTGTACAGCTGCGGAGGGAGAAGATTAAAGGAGAAATGCGTGTGCAAAGACAGTCCTATCTAACCCACATCCAGCAGCCCTGGTCATTTTCAAAGCACTTACATATTCATTTGTCACCATATACAGTGTATTACTTGGACTTGAATGGATGATTCATTTCTTGGACCATTATTTTTAATGATTTTGTACTTAGAGTGCTGGTGATGTTGAAATATTGATCTTATTAACAGTCACAACTGGATGAAATTGTTTTTTTTTTTGCCATACTAAAGGCGTTGTCTAGTTCTAGTAGAGCATACATGGCTTTTATTATAGTTGTGCTATTGGCATTCAGAGGTCTCTTTGAACTAAACCATCATTTTATGCTTCAGAAAGTATAGTCATTTTAAGAAATATTTTGACATGGACTTAAGTGCAGCTTTATGTTAGAGAAGTGTGTGGAGTTTTTTTTTCCAGGAAGAAATCGAAATGAGGTCTTATTTCTGGTGAACGATGTTAAAGAGCCGTGCAGGATGTAGGATTTAACATTAAAAGTAAAAGGGTCAGAAAATTAGGCAATTATAATAGTATTTGGGTTTCACACTAAAATAGTTGGATTAAGGTTTTTTTTATTGAGGAAGGGTGGTGGCAGGTCTCCTCAAAGAGCTCCGTAGTTAATCATATGGATTAAGAAATACAGCAACAGTTAAGCACTGACTGAGACATAAAACGCTGAGCAGATCAAAGGGAACGTCATTGCCCCGAATCTGGGATATTCACCGAAGGAACGAATGGCTTAGGGGAGGTGGAGATAAGACAAATGGTGGCCCTCCTGGCTCGCTGTGTCACTGGCCCAGTTGTGTCCTGAGGAGAGGCTGCCTGAGGTAGGGTGCCCCAGATTACTGGGGGGTCACCTCAAGGACAACGCAAACGGTCAGAGTTGGTCAGAAAACTTGTGGTACTTGTGGAACTACAAGGAAGATTTTCTAGGAGGTTATCACCCTCTAAATGAAGACTTTACTCTCATAAAGTGGGATGAAACGAATGCCAGAAAATAGTAGTAATTTTTAAATCCCAGTTTACTTTGACAGCCCTGTAGTTATACTTCAAATGAGTCCTCTAATAGTGTTGACCTTGAGCAGTTCAAATAGACTCAGATTTAGAAAGTGTTTGGGGAAAATTATGATTAGAAAAATTTTACAGATGGAGCAACTCAAGGCTAAGTTAAGACATATGTTGAACATTTGCTGAAGATGTGTTACAAGGGATGTAACAGATTCCTGTCTGCCTATGACTATCTAAATAAAGGCATTTTAGTGAGTGACTCACTGCGTTGAAATGAACTGAAATAAGCCTGTCTGGCCCAGTCAACTGACCAATTCACTGTGGCAAATAGTATGGACAGCTGTGGAGCTGCAAAGCTATTGAGATTTTTAAGGAGAGTAGATGTTGCTTTATCAGTTCAAGACTGATTCAGCTTGGCTAGACTTTAATTACATCATGTGGTGCACACAAAAAAAAAAACACTCAGCTGCCCACTTGCTGCCTGGCAGTGCTGTATGAATCATGTGATCAATGAATATAAGTCTTTGTATCAGCGCCTTTCACAGATGCATTTGACATCCTTTTGTCTTTGGGTTTGTCACACGGATTCGCCTTGCTGCACAGGCACAATGGTTGCCTCTGCCTCACCCGCTCTCTCTATGCGCTGAGAGAGCAGGACTCTTTTATAAATATATTAGGGAGCTTTAAAATGTCGACGGCGCAGGCAGTGGCTTTAATAACCAAGGCATTAAAAAACGCAGACAGCTGATCCAGCACTGCTGCGGTGCAGAGCGGAGCACACTATCCATGGCCTGCTCGACTCCCTCTCTGGGTTTGATTAATATGGCTGCATTTGGCAGAGTGCTGCATTTGTCAACGCAAAGCTAGCCACACACTTCAGAGGGGTTGAATTGACTCATAGGAAACCTCCCTACCCCCATCTGCCCAAACCCTACCACACACACACACACACACACACACATACACACACAGACTTCAGAGGGGTTGAGTTGCCTCACAGGAACCTCTTTCCCCCATCCAATGTACCCCCCCCCCCCCCCCTTTTTTTTTTTGTCTTACACACCTGCGGTTGTTCTTGTGGAGAGGTACATAAAGAGGACAGGTGTTTGACTCCCCCACCTCCTCCAGGCTAACCCCTTGTCTCTCGGCCCCTATGACTGATGCATGAAGCATGTTTGGGTGGAATACATAGCAACGGCAGTGGCCTTTGTTCAGCTGTATTAGTTTTCGATGGCACAGATCATAATGGTATAGTATACCATAGTAAAACATCCATTATAAAACCACACAGAAACTCTTACATTTGCTTTTTAGGAAAAACATTATGTGAGCAAAACATTTACTTGAAGAAATACTGTTCCGTAGTTAGCTGGGTTATGCTTGAGTTCTTTCATAGGGACTGGACAGAATATTTTAATGTCGTATCACACATTGTTGATATTTCCTACAACACACAGGTGCTCCAAACAGATTCCATCACCAAGTAGAATCATCGAGTCATACTCAGAGATTGCAGGAAGTGCAGTTGCCAAGACCATGCACTTCACTGTACATAAAACAACTTAATAATTCCTTGCTTTATGCCTTTAACAGGTATTGATTCTTCTTCAGTCACACAGATATTTAGATGTATTACACATGGTGTTTAGAAATATTTGTGAGTTGCAGAACCCAGTGTGTGAGTGACTCTCCCATTTTCACAGGCGATGTATCTGAGCAGTATGGATAGAATTGACTACTTTGTGACTCATACACCTAGTCTTTCATATATATATATATGGATTTTGTAAGGCAACACACATGGCAAGGGTAATTTCTTAAGGGTAATCTTCCTTTTGTAGAGGGAAGTTACTGCGCAGAGAGCCCTGATGGAGATAAATGCCGCAGTTATCCTTGATGCACACTTAAAAGACCACCACCAAATCACCATGCCGAAATTACCCCATGCATTCTGGTCACCTTGGACAGGTAGCGGGCCTCACCCTGATGTTTTTGCAGCAGGTCTTGCATGCAATTGTCCATTCCCAAGGTCAGCCATAAACGAGTGATGTGTCAGGGAGAGGGAAGAAGAGAGAGAGAGAGAAGAAAAGATGTGGGAGGTCTTCATATAAAATTTCCATTCCATTGAGCTTTACGTCTGCCTCACCTCGACAGGTCAACACACACAGACGGCTCTGTGCTGGGCTGAGTAGAGTGTGTCGTTGTGGATTGGCTGTGAATGCTGGGGGGACTGTCCTCTCACTGAGAGAATGGAAGAGCACTGCTGAGAAATTTTACAGCTGAGAGACCCTCGGCACCATCATTGAGTGAGACACCTGGATATGGTGCTGGGGAATCTTTGGAAGAAATGGGCGGGGGTAACATACACACACACACACACACACACACACACACACACACACAATGATGGTCTTTACAGTAAAGTGCTGCCCCGCCTTTGCCTCAGTAACTCCAGAGAGAGAGAGAGTTTGTGTGTGTGTGGGGGGGGGGGGGGGGGGGGGGGGGCTGACCACCATCACCCTTCACAGCATCATCTCCATCAAAATGGTAATGCGCGCGCACACACACAGACACGCTCATGCCCATTCTCTCAGAATCATACAGAGAAAATAACACCACTTCTCACTGACATGTTAAGACACTGTGTTAGACTCTTAAGGGCTTTTTCTATCGAATGGGGCATTGGTGGTTAGGTATTAAAATGTAGATGATAACCACTACAGGATGGACTGTAGGATTGCTTTGTAAACGGTGTGTGTGTGTGTGTGTGTGTGTGTGTGTGTGTGAGACGTATCCGATAGGCTGCTGCCAGCATGTTTGTCAGTCAGAGAGATGAGATAGAGACGCGCCAATACATATTGATGATATGGAAATGGCCATCCCACATAGTCTTCTCTTTTTGAAGCCGACTGTCTGTCTGTGCTGGACTCTGGGGGCATCTGTGGTATATCTAACCATGTGGAGAAACATGCCATCCCCTCACCCCCTCACAGTGACAAATGAAGTCGCTTTGCCCTCTTTATATCAGCAGAATAGTGTGTGTGTGTGTGTGTGTGTGGGTGTGTGTGGGTGTGTATGGGTGTGTGTGGTTGTGTGTGGGTGTGTGTGGGTGTGTGTGGGTGTGTATGGGTGTGTGTGTGTGTGTGTGTGTGGGGGGGGGGGGGGGTTGGGTATGGGCCATGGTGCAGACGGATAAGTGTTTACCATATCACACTCGATGCAGATGCGATCCTGCTGGGGAGAGAGACACCCTTACAAACAAGCAGTGATCTGAATCTGGTCGGGCTTTGATCATGACGTGGGTTCTATAATCCCTGCTGGGCTTTCTTGAGGAACCGGTCGTTTCGATGTGCTTTGATGCCAGCTTTCATGTACTGTACCACAAGCTGTCTTTGGCTCTGACATGCTCTTAAAAGGGTGATGGTTTAATAGTTACTACTAGATTTATATGATTTTGTTGGCAGCTCTCTGGAATTATAGCCACTCTCTATAGCTTTTGGAGAGTGCTGAGAACTTAAACAAGACAGAGCCTTCCTGAGTTAAATATATAATCCCTTATGCTGCACATATACTCTTTTCTGCACACTATCCTTTTTTTTATTTCCTGCTCCTCTGTCAGCAAGGCATTTTTGATTCGCTTTCTTCATTCCTCTACTAAACTTAACCCTTTGGGATAGGAAAGGTTGGTCATCTTAGCTGTGTGTGTGTGTGTGTGGGTGCATGTGTGTGTGGTGTGTGGTGTGTGTGTGTGGTGTGTGGTGTGTGTGTGGTGTGTGGTGTGTGTGTGTATGTGTGTGTGAATGTGTGTATGTGTGTGTGTGTGTGTGTGTTTGGACACAATACATGTTGTTTGCCAGTGGGTAGCTCATAGTTCTGCATGAGAAACTTGCTGAAATGGCCAGAGGACTGGCCTCTTTGCCAGTGCTGATGCTGATGCTGTACTGACCGACACGCAAGCATAGTAATACACACACTGAATACAAGGCTCACACAGCACAGCAGACAGTCCTGGGACAATAGCTAATGTTGGACTGAGCAGGATTTCCAAAGCTAATCATAATGGAGGATGGAAATAAGCACAGGTGTGGACTGCTGTCTGATGTAGTTGGTCAAGCCTCTCAGTTTGTTCAGTTAAACTATGGACAGCTGTGGCCTAATGGTTAGGGAGTTGGTCTTGGGATGGGATGACGACAGGTTTTAATTTCTGTACCAGTAGAAAAAATGTGGGTGGTGGTGGGAAGGAAATAACCAGCGCTCTCCTGCACCCTCATCCATAGCTGAGGTGCCCTTGAGCAAGGCATCATATTCTTTCATGGGACTGTCTTCATACCTAAATCACTGTAAGTTGCTCTGGATAAGAGCATCAGCTAAACTGCATATAATGTAACGCCTTGAGCTCTACTGTTGAGGTAAGATGATTTCTCTAATTAGCTTGTCTACCTGGCCGAAGGGTTATTAGAATGAGCTGATTTAGTTGACTTAGGTACTGGTTTGAACGGATATACGTGATGGACTTCTACTCCCTTAAGCTTAGTTTCCTGCCCCAGGATCCCATGCCTTGTGCATCAGTATGAGGCAGGATGAGTGGGCTCAGAAGTGGCTAATCCGGCTTCAGGGAGTAAAAAAGGCCATACCACATATTTGTTCCAACTACTCCTCGGATCTACTCTATCTGATTCTGTGTAGCACCCTAACACTCTTCATCCAGGCAGATGAACCAATTAGTGAAATCCCCTGTGTTAGGTGTGCAGGTAGTTAACAACAACAAGCACGCTCTACTCCTAAGATAAAGGCGTTGGTACGAATGTGAAATCAAGTATTAAACTTTTTAAAAAATCACACTCTCTTTCTCTTTTTTGGTGCATTGTTTTATTGGACAATGCCCACAACTGTACGAGTTTTGTCACTGGGCCATCATCAGTTTGAAAAACAGAGAGAGTGCAGATTTGTAGATGCACAGGCAGTACATGGCAGGACATGCACACTATGAAGCTCAGAGGTTTGCATTTAATCGTACAGCTGATGTCTTTATTGTAAGAGACTGACAAGTTAAGAGTTCTGATATGAATGCTTCATAACTGGTTGAACACCCTGGAAGCCCCGAGACCTGTGTGTTGGTAGCAGTCTACTACACGTGTCCACCTGCCACGCTGTCACCCCAACATGATGCCACAACATGGCTACGTTGGGTGAGAAACTAAAATCAACGCTTCAAGATTTTAAGAGCTTTATTGTCACTGAACAGTTCCCTATAGCCTGTATAGCAAGGACACAAAGGTACAAGGTAAAAGTGTCAAAGTGTCAAGCAAGGTAGCATTGTAGAAACAAGGAAAGAAGGGAGTTTAAACAAGGGCATGATAAATAGTAAAAGAAGTGATAAATGTACAGAAGTGGTAAATAATACTATTGCGCAAAATAGGTATAATGTATAGGTATAATATGAAAATCGACCGCAATTTGTTTACAATCTGATCTATTGCTTTTAAATGTGCACAGCACTGGTATGGCCAGTTCTACTGTTTATAAGTGGGAGCTAATTGTTGTAGCATACACTCTGTGAATAGAAGGGAAGCAGTGAATTTGCATAGGTAAGTACTGGTCATTTGGCTTCAAAGTGAAAGGGTATACGGTCAAACTTGCATTGTGTGATTTTGTATGCCTTCATTGGCACAGCTGCAGAGTGGTATGAAAAATATCGCAAGTCTAAGCCATTATTGATCAAGAGCAGTATAGCAAGTGGATTCTCATGGGTATTCAGCCTTCTGTAAAAGCTGTCAACAGCTTGGTGGGGAGGGGCAGATCAGACAGGACCACTGTGGTGGGTGGGGGGGGGCAGGGGGTAAGAGCGAGGTTGAGGACCTGCTGCCGCCTCTTTATTTGGCCCGCGTGTTTGTGTGTGTTTCGGCATGCGCTGCACTTCCTTGGCAGGCAGGCGCTACGAACAGCGGCGTTATAAATCATCTTTATGTCTCGCAGGGTGGCGAAGCTGGCTGGCACGAGCACCTTAAGTACAGGAGACAAAGCCTGTGCTAAGCAGAAAACATGCAGCACTTGACGTGCATTTTGTGCTGATTGTTTACTTTTTGCAAGTGTTTATGGACTATTTAGCTGGAGTTTCGCAGTAATTAGGTCCTTGTTGACTACTAGTGTGATGATGTCAGCTTTTTATAAATATTTTTCTATGTGTTCCTGCCCCAAACAGCTGCTGTACATGACTACAACAGTGTGCGTTGAATATTTCAAACATGTATATATTTAGCAACATATCAAGGGACTCTTGACCCTGTTTCCTTCAGACATCTCCATGTCTCTCCATGTCATGAGATGGTTTGTACTGTACTGTACTGTACTGTACTGTACTGTACTGCACTGTGTAGCATCTGTGTGGGTGATGGAATAGAATAACATAGTTACAGTAATGTGCAGTTATGTGTATTGGAACATCATACAGTACGTGTATTGGAACATCATACAGTACGTGTACACACACACACACACACACACACACACACACACACACACACACACACACACACACACATGCACACACACACACACACACACACACACACCCACAGAGGAAAATAACACTTATGGTGAGAGGGAGATTGGGACTTGTAAAGAAGACAACTAGTGTGTGTTAGGTGTGTGACCCATCTAGGGTTGGAGGGAGTAAAAAGATGAGAGGAGGGAAAGTGAGTGAGGGACAGAGAAAGAGAAAAATAATGACAGGGAACAGATGGGAAAGAAAAAAAAGAAACACATAGTACACATGTGAGAAAAAAGTGGAGAGAGAGAGCGAGAGAGAGAGAGCGATGCCAAGAGAGAAAGAGGAGAGTCAGCAGATGAAAAGGAGGAGTGTGACGTGACCCCCCTAGTGCAGTGCTGGGAGAGTAATCATGTCCTGGCTAGGGGGCCCTGGGGGCCGAGCGTGTAAAGACTCCCTGGGAGCCGCTGCAATAATAGTCACATGGCCACGCTTGGCCCCACCCACCCCATTAAGGTATGTTCGGGCTTAGCTCCACCAATGGCATTAAAGTAGACCAGGCTTTGCCCCGCCTCCATTCATTAAAGTAGACCAGGTTTAGCCCCACCCACCTCCACTAAAGCAGATCAGGCTTAGCCCCACCCACCCATATTAAAACAGGTTTAGCTCCACACACTGGTACCTGCACTAAGCATAGTCATCTCCTTTAGTTTCTCTACACACCTGTGATAGCATCTTCAGATGTATATATAGCACAGTTTAGCCAATACATACAGTACACACCAAAAGTTTGGACACACCTTCTCATTCAATGCGTTTTCTTTACTTTCATGACATTGTAGATTCTGACTGAAGGCATCAGAAATAATATAAATAAACATAATGTGGAATTATGTACTTTGTTATGTAATGTAATTTTGTTAAGTACATAATTCCATATGTGTTCATTCACAGTTTTGATGCCTTCAGTGAGAATCTAAATAGTCATGAAAATAAAGAAAACACATTGAATGAGAAGGTGTGTCCAAACTTTTGGCCTGTACTGTATGTCAGGTGTGTCCGTGCATGCCGCCCCCAGGTACAGAGATAGAGCATGCAAACAAAGAAATCTGTGTGTCATTTAAGAGTGGAATGTGGAAATGCAGTAATCATTTAAAAGCATTCATGCAATCTAGGTCATGTCTGGTTGATAATGTTGTTCTTATTACAGTACTATCAATGCCAGATTTGAAGATGCAGAAGAAACCCTTTCTACACACTATGTGGTGTGTAATATTGTGTGTGAGTGAGGGAGAGAGTGGTGTTAGATGATGTTAAAAAGTGTCTGCTGAGTCACGCTGATGCATGTTGGCGTGCCTCACTGAAGTGATAACAACAAGGTGATTCAGCATGCTTTTTATGTGCC